>WOXC01008115.1:0-693338 GCA_011680675.1 Gymnobelideus leadbeateri
ACAAAGACAAAACCTTACTGTAAGGTTATCTAACTGCATTAGAAATCAACTTAATTGACATCTACAAAAAAAATGTACATTTGCACCCTCTACCTGTCATTCTAAATCCCCAATTTGACTGAGAAATGCACAGCAGCTGAATCTCATGTAACTGGCTGGATGAGGCAATTGGCAAATCTTGATGGTTCATAAGTTAAAGAACTAACAAAGGGAGCTATTGCTCCAATCTAATGGAAGCAGACAGCTGCAAAAATGTCAACACTCCAGTTGGACAGAGGTCTGATATGCCCAAGAATGAGGACTGGTAGAATTCCTTGAATCAGGATCGATACTCAGCCACCCTCCTCGATCTCTAGACTCTTTTAATGAGAATGCATCACTGTATATATTCCTTACACTATCCTTGAGATGAAGACCATCTCCTCTCAGAATGATAGAAATTACAGAATCAAAAATGACCTCAAAGGCCATCTGTTCCAACCTGTACTCAAACAAAAATCTCCTCTATGAAATATCTGACAAGCTGTCATCTAGCCTTTGGCCAAAGATCTCTAGTTAGGAGGAACCCGCTCCGCTACCTTCCTCTGGGCAGTAAGTACATTATACTTCTGAAGAGTTCAAACTGATAGGAACTGTTTCCTTACTTCAAGTCTGTTTCAAAACAAACATGCTCTGAAGGCAATTCCAAAAGTGTTTTGGACAAGAAGAGTACTATTCAAAGAAACACACAGCCTCATCAATCTAAAATAAGCTACTGTTCTCTCTGAACCAATTAGCTCACGTTGTCCTTAGAAGCAGTGACAGTTAAATACATGGGTTTAAAAGTTCTCTCCTTCTGCCTAGAGGGGGAGGAATTTTTTTTTTAATGAAGAGATTATACTTCTTATGGTAGATTTAAGTTTAATCTTTTTTATTTTAAGAGTAAGAAACATGAAAGTTTATTAAGTACCAACTATGAGTGAGGCACTATGCTAAAAACTTTATAAGTATCTCATTTGATCCTCTGGGAAACAGATGTTATTATTTTCATCATCACCACTTTTCAGTTGAGAAAACTGAGTTATACAGAGGTTTAGTGATTTGTCCTGTGTCATACAACTAGGAAGCATCTGAGGCCAGATTTGAACACAGGTTCAAACTGATTCACATAAATATTATTGGATTACTGAACCAATCTCTTTCCATTCATTAGCAGCTAAAGAGTTTTTAAGAATGTTTCAAAGTCCTGTAGTGAGGCTTTAGCAACCTCTTTACTGTAAAAGAAACACCAAAAGCAGCTAGTTGGCAGAGTGGATAGAGTTCCGGGTTTGGAGTCAGGAATAATCATCTCCCTGAGATCAAATCTGATCTCAGACACTTCCTAGCTGTGTGACCCCCTGAGCTAGTCACTTACCCTGTCTGCCTCAGTTTCCTCAGCTATAAAATGAGCTAGAGAGGCAAGTGGCAAACCTGTCCAGTGACTCTGCCAACACCCCAAATGGGATCACAGAGAGTCAAACACTACTAAAAAATGACCGAACAATAGAAACATCAATATGAGTAATTCCCGATACAAAGAACAAAAAGGGGGGCTGTATATAAAACTGTCGATTTGCTTTGTAAAGTTTAAAACATGCACACACACACACACGTGTGTGTGTGTGTATATATATAAAATTTAACATGGTAGCAGTAAGGTTATCCTTTTATATTATCTTCTGAGTTTGTTTATTTTTCAAATGTTTTACTGATGTCTTTCTCAAGAAGGCAGCTACGTGGCACAGAGTCCCAGGTCTGGAGTCAGCAAGACCTGAATCCAAATCCAGCCTCAGATAATTCCTAGCTCTGTGATCCTGGACAAGTCACTTAAACTTCTGTTTGCCTCAGTTTCTTCAACTGTAAAATGAGCAGGGTTATGGTGAAGATCAAATGAAATAAATTTATAAAGCATTTAGTACATAATAGGTGCTATGTAAATGCTTATTTCCTCTTCTTCTGTTCCTCCCTCTCTGTATTTTAAAGAATCTGAGCTTCCTACAAAGGCCCATCTTATCTGTACTCCCATTACTGGTACAATGAGATGTGGAACCTCAATAGCTCCAAAGAATGAACTATGGCAATGGAGAGGTACATGGGGAAATGTGAACAGGTTGCATCACTAATCAAGGAAGAACAGAGAAATACTGGAGTAAAAACATTATCAAGAAATTTTATGATAGTAAGAAAAGATGGGCTGCTCATGTGGCAGGAGCCAAGGATTTACATAACACTTTAAATCATCCAAATTGCTTTACATGTTATCTCACTTGATTCCCACAACAACTGTGTGAGTTAAGTGTTATTATTATCTACATTTAACAGATAAGGAACTGAGGCTGAGAGGAGTTAAGTGATTTGCCCAGGGTCACACAACTAGTAAATATCTAAGGCAGGATTCAAACTCATAGATAACAGGACAGCAGAAGGCTTTAGCAGTACTACATTAATGCCGGGTATACCCACTGTGGTGAACTTTTGGGTAGACATATACAAGAGATACACAAGATGATGGGCAGGCATGAATAAGTTACAGTCTGCAACACTGGAGAGAACTCTGAAATTAAGGAGATTCCAATTTTTAAAGAAGTCTGAATTTAACAAACATGAAAAAATGAGTACTTACATATACACAATTGAACAGAGAGAGTTGTACATGAAACTTCAGCTATCTACCATACACAGCTTCTTCTTTTAAAGTATATAATAAATTCACCATGTTACTTTCAAAGCTCCTACTTGTCTGTGATTCCTTGTGGATTTACTATTTTCTCAAGAAAATGAATTAAGAACAAGTTAAGAAAGTCTGAAAGGAATAAGCCTTCTTACAATATTAAACAAATGTTTATTTAAATCTACTAAGAGAAAGTTTTATACAAAACACATATTGATTCACATAAATATAAATGGATTATTGAACCAATCTCTTTCCATTCATTAGCAGCTAAAGAGTTTTTAAGAATGTTTCAAAGTCCTGTAGTGAGGCTTTAGCAACCTCTTTACAAAATACTTCATCAGGAATAGATACCAGTTTGTCCAAAGAGATGTAGTTAGGTTTTTGGGGATCATACTGTGCTCTTCCTAAGTAGGAAAGAAATGAGTGTCTTTCTTTGATTTTTAGCAGCTTTGAATTGAACACCTAAAAAAGAAAAAAAAAAGGCTGAATTATGTCATACCATCTTAGATTCTCAACAGTAATGCTAAGGTTGATAATCCATCCACCTTTTTCAAACTTGGCTCTGACATGGCTGTTTAAAAAAATCAAATCTGTGGGGGGCAGAGCCAAGATGGCTGAGTAGAAACAGGACTTCCCTGCAGCACCTCCTCCAATACATGTAAAAAATGACTCTAGACAAATTTTAGAGCCACAGAACCCGCAAAGTGACAGAGAGAAACTAACCTCCCACTGAGCCCAGCAGGAAGGGGTGGGTGCAGCTCACTGGGAGCAGAGCACAGGCCCCCATGAGCCAGAGGTTTTAGCCTCAGGGCACCCCAATCAGCACTGACTAGAGGGACATCAGGAGAGTGGATCAGCAGCAGCTGTGGCAGTTTCCAGAATTATCAACTCATAAATGCCAAAGACAAAGTAAGAGGTCAGTGGACTTCGGGAACAGGGAGTCTGGGAGTGCAGTCTGGCCTCTGCCCCTGGAGGGAGAAGCAGCTGAGGTGCTAAGGCTGCTGCGTATGGCTGCTTTAGAGCTCCTGGCCTGCAGATTATAGGGGGACCAAGTGACCAGTGTGAGAGAGGCCCTGGGGTGTGTGACCACTGTGCCAAAGCCAGTGGAGGCTTTTGAGAGGGCACCCAACTAATAGCTCTGGCGGATGAGAAGACCACAGAGATTTGGGACAAAGCTCTCTTCTCTGAAAGCAGAGTTCTACTGTGGCAAAAAGCTCAAGAGTCAAGTGGTTGAGTGGCAACACTGATAAGGCATGGGCTCTGGGAGCCCCCTCAAGCTGTCCTTGAGTCCTTGAGGTACTGGCTCTGGGAACCCACCTTGAACTCTGATTATATCTTCTCATTTGATGAGGCATTTTCATGAGGCAATAAGCCTTACACTGTGGCTGGGCCCAAACTTCTGTTACTAGATTTCCCACCCAGGAGCCTATCAAAATATCAATCCACCCTTGAACTGGCCTAGCCCACCATTGTCTGTAGTCTCCAGGTAGCCTCCAGCAACTTCCCACCCTTAATCACTCATTGACCTCCATAACTCCTCCTAAAGACCCTACCCAAACTCCTCCTCTGGACCACCCCTAGACTCCTCCCACAACCTTCTGTATAAGACCCCATCTTGTCTCCATGTTTGTGAAAGCACCATAGAATGACCTAAAACAGACTTAACTGTGTCCAATACAAGCGAACTTTTAATAAACTTTACTTTTCTTTGGCTGAGAGAAGACTTGAGTCAAATTCATTCGGCAGGACCCAGTGTGTTGGTATTTTGGGGTCTCCAGAGCAACCCTAACCCTCTTTATGGGTAACCTCGTCAACATGAACAAGTGGGGGAAGCGGGGCAAGCACAGCGGTCCGACTTTGGATTCCTTTTTCGGGGACAAAAAGGATCAAGACATGGAGCAGGAGGAAGACAGTGAAGTCAGAACTCCTGCACCAAAAGCTTCCAAGAAAAATACAAGCTGGCTACAGGCCATAGAAGACCTTAAGAAGGATTTTGAAAATCAACTGAGAGAAGCGGAGGAAAAATTTAGGAAGAGAAATGAAAACCATGCAAGAAAATTATGAAATGAGAGTCAACAACCTGACTGAAGAAAATAACACCTTAAAAAATAGACTAACTCAGATGGCAAAAGAGGCTCAAAAAGGCAATGAAGAGAAGAATGCCTTAAAAAGCCAAATTTGCCAGATGGAAAAAGAATCTCAAAAGCTCACTGAAGAGAATCATTCCTTAAGAATTAAACTGGAGCAAATGGAAGCTAGTGACTTTATGAGAAATCAAGATACTATTAAACAGATCCAAACAAATGAAAAAATAGGAGGCAATGTGAAATATCTCATTGGAAAAACCACTGACCTGGAAAATAGATGCAGGAGAGATAATTTAAAAATCACTGGACTACCTGAAAGCCATGATCAAAGAAAGAACCTAGAAGTCATCCTTCAAGAAATTCTCCAGGAAAATTGCCCTGATGTTTTAGACCCACGGGGAGAAATAGAGGTTGAAAGAATCTACTGGTCACCTCCTGAAAAAGATCCCAAAAAGAAAACTCCTAGAAATATAGCCAGGTTCCAGAATTCCCAGATCAAGGAGAAAATATTACAAGCAGCCAGGAAGAAACAATTTCAATATTGTGGAAACACAATCAGAATAACTTAGGACCTGGCAGCTTCTACACTGAGGGACCAAAGGGCTTGGAATATGATATTCTGGAGGTCAAAGGAGCTGAGATTAAAACCAAGAATCACCTACCCAGCAAAACTGAGTATCATGTTCCAGGGGAAAATATGGTCATTCAGTAGAATAGAGGACTTTCAAGCATTCTTGATGAAAAAACCAGAGTTAAATAGAAAATCTAACATTCAGATACAAGAAGTAAGAGAAGCTTGAGAAGGTAAACAGGTAAAAGAAACCATAAGGAACTTATCAAATTTGAACTTATATTCCTACATGGAAAAAACGATAATTGTAACTTAATGAAAGTTTTCTCAGTATGAGAATAGTTGAAGGGAATAGAAATGTGTGTGTGTGTGTGTGTGTGTGTGTATACACATACATTTATGTCTATATAGGAGGGTATATGGGCATATGAATACATATATGAGTGTGTGTATATATGTCTACAGGTATACATAGATTGAGGGCACAGGACTAATTGAATAGGAAGGGATGATACTTTAAAGGTGAAAGTGAGAGGTGAGAGAGCAATATAATGAGAGGAAATGGGGAGAAACAGAATGGGGCAAATTATCTCATAGAAGATGCAAGGGAAAACTGTTACAATGGAGGGGAAGAACAGGAATGCAAATGGGAATGAGTCAACTTTACTCTCATTGTATTTGGCTTAGGGAGGGAATGACATACACACTAAATAGGGTAATTCACACCAAAGGAGAGTAGAGGGGAAGGGGATGAGAGGGGGGATGATGGAGGGGAGGGAAGGAAACCGGAAGCACACATTTTTGAAAAGGGACAGGGTCAAAGTAGAGAACAGAACAAGGGCGGGGGGAAATAGGATGGAGGGCAATATAGTCAGTCTTTCACAATATATCCACTATGGAAAAGTTTTTGCATAGCTACACATGTACAACCTATATTGAACTGCTTATCTTCCTAGTAAAGGTGGGTGAGGAGGGAGGAAGGATAAGAATCTGGAATTCAAAGTTTTAAAATCAAATGTTTAATGTATATATACACACACATAAGTTTTACATGCAACTGGGAAATAAAATATACAGGCACTGGGGCACAGAGATCCATCTTACCCTACTGGAAAGTCAGAGGGGGTGGGGGAAGGATATAGGAGAAAGCAGATTGGGGGAGGGGTATTCAGTGGGATCGCTGTTTTAGGGTGGTGGGTAGAGGAAAGATGGGGAGAAAATTTGTAACTCAAAATCTTGTGGAAATGAATGATATAAAATAAAAATAAACATAAAATTTAATTCAAAAAAATAAAATAAGGCAATAAAAATAAATAAAAAGTCAAATCTGTGCTGAAAGGCTGAAGATTTATCACAAGCATGGATGACTAACAGAATGTGCCATAGTCCAGAGGGTAACTTCAAATCAAGAGTTTTCATTTTCATTTTTCTCTAGCAATTGGCACCACTAGAATAAGCATAATATACTCCTAAATTAACGACTTTGAAAGTAACAACTCTCAAGGGGCTGCGAGGTGGCGCAGTGAGTAAGAGCGCCGGCCTCAGAGTTGGGATGACCCAGGATCGAATCCAGCCTCCGAAAATGAGCACCCACACATAAATAATGACTAGCCGTGTAACCCTGAGCAAGTTACTTAACCCCAATTGCTTTAAAAAAAAAAAAAAAAGAAAGAATGAAAGTAACAACTCTCACCCAAAATCGGTCACAAATCAAGGTATATATGTATATACACATGCATAAGCATACATATATATGTAACACACATAATAAATATGTGCACACATATATTCTAGAACAATGTATATTACTCTAAATGTTTACCATATTTAATATGGAGTACCTAGAAATATCATTCCCAGTGGAGAGAATCCTGAACACACAAGATACTTGGCAAAAACAAAAACAAAATGTTTGCTATGTTGTCCTTATTAGTTTTCTAGTTTGGTTTTAATCAAAGCCAATTATCAAAAGGCCTAGGTCCCATTCCCACTTCTGCTACTTATAAAATGTATCAATGAATAAGACACTTTAACCTCTGAGTCACAGTTTCACATAAAATGGAGACAGCAATATTGGTACAAGTATAAAAGGGTGGTTGTAATGAGAATCCTTAGTAAACCTCAAAGCATGATATAAAAATAGGTTAATATTGCTTGCCTTTCAAAATAATTTCCTCACTGAAAGAAAAAAGCTACAACTGTGTAATCAAATTATTTGGTGAAATAAAAAATTATTTTTTCTAAAGGGCTAAAAAAAAAAAGGAACACTTTTTAAAATCCCAACACAATGAAAAATGAGCTAGATTTGGAGATCTGGGTTCTTATCTCAGCTCTGATAGTTATGCCTTATTAAGTCACTTAAGTAGACTGATTCTCTTAGTTATAAAATGAGGGGACAGGATTATGTGACTACTAAAGTTCCTTCCAGTTTTAAATCTATGATCTTATGATCATTCTGGCACTGTAGTCTTAAGAACAGTAACAGTTTTATGCCAAAAATATTTTGTAAGAAGCACAGATTATTCATTAGTATTTACTGACTGCCAAAAATTAAATGAAGTAGACATTATATATATATATATATATATATATATCACACACACACACAATATATACAGTGAAGTAGATATTAGAAATTTAATGCATAGAATTGGAAACTACAAGGCTGTAGATAAAAGCTCATTACATAGAACATGAGTTTGAAAAAGAAGTAAATTTTCATGGTGGTTTGTGGGAGTAATGACATCCTTTCTTTGGTTACCACACAATTGCTGAAGACAGCTTGCCATTTTCAGCTTTTGTGGTACTGCAATGTGTTAGGTGAAAATTTATAATTAAGACTCTAAGGATAAACCGCAACACATTGTAGGATCCCAGAACTCTACGAGGGAAGAAGAGTAGTATAAACACCACCTTCCATTATTGCAAAAAGTCTCTGAGAACTGAATATATCCAATGACAAATTCTGTAGGCTTACAACAAAGTAAAAAACTTCATGTTGGTCAGATGTATATCTACGCAACTATAACTATGTACTTCCCTAACCCTTAGATGGACATTTACCATATGTAGAAGGACACTACGGGAAAACCAGCTTGAAAGAAATTTTAAGAGTACTAGAATAAATTCACAATAATATGGGGTTTTAATTAGCACTTTAAAAAGTCTATATAGTATATTAGAAATATATTACTCTTTTTTTCTTTAAATATATAAATGGAGTGAGGATCTCATCAACATGGTTATACCACCAATAATGGAAATAGCAATTCATATAAGCTTATTCACTCTGTGCAACTCGTATGAAGGGTGGGTCCCTAGGTCCTAAAAGGAAATGCAAACTCCACCAAGGGCTTCCAAAATGGTCCCAACAACACTTATGTCTGCTTTCCAAAGAAGAGCTTAAGCACTGAGAGGCTTATTACCAATAGAATGCTCACTGGCCTTCAAATTTTGGTCATGGTCAGCCATGAAACACTGAAAAAATTTTTAAATGGTTCCTATTCCTACACAGCTCCCTAGAGCA
Organism: Gymnobelideus leadbeateri; assembly: GCA_011680675.1. NCBI lineage: Eukaryota > Metazoa > Chordata > Mammalia > Diprotodontia > Petauridae > Gymnobelideus > Gymnobelideus leadbeateri. Next base: position 8,877 of record WOXC01008115.1, read on the forward strand.
GTGATGGTGGCAGAACAGCAGGAAAACAAGCAGACAGTGGTAAGAAGAACACTTTTTAGAGCATCTAAGATATCTTCTTTAAAACATTTTAAAAAAATCTACAATTTCAACATATATAGTCCAAAAGTTATTTACAAAGAAAAAGTCCCTGAGTTCAGATTTTGGCACTATTCAGACTGGATAATTTGATTCTAATTTCCCCACTAAAAACAGTGACCTATTTGAAAGGGAAATTATGAGTAAAAACTGTCATACATTAAAATATTTTGAAAATTATGCTTCCCCAAGTATAGAATGAGTCCATCTCAATGTGGGTGTATACTAGTTTCTCTTGTGAATAAGTTTTCTACTCTGACTAGTACCAGCATGCCTATGGAAAAGCAGAATGGATGCTGTCCTATTTCATGTCTGATAAGTATATCTCACAGCAAAAATTCAATTACCACACTGTTGTTACTTCTGAGGATATAGGAAGCAGAAAAGGACCCAGCTGGGTTTTTCAGAATTATGGCTAAGTTTCCAGGGTTGACAATGATTTGCTTCCTATAAATTGAGAACATTTCATAACAGGAAGAACCACAGATGACTACTGAACTCCCAAAGTCATCTTGATAACCAACTTTCAAACTAGAAGATCATTTCAGAAGACATAACATGATCTATGAACAAGTTTTATTATCTCTATCAGCTCAGGATACAGTTATTAAGTGATTACAGACATGACTAATTTATCATCTATTTCGAAAGCAAGAGCAAAGGCTTCATTTAAAAAAAAAAATTTCCCTCACAGTTCACTGACCACCAGGGGTCACCCTGCCATTATCAAAGAAATATAAGCCCATCTTTGATATTCTAAGTTACAGAATCACAAAATTTCAGAGACAGGAAGGACCCTGATAGTCATCTAGACCAACCCATGCCCTCAAAGGAATATTATGCTTGCAGACTTTGGTTGGGAGAGAGGGGAGGTAGCTCATTCCACATCAGGACAATTCTAATTCTTAAGATGTTTTTCTTGACACCAAGTCTGAACAGATCCCCTTACCACTTCTACCTATTTTTCCTGGTCCTATATTCAGGTAGGAACATCCAACAGAACCAGCCTAATCTTTCACCCTTCTCATGTACTTGAATACAGCTATGATGTCCCTCACAATGAGGCTTTTCTTCTCCACACTGAACATTGCTAGTTTCTTTGATCAATCCTCATAAGAAATGGACTGAAGGACCTTCAAGATAATGGTTGGCCCACTGACAAAAAAAACCTTGTGAACATTCCAATTACTGATAACAACTCACCATGGGGAAATCTCACTCTCTATCTTAGAACATGTGGAAACCACCTTATCCTCAGCACATCTTCAGCCCCAAGTCACTTTAGGACAAGCTAAATTATGACCCTGAAGTGCCCTGGAGGGCAAAGATTTTTAACCAAGGACCCAAAGTCCCTTTAGAAAGTCTATGGATAGATTTTTTTTTTTTTGGGGGGGGGGTACTGTGAATTTTTTGAGGGAAAATTCATCTTTATTTCAATATAACTGGTTTCCTTCATAATCCTATGTATTTTGTTTAATACATTTAAAAACAATATTTTGAGAAGACATCCATGAGTTTCGCCAAACTTCCAAAGGGGTTTGTGATGCAAAAAAAAAAAAAAAAAAAGCCTGTTCGAGGGGCAAAGTAAGATTCTTTCACTACCATGAAAGTGCTACAGGGATTATCAATTCAGTCCTCATTAAACCTCTGGAGAGAACACTGATTTCTGCAATCCTATTCTTGAACTTGACAACTTGTTGGAAATGTTAGAGGAAGGGATGTGTGTAGATAAGCTAGAGTTGGAGATACAATCATTACATGCTGACAAAAGGCTCAAGGTCAAAGTTTTTCATCATGTAATCAGTTCTACAATATCTACGCTATTATCTTCTTCCTGAAGGGGAAAAAATATACATATATGTACCCCCCCCCCCCCCCACACACACGCTGAATTTGTCTTTGGCCTGAGAACTGTTACACAGCTGCTTCTGAGGTAGACTGATCATGAGTGGGAGAAACAGAATAGGCATATAATCATATGCTATTAACATTTCCACATGGAATATCTTTCCATTTAATTCAACAGAAAACAAGTTATGTATGTTAGGGACTATTTGCATAGAAGTTTAAATGGAATGTAAGCTCAAAGATTCAACAGTGGACAACCCAGGTGCTGTCATACCATGTCATGCCATGTGAGAGCTGTAAAAGCTAATGCAGTCTCAGGATATAAAAATAGAGATATAGTAGCCAGGAACAGAGAACGGATACTCCCAGCTATAATTTGCCTAGTCAGATGACATCTGAAAAACTGTGGTCAGTTCTGAGTGTGACATTCTACGAAAGACATTGGTAGGATGCGAGTGTCCAAAAAAAGGCAACAAGAATGGTGAAAGGTCTTAAGACCATGCTGTATGAGAATCAAATGAAAGGAAAGAGGATGTTTAATTTGGAGAAGACAAGAGTTAAGGGGAGAAAGCTGCCTTCAAATATCTGAAGTATTACCATATACAGGGTAACATTTGGTAACATGAGGGAAAAATTTGTTCTACTTGGCCCCTGAGCTAATGCAAAGAAAACTTGTTAAAAATTAGAGGTATCCAATAGTGGGATGGGCCAGGAGGTCATGGCTTCTTCCTCACTGAATGTTTTCAAGCAAAGTCTGGATGACTTACTTGTTGGGTGGTGGTGGTGGTGTTTGTGTCTGGAGGGAGGGTTAGACTAAATGATCTCTGAGTTCCCATCCAACCCTGACGATTTATGAAGTTCTGATTTGTAAACAGACACAACAATCTGTGAAGGGTTATGTTAGGTGACCAACAATATGAAGTACTAAACATATTCACTGATCCTCATGACCTCTCAAGTCTCTCCAAAATAGTAATTACATGTAAGAACTAAAGCAATTTCAGGTCTTTCCATCGTCTAGGGCACCAAAAACCCAAATAAAGTAAAAACGCGATGAACTAATATCAGAAGAATCCCTCACCTCTAACTCTCTCCCTCAGCATCCTCTCTCCCACTGCCTAATAAATCTCTCAGATGCAGGGCTGCATAAGCCAACACCCTCTGCATCCCAAAACGCCTCCCCCATTCCCCATGCCTCAGAGATCCAAATGGCAGAACTTGCTTAGGTGCAATACTGTAACAGCAATGCTCTATGCCACAAGAGGCCTTCGCTCAAGAATGGAGGGGCAGAGGGAAAGGAGGCATAACACAAATGTGGCTGTGTAGCACTGCTCTAAGCCTTAGGGAAAGAGACCAGCAGCCAACTGGGGCTAGATCTGACCCCCCCCCCAGAAGGCACCGGGGACAGAGACCAAGGCTGGTGAATCACCCAGTATGTGAAAGAACTGAAACACTATGAGATCCAAGTCCAAAGGAAACTGCAATCAGAGGGGAGTCAGGACATGAACAATAAGGCAAAAAAGACTGAAATTACCAAAGATCTCAGAATGAAGAGAACTCAGAGACCCTGAACATAAGCAGGTAAACCAACAGGGGAGATATTATGGCAGAAGGGAACATGGCCTCCAAATCAGGCAGGAGTATTTAGACATCAGCAAATAATTATTCAAGAATTTGTGAAGTGACTTGTCCTAATGCAATCTTGCTTTCCATAAGTAATTTATTTCAATAGTCTCATGCTAATTTCGTCATTCTCAACAGCACAAATTGAAGTAATGAGGGATAAATAGAAAATGAAGTTTAGGAGAAAGTAACAAGAAGCTCCCAAAAATACATTTCTTCCCTTGCTAGTAAATATCAAGAAAGCCTTATCTTTTTCTGGAACATGATCACTACATTGGAACAGAGCAACACAGTTTGAAAAAAGTCAAACTCAAAAGGCCACTGTTAGAACATGGCTCATTTCATGTGGATTTGGGCATCATAAAGGGGTTCTACTGTATATAAGGGATTTTGGTTCCGACCTTTGACTTCAATGCCCTATTGTGAAAACCTCCATTAATGCAGAATGACAACTCACCTAACTTATTGTATTAGAAAGCTGCTTGGCCTCTGACCCAAAGGTTCTACTGTCAGGCACAGAATCCAAGGAGATCAATGACAAAAAGAAAGGCTCCATATGGGTACACCAAAATATTGATCACAGCATTTTTTATAGCAGCAAATAACCCCAAAGTAGCTACTCTTCATCAACTGAGGAATAGCTAAACAACTTGTAGTAGATGAAAGTAATGGAATATTAGTATACTCTAAGAAATCATGAATATGATGAATATACAAAAGCCTAGGAAGAATTCTATGAACTGAACCACTAAAGTGAAGTAAGAAGAGCTAGAAAAATAAAATTCATAATGAAAATATTGTAAATAACAAAACAACTGAAACTGAATACTACAGAAATTACAATGACTATGCTTGGTCCCAAAGAAGAGATATGAAAAGACACCTACCACCCTTCTTCTTAAGAGGTGAAGGACTATAGCTAGGGCACACTTTTGATGTGATGGTAAATTCTCCTTCTTTTTCCTTTACTATTAGACACAAGTAGGTGGATGTTTGGAAATGGACATAATATAAAAACAAAAGTTTTTAATTTTAAAAAATTAACAAGAAAATTTCCTGAGACATTGAGAGACTGTGATTTGCCCACAGTCACCCTGCCAGAATGTCTCTGAGACAGAGCCTCAACTCAAGTCTTCCTTACTCCAAGGCTACTACTGCCTCTCACGTAAAGATTTTACTAGGGTGAAATAATTTCAAATGTATAGGGAAAAAAACTTCCATTACACATTTAACATTTAGACTCAACTCCAAAGTGTCCAATGAATCCATGAGAAGTTGTATATTTATCCAAGTTGGTACCGAATTGCCAGCTCTGAATGTATTTAAAAGATTACAATTTATAATTTTTTTTCAGAGAAGTTATTATATGTATTACCTGTGGAAATTTGACAATAATATGATGGGGAACGCTCATCACATTGTGCACATAATCAAACGTCTCTGTTAGTTTCCTTTTGCTTGCAGTTAAAATCTTTGGGATTCTGGTCACCATGTGCTGAATTTCATTATGTTTAAAGCCAAGCTGAAGTCGGTAAACCTAAGAAAAACCAAACATAACAAAAAACAAATTACATACATTTCTGGATTAAGGTAAGAAATGATATCTCAATCCATACTGGATCATAAACAAAGCATTTAGAATTTTGTGGCAAGTTATCCTGACCCCGTGTGGGAGAGAAGTTTTCCTTCAAGAGGTAGTTGGTCCTCTGAACCTCTCTCATTGATGACAATGGGCTGGGCCAGGAATTAGGGCTGACTCCAGTTGAAATCCAGCTTCAGACACTTACTAGCTAAGTGACCCTGGGCTAGAAGTCATTTAATCTTAGTTTACTGGAGTTACCTCAGCTTTAAAATGGAGATAAAAATAGCACCTACATCCCAGGGTTGTTTGTGAGGATCTAATGAAATAAAATGTAAAGCACTTTGCAAATCAAAGTGCTATAAAGCCATAAAGCTGCTGTGGTAGTAATGATGATGATGGTGACAGTGAAAAAGGTACATGTCATAGTTGGAGAGTTCTCATATGTCAAGCGGAGATTTTGTTATCTTCTTCTAGAAGCACCACAGAATGTCTGATGGTTTTAAAGTGGGACAGCATCAGATCTATGCTTTAGAAAGATTAGTGTGGCAGCTGTGTAGAGAGTGGTTTGGAGAGATGGGAGACTAGAAGCAAAAACATAAATCAGAAAGAGACTAGGCAAGAAGTGACAAGGCCTAAGCTAGGGTGACAGGGGTAGCTGAGTACAGAGAAAGGGACAGAAGGAATAGCTGGTGTGAAGAAATGCTAGGACATGGCAACTTATGGACAGGGAGTGAGGGAGAGTCAAAAATTATATTGGTACTGAGACTCTGGGTGACTAGGAAGACAGTGATACCCTAACAGGAGAGAGGATTTAAGGAAATGCTTCATTTTAGACATTCTGAGTTTGAGATGCCAATATTCATTCATTCATTTTTTTTCAACCAACATTTACTAAATATCTACTCTTTTCCAGATGTGAGGGATATAGAGACAGAAATAAAAAGTTCCTTCCCTCAAAGAGCTTATGTTGTGCAAGGTGAAACAACAAATACTAAAGTCAGGGAGTTAAATCAATTAAAATCACTTTATCCAGAGAGCAGCACTGTGCACCACCCCTGACATGCACAAGAAATATATGCATACATACATGCACATACACATAGCCACAGCCACAAGGAAATCTGGCTACACCACAGGTATATCCACAGGTGGCTGGGGATTAAGGAAGGAGGAAGATGGAAAAATGTTTATGAAATGGACAAAGATAGTACAGTTGTATTAGGGACAAGGTCAGCAGCTGGCTCTTGTAGGAAGAGTGGAGTGTGACCCATTTTCCCACCCTCTGGCTGGCTGGCTGTAGGGTTATGACAGCCCACTAGACTAGGTCCCCACTTTGGAAGCCATTGGCTTCTAGGACATTTTAAACTCTATGTTCTAGAACCACCTCAAACTCAATTTGTCTAAAACAGACTTCATTATTGTTCCCTCCCTCCCACACTCGTTCTGTCAAACTTTACCATTTCTGTCAAAGGCTGTGTAGCACCACTCTTCTAATCATTCAAGGAAAAACCTGGGTGTCATCTTCAATTCCTCACTCTCACTCATCCCACCTCCCTACCCAAACAGCCACATACTGTCATTTCTCCCTTCCCAACATCTCTCCCATCTGATTCCTTCTCTTCACTCCCACAATCACTTCCCTAGTTTGGACCTTCGTGACTTCTTGGCCTGGACTACCGAAACAGTGTCTTAATCAGTGTCCTTACCTGAAGTCTCTTCCTACCTCCTTACAGCTGCCAAATTCAGAGTTTCTAAAGTGTAGTTTTGATCCCCCAACCTCCTGTACCCCGATTTAACAAATTCCAGTGGCTCCCTAACAAGAATCAAATAGAAATTCCTCTGTTTGAGATATAAAACTCTATACAACCTGAGCCTGATCCATTTCCCAGGCTTATTATACACTACTCCTCTTCACATATACATACTACAGTTGAGCCAAATTTGTTTTGTTCCTCACATACAACACTCCACCTCCCACACTCATGTCTTTGCATTTGCTTTCTCCTATGCCCAGAATATAGTCACTTCTTGTGTCCCTCCACTCTCCTAACCCCCTTAAGACTCCCTAGTTTCCTTCAAGGCTCAGCTTAGCTATGTGGAACACTGAATATTATATTGTTGGACTGCTGTGAGGCTCAAATGAGATAATATTTATAAATCACTCTGCAATCAATAAATTGCTATTATTACCTTTTAAATTTTTTTATTTATTTAACTTTAAATTTAAGGACTAAAACAAGCATTTTCATTAACATAAGCATAATTAAAAATGACTGCACATGAAATTACAAATCTATTATGTACAACTTGCTATTCCATTTAAATATATAATGAAGTCATCATGTAAGTTTCTTGTTTCTCTTTTCTTCTTCCCTCTCCCCACCGCTACCCTAGAGATGGCTACCATTAGACACAAATATGCACATGTATGTAAAATCAATCTATACATACTTCTATTTATCAGTTCCTTCTCTGGATACAGATAACATCTTTCTTCATGTCTTTTGTAGCTAATGTGGGTATTTATAATAGTCAAAATGACTTATTCACTCAAAATTGTTCTTAAAACAATATTGCTGTTACTGTATCCAATGTTCTTTTGTTCATTTTTCTGTTCATTATTACCTTACGTGAAGTTTTTCCTGAGCCCCCCAGCAGCTGATGCCCTTCTCTCTAAATTACCTTTTATCTATTTTGTATATGCCTATATGTGTACATTTTCCTTGCTCTAGCTAAAATTCCTAGAAGACAAGAATTGCTTCACAGTGGTTGTTTTTTTTAAAAAAATATTCCCAGCACAAAGCACAATGCCTGGCGCCAGAAGATGCTTAATAAACGGTTCTTGATTGGTTGGTTGACAGAATGTTGGAAGTCACCAAGAATAAGGGAATGAATGGTTGGAGTGGTGAGGAAGACCGTGAGCCAGGTACTTACTCATCTCCTTGAGAAAGGAGGGAGCAACCTGGATGCCAGCAGACTGCCACAGCAAGGATCTGAATAGGATGATATAAACTGATGAAATGAACCTCAAAGGAGAAGAGACTGCTGAGCTGGTGGCAGACAAAGGGTGTCTTAATCGCAGTCAAGATCAAAGAGCATGCTGACTTTTCCTCCAAGTCCATTGTGTCAACACATGAAAGAAACAATAGTTGGTCTAATAGAGAGATCTAGGGATGAGAAGTCTCATAAAGAAATCCAGGTTTCTCGGTGTGTCAGAACAGAGTCAATGATCAGAAGCAGAACTGTGACTAATAATTAGATTTCATACTCATTTCTCTCCAGGATGCATTCTGGACCTCATTTACCATGCCCTGGAGCTCTTCATCTTAAAGCCACTCTCCAGGCCTAGAATCCACACACTGGACGCACCCTCCGTCCCTATGGTCTCTCCTCCCTTGGACTGCATGGCTCTTTCCAGGACCCCCGTTTAAGGAGCACTCCCAAATGTTGATGGGCAGCCTAGGATTTGAGGTCTAGGTAAAAAAAGCCATCCTTCCAGAAATACATTTCCAGAAGTTGTAATTACTTTAAATATATTAAGTTTCAAAACTATTTGTCTTAGAGAACACTACAGGCAAACTCTTACTCCGTTAAAAGAAAATAACAAGGCAAAGACTGACTTATTTGAAAAAATATGAGAAAAAAAATTCTTACTTTCATATTTTCTTTCACAGGCTCAAGACTTCCAGTTAATAGTCGTGGAAGACGGATAATTAGTTCTCTGGTCTAAAGTAAAAAACAAAATAATCCATTATCATAACACATTAAAAATTTAGTCAGTTTTAGAAATCCATCATTTATTCTAGCATGAACAATGACATGTTAAACTATTAGAATTATTATGAACTTAATAAAAGTATATAAAATAATATATAAAATAAAAATAAATATAAAAATAATATAAAATATTAAAATATAAAAATAATATAAAAAAACTATAGAATGGAAAAGCACTTATTTACTGTATAAGCACTAGGGATACAAATAGAAATTCAAAACACAGCTTGTTCTCAAGGAGCTCACATTCTTTTTTTTTTTTTTAATAATAGTATTTATATATATTTGAAACATTTAATGTTATGACCTCAAATTTCAGATCCATTTCCTTCCTCCCTTGTCACCCATTCCCTCTGGGAAGATAAGTAATTCAGTATATGTTGTACATGTCTAGCTATGCAAAACATTATCATAGTAGATATATTGTACAAGGCTGCTTATAATTCCCTCCCACTCATCACACCCCCCACCTGGTCCATTCCCTACATGATCCTGTCCCTCTTTTATAGTGGGTACTTCCAACCTCCCCTCACCCCAAGGATGCCCTCCCATCCATCATCCCTCCTCCCATCCCCTTTCCCCCTATCCTGCTGCAGGTTGAGATATCCCATTTAGTTTGTATGTCATTTTCTCCCTGAACCAAATTCAATGTGAATGTGGTTTTGCCTTTTTAGCCTTCCTTATTCTCCCTCTCTTTTGCAACCACTTCCCCTTGCTTCTTCTGCATGGGGTAGTTTATACTATCCTGTCTCTCCCCATCTCCTCTTGCCACTTTCCTCTCTCACTTCATAATTTCATCCCTTGAGTATTCTCCCTTCCCAACAAATTCAACTTATGCCCTCTATCCATATATAACTGTAACCATATACACACACATTCACATATGTATTCATATGACCACACCCCTTCTTCCATTATTTTCATAGTGAGAAAGATATCATCAGTCACACTTATTGCTTTTCCATATAGCTGTAAATAGTTCAACTTTGATAAGTTCCTTTTGATTGCTTTTCCCTGATTACCTTCTCAGGCATCTCTTCCTTCTTGTGTCTGGGTGTCAAATTTTCTATTCAATTCTGGTTTTTTCCTCAAGAATGCTTGAAAGTCCTCTATTCCACTGAATGACCATATTTTTCCCTGAAACAAAATACTCAGTTTTGCTGGGTAGGTGACCCTTGGGTTCATTCCCAGTTCTTTTGCCCTCTGGAATATCATATTCCATGCCCTTCGATCCTCAGTGTAGAAGCTGCCAGGTCCTGGGCTATTCTGATTGTGTTTCCACAATATTGAAATTGTTTCTTCCTGGCTGCTTGTAGTATTTTCTCCTTGATCTGGGGATTCTGGAACCTGGCTATAATATTCCTGGGAGTTTTCTTTTTGGGATCTTTTTTCAGGAGGTGATCAGTGGATTCTTTCAACCTCTATTTTGCCCTCTGGATCTAAAACATCAGGGCAGTTTTCCTTGAGAATTTCTTGAAGGGTGATTTCTAGGTTCTTTCCTTGATCATGGCTTTCAGATAGTCCAATAATTTTTACACTGTCTCTCCTGGATCTATTTTCCAGGTCAGTGGTTTTTCCCATGAGATATTTCACATTGCCTTCTAATCTTTCATTTGTTTGGATCTGCTTAACAGCATCTTGATTTCTCATAAAGTCATTTGCTTCCATTTGCTCCAGTCTAACTTTGAAGGAATGAATCTCCTCAGTGAACTTTTGAGATTCTTTTTCCATCTGGCAAATTCGACTTTTTAAGGCATTCTTCTCCTCATTGCCCTTTTGGGCCTCCTTTGCCATTTGAGTTAGTCTATTTTTTAAGGTGTTGTTTTCCTCAGTCAGGCTGTTGACCTCATTTCATACTTTTCCTGCATCCTTCTCATTTCTCTTTCCAATTTTTCCTCCACTTCTCTTATTTGATTTTTAAAGTCCTTCTTAAGGTCCTCTATGGCCTGCAACCCGCTCATGTTTTCCCCTGGGGCTTTTGGAGCAGGACTTCTGACCTCACAGTCCTTTTCCTGCTCTATGCCCCCAAAATAGGAGTCTAGGGTTGCATTTTTCTGTTTCCTTTGCCTTGGCATGTTGCCACTTAATTACTTGACTTTTGGGCTTGTTGCCACACTATGGCTTTAAGGCCAGATAGAGGAATTTTCGTCCGAACGTGTGGGGGGCAACTTCCGTTTCTGGCAAGCTGTAAACCCACCCACGACTTCCACCCTAGATCACAATCCAGATCCAGGGAGGTTAAAGCAAGAGCGATTACCCTCCAAGACTGATCACTGGATCTCCCTACAAATTTGCAGGCTGGGAGCAGGAGCTGCCTCTGAAAACTACAAAATGGCGTTTGTCCTCAGTGGCTTCTAGCCCCCAGGGGAGGGAGCCGACGCATTCCCTAATACCAGTCCCAAAGTCCATAGGACACTAACCTCTTACTTTGTCCTAGGCAAGTCTATGTTGATAATTCTGGAGTCGCCACAGCTCCTGGTGTTCTGGGGTTCCTCCAGCTGGCTGCTGGCCCTGCCGCCCTGGGGCTAAAACCTCGGCTCATGCAGACCTGGGCTCAGCGGCTCGGTCTCCTCCGCTCTGCCGCTGCACGCTGCCAGGTCCCAGACCACTGCGCTGGTCCTTCCTGCAGGGCTGCTGGGCTGTCCTCAGTGGGAGGTTAGCTTCCCTGTGTCGTTCTGTGGGTGCTGGGGCTCCAGAAGTTGTTCAGAGTCCCCTTTTACATAGTTTGGGGGGAATCTGGGGGCAGAGTGGCTTGGATGAGCTGTTTCTACTCCGCCATCTTGGCTCCGCCAGAGCTCACATTCTTACTGGAGAACACACATAAAGGAGGATTATTTTTCTGTTCAGTTCATGACAGTAGTACTTAGAAAGGGAAAGTAGCACGGCAAATGGGCAAGGTCCAAAGACAATATTGTGCTCCCCCTTAAGTCTTCAAGCAAGGGCTAGATCATTTGTTGGTGATATTGTAGAAGAGATTCTTGTTCACATAAAGGTGCCCCTTAGGTCTCTTCCAATTCTGAGTGTGACTCATTTGGCAACTAGTCTCAGTGTTTAAACTTGATGTACATACGACCATTCTGATATGATTATAATCAGCAATTATTTTGGGTTTGACTTTTTTACCTAACATTTTATACTATTTATATATAAGATATATATATGTGTATATATATACATATATATATCTTAAGCATCAGCACAGTTTAGACTATCATCATTTTTGAGAGCTACATAGCATTCAATGGTGCAGAGATCATAGTTTGCTTAGCCATTTTTCTATGGTTGAGCACCACGACAGTTTCAAATGTTTTGTTATTAAACATGCACTTTGTACATATAAATATCATTATAAATTTTTCCCCCCTCAACAATTTGAAATGTGATTTAATGTTCCCATCTGTGTGAAATTCAGAGATTAGAATATAAAGGCCAAGATACATCTGTATCTATACACACAAACACACACGGTCTGTTCTGCCAAACTGATTTTTAAATTTTGTCTACATGCATTTTCCCTTCAAAATAAATTCATCTGTGTCGTGGCTTTACATATCTTGAGGGTATTCTACTCAATGAATGTGGGTAAAGTAGCTGGTATTTTCTAGGCAAGAATCAAATGATTCTCTAAGTCTACAAATATTACTGGAGCCAAGATAGGTTCCTATATATACTCGATATGAACATTTAAATATTTTTCCCCTTACCTTTTGCACGTTCAGTCCAAGTTCTTTCTGGAAAAAGCCCAATCTGTTATCCAGTCTATCCACTGAAAAACTCAGCAAATATGGCGCATTTACAACCATCCGTGAGATGTCTGTCTTGCTGAATTTTTTCGATTCAAGGTAAGCCACCCTAGGTGACAAACATATTTATGCATGTTTGTATCAGAGAGAGAAAATTTACTGTTAGTATACTTGTGTATTTATTTAGTTCTTTAACATGATGTAATAAACATTTATTGAATGAATAGAATGAATGAGCTTAACAAAGTGGCAGCTGTTTTAATGTTAGCCAAGATAAAAATAAAACAAATCAAAATCCTGGCCTAACTCTAGTACCACAATAACCCCACAGTGAAGACAAAAAGTTCGGAGTTTTTTGGCTTCATTCATTTTATTTTTTCCTCATTACTCATTTAAAGAAAAAAAGTTTATGTGGATTATCAGTGTAACTACCAGAAATCACATCATCTACACAAAGGAACACTATGTCACTAAGATAAAAGATCTGTTATTCATTCTTTATCTTTGTTATCTGCATTGGTATTTTTCTTCAAAAGTCATTTAGATTTCTCCTACAAAGACAGACATTGTGCTTACAGGAAGGAAGAAATGTCAGCATTTTGGTACTGACTAAATAGGCATTTTTTATGAGCCTTCTAACATTTTGGCCACAATTTAAAAAGAAAAAAAATCATTGTACTATCAAACCAGGAAAATACTTATTTGCATATTTTAGGTTAAAATTGCAGTCATATTTATCTACAAGTTGTGACTATAAAGTAGCATGCCTGGCTCTTTATTAAACACATCAGAATGTATAAAACAAAAATGAATGCTGTCACTTTCAAAGTAGTTACCTGTACTACCAAGATAATACTGTTGCTCAAAATGTGTTGTTGTTTTACATCCTTCTTTTAGTATTATTTTTAGAGTCAGTTAACAAATAAAAGAAAATCAGCAATAACTCATTTTTGATCACTGACAAGTCTAAACATCCAGACTTACTTCCAAATGAATCATAGAGACTCAGATTGGAAGGGACTTCAAGGGGCAACTAGTGCTGTCCTATCGTTTACTGGCCAAGAATCCCCTCTACAACACAACAAAAAGCTGTGTGCATCAAGCAATTATCTTCAGGGAGGGAGAGCTTGCTCCTACCAGGAGTCCCTTTCCACTTCTGCCCGACTCTAATTTCTGGGAAGTTCTTCCTTACAAAGAACCTAAATTGGCCACATGGGTGTTTCAGAGTCAAATCTACTACACCAGAATGAAGATGTCATCAGTTAGATTATTTGAAAGACTAACAAAAATTCTGAAGGCAGTTTCCAAAGTGTTTGAACAATGGCAATATATTGGAAATAAGCTTGCATCTTCCCAAAGTGACTAATTTTGTGGGGCAAAAATGTTTGTTTAGAGAAAAAAAGGCCTGTGAAATGTAGTATTTAGTTAAAAGGAGAAAAAAATGGTCAATGGATTAGAAATTCCAGAAATAGATCCAAACTTCCAAAATATCATTCATATCATACTTCATTATGTCATCAGAGCTTCATGATTAATCTTAAAGGCAAGTTCTACAAATAGTATCCTAATTTTGTACCTGACAAGACAAAAGTTGAAAGCAGTTAAAATGACTTCCCAAAAGCCACATGGCTAAAAAGGGCAATGCCAAGCCTCAGTTCTGATTCTTCTCTTTAGTTTATGTTCTTGCCACCATGGCTATTCTGCTTCTTGTTACAGGAACTTACCATATGAAAAGCCAGAAGTTAAGGAAAAAAATAAGAGGAATGCCTACTTACTAAAATATTGTTATGATACTGAGATATCAGTAGAGATCAGCTGGAATCCAAAATGAAACCAAATCAGTATAACATACTGATGCCAGGAAAGGAAGGGAAATAAATTTCTGACTTCTAAAAAAAGAAGACTGACTTTTGACTTCTTCTAAGAGAAGCAAATATGTTTGAAGCTATAAGTTATATAATTTTTTTAAAAATGGATATCTAGTTTTCATTGGGGAAGTAACCAAAGGAGATCAACAGGCACATGAAAAAATAAAATAGTAAATCATTCTTTGGAGAAAAAAATGTCAAGATTCACCACTACAAAAAGTAAAGGTAGGAAAAGCACAAAACTCCTCCCGAAAGGGAGGAGCAAGCTGATGGCAAAAGCCACATTCATTTCCCTTGGGAATCACTGACCAGGGCTTCTTAAACTTTTTCCACTCATGACCCCTTCAGGACTTCTTAAACTACACTAAATTTAAACCCTATATGGGTTGTGACCCACTGTTTTAAGATGCCTGCGCTAGACCATGGAGATAGGATGGTCTGCTCATCTATAAGGGTCCCAGCTGCACAAGTCTAGTGCTGACTGTCTGGTACCTGTCTTTAAGTCCAAGGACGCATGTGCAAATAACACATTATGTCAGCTTGGTCGAGAGTGAGGTGGGTAGAGTGCTTCATTCTTGACACATTCAGGGACTCTGGCATACTCTGGGTCCAGTGTTTATGGAAAATACGATAATTCAAAAAGACAATTTCAGGGGACCCCTTAAACCATCCTTAACAATACATATGTACATACACACGTATAAATTAACAAAAATTTAAAATGATAAAAAGGGGGAAACAAGTATATCTATATTATGTGGAATAAGTGTACGCTTCTCAGTCTTTCAAGAAAGTAACCAAGGAATAAATGTAACAAAAAAAAAAAAACTTCTACTTTTTTAGAGGAGGTTACCTCCAAGGAAATAATCCAAATGGTAGAAAAAAAGTTGTACAAAGATGTTCCTATCAGCAATGTTTTTAATAGTGACCTATTGTAAAGAACCCAAATGCCCAAGAATATTGGGAAGACTAAATAAACCAGAATACCATGCCATTATGAAAAGTGAAGCATACAGACTAAGTCAACACATGGAAATGTCTTTATAAAATTATTTTACATAAAATACAGACAAAATAGTATGTAAACAGTTTATACACAAAGATAATCTTGAGTGGCAGAGTTTAATATTTATTATGTTTTTCTGTGAATTAAGTTTATAAAAATAACAATTCTTATGGCTCAGTTTTTTCACTTGTATAGTGGGAAAACCACACAGCCATTCTTTGGAAAGTAGTTTTTTTTATCATTATTAATGAAAATTTATATATCACAACTATAGAGTCACATCTCATGCCTATCTCAATTTTAAAAAACAAGGCGTTTTTGTTTTCATTTTTCATTTGTAATAAGTCATACATTTTGACACATGCTTTTCCATGAACAGAAGATAGATTTCTGTCTCCCCATCCTTTGGCAGTTACAGTAACGATAATATAAGGCTTTAGAATATTTTTTCTACAATAAATCTAAACAATTTAATATCAGTTCATTTGAAAGAGAGTGTCATAAACTGTACTGTTTTCTGGAAACAAAAACAGACAAGAATCAGTTGGTTGTGTTTTCTACCAAAGGTGAGAAGAAATTATTCAGCTTTCTCTGTTTCACAGAGTATCTATTATTTTTCTAAAGACCTATGTTAATAGATAACAAATTGACATAAATTGTATTTTAAATAAGAGATCTGCCTGATGAAGTGGTTAGAATTGAATCCAATACCAAAAGTGAGGGCTGTTAGGGATTCTGGAAAAGTGTGTCTCCTATAATATTGACCTTAAGCCATAAATCCATACAAATTTCCATTTTCTTCACCAGAAATACAATCTATATCAAGACATGCCAGATACAAAACTATGAGTAGGTTGAAGTGTTCTGCTTCAGAATCCTAAGGAAACCTCCACATTCTTTTCTTTCTCAGGAAAAAAAAAATCTTCTTTTGTTTACACCAGAGGCATCAAACACTGGAGGCCAGAACTAATTAAAATGTAATAGAATATAGATGATTTTAATATGTGGTTTTCTAAGTCAATATGTGACTGGCAGGGATCTTTTTAATATGTGGTTTTCTAAGTCAATATGTGACTGGTAGGGATATTCATGTATGGCTTGGTGGTCCCATTTCTATTTGAGCTGGACACCACTAGTTTATACCCCTTTAGCATCAGAACAAAGAAGCAAATGCCCATTTTGAAAAGCACCTGTTTCAAGTGTTTGTGAACATCAAATCATAGTTTATATTGATATTATAGGTTATATTAATAATATATTATGTTGATAATTGCCTTTAGTAATAATAATATATTATATTTAATAATTCAATGTTTACATCCAGCAGATCAAAAAAGGGGTTCAAAAGGTCATCTGCATGTGAATAAATGAACCAGAACTGAGCTGCTAATTCTCTTCTTGAAATTCTCCAGAGACAGAGGTTTTCTTTGGAAGCCAGTTCTAATGTTTTATCACCTTGCTATTCAAGAAGTTCACAACTAAAAACTTCTTGAAAATTTAGGAAGACAGTAGAATAAGAGATTACCAGATCTCCAAATTTATCCCATAAACAAGATAAAATAACACCTCAGAGTAAAATTTTATTGTATAAAGAAAACCTAGGAGGACCTCCAGAAAGATTCAACCTCCAGGGGAGGAAGTCTGGCCCAAGCAAAGTGCAAAAACCTCCGGGGCAGACAGCTGCATAGATAAACAAGGCCTGGGGGCAGGTGGGACACTTGACAGGCTCCTCTTAAGGAATTTTCACCTCAAGACAGTAGAGGAAGACAGAAGGACCCTCCTCTGTAGCAGGATGTCTGGGCCAGATGTGCAGACAACACTGTCCTGGGCTGTGGCTGTGAGTGAGGAGGAGTGAACACATATTCAGTGGCTATGATAGCAGAGGAGCAGGGACCCTGCCACCTATGGACACTGCAGGAGAGCTGGGTCCCTGGTTTTATTGCAGGGCAGAGGGGTGCGCTGAAGTTTGCTGCTACGGAAGGGACAGCAGGGAGCAAGAGCCTTTGCAGTGATGGTGTGGCTCATAGCTACCCATGGTTCAGGAATAGAGAGGAGTGCCCAAGATTGGGCCCCAGGCAGCTAAGAAAACAACAGTATGAAAATCCCAAAGCCTGAGGCATCCCCTATACCTCAGGAGTAGAACCTGACTATAATAATATGTCACTAAAAAAAAATAAATAAGAGTAAGCAAAGGAGAAAGAACCTGAGCATAAATAATTACTATGGGGATAGAGAAGATTTGGGTTTGTACTCAGAAGTTCATCAAGTTAAAAAAGTCACTCAGACTTGAAAGAAAAATGTCAAATGGTCACAAGCCCAAAAAGAGTTCCTGGAAATTAAAAGGACTTTAAAAATCAAATAAGGGAGGTTGAGGAAAAATTAGGAAAAACAGTATGAGCAATCTAAGAAAATAAAGAAAATTATGAAAATAAAGTCAACCAACTGGAAAAAAGAGATAAAAAGCTAAAGGAAGAAAATAACTCCTTAAAAACAATAATACGGCAAGGGGAAACTATTGATATTATAAGATTCAAAGAAATAATAAAACAGTATTAAAAGAATAAAAAAAGAGAATGTAAAAATCTCTTTAGAAAAACAACTGATCTATAAAACAGATCAAGGAGAGACAAGAATTGTTGGACTATCTGAAAGTTATGAGTTTTAAAGAGTCTAGATATGATATTACAAAAAATCATTAAGGAAAATTGTCCTGACATTCTACAATGAGAGGGTAAAATTAAAATAAAAAAAGTACATCAGTCATCACTTGAAAGAGATCTCAAAATAAAAACTCACAGGCACATCAAAGCTAAATTTCAAAGTTCCCAAGTTAATAAGAAAATATTACAAGCAAAAAGGAAAAAAAACAATTTAAATACTGTGGAGCTGATGGGGTTTAGGCTCTGGGAATCTCTTAAAATCTTAGCACTTGATGAGGTATTTGCCTGAGGCCATAAACCTTTCATTATAGCTAGGCCCAAATCTGTTACTCCTAACCTAGCCTAGCCCTCCATACTCAGTCATCTCAAGGCAGCCCTTAGCTATTTCACACCCTTAATTCCATTCCTGGAGTCTGACCTCAATCACATCAAGATCCTCCTTGGACTCTTCCTCAAGACCCTGCCCAAACCCCTTCTCTATACCACCCCTAGATCTCTCCCACAGTCTTTCTGTATATAAGATCTATCTTGCCTCCATGAAAGCAGCTCTGAGATTCAATCTAGAACAGACTTAGTCTATGTCAGACTGTTCTGGACCATTTGTCCAAAACAAACTTAACAAATACTTAAGCTCCTTAAGAGTCTACCCATTATGTGAAATCTTTAATAAACTTTGTTTTACTTTGGCTGAGAGAAAGCTTGAGTCAAATTCATTCAGCAGGACTTGGCATGTTGGTATGTTGGGATCACGAGCACCCCCTAAACCCTAAGCCTCAACAAAGTAACAATAAGGATAACAAAATCTAGTAGCTCCCACATTAAAAGACTGAAAAGCTTGGAACATGGTATTTCAAATGGCAAAGGACCTGGGTTTGCAGTCAAGAATAACTTAGCCAGAAAAGCTGAGTATAATCCTGAATGGGAAAAAAAAAGGATTATTTAATGAATTTAAATTTCAATTATCTGTAACAAAAAGGCCAAAATTCAATGGGAAATCTGTTTTTTTATCATGATGACCTCACAGATAACTTTATTTAAAACACACTACAGAATTACTCACAATTTGAAATATGCTCGTACAATCTACTTGTCAATAGAGAAAAGACTAAACTTCACACTTAGACATTTGGACATGACATGTGAAGCTTGCCATCATTTTTTATTTTCCCTAAATGATCCCAAGAAACTCACAGATGGCAAAATGAAGTTCATTGTAGAGCCAATTGAAACTACTTTCCCCTAGTTCCTTGTTAATGTATGTATAGAGCAGTTGGAATGCTGTAAGATTGCTGCTGTACCAATAAGTTGATTGCTCACGTGAACCAGTCTGAAAATATTCCCCTAAGTTGGTTTAACTGTAGTTCTTTCTAAACTGTATTTTCAGTAAAATCAAAAGCTATCAATCAACATGATAAAAAAACATCAGCTGCCATGATGGTAGTATGAGCATATGTGTCAGAAATTCTTCTTCAGACCAACTGAAAGGAACTTGAGAATCAGTGCATAAGTCATCTTTCAGCCAATCCTGTTCTTTAACCTTAATTGCACCTCCTGTTGCAGTTAGTGTTTAGGGCAACATTCCCTTATAATATAGTCAGGAGATTTTCACCCACATCTGTGCTGTAAATGGTCTTAGTAACTGCTGTTGCAGTGATACTGGCAATCCTGGTGCCAGTCCCAAGCTCAAGGACAGTGCAAATTTCAAATGGGTCACATTGGAATAGGACATAGTCAGCTAGATGGAAAGCTCCTCACCATACCTATTTAACTATATTATGGTGTATATTTTTTTGCTCTCCTTCACTGAAATTTTCTGCTCCTTGGGTTAGAATTTTAGGATGTATCTTATTTCTTGATGGCTCTTTTTGTTTTGTGTCAGAAAAAAACCGTGGTCTTACCACTTCCAAGTCACCATGATTATCTAATCTATTCTCATATCAGGGCAAGTCTGAGTTTCATTCTTGTTCAGAAAATCTATACCATTGCTTTTCTTGCCACAGATTCCTGAATATTTCTGTCAGCATGTCTAGTATTTTCTATTTGAATGTCTTTTTGTTTTGTACCCTTAACTTGAGCATCTTTCCAAGAATTACTGTTCCACAGAAGTTTGAATTGTGAAAGAAAAACAGGTTTGCCAACAGCATTCAGAAGCATCATAAGGTACCTTTTCTTTGGGATATTTAGATGCATATGAGACAGCACAGTGTCACTTTTAAATGCAATTTCTTCCATAACTTTCTCCTCTTCTGGGTCCACCATTGTGCAGTGTTGCTATTAATTTGCATAAGAGCCCGGTTGCTGAGGCAAGGCTGAGTCTGAGGAGACTCGCCAACCCTTCAGCCAACTAGAGGGGGAAAGCCTGAGCTGCCTCCTCCCTTGCCACCATGTTCAGCATGTGTGAGAACAGGCAGTTTTTGGAGGAAATAATATAGTTATATGAAAAAAAAATGCTCTAAATCACTATTGATTAGAGAAATGCAAATTAAAACAACTTTGAGATAACATCTTACACCCCAGATTGGCTAAAATGATAGAAGGGGAAAGTGATAAATGTTGGAGGGGATATGGAAAAATTGAGACACTATTTCACTATTGGTGGAATTGTGAACCAATCCATTCATTTTGGAGAGCAATCTGGAATAATGTCCAAAAAATCATAAAACTGTATACTCTTTGACCTAGAAATTAGGTCTGTTTCCCAAGGTGATTAGGGAAAAAGGAAAAGAGCTTAGATGTTCTCAAATATTTATAGCAGCTCTCTTTGTGGTGGCAAAGAACTGGAAATTGAAAGGGTATCTGTCAACTGTGGAATGGCTAAACAAGTTGTGGTATATGATTGTGATGGAATACTACTGTGCTATATAAGAAATGATTAACTGATAGATTTTAGAAAACCATGGCAAGATTTATATGAAATAATGAAGAGTGAAATGAGCAGGACCAAGTCATATGTGTTTTATAAAAACTCAAATAAATTACAAAGGACCTATGAAAGAAGATGCTATCCACTTCCAAAGGAAGAACTGATAAACAGAAGTATGTGTAATATGGTTTTACACATACATATATATTTACATATACATATATAAAACATAAAATATGTTAATATATATGTATGTATTTGTGTCTAATGGTATCCTTCTCTAGAGCAGGATGGGGAGGGAGGGAGAAAAAAATTAAAAGTACACATCAGAGAACAAAAGAAAATTTTAAACGAAGCACAGAAAAGCAGGATAGCTTTGAAAACGATATGTAGTATTTACTACAGTTTTTTAAAATCAGTAACAGTGTGAAATAGAAACTCATGGTTTTATATTGAATCCTCTTTTTAGGTTGTGCTGTATACATAGAAAGTTCTTTTTTTGTCTTTTTGCATTTAAATTCAAAATGAATTTTAAAAATTTAAAAGAAAAAATATTTAAAAAGAAAAGAAAACTTATAAACATTAAAAAAATTTTCCTCCATAACTCAGAAAACGAACTCTGCATCATCCTCCTTTCATACCACAAATCTTTACCTTAAGCCTTTCCTATCTCTAGGTTGGTTCCCAGTTTTTTTCTCAAACTTTTCTGCACCCCATACATTCATTTTTTATGCTCTTCTCTGAACCTTCTCTATCATACTTCAGAAAGACGTGGAGAAACTGAACAGGACCCAATAATCTAAATAAATACCAACACAGCAACTGTGAAGTCTCTAACATGTCATACTCAGTAAAACCAAGTATTATTTAGGCTGTTCTCACAACAGCACATTACTGACACGTGCTGTTCATATGACTACTAAGATCAATCATTTCCCATCCTCAACTTAGCTCTTCAGTTTCTGACCCTAAGCAGACCACCTCATCTGCCTACCTACCACTTTTCATAAATTGTTACGGTTACGGTGAATATTATTCCTGTCTTCTGAAAACAATGCATGTCAAATTAATCTTCAGGAAAAATCAGCTGCCAAGTCCTGTCTATTCTTTCTTCACAGCATCTTTCAGATGTGCCCCCTCTTCTCAGTACCTACAACGTCATCACTTTAATTCAGCCCTTATCCTTTAGCCTGGACTACTATAAGAAACTTCTAAGTAGATTCCCTGATTCAAGAGTCTACCTCCTCTAATTCATCCTCTATACAACTATAAAACTGATTTTCTTAAGGCATTCATCTGACCATGTTACTTCCCTCTACTCAATAAACTCCCATGATTCCCTAGTACCTTTTGATCAGATATAAAGTATTCTGTTTGGCATTTGCAGCTCTTTGCTACCTAAGCCCTTGCCATCTTCTCAACCTTTTAATGCATATTTCCCTCATTCTGTAGTCCATACAAAATGGCAGACTTGCCCCATTCCACATACTCGTGCCTCGTATTGACTGTTCCATGCTTGGACTATCTTCTCTCTGACTTTTAGAATCCCTGGCTTCTTTAAAGACTTAATTGTGCCCTTTACCTTGAGGCCTTTTCCAATCCACCCAGTTACTAGTGCGTTCTTCCCCTTTAAGCTCACCTTCTACCTACTCTCCTTTTTGGAGGGCAATTGGGGTTAAGTAACTTGCCCAAGGTAACACGGCTAGGTTTTTGTTTGTGTGTGCGTTAAGTGTCTGAGGCTGGATCCAAACTCAGGTCCTTCTGACTCCAGGGCTAGCATTCTACTCACTGTGCCACCTAGCCGCCCCTCTACCTACTCTCAGTATGTTATTTTATATGTACCTAATTATATACATGGTGTCTGATCCATTAAGAGTATAAGGTCTTTGAGAAAAGGAACCGTTTTTCCTTTTTCTCTGCATCCTTAGCACTTAGCAAAGTGCCTGACATGTTACTGTAAGCACTTCCTGATTGATTAGCTCTTGTTGAAGTCCTATTCTGGTGTCTCCTCACAGGACAGAGGTGACCCTGGGATCATAAAGGCTATGCCAGTGGAATGCAAGCACTGGAAGCTTCTAACAAGCTGGAATGATTCCCAGTGTAGACCCAGTGATAGAATGCATATCTACTGCCTGAAAATAAACCTAGTTAAATTGGGAACACTCATCACCAGGCTGAATTTTCCAGCAGCAGTAACTATCAAAATTGTACATCCCATTGATATGCCTTGACATTAACAAAATTATAAATTACTAAAGTACTTAAAAGGCAGACACAGGCCTTACTCTCCTGAAGTTTACAAAAAAATTTTAAAACCAAAAGTTTACAATCTAATAAATAGATTTAGGACAAAGCTTCTAGTTTATTCTTTCCAAATGCTTCTATTTCTTTTCTATCACTTCTTTTTCCCAATAACCATAGCAGATGAAAAGTCTCCTGGAATCCCTGATTTTCCTCACAACTCAGCTCAAGTTCCTCCTTCTATATGAAATCTTCCCTCCCCAAATTATCATGTATTCATCTTACAAATATTCTCCATATATTTATATATGTACTTTTCCAAAGTAAGGCATTTGAAGGCAGAAAATTTTTCATTTTTGTCTTTGTATGTCCAGCAATTAGCACAGTGCCTGGTCCATAGTATGTATTAAATACGTGCTTATTAATTAATTGACCAAAAAGTTTTGCACAAATAAGTAATTTTTAAATATACCTCTACAAAAGCTTTTCAGTTAATGAGTTTTATTTGTCCAAAGAAATAGATATTTTTCCCCTAAAGCAGGAACTAAGCTTTTGATAGAAACTAAGTTTTTATACTAACATATAATCCTCTTGAAAATCAAAAGCTACTTAAGCTATGACGGAATGCTTAAATGTCCACAAATATTTAATACAAAGGGGAAAAAAATCATGAGCACAGGAAAGAAAAAGACCTTCTGTGGCATCATGCAGTTAAGATAACAAAAATATTGTCACAACCAGAGAATAATATCTTATATACTATTATTTTATTAATCAACATCATTTAGATACTTATCCTTGTATTGTAAGCATTGCTGAACTGTGCTTCTGGTATAAAGAAATAAGCCCTGGATTTGGAATAAGAGAGCCTGAGCTCAAGTTTGGGATCTGATAGGTACTAACTTCCATTTCTGTGCTCTTATAGTTTGTCAGTCCCTACGATGCACTTCCCACTCATTCCACCTCTAGAAATCCTAGGTTTTTTTTTTTTTAAAGCTCAGCTCAAAGTTATCTATATGAGGACTTCCTGACTGCCTTCCTGAGTACCAATCCCCCTCCAATACTGTACTAATTTATATGCATGCTATCTCACCCAGTGGAATGTAAGCTCACTGTTTCATTTTTTGTCTTGGCATCCCCAGTGCCCTATAAGGGGATTGGAAAACATGATCTCTAAGGTCCTTTCTAGTTATAAAATCTCACTCCTCTATTTTCAGAAAGTTGAAATTATTAACAAGTCACGAATTTACCAGTTCTCTAGTATAATGTTCAGATAGCCCTTACCCTGAACTCCAAGCCTGAAAGGAAAACTAGCAGATAGCAGAATAATGGATTAGGGATCAGCAAAATTTAGTTCTAATGATAGCTCTACTCCTGGCTTGCCACATTATGCAATTAACCTCACATCTCTGGGAATATAAATGGGTTTGACTAAATGATCTCCAAGGTTACACCCAATTCAAAATCCGATGATATAACCTATGAGATAATTAGGCTAACATCTGGGTTAGGAGTATACTACATGGAAAAGAACAACAGATGTGGAGTGGGTAGAATAGGTTCAAATTCCTGATTCTGTCATTTCTTACTGTGTGGCTTTGGGCAAGTCATTTGAACATCCTCAAGGCAGCCAACAGCCCTAGGCCTGCAGTCAAGAAGACCTCTGCCCTCAGACATTCCTAGTTATGTGACACTGGGCAAGTCACTTAACCTATTTGCCTCGGTTTCTTCAACTGCAAAATGGGGATCATAATAGCACCTATGTCCCAGGATTGTTGTGAGGATCAAATAATTGTAAAGTACTTAGCACAGTCCCTAGCACATAGCAAGTGTTAATAAATCCTTCCTTTTTCTCTACCTCAGTTAGTTATCTCATCTATAAAATGAGGGCGTTGGACAATATGAGCTCCAGAAAGTCCTTTTCAAATGTTGTGACAAGACTGTGATAGAGCTAAGCATCTATCCTTCCCCTTCAAACCAATCCTGCATTACTAACTACCTACTGGATATTTCCAAATGGATGTCCATAGGCACAACAAACTCAAAATGCCCAATACAAAATTAATCATATTTTCCCCCAAATCCTGTCTCCTCCTACATCCCTGCTTCTATTGAGGGCACCATCATCCTTTCCATTGCCCAAATTTGTAACCCAGGTATTATCCCCAACTCTCCCTTTTCCCTTCTCCTCATATCCAATCGGGGCCCAATCTTGGTGAGCCTATCTCCACCTGCACCCTTCTCTCCTCTTACCTAGCCACTACCCTAGTTCAGGTTTTTAACACCCCTCACTTGGACCATTACAAGTTCCTGATTGTCTCCCTGAAGCCAGGCTCTCCCTTCTCTAATCTGTTTTCCATACAGCTGTTAAAGTAATATTCCTAGAATACACACTGACCACAGCACGCCCCTGCTAAGGTGCCTTCAGTGACAACAACCTGCCTCTAGGAGATACTACAGAATCCCTCTGATCCTTAAAGTCCTCTCTAAACTGGTCCCAGTTTACCTTCTCAGACACATTACTTCCATTTATATGTTCAATATGCCAATCAAAGTGGCCTCCATGCTGTTCTTTACATAACATCCTATGCTCCACATCCATTCTTTGCATGGGTTGACTCTTATGTCTGGATCATAATCCTCTTTACTCTGTATCTTAGAATCCCCAGCTTCCTTTTATGCTGAGGCTTATACCTATCACCTAGTTGTAGGTGCCCTCTCCCTATAAATTACTTTGTATCTTGTATATATTTACATACATACATTATTATTTTCCTTCCAAAAGAATATAACCTCCTCATAAGCAAGATCTGTTTAATCTGTCGTATCCCAAGAACTGAGCACAGTGCTTGGAACATAGCAGGGGCTTCATAAATGCTTACTGAGAAAATGAAAAGCAAACAAAATGGATTTCTTTTGAACTCCTTTAAGTAAAGTATATGGGGACTTCCCTTTTCCCTTAAAGAATATATGACTATAACAATAATAATAATAGCTAGCATTTATAAAGCACTTTTAGGTTTGCAAAGTACTTTACAAAATTAGTGACTATTTTAGGAATTAGCAGCACTACCTAGACATGAAATGATTAAGTTCTAGGGCCATTTTTAAAAGAGAAGGAATGGATCTGAGAATACTTATGTATAAAAAAAAGGGTAGAGATTATTCCAAGGCTGTGAGTCAGGGAAGCACTAAGATTAATTGTTGTTGCTGAGAACAATAAGATAGTGTGAGGAAAAGAGAGGGTTTGGTAGTTAACAAAATGAGTTTTGTTTCAGATGCTTATTTTAGATCTCAGTGGGACATAACAACAACCACCTCAACACCTCACATTTGCAATCTGCTATTGTGTTCCATGCATTTCCATTTTTATTACCTCATTTGATCCTCAAAATAACCGGGTGAGATAAAGACAATAAAAAGCCCTTCACAATTATGATATTTTCCCCATAATCACATCTTTGGTATTAAGTTGAAAGCAGTCACTTTACAAAAGTCCTACCTGGTCCTTAGATTCTCCAAGTCTTCAGTTAAAATAATATAGTTTTTAGTAAGGAATGCTCCTAATTGGTTATCTTCTACACCAATATCCTTAAGAAACAGAAGTATTTTTTGTATGTCGTTTTCGAAATCCAGTTTCAGAAGGAGAGTACCAGCACCTGGGCGTTTTTCCAGCCTGGACAAATTGACCCCTGCAGTAAGTGATAAATATTAGCATCCTATCCAGATAATTATTTTTATATATCATCAACAATAACACAAACTGTAACTTACATCTACATAACATTTTACAGTTACAAAGTTCTTAAATGTATCATCTCAGTTGAGCTGTGTAACGCTAGTAGGTAAAGATAGCCTAAGAAACTCCATTTTTGAAATGAGATATTAGAGCATTCAAGTGACCTGCTGTATGTCAAAAAAATTAGTAAGTGATGATGTCAGTACCTGAACCCAGGTCTTCAGATTCCAAATCCAGTGTTCTTCCTAATAATACACTACACTCTCACTCAATCATCATTATATCCAGAAAAGAATTTAGATGGGCAAATGAAAACATTCTCATTCTCAACAGTTCCAGGAAGGTCATTTAGGATAACATTCTAAGAGGGGGATCAAGTGAAGGAAGGTGAAATGCTTAGTGTGGAGAAAATAAAACTTAGAGGGGACTATTGTCACTGTCTTCAAATATTTCAAGGGCTCTGTTGTGGAAGAGGGATTAAACTTGTTTTATGTGAAAAAACTAGAATCAATAGGGGAAAAGATACAGCGGAACACATAGTGGCCCAACAAGGAAAAACTCCTTAACAATTACAACCAGTCAAAAGTTGAATGGGCTGCCTTTGACAGGTACTGAGTTCCCTATCACTGAAAATATTGCCTTGATAGGCATCAAAAATTCTGATCACTGAAATGAGGTTGGGTCACATGTAAGGTAAGGGAGATTCCTGCTCAGGGTTATATCAAGTGGTCTCTGAAGTCTTCCAAATCTTGGATTCCATGATTTCTAAGCTAAGGTGATGACAGTATTCAAAATAAAGCAATCAAGTTAAAAAGAAAATGGTGGCACTTATTTAAGGCCTGATATTCAAAAAGGAAGTCTATGAGGCTGCATTATATAGCAACAGGATTACGAGTTATGATTTTTTCCTCTGAACTGCATTCTTTTACCATTTCTTTACTGGTTTCCAGAATAAAAAGGATCCACAGAAATAAATACCAAATATAAATTCTTCATACAGAAACAACCTCCCTCGATCTTCAGCAGTTATTCAGTAAGATGTAAGCTAGTTCCAAAAAGCTGTGATTAATGATGGTGAGGGCCACTTTCTAACAGGGTCAGCCTTTAATTTTAACAAAGTACTGCAGTTTCTACAATCTGAGCTGTCAGACTCTGGCTGTACTAAAACAAAGAGATACCCTGGAAAGTTTTAATTAATCTCAGTTAAAAAAGCAGAATTTTACTAAGTTGGTGCCATTAGTGTTCATTAATGATTTGCTTTACCTCACCATTTCAGAAATAGCTATTTACTTCTCACCTGTAATTAGCACTTGATACAATTACTCCTGGAAATATGTCCATAAAGACATTCCAAAATATTATTCAATGATTCAGTCATAGTCCCATTATTTTTACACTGCTAGGTTACCAGCAGGAAAATAACAAAAAATATCACTCTAAAAACATATGACTGGAAAAGGAGGTGGGGTGGCCTTGAAGCTTGAGGAAGGGATATCAGAGAGACAGACCTAGTGTAACTTTGGCACCCACATGGTATTTAGACACCTAGAGGAAAGACCTCACAACACTAGATAAACAACCCTTGAGGATTATGGGAGGATATAGACACAAGAAGGCAAAAGCTGGTAAACTGTATCACTGAAGCAATAAGCCACAGTGATGTTACCATTGGTACCCTTAAGGGTAAGTTGTTACCTATCTATTTTTGTGTAAAATTGTAGAAGCCAAACTTTAAGTGGGTTGTGTTAATACTCATTAAATATGTATCAAGAACACACACTTTACCAAACTAAAATTACTTCTAAGTCTTTTCAACTTTCTGAAGACCAGGACCACAATGTAAGCCTTCTTCATGCCTAGAACAGAGATAGCAATAAAAAGGGTGCTCAAAATAATGTAACTGACCACTTACCCAGGAGCACTAACTTCTGTAGAGTGTCAGAGCGATCCACATAGTCTCGAAGTGTGAATGAAGCTGGGGGCAGAGGAGGTTCTGCAATAATCTGCAAGGCATCCTCCTCAGAAATCTGCTGCAGTGGAGAGATCGGGGGCAAATCCTCCAGTTCTTGAAGTCATCATCATAGACAGGTGCAAGGAAAGGATATAGCTAAGTTCTTCCTACTGCATACATGCTTTCCATCAAGACAACCTATTTCTGAGTTTAATCTCTCACAAATTGGACTGATTTCTGGGAGTGGGGTGGTAGTAAAGGAAAAGGTGTGTGGATTCACACCTGATTTCATTGGGAGGGAGAGAGAGAAAGAGGGAGAGAGAGGGAGGGGAGAGAGGGAGAAAAAGAGAGAGAATGTGTGTGTGTGTGTGTGTGTGTGTGTGTGTGTGTGTGTGTGTGTGTGTGTGTCCCAGTGTGGAAACTCCCTTCATCAATGCAAATTTCCCTCTGTAACTTCTAGTCATAGAAAGGTACATGAGCACTGAAAGGTTAAGTGATTTAATTGTGGCTGTTGTTTTAATCATTTTCAATCATATTTGACTCTTTGTGACCCATTTTTGGGATTTTCTTCACAAAGATACTGGAGTGGTTTGCCATCTCCTTCTCCAGCTCATTTTACAGATGAGGAAATCTATAAACAGAGTTAATCAAGTTGCCCAGGGTCACACAGATAGTTAATGTCTGAGGTCAGATCTGACTCAAGAAAGTGGGTTTTCCTGACTCCAAGTCTAGTACTATATCCACTATGCCCCCATCACAATCCTAAGAGACTTTAATATCTACAACAATACAATCCTTCTAACAACTCGCCCTCAGTTTCCTAAAATCTTCTTCTATGATCCCAGCCACCTCACTATTGTGGTCAAACTTTATATGTTACCATCACATATAAATTCAAGACCACTAGGATACTAAGCTCTGCAATTTCCTTCTGAGCCCTATCTCTTGTCCTACTTCTCAAATGCTCTTACTTCATCAATACCTGTTATTGGTCTTCATTGGAACCTTCAGTGCTTCAATTATCCCCTACTGTCCCAGGCCATTAACTTTTTCTTGGTCTTATTTTCCTCTTTGCCCTTGATTATAGGAACAACCACTTTAATAATACCATCTTCTTTGCCCTTTAATCTTCTGCTATTCCATCCCCAATACCCCATTTGCCTCCTTACTTACTCCCAAGATGTCTAACATGGTTGACGCAAATCAGTAGAAATCTATTCCATCAACCACTTGAAATGTGGCTTCTGTACCCAACACTACATTGGAACTGCTCTCTCCATGAGCATTAATGACCACCTAATCAACAAAGTCAATGCTGCCCCATTCCCCCCTTTTTTGGTTATAATAATGTTGCTCTAAGGCATGTAACATTATGGACTGATCCCTCCTTCTGAACTTATTTCTAGGCTTCTGTGATGTAGCATTCTCACAGTTTCCCTCCTTTTAATCATTCCTGTGCTAATTCCTTCTCTTCCACCAGCCCCTTAAATGTGAATGTTCCTAAGTTTCAGCTCTTGGCCTTATTCTCTCGTTACATGAACTTTTCCCCTTGGTGGTCTCTTCTACTACCATTACTTCAATTATCATCTTTATAAAGATTCCCAAATTTCTGTCTTCAACTGTTGCCCAGAGTACTGGCCTCTTATTTCAAAATGTCTGCTGGGCAGCTATACTTGCATGGCCTTCTAGCATCTCAAATTCAAAACACACAAAATTTAATAGGTCATCTTCTCTGTTAATTTTCATCTTTTTAAAAGAAATAATTGTTTTGACCAAAATTTTAATATTGAACACCAATACAACCAACTAAATTTGTTAAGCAACTACTTATAATTTACTTTAATATAAGATAAACAAGGTGTTTTAGTGAATAATGAATGGAGAATTTGCCTTAAAGTCAAGATGCCTTGGGTTCCGGTCCCCTGGCCTCTGCCATGTCTTTCGTAAGAAACAACTCTTGGTGCCCCAGGCAAGTCTCTCTAAGTGGCAGATAAGGTCCTGTAGTTCCTCACCCTGCTCTCACTATACTGATGAAATCACTAATTTGGTTTAAAAAACAATTTTTATGTATAAAGTAACATTCCTTTCAGTCATCCCAAATGCCCTTTCAGGAATTTTTGTCCACTCACTTTCTCATTTTTCTAGTTAATGTACACTGTGTTCTTTGGTTCTATATTTTTCAATTTGTATTATTTCATAAAAGATTTTTCAGATATCTTTATATTCCTCATACTTTCATTTTTTTTTTTGGAGGGCACTTGGGGTTAAGTAACTTGCCCAAGGTCACACGGCTAGGTTTTTGTTTGTGTGTGCGGTAAGTGTCTGAGGC
Organism: Gymnobelideus leadbeateri; assembly: GCA_011680675.1. Taxonomy (NCBI): domain Eukaryota; kingdom Metazoa; phylum Chordata; class Mammalia; order Diprotodontia; family Petauridae; genus Gymnobelideus; species Gymnobelideus leadbeateri. Next base: position 40,203 of record WOXC01008115.1, read on the forward strand.
CAGATCCCAACTCAGATCCTTCTGACTCCAGGGCCGGCGCTCTACTTACTGCGCCACCTAGCCGCCCCATATACTTGCATTTCTTAATGACATTACAACATTATATTACATTAATGTATCAAAATTTACTTAACCATTTCCCTACTGTGAGACACAGACTACTTCTCATCTTTCACTGGACAGAATACAGAATTGCTTAGCAATTCATAGCATACTTCTATGAAAAAGTTGAAAAATTATTTTCAGTTGTTCTTAATGTCATTCTTCTACAACCCCAGCCACCTCATTACTGTGGTCCAACTTTAGATGTTGTCATCACACATAAATTCAACACCACCAGGATGTAAACTCTGCAATTTCACTCTGAGCCCAATCTCTTGTCCTATCTCTCAAATGCCCTTACTTCATCCATATCTGTTCTTGGTCTTCATTAAAACTTTTACTTCATAATGCCTAAATGCTCTCCAAAAAGATTCTCTAGATTTGTTTCTTTCTAAACCCTACCAGCAAAGAATGTTGTTGCTTTTATTTTATTTTTGTGATTTGACTGTTTGTGGTAGTACTTCAAAATTGTTTTAATTTTCACGTCTTTGCTTTTTGGTAAGACTGGAATCTTTTCAAATAACTAATAAAAATTTCTGTTCACAGCCTGTAATTCACCCTGGGCTTAGAGGTACCGCTGTGCATTTTTATTTCTTTTATATTTTAGCTATCAAGTTTTTATCTGTTGTATTTGCTGTAAACATTTTATTCTCACCAGTTGCTTTCTTTTTCCTGTAATCATCCTATTTTTGTTGTACTGAATATTTTAAAAATTCTAATTTAGTCAAGCATATCTATCTTGTTCCTAATAACTTCATAAAAATATTTCCCTAGCACAATCTCCTCCAAGTTTATCTTTCCAATGGTACCCCCACTTTCCCATAAACCCAGAATTCCAAGCTTTGATTCCTCCCTCACTTCCCACACATCCATGTTTTCTGCCTCTACAATCTGTCTTATCAAGCCTCTCCTTTCTATTCCTCCAAAAACAGCTCTGGCAGAAACCACATTTCTTCTTGCCTAGACTATTTTAAGACATATTCTTGCTTCAAGACTATCCCTTCTCCAATTCTGTAATTCAAATAAAAGGGTTGGAATAAAGATGGTCTCTAAGGTCCCTTCCAGATCTAGATCTATAAGCCTATGATCATGTCACTGTTTTATTTAAAATCTTGAGTGGCTCCCCAATGCCTAAAGGATCAAATTTAAACTCTTGATTTTGGCACTCAAGATTCTTCACAAGTCAACCTCAACCCCAAAGTAATGGCTGGTTTCTTTCCTCTAGAGATGGAAAATTGGCTTGAAGAACAGCTCTCCATTCTCTAGGTTATCAGGGAAAAATGAGATGTTATTTGAAAGAACAATTGTGACTTTATAATTAACAAAGAAGAAAAAAAGGAGGTCAGAGTAGAAGCTTGGGACAAAAAGAAGTTAACAAAGAAGGACCACTGAACACATGAGGTTAACAAGTATGAGACTTTTCCCACAGAAGAGGGAGCTAGATTAGATACAAAGAGAATTCATTAATGGGTTGATGCCAACTTGGGAGGGATAAGGCTCTAGTAGAGTAGCCCATACACTCTATTCTCAGGCTCCTGCATAGATATATGGGTTAATGGGACCTCAGAGCTCATTCTAATTCAAACCCCACAGATTACAGGTGAAAAAATTGCAGCCCAAAGAGGATAAGTGACTTGTTCAAATTATACATAGAGTAAATAGAGCTGGGATTCAAAATAGGGCCTTCTGACTCCAAATAGTACTCTTTCCACTATATCACACATGAATTACATCATGAAACACACAACAAATCCAAAATTCATAATTTTAAGAAATGAATATAAATTACAAGAATTCCAAGTTATCTTCCACAAACCTCTCCAAACCTAGTTTGACTATAGCTTTAAGAATCCAATCTAAACACTGAAATAAAATTTGTAAATGTTACTAGAAAGAAGGTCAAAAGCAATCTCATAAACAAATCAAAAATCTATCAGCAGATTTTTAAAAATCATTCCATGATAGTATAGCTATTTAAAAGTTATGGTTAGTAGCAGCATTATAGTTTCGGTTTTTTCCTTGCTAAGCATAAAATTTTCTACTAGTATAATACAGACTGTTAGCATAGAGCAATAGTCTAGTATAGTATCTAACAGACTAGGTAGTTTTCTACAATGCCCTCCCTCCCCATTGAATTCAGAAGCTTGCCCCAAATTTCAGAATTACCTTCTAGTAATATTTGTGGATCAAAGTTGGTTATTTCAGTCTTGAGTTGTACTTCATTAAGGGGAGGGTGAGTGTCTTGTACAGAAATATTCTCTTTTCTGGTTGAGTTGGGAGCCTGAGAACTATTCCATAATGAAGAAGTCCTATAGTTCTTAAATCCCCAATGGAAAAAACTGCCAGAAGACTGCTGAGGCAATGCCAAGAGTCCATGTAAAGCTGTTATTCTTGGTCTGGTTAATGGATTTCTGATTTGTATGATGGTGGTGAAATTTCTTATTTTTATTGCGTAGAACCATTTGGGTATCTGCTGAGCTGGCAGAGCCATTTTCCATATAATGTTAGCATCTATAAAAGCATACAATAAAAAGAAGTAAAGAAAGAGAGCTAAAAAATTTTAAATAAATAAAACATACTTAAGACAGAAAAAAATAAGTCCTTATTAAAAATTGATCCAGATTTATAGCTAGAAAAGAATCAAAAATTCAAGTCCTTCATTTTATAGATGACAAAACCAGGCTCCAAGGAACCTAAGTCACTTTACCAAACTTGTGTGTGTCTGTGTGTCTGTGTTTAAGAAGTACATTTGAATTGAGATCCTCTGATTCTAACCTTTTTCCACTGTACCAAACTGGTCTACACAAGTAAGAACCAAGAGCTTCAAGAGAAAGAAAGAAAGCTGCAGGATGCAGATGGATGAAGAACCCAGGACTGAGAAACACATAATACACACAACATTTAAGACAAATATCTATAATTGTATCAAATATATCTATCAATTGAGACTTTGTATTAATTCAGAATTCACATTTCAGGAAGACTAACATGAGAACATTTTAGTGTCTTGAAATTCAATCTTCAAGCAGCAGATTGTGAGCCTGAATATCACTGTATTACTGAAATGTGTTTTATGGACTATGTAAGCTGTTAAAATAGAAACACAAAGTAATCATCTTTGCCTTATATGAACTACCAAAACATTTATTATACTACATGTAGAACAGTGAGTGCTATTTCTTTTGCTTCATCCATAGAGTTGAGCTAACACTTGATTATTTCAAGCATAAAACTGTTGTCTGAAACAGGAATTGATCCATAACAAAAGCAGTTCTGTTGAGTCCTGTTACATTAGTAACAGGGGGTGGAATTAGATGGAGAAAAATAATGTAGCTTTTAATGAAAAAGGTCACAACTGGCAAGGATAATGAAATGACAGCAAAAAGCAAGAATCTGGCAGTAAACAAATATAAATTTCTCTCTAACTAAAAAAAAAAAAAAAAGTAAAAGAGATTACCATTGGGGAAAGATGCTATTCAACCCCCGAAAATCTTCCCTTTTCTAAAGAAGATGTTTATGGGAATAACAAATGCTTTTTTGAGACATTTGTAAGTTTAAAAGGCCATTATGGTTAGACAAGAGTCTTTTTCTTAAAGTAAATACATCATGAATTGACATTTCAGGCTGATTCAATCGAAACTGAAATAGCTTAAAATTGCTTGAATTATCTACTAACAATTTTGCTTCTAGACTTATCTTGCTGGCTCTACTGGCCAATAAATAACTTCAAATACAGTCCAACCTACTTTCATTTTATTTTTTACCTTAAAAATTTACTGATACATATTGTTTTCACATAAATTTTCCTTAATATCCAAACACCATTACAAAGTAGACTCTCCATTTATCATTCGTTAAAAGGAATAAATATTTCAATTTTGACAACATAAAAAAGATTGCTCTAGGTGACCAAAGTATTGCTGCCCCTCCCTGTTGCTATTATTTACATTATTGTTGTACCTGTCACACGGTAGATTTTTAATAAATGTCTGACTGCCATAGTTTGTTTCTCTGATAGACCTTTGCTTCTTTCATTCTATCACCTCACATAAAATCTCCATGTTTCTCTAGATTCTTTATAGAATTGCAAAATTAGGGGGCAGCTAGGTGGTGCAATGAGTAAAGCGTCGGCCCTGGCGTCAGAAGGACCTGAGTTCGGATCTGACCACAGACACTTAATGCACACACAAACAAAAACCTAGCCGTGTGACCCTGGGCAAGTTACTTAACCCCAACTGCCCTCCAAAAAGCAAAAAAAAAAAAAAAAAGAATTGCAAAATTAATGATAGTTGTAAACTCTGAGGCCACAATAAAAAAGACTTTAATGGAAATGAAACCTAAATTTGACCACAAAGCCATGAAACAAAAGTATTAACAGGAGATAACACTGAGGCTTTGTGATTAAGTTAATTGCCCGTGGTTACACAGCTAGTATTAAAAGAATCCGAATCCAGTCTTCATTTCATATGGTATAATAATAATTCCATTGTGACACAATTTGCCTAACCAGTAGACACATTATGCTTCTTGTTTTTTTGATAATATGAAATCATGCTACTATGAATATTTTTCTATTGCAGTATTTTTTTCTTGCTCTCAACACACTTCTTGGAATATAGTTACAATAGTGAACTCTTTGGGCAAAAGTATGCAAACAACTTAGTGACTATTCTCTCACAATTCCAAATTACTTTCCTGAACAAGTAAAATAATTCCCTATTTGAAAACAATCAATTAGTAAACCTTATTCCCATAGCCTTTTCAATAGTTTTACCATTTTCTAACATCTTTGCTAGCTTGATAAGTGTGAGCAGATACTTCCATGTAGCTTTAAGTTAAATTTCTCTAATTAGTTATTTTGAATATTTTCCAGGATACTATTGAAAGTTTATATAATCTTCTGTAAACTTTAATCTTACATAATGCTAATACTATCCAAGGGGTTTTCTTGGCTAAAATACTGGAGTGATTCACCATTTCCTTCTCTCCTAGGTTAAGGCAAACAGAGGTTAAGTGACTTGCCCAGGGTCACACAGCCAGTAAGTACTTAAGACCAAATTTGAACTCATTCCTGATCCCAAGGCTCAGAGCTCTATTCACTGAGTTGTCTGCCTGTAATTTGTGACATTGTTCTAAATCATATAAATTTGTGTCCCTTCCCTGACTTTAAATGTTAGACTTTTATCAGTAATTTAAAAGATTTTTCCCACTTTATATTTTCTTCTGATTCCAGCTACATTGATTTTATTTTTGCAAATGTTTTTGAATTTTCTATAATCTAGATGTTTTCTATTTTTTTTTTTTATCATTAGAAGCAGTAAGGTACAAAGTAAAGAATATTGGTTTTGAGTCAGAAGACCAGGGTTTGAATCCTAGATCTTCTACTTACCACCTATTCACGTCCTCTTGTGCAAAAGGAGGGGGATGGACTCACTGGCCTACCAACTGAGTGTGTGTTATTTTTGACCCAACTGTGAGAAGAGCAAGATTCAAGTGCTCCCACCTACCTCTACCCCACCCATCTTCTCCTCTACTGTAAAAGCTCTTTTGTGCCTCTTGTATGTGAGATGATTTATCCCATTCTACCTCTCCCTTCCCTCTTCTCCCAATGCATTCCTCTTTTTCACTCCTAAATTTTTTTTAAAAGTGATCATCCCATTAATATTCAACTCACACTTATACCCTCAGTCTGTGTAGACTCCTTCTACCTATCCAAATAATTGAGAAAGTTCTTAGAAGTTACAAGTATCATCTTCCCATGGAAAAATATAATCAATTTAACCTTACTGAATTCCTTATTATTTCTCTCTCTTGTGTACCTTTTTATGCTTCTCTTGAGTCTTGTATTTGAAAGTAAAATTTCCTATTCAGAATGTTCTGGTCTTTTCATCAGGAATGCTTAAACATCCATTTTCCCCCCTGGACTATACTCAGTTTTGCTGGGTAAGCGATTCTTTTTTTTTTTTTTAGAGGGGGGAAGGCAGGGCAATCGGGGTTAAGTGACTTGCCCAAGGTCAGAGTCTGAGGCCAAATTTGAACTCAGGTCCTCCTGACTCCATGGCCAGTGCTCTATTCTTGGTTGTAATCCTAGCTCCTTTGTCTTCTGGAACATCACGTTCTGAGCCCTTTGATCCTTTAATTTAAAGCTGATAAATCTTTCATTATTCTGACTGTGGCTCCCTAATATTTGAATTGTTTCTTTCTGGCTGTTTGCAACATTTTCTCCTTGACCTGGGAGCTCTGGATTTTGGCTATAATATCCCTAGGAGTTTTCTTATCTTTCAGGAGGTGATCAGTGGTCTTTTCAATTTTTATTTTATCTTATGGTTCTAGCATATCAGGGGAGTTTTCCTTGATAATTTCTTGAAAGATGACGTCTAGGCTGGCTCTCTCTCTCTCTCTCTCTCTCTCTTTTTTAAATCATGGCTTTCAGATATTCCAATAATTTTTATTGATCTATTTTGATCTATTTTAGGAGGATCTTGAGCTATTTTCAAGGTCAGTTGTTCTTCCAATGAGACATTTCACACTTTCTTCTTTTTTCTTATGATTTCATTTTATTGCTTTTTGATATCTCATGGGGCATTAGCTTCTATGTGGTCAATTTTAATTTTTTAAAAAATTATTTTCTTCATTGGGCTTTTGTATCTCTTTTTCCATTTGGTGAATTCTAGTTTTTCAGGAGTTCTTTTCTTCAGTGAATTCCTGCATATCTTTTTCTATTTGGTCAATTCTGCTTTTTAAGGTATTCTCTTCATTGGATTTTTGTGTCTCTTTTACCATTTCTTGTAGTTTGTTTTTTATGCTATTATTTTCTTCAGTATTTTTTGGTGCTTCCTTTACCAAGCTGTTGACTTTTTCATGATTTTTTTGCATCACTGTTGTTTCTTTTCCCAATTTTTCTACTACCTCTCTTATTTGATTTTTCAAATACTTATAGAGCTCTTCCAGGATCTGATACCAATTCACATTTTTCTTAGAGCCTCTTTTGTTGCAGTTTTGACTTTATTTTCTTCTTGTAAGTTTGTGTTTCAATCTTCCCTATAACTATGGTAACTTTCTAGGTTCAGGATCTTTTTTTTTTTTAGTTGCTTATTTTTTCCAGCCTCTTTTTTTTTTTTTAACTTTTAATTTTATATTAAAGTTGAGCTCTGTTTCTGGAGTAGAGGGGATACTGTCTCAAGCTTCAGGTCTTTTTGTGTAACTGTTTTCAGAACTTGTTGAGGGTGGGTGGAGGGGGCTGTAAGCTTTCAGTTCTTTCAAGGTGGTATGATCTGAGGGATGTGTTTAACTACTCTTCTGGTCTGAGAGCAACCACAAGAACCTTTCCCACCCTGGAACTGTTACCAGGGTCCCTGCTTCTCTGCAGCTACCAGCTCTTGTGTGCTTAGTGCTCCTCTTTGCTCTGGGACTGCAACCCAAATCTGAGTATGGGTGATGCAACAGAGTCCTGCATCTAGGCCAGCAAAGGGACTCCTATAATCTTCTGACCCTCTAATCGTCTGTGGACTCTGCAAGCTGCTGCTACCCACTGCTGATTCAGTCACCCCCTCCCCCCCAAGGCCTAATGCTGGTTTCCTATGGCAAGCCACGTACTGCTACAGCCTCTGCTAGAGTATATTTAACTCTCACCTTGGTGCAACAGACCTTTCCTGCTGACTTTCTAAGGTGTCTTAGGCAGGAAAATTGTTTCATCCCCTCCTTTCAGGGGTTCTGTCACTTCAAAATTTGGCATTATTTAGAGTTGTTTGGAGGGGAATCTGGGAGAGGTCAGGCAAGTCTCAGCCTTTTCTCTGCCATCTTGGCCCCTTTTCTTTTCAAGTAGAACAGTTCTGAGTGAATGAATTTAAGAAGCATTTATTAAGCACTTATTATGTGCCAGCCACAGTGCCAAGCCCTAGGGATATAAATACAAAAAGGATGTAAATTCCTGACTTCAAGGAGCCTAGATCATAAAGGGAAAAGACAGCAAATATAGTGGTGGCTATGGATGGGTGATTTGATCTGGGAAGCTAGTCATCAGCAGTAGAATTACTGGTCAATTGACTAATAGTCCTTTCCTGAAACGGAAGTGTTGGTTTGGTGGTTCATGATGCCATGGAAGGAAGATAGCCAAAAGTTACTGTAATGTATCAGAGATCCCTAAGCTTTTCTGTAGATACAAACTATCCTTATTTTTTATTACTTATTTATCTGATTTTTTACAAAGACTTAAGACTAGCAGTGAGTGATGCTGATGTGAGTTAAGCCGGATAAGGAGCCCTTTCTGGAAGTGACAACTGTCATGAGATATTTAGAAAAAAAAATTCTGATCTATTGGTGACTGACCCCTTCCATTAAGTAATTACCTCTACAAATAATATTTACTAGTTTAGCACTGACAGTCTAAGTGGTGGGTAGGAGTCATAAGACTAGGAGTTCTTAACCTTGAATCCACAGATGCCCAAGTTTCCATGGATAGATTTCAGAGAGCCTGTGAATTTGGTTGGAAAAAAAAATATATCTTTGTTTGAATATAACTGGTTTGCTTTGTAATCCTATGTGTTTTAACATATACATTTAAAAGCATTATTATGGGAAAGGACCCATAAGATTTCACCAGACTGCCAAAGGGGTATATGACACACAAAAAAGGTCAGAATACCCACTTTAGACATTTGGTGTCGTCACTGTTCAATCCACCGTATTTTACCACCTCTTTGCCTCAAATTCTTTTTATGTGAAATGAAAAGAGCACCCGCATTGCCTACTACATGTAGCTACATTGATCCAGATCCTCATGATTTAGAAAATGTGATGCTCATGAGTTTCAGAATGTCTGCAGACACCACCATCTTTCTAGTCACCCAGGTCTTGAGGTCAATTTCAATTAATTTCACTCAATGCCACATGCAATACATTGCCAAATCTTGTCAATTCTACCTCCAAAACATCTCTCTCCTGTCCCCTTCTCTCTGCTCACACACCTACCACCCTACTTCAAGCCCACATCCCTTCTTCTCAAATGAATTAATGACAACAGGTTCTTAATTGGTAACCCTGCAACCAGCTCTTCCTCTGTTGATTCCTTTCTCCAATGCTTTCCAAAGTTCCTCAATGTTCCTTTCCAATGTTCCTCAAACAAGTCTGGTATTGCCTACTCAAGAAGCCTTATTGGTTCTCTACCAACTCTATGTAAAGCACAAACTTCTGTTTGCATCCAGAGTCCTTCACAATATAGTTCTAATGTAGTTTTCTAAATGATTTTGTATTATTCTCCCTGCCCCCATACCACCTGCTTCTACATTCCAGTCAATCCCCTAGGTTCCTTGAAGGCTCAGCTCAAATTCTAGCAAGGCACTTCCTGATCCCTCCCAGTTGTGATCTCTATGCCCTACCAAATTACTATGTATATATTTTCTAGAGCTCCAAAGAACTGGAATCAAAGAGAGCCCCTGTTCTTAAAAAAAAAAAAATTCTCATTTGATTCAACCATCACTTCTAGATAACATCCTATATATCCCTACTTGTCTAAATTCCTAAACAAAGCTATCTACATTTAGTACCCCTATTTTTGCACCTCTCACTGGCTTCCAACCCCATAATTCAAAGGAAACTCTCCTCTCCAGTGATCTCTTAATTGTCAAATCTACTAGCCTTTTCTCAGTCTTCATCCAAACTGACTTCTCTGCAGCAAGTAACACAGAGCAAATCACTCTCTTTCCCAAATATATTCTCATCTCCAGGTTTTCAGGGCACCACTCACTCCTGGTTTCCCTCTTACCTGCTTGATTGCTTCTTTTCACATTCCTTTGTTAGTTCGTTTATATAACACACACAAAACACAGATGTTCCTCAAGGTTCTGGCTTGGGCCTATTTCACTTTTCCCTCTATGCTATCTCACTTAGTGACGTCATTAGCTCCCACAGGTCTAACCATTACCTCTATGAATATGATTCTGAGAATCCAAGGAATATATTTAGGTGACTACATATCCATCAATGCCCTGACTTCAAGTGATGTATCGCCAACTCTCTTTTGGATATCTCAAACTAGATGTCCCATACACCTGAAAGTCAACATGTTCAAAAAAGACCTCATTATCTTTCCCCCCAATACCTCCCAAATTGCCTATTACTGTCAGTGTAACCACCATTCTCCCAAACACCCATGCTGAAGGCCTCATTTTTGTCCTTACCACAGCTTTCACTCACATATCCAACATACTGTCAAATCCTGTTATTTGTGTCTTCACAACATCTCTTTTATACCCTAATCTCTAGACTCACAGACAGCACTCTTGTACAGGATGTCATCATATCTTCTATCATTGCAATGGTCTCCCTGACCTGAATCTCTCCCCACTGCAATCCATCCTCCACTCAGTTGCCAAAGTGATTTTCCTAAAGCGTAGGTCAAATGTGTCTCGCTAATCCCACCCCAATAAATAAACTCTCTATTAGCTCAAGAATATAAAACTACTATGTTTGGCATTTAAAGGCCCTCTCAGATAATAATAGAAAAGGAAATCCCATTCCAAATAACTATAAAATAAATGAAGTATCTAGGGATCAATCTACTAAAGCACACAAAAGATTTGTAGAGATTCAATTAAAAGTTCTCCTTAAAGAAATAAAAAACAACTTCAATAGCTGGAGGAATATTTAGTGGTCATGGCAGGGTCATGCCAATATAACAATAACAACACTACTAAAATTAACATACACTTTTAATGGTATGTAAATTATCAAAGAGATATTTTCCAAAACTTGATAAAATGACAAAATTCATTTGGAAGAACAAAATATCTAGAATATTCTAGAAATGATGAAAGGAGGAAAGGACATAGCACTTCTAGTTTCAAACTATACTATAAAGCAGGAACTACTGAAACTATCTAGCACTGGTTAAAGAATAGAGTAGATCAAGGGAACAGATTAAACAAGCAAGAATCAGAAGCAACGGAATTCAAAAACCCAGTGTTTGATAAACTGGACAATGTATTTTCTCGGAAAGAACTTCCCACGTGATTAAAAAACACTGGGAAAACTTTGAAAAGATATCCAGGAGATTCCCCACAAACTATGTAAAAAAGGACTCTGAACAACTTCTGGAGCCCCAGCACCCACAGAACGACACAGAGAAGCTAACCTCCCGCTGAGGACAGCCCAGCAGCCCTGCAGGAAGGACCAGCGCAGTGGTCTGGGAGCCGGCAACGCGCAGAGCGCAGGAGCCCAGCCGAGCAGAGCCCAGGTCCGCGTGAGCCGAGGTTTTAGCCCCAGGGCGGCAGGGCCAGCAGCCAGCTGGAGGAACCCCAGAACACCAGGAGCTGTGGCAACTCCAGAAATATCAACATAGACACGCCTAGGACAAAGTAAGAGGTTAGTGTCCTATGGACTTTGGGACCTGTATTTGGGGAATGCGTCAACTCCCTCCCCTGGGAGCTAGAAGCCACTGAGGACAAACGCCATTTTGTAGTTTTCATAGGCATTTCCGGCTCCCAGCCTACAAATCGTGGGGAGATCCAGCGATCAGTCTTGGGGGGTAATCGCTCTTGCTTTAACCTCCCTGGATCTGGATTGTGATCTAGGGTGGAAGTTGTGGGTGGGTTTACAGCTTGCCAGAAACGGAAGTTGCCCCCCACACGTTCGGGACGAAAATTCCTCTATCTGGCCTTAAAGCCATAGTGTGGCAACAAGCCCAAAAGTCAAGTAATTAAGTGGCAACATGCCAAGGCAAAGGAAACAGAAAAATGCAACCCTAGACTCCTATTTTGGGGGCATAGAGCGGGAAAAGGACTGTGAGGTCAGAAGTCCTGCTCCAAAAGCCCCAGGGGAAAACATGAGCGGGTTGCAGGCCATAGAGGACCTTAAGAAGGACTTTAAAAATCAAATAAGAGAAGTGGAGGAAAAATTGGAAAGAGAAATGAGAAGGATGCAGGAAAAGTATGAAATGAGGGTCAACAGCCTGACTGAGGAAAACAACACCTTAAAAAATAGACTAGCTCAAATGGCAAAGGAGGCCCAAAAGGGCAATGAGGAGAAGAATGCCTTAAAAAGTCGAATTTGCCAGATGGAAAAAGAATCTCAAAAGTTCATTGAGGAGATTCATTCCTTCAGAGCTAGACTGGAGCAAATGGAGGCTAGTGACTTTATGAGAAATCAAGATGCTGTTAAGCAGATCCAAACAAATGAAAGATTAGAAGGCAATGTGAAATATCTCATGGGAAAAACCACTGACCTGGAAAATAGATCCAGGAGAGACAATTTAAAATTATTGGACTACCTGAAAGCCATGATCAAGGAAAGAACCTAGAAATCACCCTTCAAGAAATTCTCAAGGAAAACTGCCCTGATGTTTTAGATCCAGAGGGCAAAATAGAGGTTGAAAGAATCCACCGATCACCTCCTGAAAAAGATCCCAAAAAGAAAACTCCCAGAAATATTACAGCCAGGTTCCAGAATCCCCAGATCAAGGAGAAAATACTCCAAGCAGCCAGGAAGAAACAATTTCAATATTGTGGAAACACAATCAGAATAGCCCAGGACCTGGCAGCTTCTACACTGAGGGATCGAAGGGCATGGAATATGATATTCCAGAGGGCAAAAGAACTGGGACTGAACCTAAGGGTCACCTACCCAGCAAAACTGAGTATTTTGTTTCAGGGGAAAATATGGTCATTCAGTGGAATAGAGGACTTTCAAGCATTCTTGAGGAAAAAACCAGAGTTGAATAGAAAATTTGACATCCAGACACAAGAAGGAAGAGATGCCTGAGAAGGTAATCAGGGAAAAGAAATCAAAAGGAACTTATCAAAGTTGAACTATTTACATTCCTATATGGAAAAGCAATAACTGTGACTGATGATATCTTTCTCACTATGAAAATAATGGAAGAAGGGGGTGTGGTCATATGAATACATATGTGAATGTGTGTGTATATGGTTACAGTTATATATGGATAGAGGGCATAGGTTGAATTTGTTGGGAAGGGAGAATACTCAAGGGATGAAATTATGAGGTGAGAGAGGAAAGTGGCAAGAGGAGATGGGGAGAGACAGGGTAGGGTAAACTATCCCATGTAGGGGAAGTGGGTGCAAAGGAGGGGGAGAATAAGGAAGGCTAAAAAGGCAAAACCACATTCACATTGAATTTGGTTCAGGGAGAAAATGACATACATACTAAATGGGATATCTCAACCTGCAGCAGGATAGGGGAAGGGGGATGAGAGGAGGGATGATGGATGGGAGGGCATCCTTGGGGTGAGGGGAGGTTGGAAGTACCCACTATAGAAGAGGGACAGGATCATGTAGGGAATGGACCAGGTGGGGGGTGGGATGAGTGGGAGGGAATTATAAGCAGCCTTGTACAATATATCTACTATGATAATGTTTTGCATAGCTAGACATGTACAACATATACTGAATTACTTATATCCCAAGAAGGAATGGGTGACAAAGGAGGAAGGAAATGGATCTGAAATTCGAGGTCGTAACATTAAATGTTTCAAATATATATAAATACTATTATTAATACTCTTTTGCCTATAATTGGGAGATAAGATGTGCAGGCATTGGGACACAAAGATTCATCTTCCTCTAATGGAGAAGTCGATGGGGGTATGGGAGAAGGTATGGGAGAGAGCAGACTGGAGGAAGCGATATCTTGTGGGACTGCTATTCAGGGAGGTTGGGTAGGGGAATAATGGGGGGAAAATGATTGTAACTCAAAATCTGGTGGAAATGAATGATGTAAAACAGAAGTTAATAAAGCATTTGTTTAAAAAAAAAAAGATATCCAGCAAAAAATTAGGCTTAGACAAACTTCTTATACCATATTTCACAATACATTCTAAAAATGGATATATGGCTTTAATATTAAATTTTATACTATAAAAAATTAGGAGAGAAGCAGATCATACACCTTTCACAGCTTTGAGCAGACATACTTAATCAGACAAAAATAGCTAACTTTGATTACATGAAACTGAAAAACTTCTGCACATACGCACACACAAAAAAATTCATGTACCTACCACAAGAAGGGAAGAAGTCAAAGAGGAAAAAAAATCTCCGTATCAAATTTATCTGATAAGGACCTGATATCCAAGAATCATAAACAATTAATACACATATAAGAGCAAAAGCTATTCCCCAAAAGATAAATTATCAAAAGATATGGCTAAACAGTACTGAAATAAAAACTATTAACTATCTGAAGTAACATTCTAAATCACTAAGGATAAGAAAAATGTTCAAGTTTCAGTTTCACCACACTCACCTCAATCACAATCGACAAAAATAAAAAAGATAAGCACATTGGTATATTGCTGGTGGAGCTGTGAATCAGTAAAGCCATTTTGGAAAGGAATTTGGAATTACTGAAATAAAGTGACTAAAATGTCAATAAACTTTGACCCTGAGATTCCACTACTAAGCTTCTACTACAAGGAGGCCACTGATAGAAGTCTCTACATACAGAAAAATAATTACAGCAGCATTTTTTTGTAATAACAAAGTATTGGAAACAAAATATGGTATACGAATGTAATGAAATATTGTTGTGCTGTAAGAAATGGTGAATGTGATTAATATAGAGAAATATGGAAAGACCTACATGAAATGATACAGAGTAAAGTAAGCAGAGCCAAGAATATAGTATATACACAATAAAAATGGAAACACAAATGTAAAGAACAACCACACACACATACACACAAAAAGAGAAAGTGAATGTTCTAAAATTACAAAGAACAAGAATGGCTCAAAAGAAGTGATAAGATAGTGCCACCCTACCCCTTTTCAGAGGGGGAGATCCTTAAGTGTTTCACTTTGCATACATTTTCAGACTTTTTCAAAACACTTGCTAACTTTGTCCTCTTTTTCTTTCTTTTTTAAAAATAAATTTATTTATTTGTAGTTTTCAACATTCATTTCTTTTTTTTCCCCAAATGTTTTATTAACTTCTGATTTACATCATTCATTTCTGCCAGATTTTGAGTTACAATTTTTTCCCCATTTTTCCCCTATCCACCACCCCAGAATAAGTCATACAGGATATCCCCTCAACCAATCTGCTCTCTCCCACCTATTCTCCCATACCCCCTTCGACTTTTCCAGTTGGGTGAGGTGAATCCCTGAGCCCCATTGCCTGCACATCTTATCTCCCAATTACATGCAAAATAGTATCAATCATAGTATTTATATGTTTTTTTAAAAATTTGATTTTAAAAGGAAGATAAGCAACTCAGTATATGCTCTACACGTGTAGCTATGCAAAACATTACTATAGTAAATATATTGTAAAAGGCTGACTATATTTCCCTCCCTCCCATCCCACCTTCCACTTGGTCCACTCCCCACACTGATGCTGTACCTTTTCAAAAGCGGGTGCTTCCAACTTCCCATCCCCCCTTCCACCACCTCTCCCCCTCCTCCTCCTCCCCATGCTCCTGTAGGGTGGGACACCCTATTTAGTATGCATGTCATTCTCTCCCTGGTCCAAATTCAATGAGAATAAGGTTTTGCCTTTTTGCCTTCCGGTTCCTCCCCTCCCCTGCAACCACCTTCCCCTGCCTCCTCTACACTAGACAGTTCACCCCATTGTCTCTCCCCATTCCTCCCCACCATATTACTCTCTCACCTCTTAACCTCACCTTTTAAGTATCATCCCTTCCTATTAAATTCGACCAGTGTTCTCTATCTATGTATACCTGAAAAGATATATACACACATTCACATATGTATTCATATGCCCATATACCCTTCTTCAACTATTTTCATACTGAGAAAAGTTTCATCAGTTATAGTTATTGCTTTTCCCTGTAGGAATGTAAATAGTTCAACTTTGATGAGTTCATAGTGATTTCTTTTCCCTGTTTACTTTCTCAAGCATCTCTTGCTTCTTGTATCTGAATGTCAAATTTTCTATTCAACTCTGGTTTTTTCCTCAAGAATGCCTGAAAGTCCTCTATTCCACTGAATGACCACATTTTCCCAGAAAACATGATAATCAGTTTTGCTGGGTAAATGATTCTTGGTTTTAATCCCAGCTCCTTTACCTTCTGGAATATCATATTCCTTGCCCTTCAATCCCTCAGTGTAGAAGCTGCCAGATCCTGTGTTATCCTGATTGTGTTTCCACAATATTGAAATTGTTTCTTCCTGGCTGCTTGTAATATTCTCTCCTTGATCTGGGAATTCTGGAACCTAGCTAAAATATTCCTAGGAGTTTTCTTTTGGGGATCTTTTTCAGGAGGTGAATAGTGGATTTTTTCAACCTCTATTTCCCCCTCTGGGTCTAAAATATCAGGGCAGTTTTCCTTGAGAATTTCTTGAAGGATGATTTCTAGGTTCTTTCTTTGATCATGGCTTTCAGGTAGTCCAATAATTTTTAAATTGTCTCTCCTGGATCTAAGTGGTTTTTCCCATGAGATATTTCATATTGCCTTCTATTATTTCATTTGGTTGGATCTGCTTAATAGCATCTTGATTTCTCATAAAGTCACTAGCTTCCATTTGTTCCAATCTAATTCTGAAGGAATGATTCTCCTCAGTGAGCTTTTGTGATTCTTTTTCCATCTGGCTAATTAGGCTTTTTAAGGTATTCTCCTCATTGCCTTTTTGAGCCTCTTTTGCTTTGAGGTGTTATTTTCCTCTGTCAGGCTGTTGACTCTCATTTCATACTTTTCTTGAATCTTTCTCATTTCTCTTCCCAATTTTTCCCCCCACCTCTCTTATCTGCCTCTTAAGGTCCTCTATGGCATATAGCCAACTCATATTTTCATTTGGGGCTTTTGGTGCAGGAGTTCTGACCTCACAGTTCTCCTCCTGTTCCATGCTTTGATCCTCTTTGTTCCCAAAATAGGAGTCTAATGTTGCATTTTTTTGTTTATTTTGTTTCCTTTGCCTAGGCATGTTGCCACTCAATTACTTGACTTTTGGGCTTGTTGCCACAGTAGGACTTTGCCACCAGCCAGGGAAACTTCCGTCCCAAACCTTGGGGTTTTCTCAACTTCCAGAGGTTGGGTGGCCTCTGTGAAGCCTCCACACACTCTGGCAAGCTGGTCACACACCCCAAGACCTCCACCCCAGACCGCAATCCAGATCCAAGAAGGGTAAACCGGATCTCACTACAATTCACAGGGCAAGAGCTGAAGTTGCAACACGGCAATGTGGCGCAGGATGTACCAGCTCCTCAGCAACTTCTGGCCCCCAGAAGAAGCTGACGCATTCTCCCAACCAGTCCCAAAGTCCACAGGGCACTAACCTCTCACTTTGTCCTAGGCATCTGTGTTGATAATTCTGGTAACCCCACAGCTGCTGGTATTCTAGGGTCCCTCCAGCCAGCTGCCGTCTGGCCACCCTCAGGCTAAAACTGTGACTCACTCATGCAGGCCTAGGCTCGGCTGGCTCCCAGAGTGCTGAACTGGCCATTCCCTTCCAGGCTGCAGGACTGTCCTCAGCAGGAGGTTAGCTTCTGTGTGTCATTTTGTGGGTTCTGGATCTCCAAAGGTCGTTCATAGCCCCCCTTTCACATAATTTTGAAGTGGTGTGGACTGGAGCGCCATGGAAGTACTGTTTCTATTCCGCCATCTTGACTCTGCCCCCCTCTTTTTCTTTTTTGCCTTAAAAATACTGTTTGTTACTTGGGATGGCTCTCTGGAGAAGGATATTGAGGTTAACTATGCTTACGCAAAAAAATCCCAAAAAACCCAAAAGCTATCAAAGAAAACTTAAAAAAAAAACAAAACCAGTCCATCACAATGTGGTCCCTTTCTATCTATCTTTCCATTATCTTCACATTTACTCCTCTGGGTATATTCTGTGATCCAGTTATACTGACCTATTTGCAGCCTGTAAGTAAATTTTGTTATCCTTTTAGAATTCAGTTTCTCAGGATCCATGGCCATGGCAATGTCTAGTTTCCAGGTGTTAAGATAATTCCCAGAACAGCTTCAAGGATTCTAGCTAGTAGTTCCTAGAATCAGTGACAGATAGTCCTACTGAGGCTGTGTCATGAGATAAGGGGTGACATAATGTGATATTTACTACACTTGAGCAGAATGACAATATTGCTAAAGTTAACCTGTGAGCTTAATATTGGCAAGATGCCTTTTTTGTCTATTGTCCTATAAAGCAAGTGGGTACTGGTCAGTAGTGGAGAAACCACGGGGAACCATAGGGGAATCTATTCATGCCTTAACCAGCTCCCATCAAGGCTTGAGGGGATTTAGGGGAGTGTACAAGTTGTGCCTGTCTCAAATAACCCCACTGAGACAAATGGGGCAGTTGGTTCCCCTTCACAGTGGCCCCTGTGAGAAGGGTTTTCAGCAAATCCTCTTAAGAAGACTAGAATAAAGTAAGATTGTAAACCCTTCTGAGGCTGTCATCCTTCCTGTTTGACCAGATCAAGAGTGAACCTGTTAGAGGCTGGAATCCAAAAACTCCAGTCTCCTGTGTGTTATCTGTGAAATACAGCCCCTCACATAAGACTTGACTCTCCTGGATCAGCTCTCTTAACTTCCCTATTTTCCTTCAAGACTCAGCTCAGATCCCACCTTCTGCAGGTCTTTTTCAGCCTTGGTTCTACTCTCTTCTGAGTTTACCTTCCATTTTCACTATATATAAATCTCTTATACGTACATGATTTGCATGTTGTCTTCTTTGTTACAAGTGACCTCCTTGAGTAACCATGTTTAGACTGACTTCCTATCCTTATGTGCTTGGCACATAAGGGCATAATAAACATTTGTTGACTGACCTTATCAAAGAAATATATGACTGAAAAGGAAAGTGGGCTACCCATATGGAAGGTGAGAATTAACATTAACATTCATTGTATTCCACTGCTACTTTCATGATGTCAGAGAAAGTATAGGAAGGCTACCACTACTAAACTGAACTTATGGGAGATTGTGGACAACAATTAGCATTAACATCATGCTTTAAGGTTTGCAAGATGCTTTAAAAATAACAGTCCCTCATTTTATCTTCACAACAACCCCAGGCAGTACGTGTTATCACTATCCCCATTTTACAAATGAGGAAACTGAGGCAAACAGAAATTTAAGTGACTTGCTCATGGTCACACAACTAGTAAATGTCTGAAGCAGGATTCAAACTTCCTGACTCCAAGTCTACTGGCAGTCCTCTATCCACTATACCCCTTAACACTGTGACAAGATGAAAAGGGATGGGAGGGCAGGGACTGCTTTATAATTTGCACCATGGAAGGCCTCATTCACACTCTTAAGATCACAGAAACATTTTTATAGTACTTGAGAAATACTCTGAATTTACTTAGGATTAGAGCTGGATGGTTTCTCCAGAGGCTATCAACCAACCCCCTCACTATACAGATGAAGATTTGCAGTCTAAAAAGTTAAACGAACTGCCCAAGTTCATAGCAGTAGCTATCATTAAGGTAGGATTTGAACAAAATTTGAAATTTTATCCTGATCTATGTAACTGCTGATGTGGAAAATCAGTAGATCATTAATGTACTTTTAACTAGCTTTAGAGAGTGGTCTGAGTCTTGGAGAGCTCAGGTGTTTTGCTCAGTTAAGGTAGAATTCCAATGAGAAGAGGCAGGCCACCATCACTCTTTATAAAACAGTGGTTAGAAGCAGGCTTTAAATTCACTGATTTCAAGGTCAACACTCCAACTACCATACAACAATTTCTCTATTTATGGCTAATTTTTTTTCATAAATCTTCAACAGTGAAGAATCTTCTGTAATGCCAAGCAAAGGCAACTTCCAAAGGTTCAAAATACCAGCAAAGCTGCTCTCCATTTTATTCAGTGAAAAATTAAGAACAGAGAAAATCAAAATACAACATTCACCAAGTGTAATTCAATAATTTACAAGCACTATTCCACCCCAGTCAATCACAAAGTCCCTTTTCCAAGTAGTACTCCACCCCTGGGCAGTTCATTCATTTAGTCAATCCCAAAGACCCCCTTCTCAAATGGAGATTAGTTTCCAATCATAAACAAAGTACATTCCTTTGGTCAGTCACAGAGCACATAAAAGTCAAAAGATTCCTACTCCTGGATCACAAATGAATTACAATTATCATCAGTTAATGCCCTTCTCAAAAGGGGCAGTAGAGAGCACAAAGGCCATCTACCCTGGAGTTACAAGGTTAAGATATCATCACAGCATTTAATACCCAAAGAATTGACCTGAGGCAAGTTCTCAGCAATCTCTGTTCTCTGGTAGACCAAGCTTAACAAGGCCACAAGATACATTGCCAGTGTCCTCATTAATTCATTTTCTGCCTGCAGAAGTCCTAGGACCCCTGAACACATCAGCAAGACCCTCTTCCAGGATTTCTGTAAACATACAACAAGAAAATCCTTCTTCAGGGCTTCTGAACCAATAGCGAGATTCCAGGACCTCTGCAACAACAGCACTGTACTTCACCAGGGGACGAATCCGGCAAAACAACATCAAAACAGACAAAGTACCGGCTTCGAAGCCCTGTCTCCTCAGTCCTTGGCAGCTCGGGGTGGCAGCTCTCAAAAGTCCTGGACAGCTTGAACTGACCCCCAGCAATCCTCTCTCTCTCTGCCTCCACAGTGCTACTACAAAAAATTCTTCTGCCTCACTTCCTCTGCTTGTGCCTCTTTAAATCCCTGGTACCAGCTCCTCCCAGTTCAGCCTTCTCTTTTCATGTCAACAAGTCCATCCCACAAGTGGGATTCACAAGCTCTAGGTTTTAACACTCAACCTGAAAACCAAGCCAATACAGTTAAATTCCATTACTATTACATCTTCCCAAATCTGTTTACCTGAATATTCATCCTTCTATGTCTTTTTTTGTCTTCTATTCCTTAAACCTACCTTAAAGCATTAAGAACCTGAGTTTCAGACTCAATTCTATTAACTAGCGGTGTGAATTTACACAAGTAAATTAACTTCTAAAGAGCCTCAGTTTCTTCATCATAAAATTAAAGGGTTGAACCATTTTAATTTCCAGGATCTGAATGAAAGAGAAGAAAGAATTCTACATTTCAGAGTCACAGGATTAGAGATCAGAGATTTGGAGTCAGAAGGAATCTTAAAAGCTATACAGTCCAACCCCTTTATCACCGACCTTCTTCATAGGGGTCCAGTTCCTTTGATATATGGAGAATAATCGTAACTAACCTTTATATAGCATTTACTGTGTGCCAGGTACTGAGGTATTGCCTTATGATTATTATCTCATTTGATGCTCACAACAATCCTAGAAGGTAGATGCTATTAGTATTCCCATTTACAGATGAGGAAAATGAAACAGAGATTAAGTGACTTGCCCAGGGTCATATAGTTAGTAAGTATCTTAGGCTGCATTTGAACTCAGGGCTTCCTGACTCCAGGCCTGGTACGCTACCTATTGTGCCACCTAAATGCCCCTTAGATGAATCAATTGAGCTGTGAACTACCCAAGGTCACACAGTGTTAAGAGGCAGAGCCATAACTCAAACCCAGGTCCTTTGATTCCAAATCCATTACCCTTTCCACAGTGCCATGGATCTGGATTCAAAGACCAGCCTTGCTACTTACTATCTGTATGATGCTGGACAAGTCACAACCTCGTAGGACTTGTTTTCCCCTCTTCAAGGAGGTTGGATCCTTATTTACAGATAGGATTGAGGATCTACCACAACATAGCTCTACAAGTGCTATTACTAAACACTTAACCACCCTCTCTCAAATAAAATAACCCCAGTGGCCATCTTCAAGTTGATCTACAATCTCCTTCTCTGATTGGCAAGTTGGCCCCCTATGTCCATTTGAGGAAGCACTCATGATATGCTTACTGCAAACCTTTGGACCACTACTCCCCAGAATTCTTCTTAATTTTAGTTCTTAGTACCTCCCACCTTTTTCTGCTCCTTGTTATATGTCATCTAGAATGTAAGCTCCTTGAAGACAAAGGCTGTCTTTCTTTTTGCTTATATTTATATTTCTAGTAGCTAACACAGTGTCTGATACATAACAAATGCACTATGTATGTATCCATCTAAATGTGTGAATACCAGACTATGTGAATACTCCTCCGAATTCAGTCCAGTTATCTGGAATCTTATAACTAACTGGCCCTGAAGTAAGGGACACAGGATTTTAATCATTACTGCCACTAGCTGGTTGTTTAACTATCAGCAAGTAACCTGATCTCTTTAGATCTCAAGTCTATTTGTAAAATAGGGGAAATGGACAAAGGCAATGAAAAGATAAGACACAGGTAAATACAATCAAGGAACAACAGAGATGGAAAGGACCTTAGAGGTTATCTAATCCAGTTCCATTTTACACAAGGGGAAGCTGGAGTCACAGAAGTTCAAGTAAACAGGAATTTATTAAGCATTAAGTCTCAGGGACAGTGCTATGATGCAGGGGATACAAACATAAGCAAACACACAATCCCTACTTTCAAGGAGTTCACAAGATACTGGTTTGCCCCCTAGTTACTCAGGTTGTTGTTTATCCTTCATTTTAAAAGAGGACAAATGATATTATAGGTCAATGACTTGTGCTTAAATTGAATTTATATGAGACAGAGTTGCAAAAAGTCGTCAGCCTCACTTTCTCTTCCTGAGTCACCAAAGTCCAGTGGCATGACAAAAGTAAAGACATTTGGTGATGACCAGGGATGTAGTGGATTGGGGGGAGGGGAGGAGGGAGTCTTTACATGCTTGGAGTAGGCATCCCCCTAACTTTGAGATGTCAAAACTGATGTGTTAGGCCTGTCCATTACCCTCAAAGTGGGAGTAATAGAAATGGGAATTTGAATATCTTCCCTGCCCCTTAATAAACCTAAGTGAATTTGAGGACCTTCCCTGATTTGAAAATAAACTCTGCCCCCTAATAGGCTGAATGTGGTCACATGAAACCTGTGGTGGGAGGCTTGTTTTTCAAAAAGGCACAACTTTTGTTACTTTGTAGTCAAGTGGGTCACAGAGTTGTGATGTTCTCTGACCCTGGAGAAGGCTATATGAACTTCTATGGTAAGATTTTGCTTTGGGCCTCACTTATAGGAAGAATTGTGTGATTTGGCCAGATGAGATTCTGGATAGCTGTTGAGCCCCACCCCCAGGGTTTTGAAAACCCAGATGTTGGTGCTTCTCTCTCTGGTAACTAACCATATGTGAATGATGGTCAGCCAGCTAGAAGGTCTTTCTGTTGAACTGTGTTATTTTCTCATCTGCTTCTTCTGTTTGTTTTCTCTCAAGTTCAGGGTACTGACTTTTCCCTATGAACTAGGTAAATGATATATGTTTGATTAAAGTAAGATTATTAACCCTTTTTGAGTTGCTGTCCTTTAGAAAAGCAGATCAAAGAACCATGCTAGCAGCTATCCTGGGTATATTAGGGTGCTTGCTGCTACACTGGGTTAGACCACTTGCTGACACAGTTTACCTGCATGTGGACAATTTGAATGCAATAGCTTCTTCACAGCCACAGAGAGTTGGATGAATCTGGTAAACATTGAGGGTAAAACGAGCAGTCTGGAAAAGGTCTGGACAATCTCTCACATCATTCTAGGCCTCCGAACACCCCATACTCTTCCATTTATCTCCATTAGTCAGGTAAAACTAACAGCAAAATCCAGGATTCCCACCTAGGTCCTCTCCAGCTCCATATCTAATGCTCTCTGTACCTTTTAAATTAATACTTACCTGGGAACTACTAATTTGCTTCTACAGTGCTTGGCAAAGCATAATACCTTTGAGAATGCTTATAAATTCCACTTGATAATTTGTCTTATGGGAACCAATTTCCACAGGAGGGGAAAAAAAACCATAATTAACTTTGTAGTTCATTAAAATATTCAATGATAGCTACATAGTGTGCATGGTGCCAAGCTAGCTATTGCCTTTACGTTAGATCATTTTCTTCCCCCCAAATATATACCTTTCTCAGATAACAGACCTTGGGAGATTTGAGGAGGAAAAATGCAATTGGTGTAGATGACCAGTCCAGGCACTCGCCTAGGGAATAAATACAAACACCTAAAGAGTGTAATAAGTTACAGTACCTTTGTCATTCAAAACCATAAACTACTCTCATATCTATTTTAAGTCTGCCATACTCTAGCCCTTTACAAATTGGGCTGCCCGCCTAGAGGATCCATGGACAGAGTTCAGTGAGTCCGTGAACTTGGAATTTTTAATGTTCTGATAACAATATAATTATTGAATTCAATGTAATTAGTTGCTTTTGTAATCAGATTTTATTTTGTGCCCTTAAAAATATTATTCTGAGAAAGGGTCTGTAGATTTCACCAGTCTGCTGTTAAGGGGAGGGGCCATAAGAAAAAAAATCTGTCTACGTTACCGATTCCTTTAAGACTTTACCAAGGGTTCCCAGCAAAAAGGAGGAGAGCCCCAAAATTCAAAACTACGACGTTAGGCCGGAAGTAAACAAGCTTTTTGCCTGCAGACAATTAGGGTTAAAGGAGGAAGAGGGGGAGTGGCAAGAACGGGGTTCATTTACCCAAGGGTGTGGACCCAGCCCAAGCCAGGTGGGAGCCTTAGGCCCCAATCCCCAAGTTGCAAAAACATTTTTAACCCACTTTACCTGCGGCAGGTCCCGCCCCGTCCTCTTCCGCTCTCCTACAGCCGGGACCACAAAGCCAGGGCCTCGGGGAAAGAACAGCCCAGCCTCCCGCCCCCTCACCGCGACTCCACGGGGCTCTGGCCGCGGCGTCTGAACCTCCTCCGGCTCCTCCAAGATCCTCCACGCTTCCTCACCAGCAGCCGGGTCCGCAGCGCTCGCGCGGAGCTCAGCCTCGCTCCTTCTCCCCACGTGGGCTGCCGAGAGTGGACGAACCCATCTGCAGCCCTGGCGGGGGGAGTGAAGAGGGAATGGAGGGGTAGGAGAATTGACACATAGAAATATATTTTTCCTTCTTTCGTCCTACTTTACTTCAGTTTTACTCGGTAAGAGACCAGAGACAAATTTTGAGGGAGCAGAAATCCCTTTCTCTCCTGACTGATCTTTTCAGGGCTCTACGCTCCCCTCCCCTTCCTAGCAGAGAAAGCTGAACCACTGTCATCGCTTCCCTGCCTCCCTGGTTCTCGCGCTCGCGCGCGTGCGCGCGCTCCCGCCTCTGCTTGGTTTCACCCCCGGCCCCAGCCGGCCGCTAGCTCGCCTGCCCGTCTGCCCGCCTGCCCGCCAGTTCGCCAGCCAGCCCTGCCTGCCCAACCTGCCCAGCCTCCTTCGATCTCTCCCTCGCTGGTCCCTGGCGCGGGCCGCGGCAGCTGCGGCCACCCCCACCTCCTCCTCCGCCGCCGCTGGTGCTCCTGCTGGTCGGGGAGAGGTGGGGGGGTGGTGGTCTGGGGGGGTCATGGCGTCCTGCGTAGGGAGCCGGACCCTGAGTAAAGACGATGTGAACTACAAGCTGCATTTCCGGATGATCAACGAGCAGCAAGTGGAGGACATCACCATCGACTTCTTCTACCGGCCGCACACCATCACCCTGCTCAGCTTCACCATCGTCAGTCTCATGTACTTCGCCTTTACCAGGTGAGGAGCCGGCCGCCGGCGTGGGCCCCGGGACACCGGCCAGGCGGGAGGGCCGGTGGGCAGCGGGCCGTGGCTCACCCCCCGGAGAGCTGGGGGGATGAAGACACCGGGGTGGGGATGGGGGGTGGGAAGCACTGGGGTGAGGGGGATTGGAGGCACAGGGCGGGGGTGTGGGGGTGGAGGATGGAGGGATGGAGGCGGGGCTTGACCGGGATGGGAGCCTTGTTCAAACCTCCCCCCACCCCTAAATGACATCCTCAAAGACACTCCCCCCCACGCCGCGCTCTTGCCCACCTAACCCACACCCAGAGGGAAAAGGCTCTCCAGAGATTCGTGTTTACCGCTGGGTCTCTGGAGGGGGGAAAGGAAGAGGGGGTGGAATTCTTGTGCTTTGGGGCTGTCAAACCGACCTCCTTTGAGCGGTGGGCTCTGGAGGGAATTTCCAGAACTCCCATTCTTTCCTTCCTTCCTTCCTCACTTCCTTCCTCCCCCCTTTAGTTCTCTATTTTACAGACACACCCCACACTTCTCACTCCAGTCTTTAAAGAGTTCCCTCCAAGCTGCTTCATCCACAGCCTACAGACTGAAACCCTATAGACAAGATCCATTTTGTCTCAGCATGGTGTTGTCTCTCTTTCCTTGGACAGACTGAGGCTCTTTGCTCACTTGGCATTTGTGGGTATGGACGAGTCTATGATTTGTCCTCTCTTCTTCCCACACTGGTATGGCCGAGGAAATAAATTTCATGGTTTGGAGAGAAATCAGGCAGTCACCAAATCCGGGGTACATTGGGAAATCTCACTCTGTAACCCCACATTGGCTTCATCCCACCTCTCCTAAATCATATGTGATGTTGAATGATGTGAGGAAGGCATGTTGCTAAGAAGAAAATGCTTTGGAATGACTATCGATCAGGTTAATAGATGTTCACATTTTATATTAACTTCAGGTTAACTCTTTTCTTTTTTACATTTGTTAATACTGAGGAAGCTGGTGAGCCTGAGGGAATGATGGAAGTGAGTTGTTTTTGTTTTTAAGAGGGAGAAATGACACTATCATCTTGTCTCTTAGTTCACCCAAGGTCCCAAGAGAGTAGAACTCTCTCTTCCTGTTTGTTGTTACTGAAACTTATGTTCAGGAAAGAGTTTCCGTCGTTTAATGTAACTGCTAAATTTGATGTTAAATTGCTGTAGTAGTAGAATAGCAGGTGCTAGAGTGCATTTGTCATCGTTGTTTAATGAAGTCAGTGGCACTACATGCAGATGGACATATCTATATTTTTAATTATTTAACCTCTTATCTATCTTTGTAGAGGGATTTTCCACCAGAGTTCCCAATGCCAATGTAATCCAGGTCTGATTCTTTTGTTTGTTTGTTTGTTTTGCTTTTTGGAGGGCAATTGGGGTTAAGTAACTTGCCCAAGGTCACACGGCTAGGTTTTTGTTTGTGTGCCTTAAGTGTCTGAGGCCAAATCTGAACTCAGGTCCTTCTGACTCCAGGGCCAATGCTCTACTCACTGTGCCACCTAGCCGCCCCGGGTCTGATTCTTGAAATAGTAGTTCATCTCTTACCTGCCACCCCCTGCCCCACCCCCATCCAAAGGGTGAAAGCATCTCTGTGTACTATAAAAAGCCCCAAATTGGAGTTGGGCATCTGAGTTCAGTTCCAGCCTCTGGTGCCTGTTTGTCCTTAGGCAAGTTAATTAACCTTTTGAGGCCTTAGTTTTCTCATATTAGAATTACGGGTTGAACTAGATGACCTCTGAGGACTCTTCCAGCTCTTATGAGTTCTATAAAGTCAAACTGCATGACATCTTATTTTTTTTTTTAGAAACTTTCCATCAGGAAAAGATAAAAATCATTCTTAGGGCCTCATAGTATATTTTATTTAAATAGTAAATTTGATGTTTATGTAAAAACATGTACCATTACTCAACTTGGTCACTTACACTTAGCCAGTTTTCCAGTTCATTTAACCTCGGTAGCTTCTTTCTCCTTAAAGTCATGCATGATTCAAGGTTATACACAGTGTTCTAGCAGAAGCTGGGTGGCCATTTGTCAAAAACGACCAAGGGAAGGATTTAATACATCTCTAGGGCTAGCATTAGGTGATTTCAATGTTCTTTTCAAACTAAATTTTTAGGATGTAATATACAAGAAAATGCTTTGTAACTCTAAGATGCTGTATAAATATAAACTTTGTTGGCAGTTGTCTGTTTCCTTATCTGTTAAGAAGGGAGGGGCTGGTGCCATGTTGAATGAGGGTTTTTTTTTATACCTGTGATTTTTTTTTATACCAGCTTTATCTTATTTACTTAATTGTAATTATTTGTATCCTTTTCAGCAGATATCCTGCCATAGAGATCTTTTTGCCCCATAAATTCTCCAGTAATGTCATAAAAACAATCATTCTCTTCTATCCATGTTATTTTATAGTATCTTTCTTAGAATCTGCAATATTATATACCTAGTCTTAAGCAAGATTTTGGGTGGACTGCTATTTAACACAATTGTTTTGGTAAGTTCCTTTAAAAACCATGTTTTCTGTTTTTTAAGGATTAGTTTTGACAAAGAAAGGAGAAAAATATTTCTAAAAAATACTTTAGCAGTAGGTAAGAAATAGTGTTCAAATAATCTCATGGTAATCTTATATACTACATAGCCATGCCCCAAATTTAGTAATAGAAAGATTTAAGGTGTTTCAACACAAGCCACTAACAAGTTTGTATTTGCCAGTAATTGCTTTGTAAATATCAACTAGGCAAACTGGAAGCACCATAATATAAACTAAGCTAGATGTTACTGGAAGATTTTCCCCTAGATTTTAAATTTAAACTGTGAATATTAATGAATATTTTTATTCATCTTTCAAAATAGGTACCTGGACACCTGTATTTGTACAACCAAAGCAGGCCCAGAATAATCTTTGTCCTAAGTTCTAAGTATAATATTGTACAGCAGTGCCCTCATATTTATTCTTTGTCATGATTCATAACTCACAGTTCCTCAAAAATGAGTAATATGTGAATTGTTGAATTACCAGTTTCTTCAGCTCATGCTTTTGATTTGTAAATACCTAATTCTGTCAGTCATAAAATGTTGATTATTAGGCCACCTTCCTATCATTATCTGTTTTCAGAATTGATGAGAATCAACCTTTTTGACTAATTGAACACATATTCTCCTTAGGGAAGATGATGTTTTTGTCAAGGAGTTTTGGTTTAATGATTCAATTAGACGTTTATTAAGCATCTATTTTCATTCATTCAGCAAACATTTAATAAGAGCCTAGAATGTACAGAGCACTGTTCCAGTCACTAGGGAAGATAAAAAGTCTAAATAAGACAGGTCTCTGCCCATTCAGTAACTTAGAATCTAGCAGGTAAATATGACACATAAATAGAAATCCAGAAGTTCAAGAGAGGTACTACGTGCACAGAAGGCTCTGGTCCAGGTGTTGTACATACAAAGATGAAGTAATATCCAAGTCCTGTTCCCTCACAATGAACATCTGAACATCTGACTGACAACAGGGGGACCATAAGGCATGTTTACAGTATATTGGAGATTTATGTAGTCCTATGAGAGATTTGAGGAGATTGCCATTTCTATCTGGTAAAATTAAGGGAGATTCTTTGGAAGTGAAGATTTGATGGATAATGCATTCTGTAGATAAAGACAGGGTGGAATAATGCATTCCATAGGTTGGAAACTTAGGAAAGGGAAGGACTGATAAGGATGTAAGGTTCCATCTTGACTGGCAAGTACTAAAAGAAGAAAGACTGCATTTGGGGCAGATAGAGACAGGATGGGGTTTGAATACTGGGCTCAGGGAGCTTGGACTTTATTTGGAAGGTAATAGGAAGCAATTTAAGACTTGTTCAGTAGAGGACTGGCAGGAATAAACAAAGCGATTCTAATAGTGATGTGATAGAGAAACAGGAGGTAAGTGAGGTTATTATAACTGCCTGAGTGAGAGGTGCTGAGGGCCTGTATCAGACTGGGAGGAGAAAAGAGGAGACTGATATGACAAAGTATTTGAGGGGTAAGATTCATGGGACTTGACAACTGTTGGGATGTGAGAGGTGATAGAGAAGGAGGAACCAAATGTGATAATAAGGTTTTTCCAGGCTGAGTGTCTTAAAGAGCACCATTAATTTAGGGTACCATTAATAGTAATAAGAGTTCAGAGGAAGATCAGGTTTGAAGGGAGGATGCTGAAGGCAGTTTGTGACCATTTCAGTTTGAGATGCCAATTGAATATATCCTGTTTTCTTCTAACTTTACTGACAGATTTCTAGCAAAAGTAGTAAACATTTGTTGCCTTGACTTTTTCTTGTGATAATGTGTTCCTCAGCCCCTGGTGATTTCACCACTCTACTCCTCAGCATTCACCCCTTTCTTAGATACTCAGAAAAACATTAAGGAGAGAGAGAGAGAGAGAGAGTTAGACTGCTTTGGGGAAATTACAGAATTCCTTTACTGACCCTAAGCTTCCCTTGGTCCAGATAGAAAGAAGCAAGGAATAACAGGTGGACAGCTGCAGTGCTCCTCCACTGAATGGTACCCTTTGAGGAAGGCCTCCCATACAGTGGGTAGACAGATCCCTTGTGGCCAAGAGTTTCAAAGGATGGGTGCATTATCCAGAAGATCCTATCAATTTGAGTATTTTAATATATCAATATGTAGAATATTCTACATATTCAGCATTTTATATACAAATATACATTTTACATATCTTATATTGATTATTTAATATATTTGAATATTTTACATAAATGGATATATACACATATCTGAGTTAATCAGGGCTTCTTAACATCAAATTTATTACCTTATATCATTCCTTATTCTCCTACTGTACAGTTCAATAGAAATTTATTAAGTGCTTATTGCATGTAAGGCAGCAGAGATTTAGGGAGGCAAAAAAGGAAAGACATTGTGGCAAAGTAGATAGAGCACTGGGCTTTCAGGCAGGAAAACCTAAGTTCATATCCTACAGCAGGTATTTAATAGTTTTGTGTCAGTGGGTAAGTCACTGAAACCTCTCTCAGCCTGCTTCTTCATCTTTTGATTGAATTAATGATCTCTGAGGTTCCTTCCAGCTCTAAACAAGTAAGTAAACTCAAAGCAATTAAAAAACCACAATTAGTTTCTCTGCAGTGTTCTAAGGTTTGCAAGATGCTTTACAAAGATGAAATTTTATTTATAAAAAAAAGGAGACAAGGAAACTGAGGTTAAATGTGTCCTTGATCAAGTGTCAAGAGTGTTGAATTTTAATCAAAAGACCTGGATTCAAATTCTGGGTTTCATTTAATAATCATGGGACTGAGCAAGTCATTTAACCTTTTGAGCCTTAGTTTTTTAACCTACCTTGTGCCCAAGACACAGGACCCCCATAGGAGGGGTAGGGTGACCCCAGCTGTCTTATTCCTTCTCTTCTGTTGACAACTTTGACACTGTATTTTCATGGTTGTCTTACCTCTCTAACTACCTCTATCTCTTTTTATTGACTCCTCTTCTCACTGCCTAAATAATACTAAGGCTCTGACTTCAGCTACCTTATGCTCTTTTCTGACAAGTTCTCTTCCACTCCAGTGCCTTCGATTGTTACTTCTGTGTAAATAATATCTCTTCCTCATTAGTCTCCATTATTCTTCCCTCCCTACTCCCATCTATACTCCACATTGTTGCTTCAACAGTCTTCCAGACCAGAGCACGTGATCATATGTGTTCAGAAATCTTCAGTGGTTTCCAATAGCCTACTGAAGAAATTCAGAGTTCTTCAGCCAACATTTTAAGACCTTCCCTTCAAAAGCTAACATCAGACTGCCTTTTATTTGTCCTCATACTGCTGCATGCTTCACAGATTCTCTGGTTGTAGTGCCAGTGCAATATTTACAGCACCCACAATCACAATAAAGACTGTGACTATAAATATCCCATGATGTTCAATCCCAAAATATAACAAACTCTCCATATAGAGGACAGAACCAGAGGGTTTATTTAGATACCAGAAAACCAAATTCCAAAACCAGTAAGCCAATTCCAGTCATAGTACCAAAGATCCTTTAGCCTTCCCACAAACCAATACAAGATGAATGTTTACTCACAAATCTCTTTATCTCCTTATCTGAGCTCCTCTCTCTCCCACCATCTCACTATCTCTGATTCCCAGCTTCCTGTGGCTCTGCTCTAGCCTTCAGCAAACTCCTCCCACCACGGGCTCCATGTGATTATATTCAGCCTATTAGGGGGCAGAGTTTACTCTCAAAGTAGGGAAAGTCTTCAAATGTCCCCCATTCCCCCAGGCCTATTAAAGGGCAGGGAAGATCTTCAAATTCCCATTCCCATTCCACTGGTCTGTAGAATGTGAGGGCAGGAGCTCTTTCAGTTTTGTCTTCCTCCCCTTACACCACCTCAATGCATGTACATCTTTCCCTAGCTTCCATATGTGTGCCTGGGTTCATAGTATGTATTTAATAAATACATATGTAATTAAATGGCACCTGACCTCATTCCTTGCTTCTCAAATATATTTTTGGCAAGCACTTTCATTTTTAAGTTGTTATATCTAACTTATGTTCCTTTGATTTCATTGTTTATGTCAAACCCCATGTATATACAGCCACCAATCATTCTGACAGTTGTTGAAATGTCACCATCCTAAATGCCATTTTCTCCAGTCTATGTGAAATCTGTTATCCAGTAAGAATCTTTTTAAAACCCTACTTTTCCTCTCCTTGACTGATATCACAGTGAAGGTATTTCAAAATCAAATGAATACCCATCCCCCCCATTTTATTTTCTTTAGAGTAACCTTCAGACCTAGAACCAAGGTGAGTTACATCTCTATTTTGTATCCTGGGATTACTTTTTCCATAGGGAGAAAAAGATTCTTGACAGTGAGTAGTTTCAGACTGTGAACTTTTGTATATTTATTCCAAGTGCTCCTATCAATAGTAAATAATTTGGGGGATGGGGATGGGGGAAGGGAAGCTTTCCTTTTAGTTAGAGAACAGCCACTTCACAGAAGTTCTTCACAGAACTCCAGGAAGAAACCTTCTGACAAAAACTACATGAAGGTGATTTGAGTTTGAGTTGATTACTCAGATATTCACTCCTACTCAGCTGTCTGAGTCTTTATTGAGCTGGCTCTCAATAGCTCTCTAGGTTGGCAGAAACAATTTAAATACAAGTTTTCCCAGTGTGGGATCTTATACTCCTGGAATTTCCAATTTTGAGGAATTATTCTCAGTTTCAATACCATGCTTTTCTGGAATCAACCTTTGCAAACAAAGATCCCTTAGCTTAGAGGACCATGAGGATGATAATTACACTTTTCCATAGTATTTTCCCATACCATAGCTCCTATGGCCCAGGAACTTCCTCACTTTACTGGAAGGTGTGGGAGAGCTCAATTGCTTTTCTCAATTCTTTTGGTTGCAAATGTTTGTTACCCATATGGTTGCACCTTGGTAATTCTTCCCCTTTGTCTCTACAGGCTTACTAGATAAAAAGAACTTGAATCTGTAAACTAAATTAAAACTATTTGCTCATCAGATAAATAGTAGAGTAAGGCTTCAACATGGATTTCCTAAGTTGATTCATTAACCATATATTTCCACATTACCATATGATTACTCAGAGGTCCTGGAAAGAGAACTCCCTTCTTTCCCTAATTTTCATGTGATTTAGAGACCAAATGTCCTTTAGACAAACGCTTATATTTACGATGAAAAGCTAAACTGTCTTGTCCTGGATCCCATACTGAAGTCAGGATTCCTAAGCTTTAGCTCTTGCCCTGCCACTGGCTCTGTGGTCTTAGACATGTCAGAGGATGATGACAGTAATAACCTAGCTAGCATTCATATAGTGTTTTAATATGCTTGCAGAGCACTTTATATATATCCTCTATCCTCACCACAACCTTGGGTCGCACAGTTAGTAAAGGTTTGAGACAGGATTCAAAGGCAGGTCTTTTCCTATTCCAGGTCCTGTACTCTTATTATTGACTTTACCACCTATCTGCCTAGGACCTGTTAGAGAAGGAAGGGATCTCAGAGGCCAGCTAGTTCCTCCCCTTCATTTTACAGGTGAGGAAACTGAGGCCCAAAGAAAATTAAGTGACTTACCCCAGAGATCATACATGTAAAAAGTCATTTAAGTTCCGTGCCTCACCTCTCATTTGTCAAATAAGCACATCTCAAACATCAGATAATGCCTACCTCAGAGAGTTTCCATTAAATTCAGTTAAAGAAACAAATGGTAAAAAAGTGCTTTATAAGCTCTTTGAGGACAGCGGTACCATGTCTTCTTTATCCTTGTATGTTTCTTAGCTCCTAGCTCTATACCTTGAACAAAAGAGGCATTCAGTAAGTGTTAAACAAATGAATGAATTTGTTACCTAACAAACCTGAAAGTGAGAAAGAATGTGGAGAGAGCCAGCCTGTGTGTCTGAAAGACCTGGGTCAGTACTGCCTGTGACATATATTAACTGTGTGACCATGAACTGGTCACTTAATTTTGCCATTCTCCCCCACTTCCCACTCTCTTAAGATTAGAAGCTAACAGTAGATTTTCCACCCTAGGCCTTCTCCACACTGATGAAATCACAGGACAACAGTTGCCCCTCCTACCTGCATGCTCGCTCTCTCTCTCTCTCTCTCTCTTTCTCTCTTTCTCTCTCTCTCTCTCTCTCTCTCTCTCTCTTTCTTTCTCTCTTTCTCTCTCTCTCTCTCTCTCTCTCACACACACACACACACACACACACACACACACACACATACACAAGCTTGTGGAAAGGAAAGGAGAAACCTGAGAGTAGATCTTCATTCTTTAATGCAATGTTCCGTTTTTGTGGGTTTTAGTTTTGCTTTATACTTCGAAGAATTTTATTTAGTTGATTTTAAATAAAGAAGACAGATGTGGGTAGAAAGAGATATCCCTTAGGACACATCTAACTTTTAGCAGAGGTTTAGCTGACTAGTGACACATATCATGGGTCTGTAGAAACCAAGAGGAAAGTATTCTGCAGTGGCAGAAAAGACCCCCCCAGTCAGGTGGGCTGGGTTCAAGTGCTGACTCTACCCCTAATCATAGCATTCAGTACACTAATCAGTATAACCTTACCGACAGAGCTTAGCAAAATGTCTATAGCACACAATGATAATAACAGTAGCGTTTATATGGCGCTTTAAGGTTTGCAAAGCTTTATAATTATCTCACGTGATCATCACAGACAAACCTGCTGCTATTATCCCCATTTTACAGATGAAGAAACAAGACAGGTTAAATGCCTTGGTATTAGCGGCTGAGACAGCTCGGTGGTGCAGAGGATAAAGTGCAGACTCTGGAGTCAGGAACTCCTGAATTCAGATCTGGCCTCAGACACTAGCTGTGTGGCCCTGGCCAAGTCACTTAACCCTATTTGCCTCAGTTTCCTCATCTGTAAAATGAAGGTAACAGTAGCACCAATTTCACAGGACTTTTGTGAGGATTAAATGAGATATGTGTAAGGTACTTAGCACAGTCTGTGCTACATGGTAAGTTCTCTATAAATGCTAATTCTTTTTGCCCAGGGTCACACAGCAGAGACAGAGGGGTGGCCTAGATGATCACTAAGGTCTCTTATATCAGTCCTATTCTGAGAGTGTGGTTTTATCATATCCCTAATTATAGGTGTGGAAATTTATGTGACCCAGGGGTCATTTTCTAAATGGAGGAGATACATTAATTCCCTACGTTTTTCTAGTCAGTTTGAATCCTTCATAGAGACTGTCCTTGGAATATGTTGTAAGAATTCTATAGGGCACAGGCTGTGTTCAGCATAGTAATGAGGCTGCCTAATTGGGAATACTTACTTCCATGCTTTAAGAAGCCCCCAGAACTTGTGTTTTGGTTTCTAATCAAATATTTACGAATTCATAAAGTAAGCACTCAGGTCTTTGTCCCGTATCAGAATTTACGGGGTTAATCAAAATGATAAATTATATTATTTTTGTAATCCCCGTTCTTCAAAGGACAGACCTACAGGTTTGTTTGTTTTTTAATCTGCCAGTTATTCTGGAATGACAAATGAATGGGATGCATGGCCTACACCATGGCACTTCTCTGTATTGCATAGTCAGCAGCCTTGATGTCATGTGAGCACACAGAAGTGTAATGTGACGGCACTGACCTTGGAGCAAATTGATTTCTGCCATTTGTAAAACCATAGTTCAGTGGCTAATCAAAACATCAGTCATATAACATAGACATGTAAGACCTTGAGATATCTTTGCTTTCCAAAAGTGTCCCCTCACAGCTTTCCAAATATATGAATAATTTGGATAATTGAGATATTTTCTTTTCCAGTTATTCTCTCCTTTAAAATTTTCCACTTTGTTCAGCCCTGTTGCTTAGTTTTCCTCTTGATTTTTTGCCTTCCTCCTAGAAATGTTCCTCAGAACAGTGATTATTATGAGCATTTTTACTGTAATGCTGCTATTCCTTCAGTCAAGCACATTATTTTCTTCCCCTTCAGATCAGTCTCATGTTTCCTACTCTCTCATATTGCTTTTATTTTTCTACCATCTACTCAAACACAGTGATAGAAAGGCTGAACTTAATTCCCTCCCATATCTCCTTGCTTTCAATCATTATCAATAATTCATATAATCTTCCTGTTACCTAATTTAATATTCTCAGTTTTCATTTTTCCCTTCTTCCAATCACCAAATGTGTTATTAGACTCTCTTCATGTAGACTTTAAGAGTCTTTCTCTTTCTCTTGCTAGTGAAAGGTTCTTGTCAACCTTGAAAATTTTCACTGGTTT
Organism: Gymnobelideus leadbeateri; assembly: GCA_011680675.1. Taxonomy (NCBI): domain Eukaryota; kingdom Metazoa; phylum Chordata; class Mammalia; order Diprotodontia; family Petauridae; genus Gymnobelideus; species Gymnobelideus leadbeateri. The sequence continues at coordinate 76,618 of WOXC01008115.1, forward strand.
ATGATAATTCTATGCCTTTTTGTTGTTCACAATTCCTTTGTTTCAGTAACAAGATCTTTTTCTTCCCACTAATTTCCTTTTAAGCTCCTCTTTTACACAGTATTTTTTTTTCTTTTTCCTGTTCTCATCACTTATTCAGCCATTTGACCACCATTTAACTTTATAAAGGAAGACTCTAGGACAGGCTCTGAGATGGCTCCCAGTGGGAGTGCTGTCTCTCTCCTCTGCTTCTAGAGGTCATTTCTATGGTGGTAGCTATGGAAAAGTGACAGCAGGGCCCACCACACTGAACAAGTCTGTTAGAGAAGAGAATAAAGAAAAATCACAAGTAGGACTGGAACTAAAATAGGCTGTCAGTATTGCTCCTTTGTTGTTTGGCTGTTTCAGGCATTTTTTTCCATATTTGATCTTCTTATAAACCATGTCTCCCTGCTCTAATTCCTGAATTTCTCTCTGTCTGCACCAACCCACTTTCCTGTCTTAGCTCAACTTCCTTATTAAAAAAACAAAGCATACTGAACTGGAAGGCTAAGGAGATGGCTTTCTGTTTACACACAGTAAAGCTGTAAGGACATTGCTATAATTAAGAAATCGCAGTAATTTTATTTTGTTTTTCTATTTTCAGGGATGATTCTGTTCAAGAAGATAATATTTGGAAAGGCATCCTTTCTGTTATTTTCTTCTTTCTCATCATCAGTGTGTTAGCTTTTCCCAATGGTAAGTAATAGATTACTTTATTTCATTTCACCTACATGTAATTGTATTTCCAGTCATTGAAAGCCGTGTGATCTAGTTGATGGAGTTGAAATGGAGTCTGCAAACCTAGTTCTGCCTGATCAAAACAACTCTCAACATCTTTTTCATGCCTCAGTTATTCTACTTTAGAACTGAAAAAAGGACTGAAAAGATTATAAGGGTTGAAATAGAGTTTGTTTCCTAATATGTAGAGAGAGTTCTGGCCTTAAAGTCATAAAGATCTATGTTCAAATCCAGTCATAGGAGGTCCATTATATATCATTTCTTAGCTACTGAGGACTGACTGTTGAGAGGTATTGGCATTTATTTGGCCTACAGATTCTGAGTGTGGTTCATTGCTTAAAAGTCAAGGCTTTCAGCTTTCTCGATTCCCGGCCATCTTGGCGGCAGGTCTCTGGCTGAGGGTCCTCCCACACCGCAGGCAGGAAGATGGTGGCCACAAAGAAGACGAAAAAGTTGCTGGAGTCCATCAACTCGAGGCTCCAGCTGGTCATGAAAAGCGGCAAATACGTGCTAGGCTACAAACAGACCCTGAAAATGATCAGACAAGGCAAAGCCAAATTGGTCATCTTAGCCAACAACTGCTCAGCCTTGAGGAAATCAGAGATCGAATATTACGCTATGTTGGCCTAAACTGGAGTGCATCACTACAGTGGCAATAACATTGAATTGGGTACAGCATGTGGGAAGTACTACAGAGTATGTACACTGGCTATCATTGATCCAGGTGATTCTGATATCATTAGAAGCATGCCAGAACAGACCAGTGAAAAGTAAACTGTATAAAAGTATACTTTAATAAACCGGGCCAAAACTTGTTTTAAAAAAAAAAAAAGTCAAGGCTTTCAGGGCAGCTAGGTGGTACAGTGAATAGAGCACCGACCCTGGAGTCAGGAGGACCTGAGTTCAAATCCAGCTTTCAGACACTTGATACTTGCTAGCTGTGTGACCTTGGGCAAGTCATTTAACCCCTACCCTGCCTCTTCTCCCCCCCCCACCCCACCCCCAGAAAAAAAGAAAGAAAGGAAAAGTCACAGCTTTACTAGATTTTGGTCCCAGCTCTACTCCTAGCTAGCATTGTGACCCTAGCAGTGTGAAAGTCACTTCTTGTAGCTCTGTGTTCTAATCTGTACAGTAGAATTGGGATAGAGAACCTTATCCTGGCCTAAGGTAACATTTTTTTTTTTTAAGCAATTGGGGTTAAGTAACTTGCTTAAGGTTACACGGCCAGTCATTATTTATGTGTGGGTGCTCATTTTCTGAGGGCTGGTGCTCTTACTACGCCACCTAGCCACCCCCTAAGGCAACATTTAGGAGAGCTTAAAGAAAAAATAAAAGATTGGGGAATGTCACAAGAAGACAACATGGAGACCAGGAGGGACTCAGGGAGAAGGAGGAAGGTGCTATTTCCAGTAGCCAAAGTGATTTTTCAAAAACATACATTTGACAGTCAACTCTCTGCTTAATGGGCACCAGTGGCTCCTTGTTACTTCCAGAATCATACAAACTCAAAAGCTCTCCCTGCCTTCCTCTCCACAAACTCTTCCATCCAGGTACTCTGGCCTTCTTTTAGCTCATCAAACAGCTCCTTGACTTTGCGTTGACCATCTACCATTGCCTGGGTTCTTATGCCCTGTTACCTCTGCTTTTCATTTCATTGGCTTCTTCTACAACTCGGCTCAAATCTCACCTTCTTACATATGGTCTTTTCAAGTCCTCCTAGCTACTAGTGCTCTACCCTTCTATATTACCTTCCATCTACTCTACATAGTTTTATGCCTCTGTTTCCATGTCATATCCTCTATTAGAATGTGAGTTTCTTGAGGGCAAGGACTGTTTCTGTCTTTGCGTCTATAATACAGGCCTTAGCACATGATAAATCCATCAGGATTGGAAAGAATCTCGGAGACCAGCAGAGGTTAAGTGACTTGCTCAGGGTCACACATTTAGTAAGTATCTAAGCCTTGATTTGAACTCTGGTATTTCTGACTCTAGGCTCAGCACTCTGTCCAATGCCCCAGATCACCTAGCTGCCTCATAAACTTCAATTTGAAAACTTGGATGGTGAAGAAAATTGTATCTTAATTTTCACAACCCTCTAGCTGAAATTTAGCAATTTACTTAGATTATGAATGGAGTCCATAAACGTTATTCTGAGAAGGAATTTATAAGTTTCACCAAGACTGCCAGAGGGGTCTGGGAAGGCCTTTGGGGTTTTGGGTTTTTTTTTTCCCTAAAAAAAAAAAGTTAAAAACTACTGCTGTACCTGAAGGCCTCCAGTGAAAAAACTTATATTACTGTGTAGAGGCAGATCATTCCCTTTTTAGATGTGTGGAAGAGTCTTGTTATAGCAAACTGAAATCTGCCTCTCTACAAGGTCTGCCCTGTTCCAAGTTCTACCCAGGTAGGACAAAGCTAATTCTTCCACCCAGGGTCCTTTAACTTCTGGAAAACAGGTATCTCCTCTCCTCAAGTCTTCTCTTTTCTGTTGATTGATCATCTCCCTCCTTCTGGACACTATCTTCTATTAATATAGCCTTAGATTAGACTGAGCTTCTGAAGGCCATTAAAATCTCCCCATATTTTTATGTGAACTTTGATCTAGCCATACTTTCACTATCTGATACTTGTCCTGTTGTTTACTGAGCCCAAAGGGAGAACTTTACATTTATCCCTATTAAAGTTTGTCTCATTAGTTCATTGTTTTATCCTACCAAGATCTTTTTGCATCCCAGTAATGTTGTCTAATATTTTAGTGAGCCATCCCAAATTCATATCAGCTACAGATTTGATAAGCACTTAACATTGATTGCCTTCATTCAAGACATGAGTTTTCCATAAAGCTGAAAGGTAACCCTTTAAATTCAGATTTTTTTTTTCTTTTACTTGTTTGTATTTTTTTAATGTAAATCTTTGTAAAATATACCACTATTTTTTTCTACAGAGCACACTGAATATTATTTCATCTTTTCTAGATTGAAGATTAAGGTTCATTCTCTTGATGTGAACTAATATCACTGTACATTGAGATATATATCATGCGAAGCTTAAGGTTGAATGAGTCCTAGCTTCAGCCATGGCCCTGGAGGCACTTAATTGAAAGTGTCAGCCTTGGGTTTAATCATGTGCTTCTTCCTCTCTCTCTCTCTCTCTCTCTCTCTCTCTCTCTCTCTCTCTCTCTCTCTCTCACACACACACACACACACACACACACACACACACACACACACAATGTAAACATGTCTTCTGTCTTAAAAGGTTCCAGAAGATGTAATATATACAATCTCAGATTCACCAGAATCAGATTACTTGGTCTACTCCTCACCTATTACTCAATAGTAATAGAAATTACTGTTTCTGATTGCCTAGTACCACCACTGACCTCTGCCATTCTCTTCCATCTTTCTTCTGTTTGTCTTCTTGAATGCCCCTTCTTTCATTTGTCACCTTCTTAAGCCAAGTTGACCTTTTGTGACAAACCAGTCAAAGTACTCTATTCCTTCCATTCATCAAATCAGCTGTGCACAGGAGGTTGTGTATAATCTCTTGGCCACAGAAGATTTGTGGTTTAGAGAGATTTTTTTATCTGAATGTGTAGAAGGGTGGTTTTATTCTAAAAAGTCAAGATTTTACTATATAGCAAGAATTTACATTTTCAGTAACAGATGGTTTCCATAAGATACTAGAGGAGACCATTTGAGTAATAAATCCACATAACTTTAAGCAGCTTGTGGTAATTTTGTTTGATTTCAGATGGGTATTTCCTATTGTTCCCCAAGGAAGCCCTCTTATCAGCGCTTCTAATCTTAAAATGAATTTTTAATTTCTATTTAAGCTGCAGAATCTTCCATTTCTCTGTTTTGATTCAAGAAAGATAAAATATGTAATTCAGTGCACTTCTTACCCCAACTGAGATGGTACTTCTTTTTAAAAAATTATTTATTTTTAGTTTTCAACATTTGCTTTTAAAAGATTTTGAATTCTAGATTTTTCCCCTTCCCTCTACTCCCTCCTGCCCAGAATGGCATGAAATCTGATATAGGCTATATATGTATGATCATATTATACATATTTCCACATTAGTCATGTTGTAAAAGAAGAATCAGAACAAAAGGGAAAAAACATGAGAAAGAAAACACAAAAAAGAGAAAATAGTATGCTTTTCATTTGCATTAAGACTCCATAGTTCTTTCTCTGGATGTGGATAGCATTTTCCATCATGAGCCTTTTGGAATTGTCTTAGATCATTGCATTGGTCAGAAGAGCCAAGTCTAACAAAGTTGGTCATCACACAGTGTTACTGTTACTTTTTGTATAGTATTCCCCTGTTTCTTCTACTCACTTCACTCAGCATCAGTTCATGCAAGTCTTTCTAAGTTTTCTGAAGTCTATCTGCTCACCATTTCTTATGGAACAATAGTATTCCGTTACATTCATATACCACAATTTGTTCAGTCATTCCCCAGTTGATGTGTATCTTCTCAATTTTCAATTTTTTGCCACTAGAAAAAGAGCTGCTATGAATACTCTGTACATGTGGGTCCTTTTCTCTTCTTTAGGGGTCTCTCTGGGACATAGCCCTAGCAGAGGTCTTGATGGATCAACGAGTATGCATGATTTTATAGCCCTTTGAGCAGAGTTCCAAAATGTTGGGATGGTTCTTCTAAGACATGATTTTAAAAGTATGTTGAGGATCACAATAATATATAATTTTATACAACATAATATTGAAAATGAAAAGAAACTCAAGAGATCATCAAACCCAACATTACATTTTAAAGAAAACAAGGCCCAGAGGGCCAAAGGGAATAGAGAAGTGAGAGACCCCAGACTATGAAAGGTCATTTGGTCCATCCCATCCCCCACATTATACAAATGAGTTGATTGAAGCTCTGGAATATGAAGTAGCCCTCCAGGGTTATAAAAATGGTGATTCCTTAGTGTAACAAGAGCTGACATTTCTAGTGCCTTCAGGTTTGCAAAACACATTCATTTGACCTCCTGATAATCCTATTACAGATATTATCTGTATTTGTTATATGGAGTAAAGACTTGCCTATAAGTCCTATAGCTAGTAAGTTTAAGAGGCAGAATTTGCACACAAACTTCCTAGCTTAAAGTCTGTTCCTAGGACTAGAAGTGTGGTATAATGGAAAGGACCCTAGAATTGGTGTCAAAAGATCTAGATTGAAATCCTAGCTCTACCACTAATTATTATCTTACACAAAACATTTTGTATCTCTGGGCCTCATTTCAGTTATCTTTTTCATATATGAAGGCTAGACTAGAGGGCCTGCTTAGCTTTAATGTTATATGGGATCTTGATAAATTAATGAAATGAGAAAGGTGATAGTTATACTATACTCTCACCTGGTCTGACCACATCTAGAATATTATGTTTGGTTCTAGAGCACATGTTTTAGAATGCCTATAGAAAAGTTGGAGAGTATCCAGAAGAGGAAAATAATAGTGGGGAGACTTAATTGTGGTTCAATGAAAAGAACAATGTTTTTATAATAGAAGATGCCTGACCTAGATATAAAAGGTTATGTTGTGGACAAATTACAGCAACAAGGAAGAAGTCACCTCTTGGATCTAGACAGAATTCATGGCTAAAAAAAAAGATTCAAAGTATCACACAAGATAAAACAGACAATTTTGAGTATAGGAAATTAATATTTTTTGCACAAAGAAATCTAATATAGTTAAAATTAGAAGGAATATGAATAGCTAGGCTAAACTTTGCAGCAAGTTTCTGATAAAGGTTACCTTTCCAAATATGTATATACATATGTGTGTGTGTATATATATACATATAATATTTGAAACTGATTCAGATTTATAAGAGTGAGAGCCATTCCACAACAGATAAATTATTAAAAGCTATAAACAGTTTTCAAAGGAAATAATCCAAGCAATCAATAACCATATTTTTTAAACAATGCTTTAAATCACTAATAATTCAAAAATAAGGGAGAGGATAGTTGAAGGGAAAGATTAATAAAAGAAAAAATAAAGTTAAAAGGGAAACGGTTAATTCAGAAAAATATTGTGAATTTATTTACTATTAGTTTACAACACTGTTCCACAAGTTTTTGAGTTCAAAATTTTTTTACTCACATCCTACCCCCCACATGCAATCCAGTATAAGTTCTACATATACTTTCACATTAAACATTAGTCAAGTTGTAAAGAAGAATCATAACATCATAACCAATGAAATTAATAACAAGAAAGAAGAAACAAAAAAAAAGAGAAAGTAGCTTGCTTCCGTCTGCATTCAGACTCTTTAATTCTTTCTCTGGATGTGGATAGCCTCTTCCGTCATGTCTCTTTTGGAGTTGTCTTACTTGCATTAAGAAAAATATTTGTTATAAGTTTCTTTAATAAAATTCTTATTTTCAATATATGTAGGGAATTGATACAAAGCTATAAAAGCAAAAGCCATTCTCCAGATGATAAATGGTCAGAGCATATGAACAAGTCATTTTCAAAGGAAGACTCTAACCAATCAACAGCTATATGCAAAAAAGCTCCTAATCACTAACAGAGAAATGAAAATCAAAAGGACTCTGAGGTTTTACCAATCAGATTGGCAAAGGCCACCAAAACAGGAAAATGACAAATGTTGAGGGGCTTTGGAAGAACAGATGCATTAATAAATTATTGTTGGAGCTTTGAATTGATCTAGTCATTCTAGAAGGCAATTTGGAACTTTGTGTTAGCAAAGAATTGGAAACCATGGGATGCCCATTAGTTTGCGAATGGCTGAATAAATTATGAATATGATTCATGGCTAGTGGCGCAATAGATAAATGCTGGGCCTGGAATCAGGAAAATTTGAATTCCCAAGGTCTCAAGACACTAGCTTTATGACCTGACCTGTGGCAAGTCACTTAACCTTTGCCACAGTTTGCTTAGCTGTAAAATGAGAATAATAACACCTGTCTCACAAGATTGTTGTGAAGATCAAATGAGATATTTGTAAAAAGTGCCTAGCACAGTGCTTCAGACCTTGTAGGCACTATATAAACGTTTATTCACTTTCCCTTCTCTTTCTCTAATGAAGTATTACTCCAAGAAGTAACAAAATGGACAATTTTCAGGAAATCTGTGAAGCCTTATATGAATTAATGCAGAGAAAACTGAAAAACTACATTGTAAAGACACTTTGAAAGTCTTAAGAACTCTAATCCAGGAAAAGACAAGTAATGATTCTAGACAATCAATGAAGTATGCTATTACCCACAACTTAACAGAGGGGGATAAACTGAAGATACAAAATGAGATGTATTTTTAGACATGACTCCTATGGGAATCCATTTTGCTTGACTAAATATTTGTTACAAGGATTTTGTTTTTCTCATGGTGAAAATAGATGAGAGGAAAAGGAGGGATAGAATTCATTCCCCACTTCAGCCAAAAAAAAAAAAAAGAAAATGAATTAAGAACAGAAGAAATTACAGGCAAGCAGGACAACTTTGTAAAGTTACATGTTGAATTAATAAATCCTTTTAAAAAACTCTACATAATAGAGATTTGTAGTTTCATGTACAGTCTAATTCTGTTCTCAGTGTCTCTGGACATTTTCATTTCACTTAGTGCTCATTAAATTCAGAATGAAAAGGGATAGATTTCTGATAGTAGGCATCTATATTAATACCCATGTAATTAAAGGGAAGTTGAAATATATGGTAGTCAATATTTGGCATGCTGGTGGAGAAGACTTATTTGTATTATTTTCCCATTTCCCATCTTCAGTGAAATCAAGATTTCACTGAATTTAATTTCTATCAGATATTGCGTTATAGCTAATAATACTTAGATATGAATAATCCTTCCTGGGAATATTTTCAATCCCAAAGTATAGTTAAATGAATCTATAGCATCTATAATGTAGAGAGACAAGATATTTATAAAGAGCTTCTTATGTTCAGGACCCTGTTTCAAAGGGATACTTTGCCATTCACTCTTAAACTAATCTTCCAAGGGATGGGTAGGAATTCAACTCAGATTTCCTCATTTTTATAAGTAGTGCTTCATACTTCTTCCTTCTCATCTCCATCCCTTCAGTTAAAGTAGAATTGTCATCTCTAGAGGAGAGAGTGAAGATTTCTGTGGCAGTGCTTGGAGAAGGTCTCTTTAACCATGTGTAATTAATTGGTTAAAGAATCGAGGGAGAGGTCTTCTTTTTTATTCTTAATTTAGTAGATACTGGGGGAACTATTTCTAGCCACAGTTCTATACCATACTTGAGTTATTGGGTTTTTAAACATAGAGCTTTATGTCATCCTGTTTGTCTTGTTAGTTTTGGCCACTGCTTCAACCCGTTATCTTTTTGTCCCCAGTTCTGTTACTTCTACCATCTTATCATTGCAAATTTGATACTTATCCAAATCACTTGATAAAATTCTGAACACAGTAAGTTTAAGTACGGAGAGCTCCAGGGTGCTCTACTAGAAACCTTCCACTTTTATCAGTTCCATTAATCACTCTAGGTATGTCTAGTTAACCAATTTGGAACCTGCTCACTTATACTATTTCTCTGGGCAAATCATTTCTCTCCAACTTATCCACAAGGATATCAAGAAATACTTTGTTACCTGCCTTGCTTAAAACCAGAATGTTTTACCATGATCCTACTCATCTAATAACGCTGTCAAAAAAGAATAAGATTAAATTGGCATCACCCGTTCTTCAGGAGTCATACTACCTTGTAATAATTGCTTATTTCTAAATGTTTCTAAACATATCCTTAAATGATCCATTCTAAAGTTTTTTCCAGGAGTCTGTCAAGTTCACAAATCTGTGGTTTTAAAATAAATTCTTTCTGCCTTTTTTGAAAGTTAAAACAACATATGCCATTCTCCAAATCCTTGGTACACTGGTAGCCACAATTCCTCAAAGATTTTCCATGGCGGTTCAGCAGTCACATCTGAAATTTCATTCAGTATCTTGGGTTTTAATTTGTCTAGGCCAGAAATGTAGTCATAGGAGGTAAATATTTTCTTACCCTTTTCTTACTTACCTCAGATATCAGTTACCTTTTTCAGAAATAAATTTTTGTTGATGTTGTTTGTTTTTATATGCAAATATATCTGAACTTACCCATTCCCCACTTAGATCAAAGAATACAAAAAGAAAGAATAAGCAATTCAGTACATCAAGAAAGTATGACATTCCTTTGCAGTGTTCTGCTCCTATATATCCTCATCTCTGTAAAGAGTGACTCTCTTGGTCATTACAGTTTCATAGCACTCAGATTTGTTGTCCTTTCCATTTACATTATTCTAACTGTATTTATTGGTTTCTTAGTTCTTAAAAGTTTACAAACAAAAAAGCAATTGAAAACTTTATCTCATATTTGTCTTCCTTTATCATCTTGCAATTATCTTACAACCATTTATAACATTGTTGCTTTGGAAAAAAACTCATTTTGAGTTCCAAATAACCAGAATATAGAACCCATCCTTTTATTAAGGTGGAGATTGCCAGTGACAGTTGTGAGGATTGATGTGTTAGAGGTAAAGTTTTTCAGTATAGTCTTTCAGAAAAAAGAACATAAAGATTTTCTATGTTGATATTTTTCCTTTAAACATTAGAGAGTTTAATGTTGTCAGAATCCACAGTTTCACTTTCTTACTTAGAGTTTTTTTTATGATCATTTTTTGTGGTTTTTATCCACAGGTCCTTTTACTCGACCACATCCTGCTCTTTGGCGAATGGTTTTTGGTGAGTTTAAGTAGATTAATATATACAGACGTTTGTATATACATTTGTCATTATCTTTATAATAGCATATAATTCTTATTTGCCATTGTAACTATTAGTTGTTAACCTACTTCTAATTCCAGAGCTTTACAGGAAACCTTTCATCTCCATGATTGCTTCTGGTGTTACTGTTAATGCATGTAATGTTCTGATTATAGAAGCATTGCCTGTCTCATGACTATACCTATCATAATGACTGCCCATGTACCTTTTTTCATATACCCTATTCTCAAACTGTTCAAGAATTAATAAAGGAAACCACTGGTTGCTTTTTCCAAAATCATGATTGGGAGAACAGCAGGAAATGTAGGAAGAAGACTGAGGCAGAAAACACAGGAGCCTAAATTTATCAGGGTAGATCAGAATTCTCTATCATATCACAGTTTTTTCTCCACATCATGAGTCCAAATGGATAGGTTATGAGACAACAGAAATATACCCTAATGATTTCTGTCCCTAATCCAAGCTCACTGATTAACTGACTTCATCAAACCCTAAAGTTTATATTAGCTGTATAGATTTTGTATGGAGTATCATAAAGGTTTCAGTTTCCCCTATTTTCATAGTATTTATCTCACATAAATATATAAGCTATTTCTGGGTGTCTGAATTTGAGTTTTCTGGTCTAGATATGTAAGTTAATATCACAAAATCACAGCTATAACTGATAGAAAAGTAGACCTTAAAAGCCCTGTGTATGCTCTTACTGGATATCTACATAAGTTACCAGGTAAAGAATAATTGCTTCTGAATTGTGACAGGGAAGGTAAGGAAATAGAAGAGAGCAGGGAAAGCAGAAGATAAGATGTATATAATTTGTAAAAAAAAATTAGGTTAAATTTTTGGTTTTTGTGTCCTCCCATAATGCTCAAAAGTCTTAAATAAGTCACTTAATTTTTTTTTTTTTTGGTGATTTTCCTCTACTGCCACTTGTCATAGACCTATATAGCCACTTGAGGTTATAAATTGCTATGAGCTTGGATTGGATGTTTATTAATTGTTCTTTCCACAGCTGATCCATTCAGTATAATGAGTAAATTAATCTTTGTTTCCTGCCTATCTCTAGAGAATCTCCATTTTTGCCATTCAGCCATTAATTTGTAAAGATCATTACAGAAAACTGTTTGGGGGTTTCTTTTCTTTTTGAGACTTGAAATATCTTACTGAAAACTGCTAGCATAGGCATCAGTATTGGTATAAAGGCAGAATATATGATTTGACCCAAGATCTGGGGAATCATTAGACCCCCAGAGCTACTTTCACAGCTGAATCTATGCTTCCTACACTGTTTGCCCAGACTCCCCTGGGATAGCCTGAAGACTAGAGTATACAACATGATAATGGCTTACAAGAGATTTTATTCCAGTCACAGATATTCCCTCCTGTAGAGCTGCTCTGTGGGAGAAGAGCAGGGAGCCAAATTTGGATTGGGTTGTTGTGTGATCCAAGGTCACTTGCATTGTTGTGCCCAAATGCAATTGTAAGCACTGTTTTTACCAAAGCTGATACAAGAAAAAGAGCAATGACAGAAAGTTTGGCACTGGTCATGGTTAGGGGATCATGCTGTATTTTAGTTTTTTGTTTGTCAACTGGCTACCTTCCATTTAAGAAAAAATGACTACATTCTTCAGGTATGAGCAGAGGCATCTAGTATTTTTTTCTTTGAATTTCTATTTTTAGCAAAAACTTTTTTGTTTGAAGTGAAACAAAGAATGCAGGGTTTGTTTTTTTCATCTGTTTCAAAATAATTAAATAGTAGATGTAATATATTTTATCTTCCATTAATGTAGTTACTCATTTTTTAGTTACTTAATCCTGTAAGGTGACCAAAAAGGACTTAAGGTAAACATTCTATATTCTAAATCAGTCTTCAAAACTGAGCTATCACCACTTTATCATGATAGGCATACTAAATCTCCGTGTTGTAAAATGTTGATAATTCAGTAATTGGGTTGTTAATCTCCCATTTCTATATTTATATGAAACTTATTTTAGTTAATATTAATAGGAAGAGAAATTTTAGAGAATTAGAAGGTAATCTTTGAAGCCCTGAACTATGGACCAAGGCTCTTTTAGGGTTTCTTCTGAAGATTCAGACTTCTTGCCCCTTTTCCACCTTTTTCTTGAATTGTTTTGCATTATTTAATATAACTTTTTGCTGTAGAAAATTCAACTCACAAAGGTACCTTGGAATTTTCCAATTGTTACCAACTGCATTTATTTTGATTGGTGAGCTATTCTCTGTGCAAATCATTTCTCCAACTCATCCACAAGGATATCGAGAGGTACTTTGTTACCTGCATCACTTAAAGCCTAGAATATTTTACCATGATCCTACTCATCTAATAACCCCATCAGAAAAGAATAAGATTAAATTGGCATAGCTTGTTCTTCAGGAGTCATGCTACCTTGTAATAATTGCTTGTTTCTAAATGTTTTTAAACATTTCCTTAAATAATCCATTCTAGAATTTTTCCAGGAATGATTGTCAAGTTCACAAATCTATAGTTTTAAAACAAATTCCATCTAAAACAAATAGCTACTCATCTGTTAATCCTTGAATTATTACTGTTGTTTAATATAGATTTTCAGCATATTAAAGAACCTTACAGCAATCACTAGCTTGTGACACATGCAGTTTGATACATGTCCCTAAAGAATAGTCAAAGAGGAGAGAGGGACGAATAGAAGGGGAAATGTAGGCAATGTTAAAACAATATACATCAGTAAAATTATTTTTGTCAAAAAGAAACAGATACATAATATTGTGACAGTGACATATATCATGAATAACATTTTGATTAGAAAACAGTTTCTAATTTTATTCAAAATTTTAAGGAACCGGGACAGCTAGGTGGTGCAGTGAGTAGAGCATCAGCCCTGGAGTCAGAAGGACCTGAGTTCGGATCCGGCCTCAGACACTTAACGCACACACAAACAAAAACCTAGCCGTGTGACCTTGGGCAAGTTACTTAACCCCAATTGCCCTCCAAAAAGCAAAAAAAAAAAAATTTTTTTTTAAGGAACCATCGTAGACATTAATTTTGTAAATAATCTTTAGAATTTAAACAGTGCATTAGAAAGCAGTGTGTAGATGTGTGTGTGTACATTAGCTTTGTCCATTTTTTTTATTTATGGAACCAGTATGTATATTCAGAGTATCTCATGTCTTTGTCTTCCTCAGGTCTCAGTGTGCTCTATTTCCTGTTTCTGGTATTTCTTCTCTTCCTGAACTTTGAGCAAGTAAAAGCAGTAATGTACTGGCTAGACCCAAACCTTCGTTATGCCACTCGAGAAGCTGATATCATGGTAAGTGGTTTATTTCAATTCCACAAACATTTATTAAATGCCTCTTTGTGCAAAACACTGTGCTGGGTGTTAGAGATAACTATATCGACCCTGATTTAAAGAAGCTTAGAATGTAATATGGAGGGAAAATACATTAATGTAACTGGCACATGAAGACGGGATAAAATAAATATAATGAATAGTCTCAGGCAAAATGCTATGAGGAATTTATAGAAAGAAAGTTCCTTTTCACCTGAGGGGTATAGGGAATGGGATATGGGAAAACAGAAGATCTGGAGAGGAGGTGATTCTTGAGTTAGGCCTTGAAGGAAGGAAAGATTTGAACAGAAAATGATGGAATGTCCAAATATGGTTGGATGACCTAAGCAAAGGCCATATAGCCTTGAACATAGTACTGTTTTCCTAGACCAAGGGTAGGGAACCTGTGGCCTCAAGGTCACATGTGACCTTCTTGGTCCTTAGGTGCAGCCTTTGAACTGAGTCCAAGTTTTACAAAACAAATTCTTTTATTAAGGGGATTTGTTCTGTGAAGTTTGGATTCAGTCAAAGGGCTGCATATGAGGACTAGGACATAGACATCATTTTCTTATAAGTCCATAACACCAATGTGCCCTGGAGGAGGAGAAACTGATCTTCTAGATGTGGTTTCCAATCGTGTAGTCAGTTACTGGATAACATGCTACCTAAGGATCCAGGTTCTTTGACTCCTGTCAGCTTCTTGCCAATATAAATTGTGCTTTTTTTTTTTTTTTTGCTTTTTGGAAGGCAATTGGGGTTAAGTAACTTGCCCAAGGTCACACGACTAGGCTTTTGTTTGTGTGTGTTAAGTGTCTGAGGCTGGATCCAAACTCAGGTCCTTCTGACTCCAGGACCGGCACTCTACTCACTGTGCCACCTAGCTGCCCCGACCACTAGAAATTTCTGATGATAGTTATGGTCAGTCCTCCTCTATGCTTATCAGGTCATAATATCATAAAGTAATTATTACCATTTTAAAAGACAGTCACCTATTGAATTTAAGACCCTGAGCTAGAAGTAAACTGAAGAAATTATCTAGTCACCCCTCCCCTACCTGTCTCCAAAGTTATTAGGATCAAATGAGATAATGTTTGTAAATCACTTGGCACAGTTCCTGGCACATAAGAAAATGCTTATTTCTTTCCATCCTTCCTTCCATACCCCATCTTCAAACTGGTATGATGATAAAAATGACCAATAAAGTACTTTGCATGAATTATCTGGTTAATACCAGTTTTATTTTTGTTAATAATAATTAATAACAGTTTTTGGAGGGTAAGTACTATAGGTAATATCCTCACTTGATAGAGAACAAACAGGTTTTAAAGAATAGATGACTGCCCTGTTGTCACACGTGCAACTACTAATTGTCAGAGCCTAAATTCACACTCCAGTCTCCACTGACTCCAAGGTTAGCACTTGTCACTAGTGACGTTTCTATAATGCATGTGTAAGTGGTGGAAACAAGAGAAGAACTCAAGGGTCCTACATCATTTCCTTATGCTGTAAATGCTTCCCTTTTCCTATTTTAAATTACTCAAACATATAGGACCATAAAATTAGAGTTGGAAAGGACCACAGTGTCCAGACCTCCTCTAACTGTAACAGTTTGTTGACTGCCTGTAATAGCACTATTTACACTGTATAGGAGCCAGACTCAGACCATTGGAGTCAGTCAGAGTTCCCTTGGTGCTTCCTTCCTTGTGGTTTACCTTCTCTTCAGCTTCCTACTTCTTCTGCCTTTTGGCAGCTTTCCTAGATGCCAGCCTGGGCACCTCTACTTTAGGACCTCCTGATCCCAAGGATTTAAGCTACCATAATCTGCTCTTACCCCATTGAAATTTAGCTCTCTTGTATCTCTTTTGGGACCAAATTCTGTATACATTCTAGAGTTCCCTACCATTCTAAACTTTGAGCCATTTCAAGACAATAAGCTCACCTTTGTTTTTAAGACCAAAGGTTAGCTTTTTATCTGATTGAAATTAAAAACCTCTTTTCTTGGAATAATTAAAGAGAAATAGAAAAGTATTAAGTTGCCACGTGTCTCCCTTCATAATACTGGCAATCCAATTTATAGCTGGCTGAAATAGAGAATGGGAATTGAGGAGGCCATGGTACATTTGTACATACAGTGTAGTTACAACTTTACTGAAATGTTCTCCATATCAATGTAACCCCCAGGAGACAGGGTGAGAGAGTTTAATACAATGCAAACATAATAAACCTTACAGATGTAGAGGAAAGACCATTGGAGTTAAAATTTAGAAAACTTAGGTTCTTTTGTTAGCTGGATGATCATGAGCAAGTTATGTAATCTCTCAGAATATATTTGCTATTTGGTAAGATTAGGAAAATAACAGTGGCATTACCTACCTGACAGGGCTATTGTGAAGAAAGCATTTTACAAGCCTGAATCCCTACTCTAATGTCTCATTATGGTAGGGGAGTCTTCCTTTATTCTCAAAGACCATTCTAGAGGTTCACCAAGTTTGAAAAGTTTTATCAAAGTGGAAAGGCTTCAAATCTAGGCCAGGTAATAGAATGTATGGCCACCCTCCAAAGTCCCTCCTAGCCATATTTGGAAAGACACATTGCCAAAAAGTTGGGCAAGTGAGGATTGAGTTTTTTTGAGGGCTGTACCAGCTTATGAAGATGTCTTGGAGTATTATTCCAGACTTGATCAGTTTTTATACTAAAAGTTTATACAAACTTGTGATCAAGGCTTTACAAGTTCTTTAAAATTTGTGTGTCTCTGTGTTTTTCATTGTTCACTTTTCTAACTTTGATTTAGGAGTATGCAGTAAACTGTCATGTCATCACCTGGGAGAGGATTCTCAGCCATTTTGACATATTTGCTTTTGGACATTTCTGGGGCTGGGCTATGAAGGCCTTATTGATTCGGAGTTATGGACTGTGCTGGACTATCAGTATTACCTGGGAGCTAACTGAGGTAAGTAGGCACTTAAGTAACATAAAATACATATCTAGAAAGTAGATAATTCATGATCTGGATATAGTCAAATGGACCCAATGAAGACCATATTTTTGGTCCTTTCTTTTGGTTTGATTCAAATTTGTGCCTTCATCATCCCAGATCATATTTTGTATCTTCTATTTTAAAATCTCCAGAAGAGTGGATTTTCCCACTTATCTTGATAGTTTTTGTCACTATCTCACAACTCTTATGGTCAGAAAGTTCATCCAGCTTTCTATTCCACCCTTTGTGTTGCATTTAGTCCCAGAATTCTGACACTGTTACCCAAGTGAATTATTTTGAAGTAGAAAATGAAATGAAATTTTGAAAAATAAAAAATAACTAAAAGTGATAAACAAAAATAAAGGAAAACCAGTTTGGAAATACTTATCTTCAACCAGAGCCATTTGCATTATTATTATTTAGGAATAAGAATGACATTTAGTGTATTTTGCAGGTTATATATAAATCCTCCATAAATAGCCTTTAAATTTCATTTATAAAAAATATTAGTTGATATTTATATAGCATTTTAAAGTTTATATCCATTATCTAATTTAACCCTTTTAACAGCCCTATAAGGTACATAGTACAGACATTATAATCTACATTTTATAGATAAACTTTGACTCAGAGAGGTTATATGACCACATTTATTAAATATAATTATAATGATTATGAAATTAAACAAATGTTACAGGTGGGAACTGAACATTGATTTTATTTTTTTTCTACTTAATAATATTTTATTTTTTCCAATTACATATAAAGAGTTTTCAGCATTCACTTTTATAAGATTTTGAGTTCCAAATTTTTTTCTCCCCCACCCCACTCCCCAAAGACAGCATGCAGTCTGATATAGGTTATTAACATGTACAATCATATTAAACATATTTCCACATTAGTCATGTTGTGAAAGAAGAATCAGAACAAAAGGGGGGTAAAGCCATGAGAAAAAAAAAAGTAAAAATAGTATATGTCAATCTGCATTCAGACTCTCTAGTTTCTCTGGATGAAACACTGACTTTCTAGCACAGCACTCTTTCCAACATTGCTTAAAGAGCTATTTCCAAAAAAGCTTAATTATTTAACCTGTCTGGGCTTCAGTTTCCTTACCTGTGAAGGGGGGGGCGAGATTAAAATTGCATTATCTATTTCACAAATTTGTTGTATTTTTTAAAATTGTGTGTATATATATATATATAGATAGATAGATAGATAGATATAGATATAGATATATATATAAAACCACAAGAAGTACATATTGGTATTATTAAAAGCTATTTGTACAGTGAAATTTTTTAAGGCTAATAGTAGTTTCCTACTTACTTAAATTCTAATTGTAGAGATTCACTTTCTCATGGCCAAAATTTGTTTCATTGGAATGTATTTGGGAAACATTACTATCAGAGAAAGGAGACCATAATCTTAATACCATATCACAGGGAAAATTCTTTCTACAAATTGCTCTTCATATCCCAAATCCGTGTGCCATCCCAGGGTACCTTTTAGTAATAGTACATCTGTTTGGGATACCCTACACATTCCACTCCCTTGTATATGGTCTACTAGTGTCCTGTTAATCCACAAAGCAGAAATCCCTTCTCCCTTTTCCACCTCCATCCCCACTTTCCATTTTTACTCTTCCCTGACAACCAAAACTTTTATTGGCAGATGATTAAAGGTCATGCTTTATGGAATGATATCTCACTTTGGTGTTATTCCCTGAACTGCAAAAATAGCAGAGCCTACCTTATGTGGATCCCCTTTCGTAGAATGTGGATCTGGGGTCTTGAGTTATAACTTGAGATATACAGTTGAATATAAGAAAGCAGTCTTTTGAGCAGCAGAATACTTGCAATATGTATTGAGTTTAGATACGGCGGGTATAGATAGAGATTCCAACATCTGAATTCTTCCCAATTGAATTGAATTCCCAATTGAATGGCCAGAAATGGTTAGTGTATTCTAAGTCTGATAAATAATATTAGATGAATCAGAGCCATACTCAATTTGGTTCGTAATTGCAGGTCTTTTTTGGAATTGTCATATATAAATAGGGCTTACCTATATTATAAATTGTTGCTACTATTTTTTTTTTTTGGAGAGTAGGAGTAATCATCATTTCCTAGATCAAATGATCAAGTTTTTTCCACACTGACTTCACTCTTTGGTTCTTTATGGTTTTGCCTAAAGCCACAACATTCCTCTGGCCTATAGCTATAAACATTCATTCCAGTCGTTGAGTTGCTAAATTATATAATTATATCATAACCCTCATGACAGTTCTAAAAATTTTCTTCTTATCCCTGTATATTTGTGTCATCCAGTCACTCTGTAGCAGAGGTGGCAGTATGTTCTCAAGAAGAACCATTTTTAAATCAGAAAAGGCATTTCTTGCTAACATTTTTATAAACCATCAGATATTTCTGGAGTTCAGTTCAATAAATATTTTTTGGAACACTTACTATGTACCAAGAGACCTTGGAACAAGAGTAGGCCTTTTTTGTACACAAAATAAGAGAGATAATAAAAATGTTTAAATTTCATTGGCTTTTTTCTTAAATGCAGCTCTGTGTAGAAGAAAAAGGTCTTTCTGTATTTTACCCTATTTTTTCTCCCACCCATCATCTTTTTCCTATATTCTGTAGCTTTTCTTCATGCATCTTCTGCCTAACTTTGCTGAGTGCTGGTGGGATCAAGTCATTTTGGACATCTTGTTGTGCAATGGAGGTGGCATCTGGTTGGGGATGGTAGTTTGCCGGTTTTTAGAGATGAGGACTTATCACTGGGCCAGCTTCAAGTAAGTCTTTTTACAACTCAGTCATAACTTTTAATGATGTATTGGGAATATATTGATATCACCCAGTCTATTGTCAGTAAGTAGAAAGGAACTGGCCCCATGAAGATAATTCTCAGTTTTCTGTAATAACGGAAAAGAGAAAATGTAAATGAAGACTTAGGGAATCCCTTCTCTAGGATACTAGAGTTAGTAACCAATTCTTGTTTTGAATTTTATTCGCCACCCCACCTCCTCAGGTTTTTGCTTTATTAAAATATGCAAATACTCATTAGCTTATGATTGAATGGCTGGAAAATTTAAGATGGGAAGGAATAAGCTAGAAGCCTAAATTAATAGCCCTCCTCAACCCCTAATATAGAGTTGACTTTACAAATAAACACATATTTCAATCTGGGTTATTTATAAAACATTTTCTACTCTATGCCAAATGCAAGGTCATAGAAGGAAAGGGCAAGCTTCAAGGTAATTATTTTGCACTTAGAAGAAAGCAAATTTCTTTTCCTTTCGAGGAGGGAAGACTGGGCAGTTGGGGTTAAGTGACTTGCCCAAGGTCACACAGCTAGTCAGTGTTGAGTGTCTGAGGTCAGATTTGAACTCAGGTCCTCCTGACTCCAGGGCCAGTGCTCTATTTACTGCACCACCTAGCTGCCCCCAAGAAATCCAGTTTCAAAAAAAAAAATATATGAATTCTTACAATATTGATACTATTTCTTGTAAAATAAAATATTTCTTAGAATATAACAATCTTTCCTTGCCTCATAATTTATTCTCCCTTACATAGTCTTGGACTGGGAATTCTTTATTCCTTGTCCTGTGCCCAAATAAATTTACTCACTTTCTAGGAGAAATCTGATTCAAAGAAAGCCCTCCTCACGCCTCCAGAGGAAGAGTGCTGGCAGCCTGGGGCGGTGAGAAGTGAGCTGACTTGGGGCTCTGAAGGCCTAGGCTTGAAACCCAGCCTTGTGCTTCACTACCCACCCATGTGTCCTCAGACACCTCACTTTATGCCTTTATGCTTATGCTTCACTTTCCTCATGTGAAATACAGGGATTCAGGTATATCATCTCTAAGATCCTCTCCTCCTCTAAACCCTCTGATTCACTGGTATCCAACTCAACAGCCCTGCCTGTATTGAGATGGTGGTTTTTCATTTCATTTTTGAATCTATCTACCTTTCACCTGGTCCCTGTGTATGTGGTAATATACATTTGCAAAGGAATTGAATTAGAGACAAAGTCTATGGACCATGCAACGGAACTTTTTAACTCATCAGGACCATCCTGTTAGAACTATGAAATGAAAAATTGCTGATTTGAGTACTTACTGTGTGCCAGGGAAGCACTGGGGATACAGATAAAATCAGAACATTCCCTGCTCTCAATGACCTCATACTGTAGTTTGAGGGAGACTTTGCACAGATAAGGGCATATGTTCTTAGTTGATCCATGGCATGTCAGGCAAAAGCCAGATTGAAGTTGGGTTTCATAAAGAAGAGTAGCAATGCAAGTGGTAGTACCCCAGCCGTCTGAGAAGTGGTGGCCAGCCTGCCACCAAGATGGTAGCGGTTCCAAAGCCCAGGGCAGGACGTGGCTCTGTAAGGACTCTACCACCACCCCCATGGAGGTTGGGGTCTGGGAATCAGCAGACAGTGGGCATCCTGCCCTTGGCAGGAATTGGATGGTGAAGATTGGATTGGGAAAGGGAAAAGGTTTGTGGCCCCCCATCCTCGAGCTGGTGATAACTCATCAACTCCTACAGTCAACCAGGCAGTTGAGGTCAGAGAATGAAGAGCTTGACTTCTTTGAGACCTAGAGAATTTTTTCCCTGTACATATCTTCTTGGGAACAAAACAGTGCCTGAGCTTAATAAATTTCCTGGCATCTATATCTATGATTGGGATAGTTCTACAGCTTTGTCCTTAATAACTCAGTTTCTCTTGAAAGCTACTAATAAATGAAGATTTTTTTTTTCTGACTCTAATAATACTACCTCTATTATGGGTTCACCTTTACTCTGATCTCATTTTCACTGAAATTCTCAAGAGTCTTTTTTTACATGTATTTTCACTGTAAATAAACACTCGTGTTATCAGAAAAAAAAATCCTATGGAAGGCCATCACTTATCTTGATCCTTTATTGCTAAACAGGCAGTTCATACCCTTCTTTCCCCTCTCCTGCATCTTTGGGATCTTTGCTCGAACGTGACAGCCAACCTCTTCTTACAGGGACATTCACACCACTACAGGGAAGATCAAAAGGGCCGTGTTGCAGTTCACTCCTGCTAGTTGGACATACGTGCGGTGGTTTGACCCCAAGTCATCGTTTCAGAGAGTGGCTGGGATATACCTTTTCATGATCATCTGGCAGGTAAAAGGGGGGGGCGGGAACCATAGTACAATTAAATGAAACCAGAAGCCAAGAGCCTACTTCACACGAAGACTTAGATGCAGATCTTTAAATTAACAAACTAGAAATAAATTACAATTATCTGTGAAAGAAACTAGTGTCTAGTGTTCATAATAGACTGAGTTAGGCATTAAATTACTTTTTATTTAGAGTAATTATAGAAACCAAAGAACCAGATGGGTAGAATTTTCCAAAATGCCAACATGATTGGGGATTTGATTTTGAAACTAATATCTTAGCAGTAGATATTAAAAGTATTTTGCAGACATCTGAGTAAGTTAATAATTCTCTGTTTTCCTCATGAGAAAGCTAAAACTCCTGAGCATGAAGATATGTGGAAACTCTATGTGCTGTTCTTAGTGGGAAGAAGTTCCCGCAAGAGAACATTACATTATTGAACTTATTCAGATAACTAATTAGTAATTCACTCTAATTTTTTGGAGTGTTGCTGTGATAATGTGACTTATTGTCCCCCTACAGAATCCCCATAGGCTTTCTTTCGAACACTAAGTAGAAGGGGATTTATGTGCTCCAAATTTTCAATTCTTACCAGTTTAATTAGTGTGGCTATCCTTATCAGACATCCCTGTTTTCCAGAGATAGGCCTTATGTTGGTTCCCAATTTCACTACGCCCTGAGAAAAGTTCCCAGAGTTGAAGATTAGCACAGAAAGATCAACTTTCACCCCCCAGAAGTGTTACTAAAAAAGTTCTTTTTGAGTACTCAGGCATTATAAGGGACCTCCCTGCTTATGTGTGTATATATCCTCTTTAGTGTTATTTTTTTACATATGTGTGTATACACACATATATACATTATATATACATAACTCTGGCTCTCCTTGACTGACTAACAATAGATCCCAGCCCAAGCCATACTTGGTGCTTGTTTGGGCCCTGATTGGCCCAGAGTGAATGTAAATAGCAACTGTTCCTATTTTGGCCAGAAATCCTACCAGTCTCCTTCTTTGATTTTTTTTAACTATGTAAAAGAGGTTATTCTCTGCCTTATTTCCTTACTTAGCCTTAATCCCCGAATGTGTGCTGCCTCAGTCAAACTGAGACCTGTCAAAGACGTTAACTTAAAAAGGCCAAGGTTTTGTGCTGCATCCAGGGCCATCTCTGGTTGTCCTGTTCTATATATCTGACCACTGGACCCGATGGCTCCAGAGGAGAAAGTGAGGCTGGTGATTTTACACGGCCCTCCCTCATTTAAATCCAATTCCCTTCCATGTCATAGCCTCACTTCCTTGATGTCATGGTTCTTTTCAAGAATGAAGAGCAAACAACAACATATACGTATGTATATGTTATACATATATGTGTGTGTGTGTTCCTCTTGTGTGAGAGCAGTCTCAATATATTTTCTGGAAACACCATTAAGGATCCCAGATTCTTTTAGGTACAGCATCTCTATTTGGAGAATTACCTCAAATTTGTTACTGAAAATTCCCAGGAACAGTATTAGAAAAGATTAATATGAATGCGGCCTGCTGTCAGACTGTTAACTAATTCCTTCTCCTTTTTCAGCTGACAGAACTGAACACCTTCTTCTTGAAACATATCTTTGTGTTTCATGCAAGCCATCCATTAAGTTGGTGTAGAATTCTCTTCATTGGTGGGATCACTGCACCTACTGTTAGGTAACTTTGTGTTCCTTTTGTCTTTTTATTCAGAAGAGAGTAAGGAGTTTTTACAGTAAATACCATTCAAAAGGATCATGCAAAATTTCAAGGAATGTTTTTCCTCTTCAAACTTTAGCCTATGGGAGTCTATGTGTTTAAGAAGAGGGTGGGGCCAGTGGTGACAGAGCTGTGGTATCTCAGCTCAGGACACTGAAACCCCTTTCTTTTCAAGTTCCTTCTTAGTCTCTTAAGTATTTCCCATAACACCCTCATAAATCATACCTATAGTACCCCTGTTCTTGTCTTTGTTTTTATTTTTTGGCAAGACCTATAATCATCAGAGTGAACAACTCCTGGTATAGAGACCCTTTCAGGATACAATCTGCAGTTGGTGTGCATTTAGTCTCAGTTGCCTTGGGCACTGAGAAGTTAAGAGTCTTGCTCATGGTCACACAGCTAGTATGTGTCAGAGGCAGAACTAGAATTTAGATGTCCATCACAGTCTGTCTACATTGATGAATTTATAGGTTTGAGTGTAGCAGTCAGTCACCTAATATTTACTAAGGACCTATGTGCCAGGCACCCAGGCACAATGCTAAGCACTGGAAATACAAAAAAGGGCAAATCCCAGTTACTGCTTTCAAGGAGCTCATAGTCTCATGGAGGTTACAATGTGCTAAAAACTTGTATATATAAGCAAATATGACAAGGATAAATTGGAGAGTATCTCAGAGTGAAGACACTAAGAGGAACAAAGAGTGGCAAAGGTTTCTTGCAGAAGGTGGAACTTTAGCTGAGTCTTGAAGGAAACCAGAGAGACTAGGAGGCAGAAAGAAGGGAGAGAGTGTTCTAGGCATGGGGAGACAGGAAGTGAAAATATTTGGAATTGGGAAATGGATTGTTGTGTTCAAGGAACAGCAAGGAGGCCCAGGTCATTGGGTCACAGAGCAGATGGAAGAGCACAAGGTTTAAGAAGACTGGAAATTTGGAAAGAGGCTAGGTTATGAAGAGCTTTAAAACCTAAACAGATGATTTTGTGTTTGATCCTGAAAGTGAGCCACTAGCATTTATTGAAGGGGAGAAAGGGAAGGGTGATGGTGTTATAATCAGACCTGTACTTTGGGCAGATCATTTTGAGGACTGAGTGGAGGACACATTGGCATGAGGAAAGACATGAAGTACAGAGACCAGCTAACAATTATTGCAGTAGTCCAAGTAAGAGGGGATGAGGGCCTATACAGTGGTGGTGGCAGAGTGTCAGAGGAGAGAAGCTATGGAAATAGTATTGTCAGGACTTGGCAGTGGACTGGAAATGGGGAGAGAATGAGGTGTAAAGGCTGACACCTAGGTTTCTAGACTGGGACACTGGGAAGATGATGGTACCCTTGAGAGTAATAGGGAAATTAGGGAAAGAGGAAAGTTTAAGGGGGGAAATAACTGAGTTCAGTTTTGAGTGTGTTGAGTTTAAAATATCTATGGGACGTTTCATTCAAGATGTCTAATAGACAATTGGAAATGTAGTTCTGGAGTTCAGCAGAGAGATTAGAACTATATATATATATATGAAAATCATTGGCATAGAGATGATAATTGAAGTAATGAGACCTGATGAGATCACCAACTGACCATATAGAGAGAAGAGAAAGAGGACCCAGGACAGAGCCTTAGGGACTCCCACAGTTAGTAGGTGTGATGGGATGGTGATCCAGCAAAGGAGACAGAGAAGGAGTGGTCCGACAGGTTGGGAGAGAAAGGATAGAGCAGGCGTCAGGAAAAGCCAGAAGGAAGAGAGTATCGAGGAGGAGGTGACTAGTGGGGTCAAAGGCTGTGGGGAGGTCAAGAGGACTGAGGAAAGTCTAGAAATAGATGTGAAATCATTACTGTCGTCATTAGCCTATTCCAAATTTTTCAAGGTACACTGAGGTACAGTTAGATGGATAATGAAAACTAATTAGAAAATGCAATCAAGTAGTGAACATTTGTAATATAATGAAGGCTTTGTTCATTAAATAACACTTTAGAGAGGATAAATTGGATAAATTAAATGCAGGGAAAGTTAGGCTCCCTAGGCCTTTTTCTCCAAGTCACGACTAAAGATTGAACCTTGGTGAATAATGATTCCGAGGCGTTGGCATTTGCAGACAATGAAAGGCTCCTGTAATCTCTTTCTAGTTGCTTCAGGAGCTTCCATTTTCAGTCTACAAAACCAGTCCTAGAAAGTCTTGAGAGAATTGATCTCTAGTTCAGCTCTGACCTTAGAAATCATCTTGCAGAGAGGCTGAAGTTGCTATCCAGGGAAGCTTTTGTTACTAGAGCCCAAGGCTTTGTTTGTTTTGCACAGCCAAATAGAGACTTCATTGTTGGCATTTGTGGTCTTACCCATCATACCCATCTCTTAGCTAGAGTTCCACAAAGAGTATGGGCTTAGAAAATTGACCAGGCAAGTCAAATCCAAAAGCATTCTTAAGCAGGTACTGTGTATGTGTGTCAGACTCTTTGCCAAGTGCTGAGGATAAAAAGAAAGGTAAAAGACAATCCCTGCCCTTTAGGAGCTCATAGTCTGCTGGGGAGAATACATAAATAAGTCTGCACAAACAGGTTATAGGTAGGGGAAATGGCAGATATTCAGCAGAGAAAAAGGACCTCTCATTAAGGAGAATGAGTAAAGACTTCTTGTAAAAGGTGGGCTTTTCTGGGAAAGCTGCAAGAGAAAAGGGAGAGAATTCCAAGGATGGGGGCAGCCAGTGAAAATTCCTGGAGTTTGGAGATAAGGCCCATGTCACAGTTCACTCTGGAAAGTAAAGTGTGAGAATAGTGCCATGGTATGATGGGGTCAGGTTACGAGGGGCTTTTTTTTTTTTTTTTTTGAGGAGGGAAGGCAAGGTAATTGGGGTTAAGTGACTTGCCCAAGGTCACACAGCTAGTAAATGTTAGGTGTCTGAGATCAAATTTGAACTCAGGTCCTCCTGAGTCCAGGGCTGGTACTCTATTCACTGCGCCACCTAGCTGCCCCTACTAGGGACTTTGAATGACAGATAGACGTGTTTGATTCTGGATGTGAGAGGCAACAATTAGAGTCTATTGAATGGGAGATGACATATGGTCAGACCTGAACTTTAAGAAGATCACTTGATCTGTTGAGTAGGTGATGGATTGAAGTGGGGAGAGACTTGTTCCTGGTAGACCAATAGCATGTTATTGCAAGACTCCAAGCATGAAATGATAATGGCCTCCATCAGGGTGGTGACAGTATCAGAGGAGTGAAGAAGGCACCTATGAGAGACCTTAGGAAAGTAAGATTGACAGACATTGGCAACAGTTTGGATATGAGGGACATGAGAGAGAGGAATCATGGATGCCATCTGAGTTGTGAGCCTAGGTGACCGGGAAGGATGATGGTCCCCTCTGCACTAATAGAAAAAGGTAGTAAGAAGGGAGGGCTTGGGGAGAGCTCTGAAAACACATGGCTTTTTAATATATTTGCTTTATCAAACACAGAATTATATAGTACCCCCTTTGTCCCCCTCCTCAAGAAACCTTCAGTAATTTCAGACCTCACTTGTTTCTTTCAGACAGTACTATGCTTACCTCACCGACACACAGTGCAAACGAGTGGGAACACAGTGCTGGGTATTTGGGTGAGTAATCTACTTTCTCTAGAATCTTATAAAATTAAAAGAATGAGGATTTTTTAGTGCTTCTATAAAGTCCTTTGGTTACTGCCTGAAATTTCAGAAGATAGCTTTCCTCAGAGGGAGATTGTATTTCCCTTTGAAAGTCAACTCTTTTGGAGGGAGCATGGTTTTTCAGGCATCCTCTTTTGTGGTTTCTTTTAATAGTTCTGATTGGTGGATATAGAAGGACTATGACTATGGCTATGGAACTGGTAGGTACATTCCAGGTATAAATTGGTAGGTAGTTTCTTTCAAAAAATGAAGTAAAGTTCAAATTGCCTTTTAGAATAAGTTGAATTTTCCATGATGGGCTTTCATACATTCTTTGTTTCCTTCCTGTCAGCAGGAATTAACCCCTTAAAACAGTTAATTGACATGTGCTAAGATATAATTTTACTCCTCTTCCTAGCAAACAGAAACAGTTTCCTTGCTGCCTATATGACCCCTAGGCAAGACAGTTAACCTCCCTGGGCTTTTCAGTTCTCTCTTTTTTTTTTTTTGCTTTTTGGAGGGAAATTGGGGTTAAGTGACTTTCCCAGAGGCCGAATTTGAACTCAGGTCATCCTGACTCCAGGGCCAGTGCTCTATTCACTGTGCCACCTAGCCACCCAAATTCTCTCATATTTAATGTGAAAGAATTGGACTCAGTGGGTCCCTGAGATCCCTTTCAGTTTATTTTGTGATTCTGTGAAGTATGTTGGCACCCACTTAGTCAAACATTCTTGCCCTTTGTTTAAGACTTTCTTGCTAGGGTACAACATGTTTTTCATATTAATAGCGAGTAAACATTTAGATCCTAATATCTATTGATCATTTCAAGAAGAACACAATAGAACTAAAACCTTCTGAAAAATTAAACAGAAAATTGAAAAGATCTAGAGTGATTGTGATGAATTTTAATTCCATCTCTTTAGGAACTAAATACCAGTCTCACTAGTCAAATGAGTCCCCACATCTATAAGTCTTCTGTAGCATCAATCAAAAGGCCAATAAGCTCTTAGTAGCTAAGGTAAGGTGAGAGCAGACAATAGGAGCAGCTTCTTCAAATCATCTTATAAGTTCTTCCAAGAACTTTCAGGGAACCAGGTGTCTCTCTCCAGTTGTTGAACATGCTTCCCAGTGTGAAGTTGGCAGTTTCCAAAATCCAGGTTTAAGATACATCATGGATCTTCTATAATGAGCCTTTCTGTGATTGTCAATCTTTTATGTCTGTGGTAGGTCACCTTCTGAATCATGAGTCCGGGGACCCTCTGGCAGAGTCTGAGATCTTCTACCTAGATCTTTTCTCGGAGTCTCTCCTCACTTCCAGCCCCCATCCTCATGTAGGTCTATCCAATAAAGTAAATAGTTAAAGGCCTTGGGAATGCCATAATCTCAAACTATTCTGAAACTTTAAATGGGTAAGAAAGATAGGCATGGAAGGCCGATGCCTACTGGGTCACTTAGATAAGCAGAACTGGCGTTGTAAGATAAGCTCAATGTCAGATTATGATGCAATGCCATCACTCATCAAACCTCAGAAAAGGTTTTGGATGACATAGAAAGCCACTAAGGAATATGCAACAGCCTAGAAAATGGAAGGGAACCATACCCTCAGGGCTGTGCAGAAAGTAGGAGGGCTAAAGTGTGCCTGGGACCCTGAGTAGGGCCTAGCCAGGGGAGCAACAACTAGGGGCCTCAGCAAATCTTACTGACTGATCACTTTCCTTTGGTTACTCCTATTGTGGTCCTGGGTACCTGGAGCAAGCTGTCCAGTCCAAGCCCCAGAGTCATCTTCCCTTCTCAGGATTGAGGGCTCTGTGGCCTCCAAGAGCCAAAGCTATGCCAGAGGCTAATTTAAAATTGGTACAGTCCAGGGAATTCTGACTTTTTAATGAAAACAAAGCATCAGGAAAGTCTGTGGCAGATATTCAAGCCTAATGCTCTGAATATCAAAGTGAAGAAATCCAGTGGATAGGAGTAGCTAACTCAAGGAAACCAAATGCCTCATCATTCACAAGCATTCTGGGAGGGTCCCACCTTTTTTATTCTTACCTAATATGATGGGAGCCAAGCCATTAGGGACTTTATTTCTGGTGTCACATTTGGGCATACCATTCAGGACCTGTGTCAGGAACAGCTTTAGGTGAGGATTTGGAGGCCATGTACTTGACAGAGGCAGGAGTCCTAAGGCAAGCTTAGGGAGGTCACTAACTTTCCTTGGGTCAGAAGAGCAAAATCTGTTTTTCAGTATCAGTGCACACCATGAAAGCAGAGCCTCACAATCCTAACTTTGTGTTTTTAATAGATGTCCCAAAAGTTGCTACCAGGATACTGTACTACCAATTTGGAGAAGCCCACCATTCAGACAGAGGTTTTTGATCCTTCATTTTTAGATCTTCCTGTCACTGTGAAACAGAACTCACCAAGCTTTAAATTATTTATTCTCTTATAGGCATGTGAACTGGTTTTAGATCATCTTGACAAGGTTTTATGAGTTGTCACATTTTACTCCAAAATGTAAAAATAACCTCAGATTCAGAAATTGAGAGTTTGTGCTTGGGGACCCAATGGGGTTGAAACTAAAATCTGTAGGATTATGACTGAATGCCTCTAAATCAGAATCCTCCCCTAAACCTGATGATGGTACAGTGCTTAGGAGCCCCACTTAGCCTCAGATTGCTGGGTGCCAGCCTATTTAGATTGCAGACTTGAGAAGCATATCCTTTGTGTTATTCTTACTTATTAGGATACTTCCTTTTAAAATATAGATATACACATACAATACAATACATACATTAATTTATATATGTGTATAGATATAGATAGATTAGCAACATCAAATCAGGCTTTCCAGATTTCCCATTTCCTGCAAAACACTGTGTATTGTAAATAAGTTTGTTTAATCCAAGATGGAAATAGGGTCATTGCTAGTACTTGGAATTTTCTTCCCAAGAAAGTGGTCGTTTCTCCTAAGACCTTACTTTTCAGTGGTGGAGGTGATTTAAAAAGGAAAATTCCCATGCATAGAAAGCTATGGTGTCTTGTCCAGTCAGAGTGCTCAGTAAAAGGTGCTGTCCCCTACAGAAGCAGTAACTCCTCTCACCTTCAAACATCATAAAGAGTTACCCCTTTCTCTGAAAAGAAAGAAAACACCTCTAGAGTGATGAGCATGCCATGTACAGCTCCAAGTTCTGAGATGCTAGCCACCTCAGAAGGTCCGGTCTCTAATGTCCAAGTAATATTGCATGTCTAGATTTTTAAAAATTCTTTCAACAAGCCTGTGTCAAAATTCTAACAGCCAAGTGCCCCCCCGCAACAAAGGACCGCTCTTATGCTTTGGGGGAGGGGTGTTGTTTTTGTTCTGTTTTACAAATTCTCAGCATAACCTGATTTCCTTCCCTGAAGCAAAAGCTGCTTAAGAGGGAGTGATGGATTAGGTTCCCTTTGTTGAGTGCCTGAGCTAGAAAGGGAGATTCCACTTTTTGACTCAGACTGCTGATCCACTAAACAAAGGAAAATATCCCTATATCGGGAATCATTTTGTTCAGTAGGAAAGAATAATTCAAAAAACCTACTCACTAACTTGTTTTAGATCCAAGTGACAGTGGCCTCCCTTTCCTTGACCTCATCTTCACCACAGTTTTAAATATCTTCATACATATATTTCCCATTTTTAATTAAAAACTCACTCCAGGATCCATACAGCTGTAGAGTGATAATTCTTTAGTATTTTCCACTAGACTGAGTCTTTTCAACATTTAAGGCAAAGGAAATATGGAAAGGTATTTCATTTAGAGAGCCAAAAAATGGCAAGGCTACTTTATAGGGAAGTAGTAAGAATGATATCAGTCAGTAATTTTGTAGAACAATCCTTGAGAAGCTTGTGCCTTCTTGCTGAAAAATTATTTTAAAATAACACCAACAGTTATATTTGTTATTGTAAAATAACACCAGCAGGGGCGGCTAGGTGGCATAGTGAATAGAGCACCAACCCTGGAGTCAGGAGGACCTAAGTTCAAATCCAACCCTAGACACATAACACACCAAAAAAAAAAAGAAATCTGGCCATGTGACCTTGGGCAAGTCACTTAACCCCAACTGCCCCCCCAAAAAAGCAAAACAAAAAACAAAATAACACCAGTATCTCTTCCCACCTCCCCTCTTTTTTCTGGAGGACAGACTATACAAGGGTCAGCCTAACTTCTGTTCAAAACCTATTCCTTGGACTACTAGAGATAAAGAAGCATGTGTTCTGATAACACTAGCTTCTTCTTCTTCTTCTTCTTTTTAAAGCAATTGGGGTTAAGTAACTTGCTCAAGGGTACACGGCTAGTCATGATTTATGTGTGGGTGCTCATTTTCTGAGGCCGGTTTCGATCTCGGGTCATCCCAACTCCGAGGCCAGCGCTCTTACTCACTGCGCCACCTAGCCGCCTCTCTAGCTTCTTCTTCTGTTAGGGGGGACACAGATCCCTCAAAAGACTCTTTCTTCATTCTGACTCATTACTTAATCTAAACCTTAAATTAGTCTCCCTGTATTCCACATTATTTTATTAGTATTAAATGTATTTTGATAGTTTCTTTCTTTAATCTTCTTTTCCTTCCTTTTATATTTTCTTCCCTTTTGTGACATCCTTAAACTAAAATGTATCCTTGTGCTTACAATGTTATTTTTCCTCAATATCTGACTTTTTTTCTAAGAAGTTTCTGAAAAAAAAGGATGTCATGGGAATTCATTGTCTGTAGCGATAGAAGTTCTTCATTTAAATTATGACTTTTCCTCTTAACAATGTTTAGGCTACATATTTGTTGTTACAGTTACATTTTTTTTAAACTGCATGGTGGTTTTTAAATTCATGCCAGATTGCTGTGCTTTTCAGGTTTTTACACTTACATATTTTCCCTAAGCAGTAGAGACAGGACCCCATTCCAAGTTTGGAAACCCTGCCAGGGAGTATGAAGATACGGTGCAGAATTTTGTTCTGCTTGCTTCTGTTTTAAAGTGTTACTTCAGTTCTGTGGAATTCATAGGAATATCTTTGCCTTGCTCTTCTTTCACACTCCCTACTATAATCTTCAGCCACCTACCCCCTTACCCCATCCCATACCACATACTTAAATTGTCCTGCCTTCGAGAGAAGAAAATTGACTTCATTGATAAAAATAATAACAGGGCTTGACAATCATACATATAGTGCTTTGCACACATTATCTTTTGTGAGCTTTACAACAATCCTGTGAGGTAAGTAAAAACATACTTGTGATACTCCAGGTATGATGTATCGGAGCCATAGGCTTCAGCTAAATAAAAACACAACCAACAGCCCTCCAGGTCTAGGAAGGTAAAAGCAAGGAGGCTAAAATTGATGGTCAGGAAAGTTCCTGGAGGTGGCCTCCAGGGCTCTCTGCCAGTGACCTTAACTGTTTTTATATCCCTTTTGCTGGCTTCCATATCAATCTACCTAGTAGTAAAGTTCATTCAAATTGCCCCAGGTCTGATCCCCACCCCTTTGGCTTTGGTGTAGTTAGAGTATCAGGGTTTCATACTCCCCCTCCCTCCTTGTACTGGTTCCTGGCCCACAAAAAGCTGACCTGTATGTAGTGCTTTAACGTTTGCAGAGCCTTTAATGCATTGTCTTATTTCCTGCCAGGAGAGTAGAATAGAGATAGGGATTAGACCTGTGGTTTCATTAGTATTGGGAACTCCGGTAACAGGTGGTGTGTTCAGTCTTTCAGTTCTATCCAACTCATTTGTCATGTCCAACTCTTTGTGACCACATAGAACAGAGGTTCCCAAACTTGTTTGGCCTACTGCCCCCTTAAAAAAATTAGTACTCCCCTGGAAATCTACTTTCTTTGAACCTTTAATGTTGTTGTTTTTTTTTTAATTTGTGTCATTTCAAAAATATATAATTTTTTAAATGACACATCTTAAACTTAATAATTTATTATAAATTTGTGGCTTTTTTCCTGCTTTGAAATTTTGA
The DNA here is from genome assembly GCA_011680675.1 of Gymnobelideus leadbeateri. Classification (NCBI taxonomy): domain Eukaryota; kingdom Metazoa; phylum Chordata; class Mammalia; order Diprotodontia; family Petauridae; genus Gymnobelideus; species Gymnobelideus leadbeateri. The sequence goes on from WOXC01008115.1 coordinate 109,922, forward strand.
TCATGCAATATTGCATCATGTAGCCATAGTATTGTATTGCAAACAAGTCATTACCTGCACATATTCCTGCTGATGCATGCTAAACTTTCTGACAGTGCACCGAAACAGTTGCCTGCCAACATTTGATTATTAAGACCTGTCTGCCGATTTGACCACTGATTGGGTATGACTTGTATTTTGCATGTTTATTTTGAAAATAATGTAATCACTGACTAACTCTGTTACACAACAGATGAAACATGTACAGACAATTTTTCAAAATTTTATCTTCTTTCCTTATGCTTCCACTGCCCCCTTATTTTTATTCAAAGCCCCCAGTTGTACTACCTAGTACTGAGGCTACTACTGCCCCCACCCCCCATTGTTCCAGTGCCTCTGAAGGGGTGGTATAGCCCAGTTTGGGAACCTCTGTGGGCATAGACCATAGAACTCCAAGCCCTTCCATCTTCCACTGCCTCTCAAAGTCTGTCCAAGTTCAGCTTTTTTGTTTCCATGATACTATCAATCCATTGCATGCTCTGCGCTCACCTTTTCTTTTTGCCTTCAGTCTTAATCAACACCAGGGTTTTTCTCAATCATTTACCAATTTGATCTCTTTGCTATCCAAGGGACAATGAGAAGTCTTCTCCAGCACCATAATTCAGAAGTGTCAGTTCTGCTGTGCTCAGCTTTCCTTATAGTCCAATTCTCACAGCCATACATTATTACTGGAAAAAACATAGCTTTGACTATACTTACCTTTGTTGGCAAGGTGATGTCTCTCCTTTTTAGTATGCTATCCAGATTTGTCATAGGTTTTCTTCCAAGGAGCAAATGTCTTTTAATTTCAAAGCTGCAGTCACCATCTGCAGTGATCACAGCTTTCATTTCTCCTTCCTCTATTTGCTAGGAAGTGATGGGACCAGTTGCCCAGATCTTGGTTTTGTTGTTGTTGTTTTAATGTTAAGCTTCAAGCCAGCTTCTACACTTTTATCAGTATGTTTCTTAATTCATATTCACTTTCTGCCATCAGAGTCATATCGTCTGCATAGCTGAGATTGTTGATATTTCTCGTGGCAACCTTGATTCTAACTTTTGATTCATCCAGCCTGGCATTTCAAGTGATGTACTCTGCATATAAATTAAACAATGTGACACTGTACAGCCTTGTACTCTTTTTTTCAGTCTTAAACCAATCAGTTGTTCCATGTTCACACTTGTTTCTTGACCCAGATATAGGAGACAAGTAAGTTGATCTTATGCTCCCATCTCTTTGAGGACTTGTCACATTTTGTTGTGATCCACAGTCACAGGCTTTAATGTAGTCAGTGAAACTGAAGGAGATGTTTTTCTGGAACTCCTCTACTTTCTTCATAATCCAATGAATGGTAGCAATTTGGTCTCTAGTTCCTCTGCCTCTTCGAAAACCAGCCTACTTTTCTGGTAATTCTCAGTTCACATATTTCTGAAACCTAGCTTAGAGAATCTTAAGCATAACCTTGCTGGCATGTGAAATGAGTATAATTGTTCAGTAATTTGAACATTCCTTGGCATTGCTCTTCTTTAGGATTGGGAGATAAACTGATGATTTCCAATCCATTGTCCACTGTTATATTTTCCAAATTTGCTGTCATAGTGAATACAAGACTTAAACAGCATAATCTTTGAGCATCTTAAATAGCTTTGTTGGAATTCTGTCACCTCCACTAGCCTTATTGTTAGCAGTGTTTCCTAAGGTCCAGATGACTTCATTCTCCAAGTTATTTGGCTCTAGATTAGTGACCGTCAAGGTTATCAATGAGGTTAAGATCTTACTTGTATAGTTATTTTGTGTATTCTTGCCACCTCATAGCTCTAGTTTTCTCAAAGAGATCTATCTTTCTCATTTTCTTTTCTTATATTTCTTTGTATTGCTTATTTAAAAAAGCCTTTTTATCTCTTGGTGCTATTCTCTAGGATTTTACATTCAGTTGAGTATATCTTTCCATTATTTCTCCTTTATGTTTCACTTGCCTTCTTTCCTCTGATGTTTGTAAAGCCTAATCAGATAGCCGTTTTGCTTCCTTGTCTCTTTTTCTTTGAAATGTTCTTTTATTGCTGCCTCCTGTACACTATTGAGAACCCCTGTCCATAGTTCTTCAGGTTCTCTTTTCTACCATATCTAATCCCTTAACTATTCATCACTTCTATTTCCTATTCATAAGGGATATTACTTAGGTCATACCTGTATGGTCAGATAGTTTACCCTACTCTCCTAAATTTAATTTTGAATTTTGCAATAAAAAGCTCATGATCTGAGCCACAATCAGCACCTGGTCTTGTTTTAACTGACTGTATAGAGCTTCTCTGCATTTGGCTGCAAAACATAAAATCAGTCCAATTTTTATGTTGACTATTTGATGATGTCTATGGGTAGAGTTACCTTTTGGGTTGTTGGGGGGGGAAAGTTTGTTATGACCAGCAAGTTGTCTTGACAAAACTCTGTTAGTCTCTGCCCTGCTTTTCATTTTGTGCTCCAAGGCCAAGCTCACCTATTATTCCAGTAATCTTTTGATTTCCTTTAGCATTCCAGTCTCCTAGGATGAATGTGTCACATTTTGTTGTTGTTGTTATTTCTTTGCTCTTTTCTTTTTTTTTGGAGGGGGGAAGGCAGGGCAATTGGGGTTAAGTGACTTGCCCAAGGTCACACAGCTAGTAAGTGTTAAGTGTCTGAAGCCAAATTTGAATTCAGATCCTCCTGACTTCAGGACTGGTGCTCTATTCACTGAGCTACCTAGCTCCCCTTTTTGTGGTTATTTCTAGAAGATGTTGTTGGTCTTCATAGAATTGATCAATGTTGGCCTTTTCAGCATCAGGGGTTGAAGCATAGACATGGTTTGCCTTGGATTCAAACAGATATGATTTGGTCGTTTTTGAGATTATACCATAGTATGCTTTTCTCACCCTTTTATAACTGTAAGGACTATTTGATTTCTTCTAAGGGATTCTTGCCCACAGTAGTATATTCCTGTCCATTTAAATTCACTGACACCCAAGATGTCAGTATTTAATCTTTTCATCTCCTGTTTGACCACATCCAACTTATTTGGGTTCATATAGATCTTTTTTTTTTTCATTGCAAAGCAGGATTTGGTTTCTTAGTTTCTTGGTTGTAAAGACTCAAAATAGTGACAAATAATGCAGATTAAAATTAAATGTGTGTAGTATAGAGATAGATTGATAGAAGATAGATTAATTGGTAATAGATGATAGATTGACAGATGATAAATTCACAGATAATAGGTAGATTGATGGATGATAAATAGATGATAGATTGATAGGTATTTTTTTTTTTGTCAAATGCTTTATTAACTTCTAGTTTACATCATTCATTTCTGCAAGATTTTGAGTTACAAATTTCTCCCCATTTTTCCCCTGCCCACCACCTCAAAATAGTAATCCCACGGGACATCCCTTCCTCCAGTGTGCTCTCTCCCATATCTTCTGCCATACCCCCTCCAACTTTCCAATAGGGCACGGTAGATCTCTATGGCCCAGTGCCTGTATATCTTATTTCCTTTTTACATGTAAAATAAAATTGATAGTATATATATATATATATATAGAGAGAGAGAGAGAGAGAGAGAGAGAGAGAGAGAGAGAGAGAGAGAGAGAGAGAGAGAGTGTGTGTGTGTGTGTGTGTGTTTTAAACATTTAAAACTTTGAATTCCAGATTCATTCCCTTCCTCCCTTGTCATCCACCCTTACTGGGAAGATAAGCAATTCAATATAGGTTGTACATGTATAGCTATGAAAAACATTTCCATAGTAGATATATTGTAGAATTCTGACTATATTTCTCTCCCTCCTATCCCACCTCCCACTTGTTCTATTCTCTGATTTGATCCTGACCTTTTTCAAAAGTGGGTGTTTCCAGTTCCCTCCCCCTCAGCCTTCCCTCCTTTCCATCATCCCCCCTCTCATCCCTTATTCTCCTGTACAGTGAGATACCTTATTTAGTGTGAATATCATTCCTTCCCTAAGCCAAATTCAGTGAGAATAAGGTTGAACCATTCCCTTTTGACTTCCTGTTCTTCCTCTCCTTTGTAGCTATTTTCTCTTACCTCTTCTATATGAGATAGTTTACCCCAATCTCTCTCCCCATCTCCTCTCATTATATTCCTCTCTCACCTCTTAATTTCACCTTTTAAGTATCATCCCTTCCCATTAAACTGGTACTGTGCCCTCTATGTATACTTGTACACATATATGCACACATTCACATATGTATTCATATGCCCATATACCCTCCTATATAGACGTGTGTGTGTGTGTGTGTGTGTGTGTGTGTGTGTGTGTGTGTGTCCATCCTCAGTTAGCTTTTGTGTTTTCTTTTCCATGTGGCCAAATGATCTCTTTAAGGAGTTATTTTCTTCAGTGAATTTTGGTGTCTCCTTTTTCATTTGGCCAATTCTACTTTTTTTTGGGTGGGGGGACAAAAAAAGAGCACTTTTATTTCATTGTTTCGCAAATAAACTGACTGAAATAGCTGTTTCCTATGGGTTAATCAAATAGACCAAATCCCATATCATCATCAGACTCCTCCAATTCTTCCTTGGCTTCCATCTTGGCTGGAGTAGCAGATGCAGGGGTGACCATTGCAAATGCTGAAGGGTCAGCCAAGAAAGCCTTTACCTTTTCAGCAAGTGGGAAGGTGTACTCAGTCTTCACAGCTATAGCCAAGACCCACTTGTACTCATTGATGATCGAGTGGGGTACTGATGTAGTAGTTGGGTAGCCAGTCTGCAGATAGATGCTGGCAACATTACAGACACTCTCTAAGAACAGAAGGTGCAAAGTCTCCTCCCTGATGTCCAAGGTTGTAGATGCTGCCATTGTCGAACACCTGCTAAATGATCAGCCCAAAGGAGAATGGGGAGATACTCAACATGTTCAACAAGGTGATCTTGCTGGCACCCACTTTGTCTCCAGTCTTAATCAGCTGTACATCACTAAAGATTTCAGTGGTGCCTCTGGAAATCTTGATGGTGATACCCAGAGCCTAAAAGAAGAAGGCTTCTCAGCAGCCAGACAGGTGTTCTGGGCTGGCATAATGACATCACATGGGGTTATGACACTGGCACCTTATTGGCCAGAAGCTTATCCCTAATCTCAGTCAGATCTTCCTTGGTGAACACAAAGCCCATGTTCCCCCAAATATGAGGCAGCAGTTTCTCCAGGGTAGGGTTGTTCTCCAGATCCCACAAATGGCTTTTTACACGATGGTGTTTTTTTCCCATCAATACTATGCCCTTCCCACCGTGGGGGCATGTAGATCTACTGCATCTGCTTGGAGCCCACATTGTTTGTTCCCACAGTGAAGCATTTTGGATAATCATCCAAAAGTTGGATGACTTTGAGGAAGTATATGGATTTCTAGGTAGTTCTGTCTTCCCTGTGCATCTCAAAGGTGCTTCAGGGATTGCCACACAGGGTTTAAAGATGATGTCACTCACACAAGGACACCTGGGGAGAGACCCCTTTCTGCTATTTAAGCAGTTGTCCATGCTGTTAAGTCTTTTTTTCATAATTCTCTAGCATCACTCTCGTTTCTTTTCCCCATTTTTTAAAATCTCTCTTATATGATTTTTAAGCTCCTTTTTGAGCTCTTCAATGAGTTCTTTCTGGGCTTAAAATGAGTTCCTCTTTTTCTTTGAAGTTCTGCCCAGAGATGTTTTGACATTGTTGTTCTCTTCTGAGTTTGTGTCTTAGTCTTCCCTGTCACCATAATAACGTTGTATAGTCAGATTCTTTTTTTGCTCATCTATTTGTGAGGGGGAGGGGGGGCTAGAGGGCACATTTTCCTTTTAATTTTGATCTCTGCTCCCAGAGTAGAAGGGGCTCTGTCTCAGACTTCTTATGCCACTGGCTGCAGGCCCTGACTGTTTACCCAGTGCTATACTTTTACTAGATTACATGCTCCTTGAAAGCATAGTACTGTCTTACACATCTTTATATTGATAGAGCACCTACCATAGTGCTTTGCACATAGTAAACATTCCAGAAGTAATTATTGACGAGTGTCATGAGATCTAAGACTTAGAACTGGAAGGAACCTCAGAGGTCTAATTATGAATCATTGTATAGTTGTATAGTCCAAGCCCCTCATTTTACCAGCGAGAAAACTTCCAGAGAAGTTCAGTGACTTGCCCAAGGCTACCCAGAAAATCAGTGACAGAGATGAAATTCAAACCAAGGGCCTCTTAAATCTGGATCTAGCACCTTTTTTGCAAAACTGCCGTAAACTCATTTAGTGTAGAGGAGAAAGTTTTGGCTTCAGAATGTAAACTACTATTCTGTATTTGTGTTGGTTTTGTTAGAGTAGTTGAATAAAAAGTAAAATGTGCCATCTGTACTTAATTCTCTTCTGTCACAGTCCCTTCTTGTTTTCCTCACCTAGGAAACATCCCAGCCTTTTCTTCTAACTTTTTCCTTGTCAGCCTTAAATGGAAAAGATTGGGAATAATGCCTGAACTGTTGAAGGACTCAAACAAGGAGCAGAATAAGTTGTGAATCCCAGAACCTTGGCCACATAGGCAGCCTGAACCCTTGGCCTTCTGGCCTGTTTCTGGGCACCAGGCTGCTGTTTCCGGGGATCTCTGTTATCTAACACACTCTCTGGTTGCTGGTTTGTCCAACTCCCTCTGATTCCTCAGCCACTTGGGTTTCTGAGCACATAGAAACCAGGGCTGAGAGAAACCTCCTTGTTTAAAGATGGGGCAACTGAGGTCCCACAGCCAACCAGTACAGAGTCTAGGTCTCCTGGCTTTCAGTTTAAGTGTGGTAAATTGATCTGGGATAGTGTTCAAAGCCCTGGCTTTGGGGTTAGAGACCTAGGGTTGAATCCGGGCTCTACTCCTAAATACCTGAGACCTTGGGTAAGTGTTTCCCTCTCCAGTTAGGTTTTCTTACATAGAGCTGGTGTCTTTGCACAGTCCTCCCTCACTTAAATACAATTCACTTGCATCTCATGGCATCATCTCCCTGATGTCATGGTCCTCTTCAAGAACAAAGGGAAAACAGCAACCTCTGTGAGTAGAGAAAGAGCTGCCCAGTAGAACTTCTCTTTCTTTCTTTCTTTCTTTCTTTCTTTCTTTCTTTCTTTCTTTCTTTCTTTCTTTCTTTCTTTCTTTCTTTCTTTCTTTCTTTCTTTCTTTTTTTCTTTCTTTCTCTTTCTTTTCCTTCCTTCCTTTCTCTCTCTCTTTCTCTCTCTCACTTTCTTTCTTTGCTTATTTTTTGGAGAGGGGAAGGCAGGGCAGTTGGGGTTAAGTGACTTGCTCAAGGTCACACAGCTAGTAAGTGTTAAGTGTCTGAGACCCGATTTGAACTCAGGTCCTCCTGACTCTAAGGCTGGTGCTCTAGGTGCCACCTAGCCTCCCATCTTCCTTCCTTTCTTTCTGTCATCTTGTTTTTCTTTTTGTCTTTCTCTCTCCACATAAAGTATCACGTCCTTACTGGCTTGTGCTCTGCCCAAAGGGAATGTAGATTTTAATCTCTGGATTTTTTTTTTCTTTTTTCTTGTTTTGTTTTATTTTTTTTCTTAAAGACCAGCCTTAACCCCAAGTCGTTCTGGTTCCAGACCAAGGCTTGCTTGATTAATTTTTGGACTCTGATTGTCTCAGAATGAATATAAATAACAATTGTTTCTGTTTTGGCCAGAAACCCTGAGGATCTTTCCTTCCTAGACCTTTTTTTAAAAGGCCATTCTTTGCCTCATTTCTTATTAAGCCTTAATCACTAAATGGGTGCTGTCTCAGTCAAACTGAAATCTGATAAAGACCTTAGCTTAAAAAGGCCAAGGCCCCCCACTGCATCCTAGGCTACCTCTAGTTGTCCTGATTCCATATCTGGCCACTGGACCGAGATGATTCCGGAGGAGAAAATGAGCCTGGTGACTTTGTATAGCCCTCCTTCACTTAAATCCAATTCACTTGCATATCGTGTCATCACCTCCCTGATATCGTGGTCCTCTTCTAGAGCTAAGGACAGATGGCAGGCAATACAAGCTGTTCACATTTTAATCTTCTACCCTAAGAGAAGGAAAGCCACAGGCATCAGAGGAGCTAGGGAGGTAGGGTGAATTCAGGTGAGCTGAATTTGTGGCCACTTTTGGCCACAAAAGTATCAAAATATCAAAGAGCTCCAAAGGGAAGGACCATGTTCCCTGACTCCACAAGGCTGCCTTAAAGGGACAAGGGACTCAGACTGGGCCAAGGAGAGGAGCTGTATGACTCTAATAGTCTAGCAGTCATTTGAGCCTTATATCAGAAGTAGTGTTGAGATACTTGAAGAATATCATTCTGAGGGATCTCCCTTAATTAGTATTAACATTGATTTCTGAGTTCGATCATCTCAGAAGATTAAAATGAAGCTTTATTCTCACACATTCCTACTAGCATCAGCTGCCCCAGAAATTCTACTGGGAATGATTTGAAAGAGGAAGTTGTGATTAATTTTATGAAACTCAAGAGAAACCTGTAAGATAAATAGGTTCCTTTTAACTGTGGTTTCCTTTTTAAAAGGTAAAGGTAAGTATATTAGTTATTATGTAGAGCGTAGAAAACTCTGAATCTTAAAAATGAAAAAACAGTCCAGTATCTTTGTAGCAATGTGTGTCTTTGCACTAGTCATTTTCTTTTAGTAGTTTCACCAGCCACAAAGAAGAAGGGCATTCTGATAGTCTCTAATCACCATTCCTCCTTCCTTTTTGATAATCAGGGTAATATACTAGTATGTTTAGCACAGATACTTAGATTATAGGCAGCCTTTAGCTTTATTTTTTATTTATTTATTTATTTATTTTGCTTTGCTTTTTGGAGGGGGGAAGTCAGGGCAATTGGGGTTAAGTGACTTGCCCAAGGTTACACGGCTAGTAAGTGTTAAGTGTCTGAGGCCAGATTTGAACTCAGATCCTCCTAACTCCAGGGCCTGTGCTCTTTTCACTGTACCACCTAGCTGCCCTATCCTTTAGCTTTCTTACTGGATTATATTCCAAAAGTTTGTAAATTAAGTTTGGAATGCAGAATATATTTTTCTGTAGTAACAGTGCTGTTCAGAGTGGTTAGATTCCCAGACCACAGCCTCTGAAAGACTATATAACTTCTGTTGTAGTGAACTGTATTAATGTATCTATAGTACTTAAAATGTATTTCTATGGGAAAATGCATCCAGAATTCCAGCTTGAGCAGCCACAAACATCTCACCATACTCCCTACAGTGGGATTGAAAGCTTCACTTTCTACATCTAGTAGATAGAGGAAGCAGAAGCTCCAACTCCAGGTTTCTTTGTTATGGAAATAGGGATTCTAGCATGTGAAGGTTATGTGTGTAATGGGAAAAAGGTTATAGTGGTCCAGGAAAAATAAAGGCACTATGATGAACCAGCTCACATTATTCTCTTTCCATTTGTTCTCACTGGAGAAACAAATTACTTTTACATACTCATTCAATGAAGAAGATATTTTGCACTTTTGCTACTGGTGGGTCTTTATGTAGAAAGGCCTTGGTCCAGTACTGGCAAGAACCCTGAGATTTGGAGTCAGAATACCTAAGCTCACATTTATGGTATGCCACTTACTCCTTCTGTGACCTTGGGCATGTTACTAAACCTCTCTGGGTCTCAGTTTCCTAATCAATAAAATGAGGAAGTTAGAGTATAAGTGGTTTCCCTGGCCCTTTTTGTCTGAAATCTGTGGTCTCAGATTCATCTACATTTCAGAGGGGAGAACTAGACCTAGGCTTACCTGGACCATTTGAACAAAATGCTACTACCCTCTTCCAGCTATGCCTTTGATCTCCTTTCATGACTTGTTCAGTCAAACATCACTTCTGTTTTTTGCTTCTATAATCTCTCCCCCATTGGGTCTTTCTCATCTGCCTAGAAAAATATTTTGGATCTCTCTTCACTTTTTGAAACAAAAATAAACCCCTTCCCTTGATTTGCTGTCCACTTTAACTTCTGTTTGATCTTGCTCTTCACTGACAAACTTATGTAAAGCAAATTAGCTGCTTCTGCTTTTTTTACCCATTACTCAGCCCTCAGCTGTGGCCGCCTGACCTCTTCTGTCTCCATCACTCAACTGAAAGTTTTCAGTTTCTGTGACCTTTTCATCATTTCCATCCCCTTTTACCCTTCGTGCTTTCCTTCCTGATAATCTCTCCTCCCTCATTTCCATCCCCTTTTACCCTTCGTGCTTTCCTTCCTGATAATCTCTCCTCCCTACCTTCACTCTCTGCCTCTCTTTCCATACCTAAACACCAGTGTTTCCCCAGGTCCTATTTTGTTTTGTTTTATTGTTCATTTGGATAAATAATCCTCTTATTAATTTGTTGTTACAACTTTTTTTCTCCTGTTCCATGCTTTGTGAAGTTTTTAATCATTGAAGTGCTGTTTGGAAATAATGTTTTTGATACTAATATTACCACGACCTTAAGTGAAAAATGCTTATTTTCTTCTGGTTAGAAAGAAGGCTTCCATATCAGGAAATCCCCAGTAGATAAGTATGTCTACTGCTATGTGAGCAATTCTTCTCTTTTTTCTTACATATATGACCTTTGAACGAGTTGGCCCCAGAGAAGAGAAGAAAAAGATGCCTTTTCATCCCCTGCCTTGTTCCTTTGTGCCCCTTCTGAAGTTAAACTTTTATTGTATAAAAAATCTCTTTGTTTTGTATGGGGCAGTAGCATGGCATAATGAATAGACCTGGAAGTCATTGGGGCCTGAATTTGATCCCTACCTCTGCCATGTCTCCTTGGCAGTATGATCCTGGGCAAGGCACTTCATAACCCTCAGCAGTTGGGGCCAGGCTTTAAGAGCAGGTACCAGTCTGAACTGGTAGATGGAGTCTCTTCACTGGGGATTACCTATACCAGAGAAATCCCAGGCCCAGCCCTCCTGAGACTTTTAGTATTCAAATGGTTCTGTAATCTCACTGATTTTGTTGTTCCCTCCAAAGATGCACGTTGTAAACCAGCCTTGTGTGGCTACCTTGTGCTACCCTTGTCTGTTACCTGCCACAGGAAGTCCACCTCCACAAAAATTATTTACATAGACGTTATGTGTATGTGTTGTATGTTCTTAATGGTAGGGCCTTTCTTTTTGTTTTCTTCACATCTCCAGTGCCTAACACATAATAAATTTTTAATACATGCTTACTGATGGATTTTTATAGTTTGCAAAATCACTTTCCTTCCAACAAGGGAAAAGACAGGTAGATGGTATTAGTAGGAGTATTTCCATTTTAGGGATATGGATACTTTGAGAATGAACATGATTTGGTAGTGGTCATGGACCCATTCCAAGTCTAAATACTAGGATTCTTTAAACAAAGACTTTAACCAAAGTTGTCTAAATCTAAGTCAAGTTCTAAGTACTTTTCCTGGTTCTATCAGTCATTAAACACTTATTAAGTACCTGGACTTTGAATGCCAAAGAGAGGATTTTATATTTGATCCTGGAGGTGATAGGGAGCAGCTAGAGTTGATTGAGGGGGGAATAGCATGGAAAATCACTGTGGCAGCTCAGTGGAGGATGGATTGGAGAGGGGAGAGACTTGAGGCAGAGAGAGACCCACCAACAAGACAGTGAGGGGCCTATTCCAGAGTGGTGGCAGCATCAGAGAGTGGGGAGCAGAAGAAGGAGATGTTATCAAGGTCTAGAAAACAGACTGGATATGAGGAGTGAGAGAGAGTGAGGTGACACCTAGGCTGGGAGCCTGGGAGACTGGCTAAATGGTGATACCCTCGACCGTAATAGTGAAGGTTAGAATGGGAGAAAGATAATCAGTTTAGTAGATATGTCAAGATTAAGATATCTATAGGACATCCAGTTCAGGATGTCTGATTGGCAATTTAATGACTGGTCTCTTTTCAATAATGATTTCTCCTCTATGCCCCATCTCCGCCATTCTCAAAAAACCCTCACTTGATTCATCCACCCCTGCTAACTATTGTCCCTAATCTTGAGTGCCTTTTGTGGCTTAATTCCTTGAGTAGGTCATGTACAATAGGTGCCACCAGTTCTATCACTCTGTTCTTAAGTCTCAATAGTCTGGCTTTTAACCTCATTGAAATGAAACTGCTCTCTTCAAAGTTAAAAACATTATATAAGCTCCTTGAGAACAGAGACTATTTAAATTTTCTGTTTGTATCTCCAGTACTTAGTGCAGTGCTTTGCACATAAGTGTTTAATAAATGCTTCGTTCATTTGAATCCACATTTCATATTAATGAAGCAAGGCAAAAGCATAAAGTACTTTGCCTCTTTTTAATGTTCAAACCTACCATGATGGTCTTTTTATAGAGAGGCAAAAATAAAGGTATTTACAAGAATTGGACCTATTTAGTGTGGAGAAGAGAAGATTTGGGGGGATGTAATAACTATCTTGAAATATTTGGAGAGATGTTGGGGGAAAAAAGTTTAACTTATTCTTGGTAGTTCCCAAAAGCAGAACAAATAATAACTTAGTGGCAATATAATGCTTTAAGGTTAACAGAATGATTTATAACTATTGTCTCATTTTGTCCTCAAAACAGTCCTGGAATGTAGTTATATTATTATCCTCTTTTTACATATAAGGAAACTAAGACTGAAGGAGGCTGAGTTATTTGTGAAAAAGATCATAGCCATAGTCACCTCTAACTGTCAGCTGCAACTGAGGACTTCTTAATTCTGGGAACATGTCATTCCATTCTTTAAGCACAACCATCAAATTTGCTCAAGAATTCTCTTTAGAGTATTTTCTCCACAATATAAAAGATGAACTCAGTTCTTTCATTCTCTTTAGTCTTTCAATAATGATAATGGGTTCCTGTTCACTGGTAGCATTGTTATAGTATAGATCGAATGGCCCATCAGTTGTGTATCAAGGATATAGTTTAACATCCAGTAGGAGTTAGACTACATGGCATCTAGAGTCTTTTTAAGAGTCTTGATTCCAGACTTTGATCTGGGGGCAATAAGCATAATTTTATTTTTGTATTTCTAGGGAAGACAGCAGTAGACTAGACCATATGATTCTCTACACACAGATAAATAAGCACTTCTTATAAATACTTTCATATTGTCCTTGTGCTCCATTAAAAGATGGCAAAATACTTAACCTTTTTTTTTTCTTTGTCCTTTAGAGTCATTGGTTTCCTGGAAGCGATTGTTTGCATAAAATTTGGGCAAGATCTCTTCTCCAAAACTCAAATACTTTATGTTATACTTTGGCTTCTTTGTGTGGTGAGTTATTTTTCTTGTTCAACATAACACTGAACACCAAAACACAGTTGTAGAGCTCAAAGACTCCTCTCTCTAAAACATTCCTCCAGGAATCTGTCCCAAGAAATGTATAGAAAAACATATGCTTGAAAGTAAGATTGGCCTCAAGTAATTGATGTATTTAAGAGTTCACGAGTAGAACACATTGACCTAGACTGAATTCATGGTAGATCATAAAAATACCTATTCCTTGCTTAAAAGAGATCCTGAGGCAGTTGAAAGTAATGCCCGCAGATAGAAAGTAATATGAGCATTTCATGCCATAAACTTCTTACTTTAAGTCTCCATTGTCGTCTACCCCTACATGGGAGCAAAAGGCAAAGGCTTTATATGGGGTTGTCTGGCATTCTGTCTCTGATGTCAGTGACTAGAAAAGTACCTTTTCTCCTAATCCCTTCTCCAAACACCCATACTCCTTGTGAATTTCTATAACACTTAAGGTTAACACTCATTTAACATATAGTAGACCCTGCCTTATATTGACAGAGGTGTGTGTGTGTGTGTGTGTGTGTGTGTGTGTGTGTGTGTGTGTGTGTGTGTGTGTGTGTGTGTGTGTCTCCAATCAGATTATGAACTCCTTGAGAAGAGATTGATATGCTGATTGATTGACTAATGAGAGAAAATAAAAATAGAATCTTGTTGGTTTTTCAAATCTATGAATTTTAATAAAGGTAAGGGCTGTCCTCTAATTTGGAAGTCTGAGTTGCACTTTATTTCTAAAAGAAACACTCTCTGGAGTGGGCGCTCAGTATTTCCCAATATTTCCTATGAGAGGCCAGTAAGTTGATCACTGGCAATTATGTAGTGACCAGTTATTGTAAATGTAAATGCTCATTACCATAAAGTGAAAGCTAAAATTCCTGCACAGCTCTAGCTGGCGGTATGTAGGATCAAATACAATCTGGATTTTAAAAAAAATTTTTCTCCTTTCCCTAAACAAAGAAGAGGCCTGTGCATTTGCTATTTTACATTCTGGCTTTGACAAATTAGTGGGTGCTCGTGTAGGCTTCCACAGGTGTGAGGGCAAACCCATGAATTACAAGCTTTTGTTGCTTGTGACAAATGTAAAATGGTTCTCTCTCCTTGTTTTCCCCCTAGAGATGGTAAGTTTGTCAGTGACAACAGTATATCTTTTGGGGCCTTACTTTGTAAGGCCAGCCATTTGTTCAGCAGACATTTGTTTAAGCACCTACTTTGTGCCAGACAGTAAACATCTACCTGTGCCCACTAGACCCTTCTATAGAACCAGACTTTGAAACTTAGTCTCTTCTTGGTTCACTAAATTGATACTTACACTATCTACTTCACAGGGTTGTTAGGAGGAAAAGGCTTTCTAAAATTTAAAGTTCACTGTCTCACTGAGACAGCCCTTTCTTGTCACCAAAGCCAGCACTTCTGTGTGATCCTTTATCTCATCCCTTCCTGTCTTCTCCAGTAAATGATCCCCTCTAATGTCTTCCCCTCTTTAATCATTAGCATCTTCCTCTATTTATCCCTTATTTTTTCTGCTGCCTATAAACACGTCCAAATCTTCTCTGCCTTTAAAAAAAGCTTTACTAGCTGCAACCATTCCTCAGACTATCAACTTACACTCCTCCTCCCTTTTTCAAAGAAACTAAAAAAGCTATTTATACTCATTACCTCCACTTCTTCTCCTTTCATTTCTCACCTCTTTGCACTCTAACTTCTGATTGAATCACTCAAAGTTACCACTGATACCCTTAACTGCCAGATGTGAGTCTGATTTTTTTGGGTAACATTTAACATTATTGTTGATCTTCTCCTCTTGGAAACTTTCTCTTTTCCAGGTTTTTATAAGACTGTTCTCTCCTGGTTTCCCTCTCTCTGTTTCTAGCCACTCCTTAGCCTTGTTTGTTGGTTTAATATCCACTGAAGGTGTTTCTCTGAGGTCCTATCATGGGTCCTTTCCTCTCAAGACTGTCATTTGGTGACTTCACCAACTTCCTGGGTTTATCTGCCTTCTTTACACATATAGCGCCTGATCTATAAATCTAGTTCCATTTTTTCCCCTGACTTTTCCATCCTGCATCACCAACTGTCTATGGGGCATTTTAAGTCGTATGTCCCATAGACACCCCACACTTACCATGTACAAAATAAATTAATTCTCTTTTCCTCAAAGCCAGCCCCTCTTCCAGACGTCTCCATTTGACCTGTTGAGGGTCTCTCCACCCTTCTAGTCTTCCAGATATTGAAGGTTGTTATTATCCTTGAGTCCTCACCGTTATTCACCACTCCACATAACCAGTTAATTGTCAGATGCTTTCACTTCTGTCTTTATAGCATTTCTCTTCTCTGTCCCATTCTAACTACTTATACAACCACCACCATAGTTCAGGCTTTTATCATCTCTCACCTGGACTACTGAATTGGTGGCTTCCTAATTGGTCTTCTTGCCTAAATTATCTTTCTACCTCCATCCTTGCTCTAAAAAGTTGCCAGAGTGATTGTCCTTAATCGAACATCTCCAGATGTCACTTACCTACTTGGACTGTATGTTTTCCTATTGCCTCTGAGATGAAATATAAACATATTTGTTTGGCTCTATGTTCTCAGCTCAGGAATACATTACTTCCTCCTCAGTAAAATGACATTCCCCATACCACATTTCATCCCCTGTCTGTGGAGTCTTTACACTGACTGGCCCCTGTGCCTAGAATAGACTTCCTCCTTACCTCCAGTCCAAAGAATCCCTTGCTTCCTCAAAGACTCAGCTCAAGGACCATCTACATGAAGCCTTTCCTAATCCCCCCATTACTGCTGGTGATCTTCTTTAAAGATCTTATGCTTATCTCATATGTACTTATATGTTGTCCCTGAGAGAATGTAATCTCCTTGAGGGCAGGGATTATTGGGATTCCTAGAACCTATAAGTCATGTACTACCACAGTACACAAAGAAATCACTTTAATGAATGCTTGCAAAAAACATGAGCATTCATTATAATTACTAATCTGTAGCTTCAGAATGTTATATTTTAATAGAATTTTTCAAACTCATTACCTAATTTATTTTTAGCCTTAACAAAGAAAATTTTTAGATAATTCTAAATTTACACACATGGCTGGGCAGAATGAATGAGTAACTGCATAGTAACTCCTCTCTCACATGGTAGATAGACAGATCTGTCATTCCAACACCTCTTTGAGAAAGGAGTCAAATGCCATTATCCCCATTTTAAAGAGAGGGCAAGTGAAGAATAAACAAAATCCCTTGTCTTATCTCTCTTTTATGCCACTCAGTAGCAATTAGTGCTATGCTATGGACAAAAGCCAGAAAACAGGTTATACGGCTCTTGATGGTTTGGCTAGCATTTCCAACATCTGTCAAGCATCGTGAGCATTGGATATGATGGAGAGATACGGTCAGTGACTGTTTGGCTAAAGATACTGCATTTTCCAAAAGAATCATTTCTTTTGGAAAACGCAGTATCTTTAGCCAAACAATTGCCTAACAAAACCAAAACTTTGATCCACATTCAACTCTGACCTGGAAACAAGTGGCCTAGATTTACTCACCTGTTCTAGGCCTTAGTTTTTTCATTTTTTATATGAGAGACTAGAGCTGATCCAAAATTCCTTCCAACTTTGAAATTCCAATTCCATAAAAAGGTAAACACATTTGAATTATTCACTCAAAAAAAAATGCTGTGGGGTGTATCTGGGATTGTCTTCTAGACTGGGGTTAAAGATAGAGTTGGTTTTTTATTCTCTACTAGAAAATGACAAGAAGAAATGAAAGAGAAGAGATTTAGATTTGTTCTAAGGAAATCGCTGGATTGTAATAATCGTGGATAAGGTTCCCAGCAAGGAAGTAGCTTTCCCTAGAGATGTTTATTAATAATACAATAGGCAAAATGTCTGGGGATGGTTTAGTTATTGTCTTATATGTAGGCAAAGAAGTGAACTATATCCACTTTTTTTTTTGCCTTTTTTTTTTTTTTTTTGCTTTTTTGAGGGCAATTGGGGTTAAGTAACTTGCCCAAGGTCACACGGCTAGGTTTTTTGCTTGTGTGTGCATCAAGTGTCTGAGGCCGGATCTGAACTCAGGTCCTTCTGACTCCAGGGCCGACCCTCTACTCACTTTGACACCTAGCCGCCCCATTATGTGCACTTTTGAGCTGTGATTTGATAAATCTTGATGTTCCCGCTATTCACAAAACATTGTGCTAAGCACTGTAAGTGGGAAATATACAAAAGTTAAATAAGACACAATCTCTACCCTCCAGGAATCTATGGGTAATACAAATGAGTAATACAAATTATTACAGTACAAAGTAGATTATAAGTGCCATAACTTCAGCATGAAGAAAACACTGTGGGGTTTCAAAGAAGAAAGAGCTCATATCTGACTAAGTTATCAGGAAGACTTTGTGGAGGAGACAGAGGAAGTTGTGCCTTAAAGGGTGTCAGATTTCAATAGAGAGGGCTGTAGGAAGATTGTATTCAGGGAAGAGGAAATAGCTAAGGTTAGGAAGTGCTGGATATATTGGGGGAATAGCAAAAAACCAGTTTGGTTAAAGCACAGAATATTTGTAGGACATTGGTATGAGGTAAATCTGAGAAAGGCTGGTTATCAGAGTTTAATAGATCTTAAATTTCAGGCTATGAAATTTAGACTTTATAGATAGTGGAAGTCATTGAAGGTTTTTGAATAAGTGGGTGGACCCCTTAACTGAGATTTTATGTAGGGTGAATGGGAAAGGAGAGATTGAATGTGGGAAGATCAGCTAGAAGGGTGTTATGATATTATAGTCCAAATGAGAGGTTATCAAGGCCTGAAACGTGGGTGGTTGCAACGGGAAAGGAAAAACCAGAGACATTATGGAATAGAATCAGTATTTTCATCTAAATTACAGCTAAAACCTTTCTGTATTAGAATTTGAGCTCCTTGAAATCAGGGGCTGAATTAGCAACCAAGTGATAAACGGACAAGGAGGAAAAAGTCAAAGGTGACACTAAAGTTTCAGGTGTGAGTGCCTCAGAAAATAATTGAATATCATTAAGGAAGTAGGAGGGTTCAAAGGCCCTTAGGGAGAAGGTGTTTGTTGTCAGAAACATTGAGCTTGAGGTAAAGATAGAGCCCATATCTGTAGGTCAGGAAGCAATATCAGACTTGAAGCTTTGGAGTCATCTTGGATTTTTTTCTCAAGAAGCTTCACATTCTGATAGGAAGAGGCAGCACATATAGGAGGTTTCAGCTGCAAGTTGGATAGAAATACCCAGTGATCTGGAGTCTGCAAAACAGATAACGATGCATCTTTTTTTAGTGACAATTTCATTGATAAACCCACACCTCACCTGTGCC
Organism: Gymnobelideus leadbeateri; assembly: GCA_011680675.1. Taxonomy (NCBI): domain Eukaryota; kingdom Metazoa; phylum Chordata; class Mammalia; order Diprotodontia; family Petauridae; genus Gymnobelideus; species Gymnobelideus leadbeateri. Next base: position 128,531 of record WOXC01008115.1, read on the forward strand.
TGGCATTAGATGGTGCCAAGGACTTTGATGCTAAGAAATTTCTTTTTGGGGACTTCAGTAGCTATATAGCCCCTGAGAAGACAGGGACTGCAGCACCTGCAGAGGCAGGTGCCAGGTCCCATCTCCATATGGGTTGCTCCCCTGGATAAGGATTCTGACACCAGGCTTAAAGTCATGCCAATGTTTGGGTCTTGGGACTAAGCAGTGCTATTCCTGGGGGCTCTTAAGTACAGGGTCTTGAGCTGCCTCCAATCAGTCAGTCACTATTTATTAAATGCTTTCTCTGTGCCAGGCCCTGGGCCAAGGGGAGGTAGTGATCTAGGCAGTGGAAGTGGTTTGGCACACCTGGCACATCCCACCCTCACATCTCCCTCTGGACTTTTTGATGCTACATTCAGCCAGCCTGGCATACCTGCTTCATTGGTAACAGCTGGGTTTGGTGGTAACTGGGATGGTGGGCCTCTCCTCTGTAAACTCTAATTTATTATTCTAAGTAAAGCTTTAAAAAAGCCATTTAATATGTTTGGACTTTCATGAGAAAGTGTAGTGTGGAGCACTAGATTTCAGAGTGAGAGGACCTGAGTTCTGATACTTAATTTGTGATTTATTACTGTTGGCCTTTGGCACCTATCTTCACCTGCCTTGACCTCAGTTTTCTAATCTGTCTTATGGGGGGATTAGAATGGGTGATTTTTTTCTAAGTTCCTTTTGAGCTTTAGATGGAAAGGGTTTGGAGGGAGGGAGGCTACTTAGCCTATATGTTTACCTCATTAGGCTCTGATTTGACTTGATTTTTTGAGGACTTTAGATTTCAACCTAGATCTTCTGTCTTGGCATTTGTACTTTTTTTTTTTTCCAGCAAAGATTTAAGGAAAGGAAGTTCCATAGTATGATAATTCAAACAAAAAAAATAGTGAAAAAACAAGGAAGAAGGCTATGATTTCACTATATTCACTGTTTAGCTATTCCAAATACAGTATGTGTCTGTTCTTAGTGCTTGTGCCTAGTCACTTGTAAAGTTTTGTATTTGTTTCTCATTTGCAGGCTTTTACTACTTTCCTGTGTTTGTATGGTATGGTTTGGTATGCAGAGCACTGTGGTCACCGAGAAAAGGTATGAGAGAGGAGAGTGACATTTAATGTGGGGACTTAATAGTATAATAAAGGAAATAAGGTGTCATCTTGTCACAAGGACTGAATGGTGTATGGTACAAAGAGTCACAAGAAGATCTGGGTGTCCATCCCACCTCAGGCACTTAGTACAAGGAGCCTTGGGCAAGTCACTGCACTTCTCAGAGGCTCAGTTTCCTTCGCTGTAAAGGAGGAAAACCCTACTTTCCTGACCAACCACAGCGTTGTTGTGAGGAGGGTGCTCTGCAAATCTCAGAGCACAATATTAAATGAATTCTTTTGATGGTGGTGATCATTGTTAGCTTCCACCTCAAAAGGACTCTCCCTCTAGGATCTCATTCAGTCCAGATGTTGTGAAAGAACTGCCCACAGCAGCATTCTCAGGAAGCTGTATCCACATGGAGGGGACTGTCCTTTCCAGTGATCTGCCGTTTTTAATCTATTCTTGGGTTACAGTTTGGAATTCACATAGTCTGGGAACAGTACAGGAGGAGGAACCAGATCCCTGATTTCCACTTCTTGCTGTGCCAACCACTGGCTTTTGTCAATGGGGCAAATTATTTCACCTCCCCCTGTCTTAGTTTCATTATGTATAAAATCAGGGTAATAATACCTGCACTGCCAATCTCATAGGCAATGTAATAATCAAATAAGATAGTATGAGGAAGTGAATTAAAAACTAATAACTATTGAGTGCTAATAAAGCACCATCCAAAACTGAGGGGTTGTTTTATTTTTTAAGTACAGTAGGAATATCTTTGGATCTTTTTTTTTTTGATGCTGTTAGTCAAAGATACCGGCTTTGGTGTCTTCATTCCCATAGCTAAACCTAGCATCCTAAACTTGGGCAATTAATTTCCTTATCTCTGAAATGAATAGATTACGCCTAAAGTAAAACCCCCTCCTTGCTTTAATCATTTATGATCTCACATCTATATGGTTCATATGTTTATAGTTGAAGGGAAAGGAAGTACAATGAGGTTTCTTTTCCTTTTCTTGTACAATACTTACACATTAAGTAGAAGGGCTATGACTTGGACTGAAAACATCCAGACTTTTTTACCATGCCTCATCCCTGGAAATCTGTGAGAACACTTAACAAGGTTTCTCTTTTGTCCCTAGACCTATTCTGAGTGTGAAGACAGCCCTTACAGTTCAGATGTCTCCTGGCTTCATACTAAGTTTACAAAAGGTATTCTTTTAATGTCTGATTATTTAAAACTTTTTTTTAACTGAGTCCTGTTCTTTATTTAAAACAAAAGGATTTATTCATAGTATCTTTTCTCCATTAATTAAATATTAAAGCATTCCTAATATTGCTATAGATTTCAGATGTGCAGAGAGGTGCTGAATACTTTTCTAGAGCATCACTTCAGTTGAATGCCCCTAACAATAAGATTACAGTGTGAATTAGTGAAGTGGTGACCGGTAGTGATTTTGTTTTTTTGCTAATGATGGATTCTAGATAAAAACACTAAAGCATTTATGGGGGAAAGTAGTGTGGCCATTTCCACATCTACTAAATGATACAATAAACTCCATGAGGACAGAGATTGTTTTTTCATCTTTCCTTATCCACCAATGCACCTAATACAGTGCTTCACCTATAGTAGGTACTTTATAACAACATGATGGAGTAAATACATTTCTGCACATAAAATAAAGTCCTGAAATTTTGATCATCCTTTAGTCCAAGTCAGGAGTAATCTAGATTATTGGGCTTTAGGGGATGGAATTAGGAATGGTTGCCATATGTGGCCTAGGGAATGACTGGGAGTTTTGTTTTTAATTGCCCTTACTTGCTCCATAAAATACATTTATCACCCCTAGTCTTGCACACCTCTGACCTTCAGAGTACTCTGGCTATAGAAGCTCCTTATAATTTTTCCTAGGCATTGTTTTAGTATGATAGTCAAGCAAATAGGGCAGGAGGTGACTATACAAATATAATATTGACTGTAGGCAAGTCACTTAAGCTCTCTGGGCCTTAGTTTTTTCCTATGTAGCAGAGAGAGCTGGGGCTAAGTTATTTCTAAAGTAATTTCTAGCTCTAAGATTCTTTGAGCTTCTAATTACGGTACTGGAGATGCCATCTCTAAATTAACTCACTAGGCCACTAGATGGAGTGCTAGTATCAAATAAGTAGCCTGCCCCATTCCTCAGTCCAAGGAAGGGAAGCATTTTGAACTAGGTCTTGGGAAATGACAATGTGTTGTGTTTCCTTTGGCTAGGTACTGAAGAGAGCCCACCCAAACATTCAGGAAATAGTGAAAGCCATTCTTCCAGAAGAAGAAATCGTCATTCTAAAGGAAAAGTAACCAATGGAGTTGGGAAGAAATAATAAAACAAAAACAAAACCCTGGTTTATCAAAGATGTTCCAGAGAGTGCCTAGAATTGAGAGTGACACTGGACTAGTAACTTCCTTGTTAAGAGGTTAATATACATATAGAAAAACCAGACAGGGGAAGGAGGGTAGACTTGGAGTGGGGGAATCCTTGACAGAAGGCTAATCTCCTGTTTTCACATGGATCCTGTATTTCAGATCATTGCCTGCCACCCCTTTCCCAGTCTCTTCTACTCCACCCCCTTCTTTCCCGGGGAGAGGCACAGTGTGTCCAAAGGGAGATGGAGCTGTTTCTTCACCCTTGCCAAGAGCAGCTTTAGTGTTGAGGGGCCCAAGATCCATTTTAAATCTGTTCCTTCAGGCGAGAGCATGAGCCCCAAGGGGAATGGACCTGTCACTGGTTTTGTTTTTCCGCCAGTCACTTTGTTTTTATACTTTGGTTGATTTCTTTAAACCTCTCTGCTGTCAACTGTTCTTCAATGACAACACGTAAAGCCTTCTGTAGCCATTGTGGGAATCTTCCCTTAAGGGAAAAATGGGGGCATTTTTGTTATTGCTAATATGGCTCCCTTAAAAAGAAAAAACCTACTCAAATGTCAGAAATCCACCAACCTGCCGAGGGGGCTGGGGGTCTGTAGAGAATGTTGGGCTTCAGATCTGGGCCTTTTTTGTTATTCCATGCAGAATATCCTTTGTTCAGCCTTCTCTACAACACATGAGCAACCCTGTTACAAAGGCAGTGACCTATGGTTTCTGTCCACAACCAGGTGCCTTTTCCATTTTACCTTATGTTGCTTTCTTTCCATGGTGTAATAGCTGGCATTAAGTATGTCTTTTAGTCACATGGGAGGTGCTGGTAAGTATATTACCCTGTCATCCTCGCCATGCTTTGTAGAACATTTATCCTAATGGTTTGCCTTCACCTCCACTGGATCCCAGTTTTAAATAAAACCGTTTCTGTTAAAGGCCATCAAAGGGCCTGGTTTAAAAACTGTCTCTATGAAATCACTCATTTCTTTAGAAACTCAGATGGATCTTTAATCTGCTTCTAAGAAATTATTGTAATTTCCATGGATCTGTAGGGTAACATAACTACGTTAGATATCCTGTTTCCAAGCCTTTACAAGTGATCAATGACAAGTAAGCAACATTTTCGTTGTTCATGACTACGATGGTGATTTCATCAATCAAGTTGAGTTTTTTTCCTAATAAAGTGGTCGATACATACGTGATTGACCATTGACCTTTAGATGCAGACTTGCTGAAAGAAATCTGTTTGTTCCCACAACTTGTAGAATACAGATGTTCAAATGTCTTCTCACTCTTTTCTTCCCCCCACAAGGAAACCCTTAGTAAGAGATGGATCATGGTTTTGTTGTTTTTTTTTTCCTGCAAAAGAATTCTGAGGTGAAAGGGTTAAATGAATCAAGCAAGCCTGGGGTCACTTCCTGTGCTCTGTACCTCTTAGAGACAACTTGGTTGTGGAGCCACGAAGGAAGGACCAACCTAACAGCCAGTCTTGGTAAATACACAAGCATCAGGAGACACATTGTCCATGGGATAACTTAATTGTAAGAAGTTTAACAAAGGGAAGTTACAGTGATTGACCACAAGCTGTGTGCTATTAAGAGCTTTAACAAATCCATACCCTTCCCAAACAAGATTTGGAAATATGAAAAGAAGTTTTATTAGAGCATTTCCCATAGTCCACCAAATGCCTATTTTTAAAAAAGACAGTTGTACAATTTAAATCAATTTGACTTAAAGCCTTCAGTGTTTCCCCCTACTACAATTATATTAAATGTGATGACACATGAAGATGGCAGAAGAGAACTAAAACATTTTTTAACATTCCTGCATTTTGCTTTCCTTCCCATTATGTGCAGTGTCCATACCTGTCACCCTTCCTTTGCTCTAAGCATGTGGCACACCACTGGCTGCATGTAGAAGTCAATTTTCCTGATTAGTGAAGTGTGGGTGCCAATGCAACATGTTTCTGTGTCCCAGAACCTTTTAGCCTGATTTCTTTTCATTTTAAAATTTGAGCAGAGGAAATTAGGCACCTGTTCAGCAGGTGGTAAATCTCACAGTGCTCTACAAGGCAAGACCCCGAGATCATTCTTCCCCAGTTCAGCCTGAACAGCCAGGAAAGTGGCAGAATGTTAAAGGAAATGTTCTCTCATGCTTTCCGTGCTTCTTTTCCTCTTTGAATTAAAGCTTTTTTCCTACAAGTAAGAGTGTTTCATGACTTATATGGTGGTTGCAAAAAAAAAAAAATACTCTTTCCCTAGTTGGCCAAAGCCACAGCTAAGATTTCCTTCAGCTCTGACAGCAACACTATTGGCTGAAACCAGTCTTTTCCACCCGTTTCCATGGATATGGACTTCACATGACCAAAAATAGAATAAAATGCTTTAAAGTTGTCACTTGATAGCTGAAGTGATTTGATTTTAAAGCATTTATCCCATTTCCACTGAGCAATGTATACATTGACTACTTTTGAGGGAAACATTTGTTCCAGATATGAATGGGAATGATAATTTTTATGCATCTCCACCCCGAGCCCCATTAAGTGGTACTTACAAAAAAGTGTTAAAAGGCTGGGGTTTGGATTCCCCTCTCCCCCAGCCTGTCCCCAGTCTTTCCATAGCCTCTCACCACTTTGCCCATGTCTGTTTTTCTCATCTATATAAAATGAAACTTAGTGTACTTATCTCACTGGGATGCCAGGAAGTTTTATTGCTTCGTTAAGCATTTTGATCATGAAAAATAAATGCTTGTCTGTCATTTTCATTAGGCCTGATTCTCCAATATGTTAAAGTAAATGAGTGAAATTAATGAAAAGTGAAATCAAACTCTTGCCCAAATACTGAGCAGGTTTGGTATTACTGATCTCTCCTATAGGCAGCTGGTAAGCCTTTCAAGTGCCATTTTCATCTGGCATTTGACTTTGACTCCTGGAAACCGCTCTTGTCAATTTCTTTTGGTTGACTCATTCAGTCCAGAATGGGATTCTTGTTGGGGAGAACCCAGCCACTGAGAAGAAGGCTAACAGCTCAACGTGAATAGGAAAAGCTAACTGTTGAGAACCATTAATAGGGGAAAAGCTTTAAAGGTAGACTTGCAAAATAAATCCATGTGCCTAATTGCCTAAATGAATTGTGCTCATCAACTACTAGGAAAGAAGTTCTGGTCTTCTATCCTCTTTCTGTTTATTAGAGTGACTCATGTTAACAATATTCCTTTATTATTTAAAAAGTGATGTTACCCAAAGGAGCAACAGATGTGCTAGGGAGGTACTATGAAAATTTCCCTTTATCAATTCTGACACTGAAATCATTTTTTACAGTAGTTCAGAACTCTGTTTAGCAGTGATTCACTAAGCAATGCACATCACTCCCCTCCCTGTGCCTTGCACATAGTAGGTGCTCATTAAATGTTGAACAAATTAGTGTGTGTCTGGTACTTTTGATTTTGTCCTTTTTATGAGTTAACAAAATGAGTTGGCTAAGATGGATGGGTCATTTTGGTTTTTTGCTTCTTTTGGGGGGGGGAGGGCAGGGCAATGGGGGTTAAGTGACTTGCCCAAGGTCACACAGTTAGTGTCAGGTGTCTGAGGCCAGATTTGAACTCGGGTCCTCCTGACTCCAAGGCTGGTGCTCTATTCACTGCGCCACCTAGGTGCCTGGATGGGCCAATTTTTAAAAATCACATTCCTCATTATTCCATTGTACAAAAAGTATTGGGGGTTACCATCAGGAAAGGTTACGATATTTTTTTTAGGTGGGACTGGTAATGTTATTTTTGGTTAAACAAGATCTGTGGACAATAAATATTTTATTTTGCTCTCGTTCAAGTTTTGTGAATTTTTAGAGACAATTATTGATGCCAGCCCTAGGGCAAAAACAATTTGCTGGAAGTGAATTATTTTTTAATTGTTAGAATCCTAAATTGCAAGAACCACCACGATCCTAAAAGCTATTCTTTTAATGCTGCCTTTAATCTCTACCTCTCAAATTAATCAGTGACCTTTTTTTTTTTTTATCCCTTCATTCCATCACTGCAGCCTGCTACATGGATTTTGAAGCTGCTTGCTATACAGGAGCTAGTATTAGGCTGTTCTCCTGCTCCTCACGTAGCTTTGTGGTTTTCAACATGTCCAGAAGCTCACATGCCACATCTATCTGGGTAATCCTAGTGTGTATTGCATAGATGTAGTTGTTAATGGCAATTAGCTCCCACCAGAGTGATTGTAATTGTTTCCTTACTGTTCTCTCTGCCTCTAGATTTTTTTTCCTTTTCCAATCCATCTGTGCCACAACTGCCAATGAAATCTTTCTGCTGTACAGTTTGTGTATCTCCTCTGCTCAAAAGCCTTTAGTTGCTTCTATTTCCCCATAGAATAAGATACAGAACTCCTTAAGTTGGCCTTCAAGACATGTGATGGGATGCCAACCTTCCTCTCAGCTTACTCTGCTTCACATACTACATTCCAGCCAAACCAGACTACTTGACTGCATGCTTCTATACATGCTGTGCCCTGTGCTTGAAATGGTCTCTGCCTACATCTCCTGCCTAATGAATTCTCCCCCTTCTTTAAGGCCCAATCCAGGTGTCACCTCCATCAAGTCTTCCTTGATATCACCACCCACCCTCCAGTTATAAATGATCTCTCTTCCCAAAGGTCTCATTGCCAGTGACTTTGGGCTTATCCTATGCATTTATTGTGTAACTTGTATTATAGTCATTTGTGAATTTGTCATATTCCTTACTAGATTGTAAGCTCCTTGAGGGCAGGGATTTTGTCTTGTTTAATCCTTGTATTCTCAGCACCTAGAACTGTGCGATACACATAGTAGGTGCTCAATAAATTGTCAAATTTATTTGTCAATTTGTCTGATTGAATTCATACTCTGTACAGAATAACTGACTGGTTTGAGAGGGGCTATGAATGTTTCTGAACATAGATATTAAAAGTGTAGATATAAAAAAATTCACCCTTGGCCCATATAGCATTATCTTTTTGGAGCAATGAGGAGGATGTTGGCAAGTCAATTCCTTTTCCCATAGAAGTGGATGAATACAGTGGCATCATTCAGATAATAGAAATTGCCTGAGGTCTTTGCTTTCACAGCTGATGCAACTATCTCAGCCACAGAACAGTATTGGGCCCTGTGCTCATTGTGCCCTGAGTATTAATTATCTTTCATTCTTTGTTACTGATCCTGGAAATCATGCTCCAGGGTGCCTGTAAACACTGGAGCACCAACAATAAATGCCTCCTCAGCAGTGAGAGGACTCTGAGTAGCTGAGGCATGTAACCCTGCTGCTGGTGACCGCCTGCCCTGCTTTTGTGCCTCAGTTTTACAATGCTAAGCCCATGGCTCTCTTACCCTGTGTTATTCAACTGATGTGTGTCATCATTCAGGTTGTCCAACTGTTCTCTTCCAAGGAAGAGAGGTTTGCATTTTTTTTTAAGTAAAATCTGGGAATAAAGAACCAAATGCATTTTCATGCATAATGCATGCATATGATAGTTTTAATTATACTATCAGGTTACAAGCAGGATTTATATAGCACAGTGCCCACTGGAAAATCTGGATTGTAAACCTCATTCCCACTAACCTGGCAAAAATAAACCTTGGTTCATTTTCTTCACTGACTGCACACATCAGGGAATGATTATGATCTTAAGGATTCAGCCTGAGGAAAGCAAGTTCCTCCTCTCCCCCCAATACCTTTAGAGACCTCAACTTGTATTGTAGACAAAAGGCCTTTGGAATAATTGCAGGAGGGCCATGGCCCTGACGCCTTAGACAAAGCCCATCTAAGGGCTTGGAATACATGCACAGTCACTGATTATATCTTACTGTCTACCTATTTTCCACTCTCAGATCACTTGTAGCACTGGACAGCCCAGTACTTGGACTATTCCCTCTTTCCCTCTTCCCCACCCCCAGACTAGTTGGGGCCTGATGATCTCACACTCTAATTTTTATAGATGGTTACCCCACCAAGCAGCTCTCCAGATGTTGGCTTCATTTGTGATTAACTGGACATGTCCTCAGTGGAAAGAGTAATAGGTGTAACCCATTATTAAGTAAGCCCAGAGCTTTTCTTATGTCTTGTGGTGAGCAGAATCTGCCTCTGGATTTGACATCACTCTTTTTGGTGGCCTTTTAAAAGTCAAGACTCCTGTTTCTGCAACTCCCTTCTGTATCTTTGAGATCTTTTTCTAGTGCTTTTGTAAAGATTCTGCTCTGAAACTGCTCCTGGGCTTTGATTGGCAATTGCTCACACCAGGGGGCAGCCTATAGCTCCCTCTGCCCTCAGGAATCTGATTTATGATCTGGGAAGGCCATAAACCTCTGCTCTTCACTTCTGAAAAACAGAAAAGTATGGGAAAGAATGTAAATTATAAACACTGAATTCCTATGATCAGCAATAATGTAAAGGTCGATTTTTATTGTAGTGTACATATGGATCTAATTTCTTAGGGTTTGCTCTGCCAGGGCCCCCAATAATATTCCTAAGGACAGATAAAAGTGAAATGCCTTACTAGGTTACCAGGGTTTTCCAAATAAAAACCAGCATTTTGGGGGTGATTCATTGGTTAAAACATTGAAACACTACCTACACAAAGAAGGATGTAGGAGCATAGTTAATATTGGTGACCCATGTTAACTAGCCTGCCCCAGCACAGTGGTGTTTAGGTTTGCATCCAAACACAGCCCCAGGTCCTTTCCATTCAACAACATCCTTAATTTTAGCTTCCTGATCAAATTAGACAGTAAGGAGATTTTCAGCAACACTTCTCTTTTTCCCTGAAATTTTGAAATTCTGCCCCTAGCTCACTAACTGAAAGCAGGTTTGCTGTTACTGCCTCAGAAGGCTGGCTGTGGAGATGAACACTGAAGCCAAAGCAGAATCTCACTTGAATTTCCATACCAGTGGAAATAGGCTTGCATTTCACAAGCAAGGGTAACTGATGGCTGTGCTGAAGAACGAGAAAGATGAGAGAACTCAGGATAGTTTCCTGCTACTCTTCTCAAGGATGATCAAATGCTTCTGCAGATCTTTCTTCAACATTCAGACTGTATTTATATTCCAATTTATCCTAGCTCAGAATGATCAGCTATGGATAAAAAATACACCAATTGGCTTCCAGGTTTCCAATGTGCAATTATGATGCCAGAATTTAGAGTTTGGGTTTGACTTTGACTTTTTTTTTTTGAGGTAGTATTCAGTTGTGACAACATCTGTTTCTGTAGAAAATTAATACTAGTGTAATGGAAACTATGATACTTATAATTATATACTCAAAGATTTATTATCTTGACATTTTCCAATATATATAGACCACTACTCCCTACCTTGATACAATTTGGCCAGCTCTGAGGGTTGGGGAAGGGAGGTGGCTTTCTGACTAGGATGAACCACTTTCTGCCAATTTGCTAGGTTTCCAGACCAGACAAGTTCTTTTCTGAGAGTGGCTTCAGGGTTAGGACAAACCATCACCAACCTTTATCAGCAGACTTCCCTGTTACTCTGCATGGACTTATTCCTCAATGGTAGCATTCTCCCACCTGCTCCTCTCTCCATCTGTGTAATTCAGAACCCTTGGCTACTGAAGAATAAGTCCCATTCTCCAGCCTCAGTTCTCAACTCTCTCATTCCCTACCTCCCCTCCTCAATGTCCCACTCCACATCTGCTCTCCCAACCTTCCATTGTGCCCTCTGGAATGCTTCCTCCCTAATCAACAAATTTGCTTTCATCTTAAACCTCTTCTTTTCCTATTATCTCCATCTTTTGCAATTAACTGAGACCTGACTCTCTCCTGATGACCCTGCTTCCCTTGCTAGCCCTTGAAGCTATGGTTGAACTTTCATTTATTAGTCTCTTCATCCCCTGGTTCACTGGTGATTATGGGTACTCCCCAGTGCCAATACCAAACCCACATTACCACCATCACTCAGCAAACATTTTTTTGGAGAGCCATCCAATGCAAATGTATTACCCAGTCCAGATTCTGGTAGCTATTCCTACTGACCCTAGGACATTCTCCCTCCTCTTTCAATGCGATTAGTGCTTTGTTCACAGCCTCTCCACTAGATCTCCTTTCCCCATCTTAAGAGACTTCAGAATGTATGTTAGTGTCCCCACTAATATCTTCATTTTTCAATTGCTCAACCTACTCAACTCTCTGAGCTACTCACAGGGATGGCCATACCCTTGGTCTTGTCATTACTCACTAATGTTTCACTTCCATGTTCAATTACCCAGAATTGCCTTCATCTAATCAAAATCTTTATATCTTTCAGTCTTTATCTTTCCTATCTTTCAGGATAAGAATATCACCTATCTCAGAGGTTTGCTATGATGATCAAATGAAATAATACAGCCCAAGGGCATTTCAGGGGGCAGTGAGGTGGCTCAGTGTTGGGCCTGGAGTCAGGAAGACTCATCTTCCTGAGTTCAGATCTGGCCTCAGACACATACTAGCTGTGTTACCTTGGGCAAGTCCCTTAACCCTGTTTGCCTCAGTTTCCTCATCTGTAAAATGAGCTGGCAAAGGAAATGTCAAACTACTCCAGTGTGTTTGTCAAAACAAAACAAAACAAAACAAAACAAAACCCAAGAGCTGGACATGACTGAAAAATTAATGAGCAAGGTTATTTAAGGATGTTTCAGGAAGGACAACAAACAAATGAAATATGGAAAAGAACTATCAAGATTTCTATAATGAATTCTTTTCTCCATCAATGACAGGGGAAGCACATTTGTACTCTCATATCACAACCCCCATGAAAATGTAGAAATAACATTAAATGGAAACAATGGGGAAAGAAGTGGGCCAAGACTGAGTATATAGAGAAAAGATATGTCTAGAGATAATGCATTTTGGAGAATTTTGAGGGAATGATTCTCAAGATATTTGAGAGGAGGTATAACTAACTCCTATTTGTAGGAGGAAAATAAAGCCCACAGACCTTACTATTTTTTTTAAAGCAATTAGGGTTAAGTAACTTGGTCAAGGTTACATGGCTAGTCATTATTTATGTGTGGGTGCTCATTTTCTGAGGCCGGATTCAATCCCGGGTCATGCCAACTCTGAGGCTGCCGCTCTTACTCACTGTGCCACCTAGCCGCCCCCGACAGACCTTACTATTACCCCAAATTATGGCCACTAAAATTATCAGGAACTACTACTTACTTTTATACCTCTACAAAATCTTAATGAGGATAATCTACACACAAATTTAGGACATCTTTTGAAATCACAAGAAAGGGGAAAATTTTTTTTTAATACAGTCAGATCTTATTTACACCTTTTAGTCAATTGTGTGAAAATAAATGGTCTTCTGGATATCACTTGTGAAAGTGGACCCCATCTTCATAGCTACACAATTGCCAAAAAAAAAAACAAAACTGTAGAGAATACAAAATCTCTGGGGGTGGCTAGGTGACACAGTGAATAGCGCACCAGCCCTGGAGTCAGGAGGACCTAAGTTCAAATCCAACCTCAGACACTTAACACAAAACTAGCCACTTAACAGACACTTAACACAAAACTTGGGCAAGTCACTTAACCCCAATTGCCCTGCCTTCCCCCCTTTCAAAAAAATAAAAAAATAAAAATAAATAAAATTATTTTAAAAAAGAGAATACAAAATCTCATTGTGCTTATTGTTTTTAATCTAGACAAAAATACTTACATTCCATAAAAAGAACGAAATGTCAATTTAGAGGCTTTCCAAAAAGGTAACTCTTCTTTGTCAAAACCATTCAAGATTCTTTCAAAGATGTAACCACAAAAATAGCTTTCTTCAACAACCCTATGGTTACTTATTTCAAGCAAAACATAAAATGGGATATTCTTGTCAAAGGTGTTTGTCACTATTATGGAGAATGCCTGGTGCAGAATTGAAATGGAAGAGGAATTCCTGATAGATAAGAAGGTTCTCTAAATGTGCCTACTTATAGATGATCTTGTGCTGATGATATCATGCCCTGGAATAATGTAGAGCCTTCTAAATGAAATCCATAATCATTCAAAAGAGTTTGGCCCAACTATCCACATAGAAAGAAACAAGTATGCAGTTGAATGAATTAACAAAAGAACTTTTCCATCAATAATGTATTTTGGATTGACGCTGCCAATGGATGATGAGCTGGGCTCAGAATAGAGCGTCAGGAGAAGAATGGGCTGGAAATAGAGAAATTGTGGAGTTTAAAAATTTGGGAAACTATAGAATCAAAAAAATATGATTTTTTAAATGACCCTGAATTTCTCTCTGAAACAAAGGCCCATGTTTTTGAAATCAATATTTTTCCAGTGATATTGTATGACTGAGTCATAGAATACCATAGTCTCCAAAAACTGAAATTAAAACCAAAGGGCAATAAAGAGGCATACAATGGGTAGGAAGAATATGAAACATTTCAAATGAGGCATTGCATAGAAGCGATGTAAAGCTTATCCTTAGCTAGCAATATGACTAGAAAAAAAGAGTAGCCAATTACATATCAGTGGTAATGTCACCTTTCATGGTCAATGTTAGCCCCACAATGTCAGAAGATCTAGAGGAAGTTCCCTACTAATCAGATCGACCCTTGTGAGAATGTATATGCTGATATGGACAATACCTTAATGAGTTGATGATGAATGAATAGATGATTACACTGATGAATGAATCGATCAATCAGTGAAAAAACATTAAGAAATTATCACATGCCAAGCACTTTACTAAGAGTTGGGGATACAAATAAAAAAGCAAGACATTCTGTGCTCAAGGAGAATACTTATTAATTATGGGAAAGAATACATATAAGTGGGTCCATTTGCAGCACAGATGGAGACATCCAGTAGTCCTTGGGATTCAGTGGGTAGGTGGATGGCAATGACCGGTCCTTACAGTAAATTTGCACATCAGAAGGCAATGCCTGGGGTTCTGGGGGCCTTAATAACAGGGTAGATGGTAAGGCCTCCAACATACCGAAAGGACTGTAGCACATTAGAGAGAAGCCCTGAGTTAAAATCCTGCCTTAGATACTCACTAGCTTTGTGACCTTAGGCAATTCAGTTGGCCTCTCCCAGCCTTAGTTTCCTCATTAGTAAAATGGGGGTAATAAGGGCACTGTAGTGGCAAGCACCCTAGCATGGCTGCCAACTCAGGTTCTTAGATCTGCCTTTCTAAAGGAAAGCAACTCAAAATGGGTTAACAAGCTCACTTTAATCAATCAAAAGGTCAGCACTCCGAACTTCAAAGAAGTTACAGAACTTACAAGACAGAGGAAACAAACAGATCAAGCAGACAGGCTTCCAAACTATCCAACCAATATCAATACCAAATCACAGTTACCAGAGAGGGAAGCATCAACATCTGGGTTTTCAAAGCCGAGGGGCTCTCAATGGCTTCCCAGAGTCTCATCTGGTCAAATCATACAACAATTCTCAAAGTGAGCCTCAAAGCAAAGCCTCCCATCAGGGTTTATATAGCCTTCTCCTGAATCAGAGAATGTAACTACCCTCTTGACCCACTTCCCAATCACACAGCATCAAGGTGTGGGCATTCCTGAAAACGAAGTCTCCTACCACAAGCTCCATGTGACCACATTCAGCCTATTAGGGGGCAAAGTATATTTTAAAAATCAAGGAAGGTTCTCAGAGTCTCTTAAGCCAATCAAAGGGCATAGGGGCAGGGAACATCTTTAAATTTGCATTTCCATTACAGGCACTTACCTCACAGTGTTGTAGTGAGGCTCAAATGGGATATTATAAGTAAAGTTCTTTGCAAACTTTCAAGTGATATATAAATGCTAGATCTTGTTATTATTATTATATATTATTATCATTATTACCCACTTATTCCCTCTAAATATATGAGGTATGAGTTAACCATGTTTCTAACCCACAACTGTTGAGAAAGGGGTTGTGGGCCCATCGTTGGGATCCTTGGAGAAGAATACCATTCAAGTGTCAGAAAAGCATAGCCACTACTTTCTAGAGTGGATTAGATAAGAATTCAGCATCAGGGGGCGGCTAGGTGGCGCAGTGAATAGAGCGCCGGCCCTGGAATCAGAAGGACCTGAGTTCAGAGCTGGCCTCCGACACTTAATTCGCACAAACAAAAACCTAGCCGTGTAACCTTGGGCAAGTTACTTAACCCCGATTGCCCTAAAGGGGCGGCTAGGTGGCGCAGTGAGTAAGAGCGTCGGCCTCGGAGTTTGGATGACCCGAGATCAGATCCGGCCTCAGAAAATGAGCACCCACGCATAAATAATGACTAGCCGTGTAACCTTGAGCAAGTTACTTAACCCCAATTGCTCTTAAAAAAAAATTAAAAAAAAAAAAGAATTCAGCATCATACCTCACATTAATATCATGCTTTCAAGTTTGAAATGTGCTTTCCTCACTATAACCCTGCAAGGTTGGTAGCACAAGTATCATTATATTTTCCAGATTAGGAAACTGAGGTCCTTAAGAGCTAAATGGCTTGACTATACTCCTACACTGAGTGGTGGGGAGCTCAAATCCAAGTTTCCTGATTCCAGGTCCGGTCATCTTTTCACTATTCCATTCTGGCCCCCTCACTAGCCAGTTAATTTATGCAAAAAGCAGAAAAGGCTATTCCTCAAGGTTCCAAAAATCATTCGATTGGTGAAAACGTCTAGAGGCCCAGATAATCTCAGTTGCCCTTTCTCTCATCTCTACATGCCCTTTATACTATTTACAATAAGTATCTGTTTATGTACTTCCAGCTAATTTCCAAAGAATCCCAAAAGATTAGCTCAATGGTAATATTCATAGACCACAAACCCTGACCTCCACCTTCTGGGGGTTAGTGAGTTGAGCTCTGTTATCTGTGAAAGTGAACTGTCCGGCCTCAACCCCAACTACTTACTCCCCAGCCTAAAGAAAAAGGGGGAAAAATTGGGAGGAAAGAAAAAGCAACCATTGCATTTCATTCCCTTCTCAGAAAGAAAGAGCTATAGTCCTTACATAGTCTATGCTCCAAAACATGATCGCAGATCTGTGATTTAATTCCTAGGCTCCCTGCTTTTCCAGACAACACTGTGAGGAACAATAGGATTACTTAAAACACTTTAGAACAATACCATAAATGTAGTTTTTGTACCCTGCTTCACTGTTGCCCAGAATTGCCCAACATTATCCAAAGCACATTGAATAAGTAGAAAAGGTTGGCAGAAGAGGAACCTCCAAAAGCATTTTTTTTTTAATCACAGGCTAGACTCATGTCATTGTACTGTGTTTGTTTCAACTTACCCAGTCTTCCCCCCTTCTTCCTCTGGCTACCTTAAAAAAATAATTTCATTGTCTTTTTAACATAGGGCTAGTTTCTTGTCATTTAAGGAAATATTTGAATGCCAAGTCCTGGTGCCAGTTAGCTTGGGCTGAAAGGAGGGTCATATTTCAACTTTAAAAATAATCTTCTCAAAGATGTAATTTCCTAACCTCATTCTCCTGCCCTGTGAAAACAATGCACAGAACATGAAGAATGAGGGAAGTGGGCAAATCCACAAACTCCTCATGCTTGGTTGGACCTCCACTGTGCTGGAAATTACCTCTGTCCAAAAAAGGAAGATCGAGGTAGTGCTACCCAGAGCTCTGTCCACCACCCTAACGTCAAGGGAGCCGACGAATTGTTGCTTCAGAATGACCCTTCCAAAGGGCAAGAGGCTACACCTCCTGGGTTACCTGTTTCACAGACCCTCCATTCTAAGTTCAAATCCTTCTTCTGACACTTTAAAATCTGTGGGACTCTGGGCAATTCATGATCTCTCTCGGCCTCAGTTTCCTCATCTATGAAACAGGAATAATAATAGCACTCAACTCACAGGATTATTGTAAGGATTCAAGGAGATAACATTTGTGAAGTGTTTTGCAAACTTTAAAGCACTATATAAATGCTAGCTATTGTTATTATTTTCCCAGAAATACTGTACTAGAGTTCCCTTGTCACAAGTCTGTCTAATTTAAAAGGTCTTAGGTCAGTTTACCTTGGCCTGCTTCTGCCAATAAGTTCCTGCCTTCACCAGATGAGTTCCATTCTTCATGCTTCTGCCTTCATCTGGCTCTGTTAACCATGAAACAGAGGGCCCATCACTCTAACTGTTCCTTTTCTGGGAGCTGTCATGTTTCCTTCTTCCTATTAGTTTCCTTCCAACATGGGGACTTGACAGGCCTCTTTGTGTGTGTGTGTGTGTGTGTGTGTGTGTGTGTGTGTGTGTGTTTCAAGTGTTTAAAAATGCCTTACTTTAAAAGAATCTCCATATGTCCCTTTTCTTTGACTACATCGCCAAAAGGCAGTGACTTAGTGATACCTTTTGATCAACTGTGTTAGTACCTGGAACAATGCCATAAATATCCAGTGGCCATCTCCACTATCCTTTCCTTCCCTCCAAAAAAAAAAAAAAAAAAAAAACAAAAAAAACGCCGCAAACTATGTTTTGAAATGACAAGCCCTGAGTAGCTCCATGACCTATTCCCTTGGTCTTTAGCACAGCTTGCAGGTTTAATAATATCTGTCCAAGAAGGAGCTGTCTGGGGCTGGCTCAGTAGAACCAGATGTCGAAAAGCTCTCTGATATCTGTCAGAGCGGTGCTTGCTCCCATATAAGCCTCTTCCTTCCTGTCAGGATCAGTATTCACATCTGGTTTTCAGATGGTGACAAGCTGTGCTCTCTGTGGTTCTCCCTCATTCTCCCTGGTGATGTGGGCAGCACTTTATAGAGCAACAAGGTTTGTGTCAAACATCCCTTCTGCATATCCCATGAGGCCTGGTTTCTCTTTGAGTGATAGAAGAACCCCGAGGAAAGAAGACCACTGGGTTGGGTTGGTGGTTCTTTTAAAACTAAACTAATTCTCTCTCTTCCCATTCACCCTCCTGCTTGCTGCCTTGACGTTTGTTTGGGGAACTATATTTGGTCCTGGAAGGGAATAATAATCTTTCTTCTAGCATCTGCTCACCATAAGTTTCTCAAACATATCTCTACCACATTATTGCCCTGAATAAAAACACTTCTAGTTTGCTGGGGGGAGAGGGGAGGGGTTAGAATGTGTTTCCTTGTCAAAGCTACCTCAGGTGCAGTATGTCCTTCCCAGGGGCCATGCCTTATGTGTTGATCTTATTGTTCTCTGGAGTTGACTTAGCCAAAAAAGAAATCATTGACTTGGACACAGGGAAACATTCCCCTGGCCAGTAGTTCTGCTGGGTTAGGATCCAGTAATCATAGTCTCCCAATTCTTCATGTTGATTGAAGCAACAAGACTGGGCTATATTAAGAGAAGGCTGAGGAAATGAAACATAATAGTCCATTTTTCCCCTTTCCTAGTTCAAAGACAAAAGTTGTTGCCAGATGCTATTGGACGATATGGCTTCTGGCTCTCCCCTAACCTTTTAAATGTATCAAGTAAAGACCTCCCCATAGTCATTGCATTGGTTGGAGAAGTAGGGCAGGGGTTGTGCGGGGAAAGGGGGAGGGAAAGGAGGAGTTGTATTAGGAAGTGGGGAAAACAAGACCATAGAGCCAAAGTATAATGGCTCTAGAAGGAGGATGCCAAAGCCCAGAGAGGTCACATGAGGGCAGCACCCTCCTCCCAGTCAGTCCCTCAGGCTCACAACCCAAGAGTCTTCCTGGATTCCTCACCACCTCTCACCCTCATATCCAAGATGTTGCAAAGGCCTGCTGGTCTCATCTTTGCAATAGCTCTCATATATAGCCCCTTCTTGCCTCTATTACTGCTACCATTTGGGTGTATGCCCTCATCACTTCATACTGGTCTGTCTGCCTGCCTAAAGTCTCTCCCCACTCCAATTCCGCCTTCATTCAGTCACTGAGAATGACTTTCTTAAAGAGCAGATCCAATCATGTCACCCCTCCCCACTCAGTAAACTCTGGTGGCTCCTTATTGCTTCAGGATCAAATACAAAACCTTCTGTTTGGCATTCAAAGCCTTTCACAATCTAGTCCCCTCCTACCTTTCCATTCTTTTTACATCTTACTTCTCCCCCACCCTATGTACTCTTTTATCCAAACACACTGCCCTTAGAGCTGTTTTACTGCTCCATCTCTCAGCTCTGGACATTTTGTCCCCCGACTCCTGGATCGATCTTCCCACCTCATCTCCACCTACTGCCCTCCCTGGCTTCCTTTAGGTCCTGACTAAAATCCCCTCTTCTGCAGGAAACCTTTCCAAACCTCTCAATTCTGGTGCCATCCCACACTTAATTATTACCTGTTTGTCCTGTGTATAGCTTGTTTCTACATGATTGTTTGCTTGTTATCTCCCCTATTAGACTGTGAGCTCCTCGAGAGCAGGGACTATCTTTTGTTTCTTTTTGTATCTCTAGTGTTTAGCAGATTGCTTTGCACAGAGTAAGTATTTAATAAATGTTTATTGATCAACTGACTGCTTGGTTCCTGTGCAGACACCTCACATAGTTTGGTGTCTTTGTGTATGGATTGACTGGATTCCTTGGGCATCTCTTGGGTAACTGTAGTCTCCAGCACCTCTATCCTCAAGCCCAGCTGGATACGACTGTGCTCCCATCTGGAATGCTATTGGTCTCTTTCAGAAAGGGCAAAGATCCTTAGCCTAGGATTAGCCTCTCTAGTTTCACTCCTTCTAGGCCTTAATTCTGAGGTTTGTCACCTCCCAGGCAGCAGCGTAGAAAAGGTATAGTCTCTCCCATTTGACAATTCTTCCAAATGGTCAAAGCTGGATTCCCTCAGTGAGAAACCTCAGCCTAATTTATAACCCCCGTTATGTTTCCCAGATTCCTGCAGTCTTGCTCAAAACAAGCCACTCAAGACAAAAGTACTGTAGCAGTGTTTGACCTGGGGCAATTTCATTATTTCTGTTGGCCTCTTCTTGTGCAATTGAATTACTTAAAGTTCAGAATCCATTCTAAGATATGGAATGCTTCTTTTACACCCAAAAAAGCCTTCCCCTTACTTTTCATCATCTCTGTCTTTGTCTCTTACAACCTTCAGCTTTCCTAATGTCTAAATCTAAAGGGAGAACACTCTTAATATGGGTAACAAGCCTGGAATAGTTGTTATTGTTCAGTCATTTCAGTCATGTCAGACTCTTCTTGATCCCATTTGGGATTTTCCTGGCAAAGATACTGGAGTGGCTTTTTCATTTCCTTCTTGAGTTCATTTTACAGATGAGGAAACTGAGGCAAATGGGGTTAAATGACTTGTCCGGTGTCACACATCTAATAAGTGTCTGAAATAGTAGGCTGGAGAAAGATTTTCAGGTGTTTTAAATACCAAAGAGGGAAGTCAGTATGAATACAAAATCATATCAAAATGATCTCAGGACTACTAAAACTAAAAGCAGTAGGCTGCCACTGAAACATTTCAAGTAGGGTAGTGACATAGTTGGACCTGTGTGATAAGAAATCTCCTTGGCAACTGTGTGGAGGATGGATTAGAAAAAGAGAGACACTAGAAGCAGGAAAACCAACAAGGAAGCTATTGAGTTAGTCAAGGAAACAGGTAACAAAGGTGTGAACTATGGTGGTTGTGGTGTAAATGAAGACAAAAAGGAGTCCAAGAGATACTGTGAAGGTAGAATCAAGAAGACTTGATAACTGATTCAAAATGGGAGAGGAAAGTGTGGAGAGGTAAAGAGCTGAGCCTGATTTTAAAGTTGAAAACCTGAATAAATGAAGGACGACAGTTCCCATGGCAAAAATGAAGTTTAAAAGAAGTGCTGGTCTGAGACAAAAGGTGAGTTCTTCTCCTAATTCATTGTGTTTATGATGCTGGTAAGGTATGTTATTAGACCCTTCTGAAGAAGGGTCTAATAAGAAGATGATAAGCCTCAACATGACAAGAGAGGGGTAGAGAGAGATACAGAGACAGAAACCGAGAGATACAGAGAGACAGAGAAAGACAGAGAGAGGGGGAGAGAGAGAGAGAGAGAGAGAGAGAGAGAGAGAGAGAGAGAGAGAGAGAGATTCAGAGACAGAGACAGACAGAGAGACAGATATGCATATAGGTTTGTGTAGATATAGATCTTGAAATCTGGTTTTCAATGTCACCTCAGCTGAAACCACTCTACCCAAACCACTCTCTCCCAGTTTCTTTATTTACACTTCACTCTATTTTAGGCCTTTTTAGCCTCTTTCCTGGACTATTACAGTAGTTGCCTAATTGGTCATCCTGCTTCCAGTATCTCCTGTTTCTAATTCATCCTCCATATAGCTTCCAAAAATAATTTTCTCAAAATGTCCTCAATCATTGCATATAATGTTTTTTTCTCGGAACTCATTCTTCTTTACCTCTCTATACCAGAAGGTCTATACCTTCTCTACATAGATGTATAGATAGATGGGTGAATGGATGGATACATATATGCATACATACATGGATGGGTGGATGGATAGATAGATAGAATTTTTTATAGTGGGGCATAGAGGATGAGCCATCAAAAGAGAGTGAGAAAGAAGGGACATACCAGTATGAGAGATCCAAGAGAGGATCTTGTCACAAAAATCCATTGGCTGAGTCTGTACTCAAATTCAGATTTCTATTTTCAGATCTAGGGCTCTTTCTGTTACCTTTACCTTCTTAGCTCCCATAGGTTTGAAGAGTTACAAGATAATAATAGCAATAATAATAGCATTTATATAGTACTTTATGGTTTGTAAAGCATTTTACCTGTTATCTCATTTGATCTTCACAACAATCCCATAAGGCAGATGTTACTACTATCTTCATTTTATAGAAGGGGATAACAATATTCTCATCTGTATCCTCAAACTAAAAATATGAGAGGTTAAGGGACTTGTCCAGGATCACACAGCTAGTAACTGTGCCAGGTTGGATTTGAACTCAGGTCTTCCTGACTCCACATCCAGCACTCCATCCACTGTGCCACCTAACTACGTGACCTTAGAGAATCTATACTAGTCCAACTACATAGTCCAATCTATACTAGTCAACCCTCTCCAAATAGTAAATAGCTGACCATCTGACAAAGGTGTCTTAGAAGGAATTTTTTAATTATTTGGAAGATTGTACTACTGGACTTCTAATAAATCCCTTGCAAAAGACTCTATTTACTTTTAAAAGGCAAAAAAAGGCTATAATTCTATCTTATTCATTATTTTGCTTCTTGGAAAAGACCTATGACCTTCATACTTAAGTTGAATTCTGCTCATATCATTCTGCAAAATTCTTCTCTGGTTCTATCATGATATAGGGTTGGGGAGTTTGGCAGGGAGAAAAGCTAGGGAACACAATCTCCCTGGTCTCCTAAATTCCTCATGGCCAATGTGGTTTAATTCCTTTTGCTGCAACCATAGTGCCTGGTTGGATGTTTGGCGCACAATGAGAATGCAATAAATGTTGACTTGTTCAGTAATAGTGTGTCCAAGTCTATCCATTTAAACCCTGTGTATTCTTGGGGAAATTATTTGACCTCTATGGATTTGATTTTGTTTCTTTATAAAAGGAGGGAAATGGACTGGTTGAACCCTAAGGTCTATACCTTCTCTAAGTTTATGATATTAGTCATCAGTCAACAAACATTTATTAAGCATCTGCAAATGTGCCAGGCACTATACTGAGCTCTAGGAAAACAAAGAAAGAAAAAAGACAGTCTCTACTCTTAAGGGGCTCACAGTCTATCACCAAAAGGGAAGAATTTCTAGAGAGAGAAAGGAGACTAATAATAAGTTCACAGGAAGCAAAAAGAAGACAAATCACAGATATACAAAAAGACTGCTTTGTTAGATTCACTTCAGTGAATGAATATAATTATCCAGCTGCTCTTTAGTCTGTTACTATCATTACTATGGAAGATAGCCATCTATAATATGAATGAATGAATGAAAAAAGTATTTTTTAAGCAAGCACTTATATGCCAGGCACTAAGTATTGGCATACAACTCCAAAAGTGAGCTGATTTCTGCCTTCAAGGACCTTACATTTCAAGAAGGAGAGAACATTAATAAGGAAATAGTCAGGAAATGGAGGTAGTATGAGGAGTCACAGGGATGGAGAGAATGCTAAGAGGAGTCAATGGATATGCCTTTTCTAGATAACATGGTAGTATTGTTTTGATTACTATGCTAAAGTCAAGAAAGAAAAGGATGGGGAGAGTACATGAGGCAAGGTAGATGGCATGAGGACTGGAGTGGAAATGGATAGGATCAATCAATCAAACAAGGATTTGTTAAGGTCCTAACAGTTCTAGGCACTGGGGATAGATAGATAGAATTTTATAGTGGGGCATAGAGGATGAGCCATCAAAAGAGAGTGAGAAAGAAGGGACATACCAGTATGAGAGATCCAAGAGAGGATCTTGTTACAAAAATCCATTGGCTGAGTCGGTACTCAAATTCAGATTTCTGTTTTCAGATCTAGGGCTCTTTCTATTACCTTTACCTTCTTAGCTCCCATAGGTTTAAAGAATTAGAGCAAACTAATATCTGTCCTCAAAGAATTTATATTTTATTGACTCTGAAGCATGGTCTGGTTTAGGACCATCTAGATAAAATGAAATAGATGAATTTGCTCTCCTCACTGACCAATGAGGACAGTTCAAATAAAGGGGAGGGGAAAGTAGAGGAATTCTGAAAGAGAATGTATTAATTACCCTGTGTTCTAAGAATAACTTGCTAATTCATGGTTTGGGTCTCCAATGTAAATCAGGGGAAAAATTCTTCATCTAAATCTTTGGTGGGAGGAACATGATATCTACTTGTGGGTGGCGAAGGGGTCAGGATAGACCTGAATTTGAACTAGCTGTGTGATTATGAGCAGTCACTTATTCCTAATGAGCCTTAGTTTTCCTCATCTATAAAATGTAAAATGCAACACCTCCCTTCACAGGTTATTATGAGCAGCCAATGAAATAATGAACTTAAAGTACTTTTGAAACCTTCAAATTGTATATAAATATCAACTAATGTTCTTATTAAATGGTTAACTAATCTCTATCAGAGGTGGGAATTATACTGGCCTAATTCTACTACAAAAAAGATAGCTTTTCCTACTAACTTCAGCTCGACAATAAATAAAGACTTGCAGCCCCATGTCTCTTGGTACTTACCCTCATGAACCACCTTAAGCCAATGGAAACAGGCTTCTCAGAGATGCTTTAAAACGAAACCATTCTAGAGGAAAGAGACAATTAGCTTAAGTATGGGTGTTCTTTTAGCTCACAATTTGGAATTGTTTCCTTTTTGTTTGTTCCTTTTTGTTTTGTTTTCATGTACATTATTTTTCTTTCAGAAATAATAGTTGTGTTATTGCTTGAGGTCAAAGGTGAGGAGAGCAGACACACAGAAAAAAGGCAAAGGCAAATCTGTGGCATTTCACTATTCCAGACTTTGGAGAACAGGCAGAATCCAAATTTAAACCACATTTTTTCCAAAGTGCCTTCTCATCCCCCACCGCCCACAATTCATATGCATTATATGGGAATTATATGGGAAATGGAATCCGTATGTTTCTTATTCATTTACACTTAAGTCATCAAAGTGGTGCCTTGAAGAACCATGTGATGTCCGAGGAAGGAGCCTTCAGAGACCCTTTTCTTTGAACAAGCCTTTGTTCTTAGAAACAAAGGAGTTGCTAGAGCTGCTGTTTATAAAGAATAAATGAACTTGAACCCCAAAAAGGTTAGACTTATTTCGAGTGTGTTCTATATTTGGAAAGAATGTGAACATATAATTTCTAATACTTGAGCTTCCATGGTCAAATGATTTCCTTCTTCAGCTGTCAGGAGATGCTGCTAAGTACAGTAAATGAGGGTCTGAGTCTAGGGTTGGAGAGTAGTGGAAAGAGAGCTAAGCCAGGAGGGGTAGTCCATGCCTGGAATCCCTGCTGAGGCTGGCAGAGCCTTTGAGCTTGGCAGCACTGAGCTGCTCTGGATGGGTTTTTTAAATGGATTCCACGTCTAAACAAAGTTTGACATCAAAAAATGCTGAGCTTCCAGGAACAGACAAATCACCAGGCTTCCTAAGGAGGGGTAAATCAGACCAAAGAGGACTTGTTTGTCCTTTGTACTCAAAGAGGATAAATGACATCATGATGTTGGGGTCAAGGTACAGCGTGTTCTACTGTGGCCTATCAGTCCAATAGGAGCTTGGAAGGCTCTCCCACAGGTCAGGCCCAAATAATCTGCTTGAACATTAGGGATGGAGATGTCTCTAGACTTGTGCCTCTCATGTTTCCTTTGTGCTACTGTCATTCCACTTCACTCACAGAGCACAGCTCCTTTGATGTAGGCAGGTCATGCTGGGTGGTCCTGTGCCAGCATCATCCAAGTGTCGTGATCAATACTAAAGTTCTTCAGAGAGACCTTGAGGGTGTCCTTGTACTGCTTCTGAACTCCTGTGAGGGCTTGCCTTGTGTGAGTTCTCCATAAAATATTTTTTTAGGCAAACATACATTTGGCATTCAAACAAGGTGGCCAGCCCATCAGAGCTGAGCTCTCTGCAGCAGAGTTTGAATGTTTAGCAGTTCATCTTGAGCAAAGATCTCAATGTCCAGTACCTTATCTTGCCAGGTGATCTTCAGAATCTTCCTAAGACAATTCACATGGAAGTGATGCAGTTTCCTGTGCTGGTCGACTGTCCAAATTTCAGGGGCCTACAACAATGAGGTCAGCACGATGGCTCTGTAGACCTACACACCTTAGTATGTAACCTAATACCTCTTCTTTCCCTTCTGAGCCTCTCAAAAGCTTAGCTAGCTCTAGCAGCATATGTGTAAACCTCCTTTGCTATTAAGTAGAGAATAGCCCTGGACTTCTAGCCTGAGTGAGGTAGAGAGATTTGTCTTTAAAAAAAATTTTTAAGTGGTTCACTTTAAACTAAGAACCTTTATTCAAACCTCAACTCTAATACTATGTGACCCTGGGCCGGATACTTATCCTCTCTAAGACTGTTGACAACAGCAACAATAACATAGCTACCATTTATACCATAAAGTGCAAGGTGCTTTACCTATATTATCTCATTTGATTCTCACAACATGTTCTGATGCCGCTATCCTGCCTCCTAGTACTTACAAGTGGATTTCTTAGAGTTGGCTACTACATCCTTTCAGATCTCTAGGGGGAACCGAGAAGGGTAGAGAGTATCTTACTAATGGTATAATTCATAAACTTCAGCTGGTATGCCTCCCTAATGATTCATAGTTACTATAAATTAGTTAATCAATCAACTTTTAGCAAGGGGTATTGTTCTGAGGTATAGTAAGAGTGGTTACTACAAAACACCACACACACACGCATACACACACAATCACACAGAGTCTATGACACAGTCTCCTTCCAGTACATGCAGAGTCTAAGGAAATGTGGACTCAAGCCTAGATAGGTATGGGCTAAAGAGCTAACTCACAATTTCTGGAGGTCCTCTTGCTATAGTCCTCAAGATGATTCCCTTATGGGGCAGCTAGGTGGCTCAGTGAATAGAGAACTGGCCCTGGAGTTAGGAGGACCTGAGTTCAAATTTGGCTTCAGGCACTTAACACTTACTAGCTTTGTGACCTTGGGCAAGTCACTTAACCCCAATTGACCTGCCCTTCCCCCTCCAAAAAGCAAAAACAAAACAAAACAAAAAAACCTTAAAAAAAAGATGATTCCCTTAGGTGTGGTATAGCTTTTTTTCTAGGATCATAATAGAGACTTAAATCTTCCTTCTTTCACTCCGTCCAATCTATTCTCAACTCCTAATGAAGACTATGTTTCCAGCTATTGCTAACACAGGGACTCTAGGATGTTGATGGGAATATGGCAGGTCCAAAACCCTCCTGGTCATTTGAAGTTGTCAGGGTCCTTTTCTTCCAAAGTGCAGAGCTGAGGAGACATAAGCAAAGCCCAAGGTTCCCTCCTCCCTGCCAACGAATTCCTTCTCAGGAGCAATTCTCTCTCCCGTCCAATTGCTCCTTTTCTTCTAATTAGCTTGACGGCTTTTTATAAACCTGAAACAGAGAAGGCCCAAGTCCCTTGAGCCAAACCAAACCAATTTCAGTTGGATCTGGGGAGGTGCTCAGGTCACATTCACATCCAATAAACAATTGTAGCATATTATCACTTGCTTGAAGTATAGTGGGATAAAAGTCTAGGTTGACTCCCACCTTACACGAATAAGAGAAGAGGTGCTGAGAGAGGTAAGTGACCTTCCAAGGCCATACATCTAGAAAGTGTCTGAAGAACTTTTTGATCCCAGGTTATCCTGACTCCAAATTTAGGCCTTTACCTATTGTCACAGACTACCAAAGAATTGTCAGGACCAAAGAATTCATCACTGATGGTAAACCTCTCCACTTGTTGAGGTTGGTCCTCAGAAAGCACTTGCAGACAATTTTGGAGGTCTTTCCATCATAGCTAGACCAGTGTTTGCTGGCATTGTACTCTAAAGCCCAGGGTCACCACCACATCATGTGAAGTAGAAGGCTCCCAAAATGTTGAGGGGCCTCCTCTGGGGGATACATGGGAGGACAAGGGCAAGAGTCACCTAGAATGGGCAGGCATGGATGGTTACTCTCTACCACTTAAGAAAGTCTCTCGCCTTTCCGTGCTGCCCTGAAGAGGGTTCCATACAGCATTGTTCTCGGTTTCCGTCGTAACTTTAAAGGGAAACTTTCACAATGTCCGGAGCCCTGGATGTCCTGCAGATGAAGGAGGAGGATGTCCTCAAGTTCCTGGCTGCAGGAACCCATCTGGGCGGCACCAGTCTGGACTTCCAGATGAAACAATATATCTACAAAAGAAAGAGTGATGGCATCTACATAATTAATCTGAAGAGAACTTGGGAAAAAACTTCTGCTGGCTGTGCATGCCATTGTAGCCATTGAAAACCCAGCCGATGTTAGTGTCATCTCATCCAGAGAGCCTGGCCAGAGAGCTGTTCTGAAATTCGCTGCTGCCACTGGCACCACACCTATTGCTGGACGTTTCATACCGGGCACCTTCACCAACCAGATCCAGGCAGCTTTCAGGGAGCCTCGCCTCTTGGTGGTCACTGATCCTCGGGCAGATCACCAGCCTCCAACTGAAGCATGGTATGTTAACCTCACAACCACTGCCCTGTGCAACACAGACTCCCCACTTTGCTATGTGGACATTGCCATTCCATGTAACAACAAGGGAGCTCACTCCGTGGGTCTGATGTGGTGGATGCTAGCCCGTGAAGTCCTGCGGATGCGTGGTACCATCTCCCGGGAACACCCATGGGAGGTTATGCCTGGTCTTTACTTCTACAGGGAGCCAGAGGAGATTGAAAAGGAAAAGCAGGCCACAGCTGAGAAGGCAGTGACAAAGGAGGAGTTTCAGGGTAAATGGACTGCACCCACCCCAGAATTCACTGCTATTCAACCAGAGGTGGCTGATTGGTCTGACGGAGTACAGGTGCCATCTGTGCCCATTCATCAGTTCCCCACTGAAGATTGGAGTGCTCAGCCAGCTACTGAGGACTGGTCTTCGGCTCCTACTGATCAGGCCACTGAGTGGGTAGGAACTACTACAGAGTGGTCTTAAAACCCAGATGCTCTAATAGTGTTGGAAAAATGCTGATTGAAAATAAACATTGGTTTCTTAACAAAAAAAGAAAGTCTCTCTACTGATGAAAAAGTGATGTGAACTTTTATAGCTGGTTCATGTATTTATCTGGAGTTTATTTTGGTATATGGTGTAAAGTGATGATCTAAACCCAATTTCCATTAAACTGCTATGTAGTTTTCCCTGCAGGTTTTGTCAAATAGTGAATCCTTATCCCAGTAGCTGGGAACTTTGTGTTTATTGAAAATGAGGCTACTGAGTTCATTTGCTTCTATATGTTTTGAACCTAATCTCTCCCATTATCAAATCATTTTGATGATTACTGCTTTGTAAGATAAGCTACTTCCCACTTTTTTTTCATTATTTGCCTTGAGATTCTTTATCTTTTGCTCTTCCACATGAATTTTGGTATTATTTTTTCCTTGTTATAAGTCCTTGGTAGTCTTACTGGCATGGAATTGAATAATTAAATTAATTTAGGTAGTATTGTCATTTTTTAATGCTAGCTTAGCCTACCCATGAACAACTAATATTTCTCCAATTTTTTAGGTCTTTATTTGTGTAAAGTTGGACTTACATAGTTCCTATGTGTATCTTGGTAGGTAGGGTCCTAAGTATTTAATATGTTCTGTGATTTTTTTAAAGGAGATTTCTCTTTCTATCTTTTCCTGTGGAATTTTGTTGGTAATACACAAAAATGCTGATGATTGTATTTTATTTCTTGAGTCTATTTTTATCCTGAGTGAGTTTATTTTATAGCCTATAATTTCCTTGGTTTCCTTCAAAGCTCAGCTCAAGGATCATTTTGTGTAGGCCTTCCCTGACTACTACTTCTGCTTCCCCCCAACTACTACTGCTTCCCACCCCACCCCCCGCAATGATCTTATGTATTAGTGCATTAAATTTGTTTAAATTTTTATGCATGGTTCCTCCAACAAGGCATGAGCTCCTTGAAGTCAAAGACCATATCTTTTGTCCCCTAGTGCCAGTTTATAGCTTGATATTAAAAAGATGCTTAATAAGTCCTTGGTTACATAATTACTTGATGGATTGAGTGAAGAATTGACATAGGTTTTGGAGGTTAGGAAAACTTTGGGCAAGTGAAGAAGAAACCCAAGGGCATTCTCTATGTTGAAAAATCAAGAATGAAGGGTTGGAGAGAAAAGAAATAAGGGTCTAAAGGTCAGTGGATAAAACAATTTGACTCAAGTGGAAAGTTTTATTAAGGAATTGTGTGAGATAAGAATGCCTAGTTAGATTGGAATCATATTGTAAGAGGCTTTAAATATCCAACTAAGTGAACTCTGGTGCTGCAACTGGTAAACATTTAATGAATATCTGTTCAATTAACCTTATCTTATAGTTAACCAGGAATGTTTGCTTCTGGGCAGGGAGGTAAGAGTATAAAACTGATATTTAAGATGGCACTGATGTGCAATAATGTAATGGGAATGGGAATTTGAAGATCTTCCATGCCCCCAATAGGTCGAATGTAATCACATGGAGCCTGTGATGGGAGGAGTTTGCTGAAGGGTGGAGCAGAGCCCACTGGAAGCTGGTGGTCAGAGCAGCTAGAGGGAGGGAGGAGAGAAGACACAGGCAAGGAGACAGCAAGACTTGTGACTGCTTGTGGGAAAGCTAAAGGATGGTGTGGCTTCCTGCCATGTTGTGGTATATTAGCTCCTTTGTTGCTATAATGGATTTGACTTTCTGGTATTGAGATTTGACTTTCTGGTGTCTGAATAAATGCTTTGCTTCTGTCTTCTATATGGAGAATCTGTTATATTTTGCAATTCAGAACTGTGCCAGCACATTTGTAGTTACCATTGGTGCTGTGAATATTGCATTGGCGTTACAAAGATGAATCAGAGAGCAGAAATATTTGAGTTAGAAAAACAAATTTGAAGCCATTGAAATAATCCAGGTCTGAAGTGATGATGATGATGATGATGATGATAGCTAGCATTTATATAGGGCTTTAAGGTTTGTAAAAATACTTTTAAAAATATTTTCTCATTTGATCCTTTCAAAAACCCTGTGAGGTATGTTATAGTAATGTCTCCATTTTACAGATGAGAAAACTGTGTCAGATAAAGGCAAAATGACTTGCCTAGGGTCACATACCTGACAAATATCTGAGGCCAGTCTTGAACTCAAGATCTTTCTAACTCTAGACCCAGTTCTCTATCCATTGAGCTATTTAGCTATAAAGGACACTTTGATCCTGAAAGTTATAGGAATGGTAAGTGTGGACATAGGGGAGTAGATTGACATACCATATCCAGTAATAATAACTAAATTTATTTGATCAACATTCCATCGTTCCAGAATTGGAAAGGGGAAGAGGGATGAGGAGAAGGGAAGAAGAAAATGACTCACAGAAGAGATATTTCTTTATGAAAATCATGTAGTAAATGGTGGACCTAAGATTCAAATCTAGCTTTCTGATTTCAAATCCAACTATATTTCTACTACACCAGACATCCATTTAAAAATGTCTACTAGTCAATTAGAGATCAAGTCTAGAGCTATCAATTTAAGAGGCAAAGTGTTCGAACCATGAGAGTGGATGGCTTCTCCAAGAGAATCATTACACAAAGTGAAAAGCAAATGTTGTTGTTAAGTCATTTCAGTCACATCTGACTCTCTGTGACCCCATTTAGGGTTTTCTTGACAAAGATACTGGAGTAGTTTGCCATTTCCTTCTCCAAATCATTTTATAGATGAGGAACTGAGGCAAACAGGGGTAAGTGACTTGTTTGGAAGATCAAACAGCTAATAAGTGTCTAAGGTCAGATTTTAACTCAGGAACGTGAGTCTTCCTGACTTGGTATTCTATCCACTGAACCACTTAGTTATCCCAGAAAAAAAACAGATGACCAAGAACTATCTACATTGGGGGAATGTCATCTATATCATTTCTGTGCACCTGTTCTTCAGAGACAATCTGTCTTCCAATCACATTTTTCTTAAGATTTGTTTTCTTGCCCTTTTGACAAATTCTCTCCTTTGATTTGGATTTAGGAATTGGGATGAGATAGAATTCTGTAGTCCATTATCCTAAGGTGCTACTAAAAGCATATTTCTTCTTTCTTTTAATGATTCGATTGATCCACTCCTTGGAGGACCAGGGCTCAGTTGGCACAGAGAAGCTGCTCAGCTAGCAAGTAAATATTTTAGTTATACTTTCCCTCTCATTTCTGACCATCTGTGTTAAAGCCAAAGGATGATGTTCTGAAAAAGAAGAACATAGTATGGGTAGTGGTAGGGGTGGTATTTAAGTTTTTCTATTTTCTTTATCTTTCTTTATATATCTATGAGGGGAGGTCTGTAGCAGCAAGCACCCCAGCACCCCCAGAGTGGCTGCCAACACAGATTCTTAGATCTGCTTTTCAAAAGGAAAGTAACTCAAAATGGGTTAACAAGCTCATTTTAATCAAACAAACATATATCATTTACCTTGTTCAGGGGGAAAAGGTCAGCAACCCAAACTTCAGAGTATACAGACAGATCAAACAGACAGACTTCCAAACTGTCCAACCATTATCAATATCAAAATCACAGTTACCAGAGAGGAAAGCATCAACATCTGGGTTTTCAAAGCCGGGGGGCTCTCAGCAGCTGCCCAGAGTCACATCTGGTCAAATCACACAACACTTCTCAAAGTGAGCCCCAAAGCAAAGCCTCAAATAAGGGATTATATAGTCTTCTCCTGGCTCAGAGAATGTAACCACCCTCTTGACCCACTGCCCAATCACGCAGCATCAAGGTGTGGTCATTCCTGAAAACCAAGCCTCCTACCACAGGCTCCATGTGACCACATTCAGCCTATTAGGAGGCAGAGTATATTTTCAAATCAAGGAAGGTTCTCAGAGTCACTTAAGTCAATCAAAGTCTCTTAAGCCAATCAAAGGGCCTAGGGGCAGGGAAGGTCTTCAAATCTGCATTTCCATTACAAGGTCATGAGTCTGAAGGGCACTGAAATGTACTGTGGAGGGGAGAAATAAGCTCTGTACCACACTGTTGGAGGTCACTCTAAGGCTCCCACTCTCTTAGTTCAGGTTTGATATTGAAACAAAATGTAGAACTAGTGAGTTATTGAACAGTTAACAAAAGGAGGTTTACTTTGCCCTAACACAACAAGGATATGCAACAAGAATACAGTGGAACTTACAGTGTGGGATATGATGAATGACACTGGGATTCATGTGGTCTTCAGAAATTCACTGACTGAGAGGCTCAGACTCCATGTGGTTGGGATTTTGTATGCCCTTAGATAACCAGAAAGCTGTGTCAGGGAAACCAAAGCCAATCAAGTCCCAGAGGCAGCTCTTTTTTTTCTTTTGTAAAGCCACCCCATATTGTATGTGGGAGGAAAGAAGCCTTGTCAGGAAAATTCTGGTTCTATCATATACCCACTCTGCTGGGGTCACTCTCTCAACCACTACTCTCACTGACAGGCTGTGCCCCCAGAGGGCAGCTTACTATTCTTCCTTTTAGGATTCTAGGGATAACCCTGAAGAATTGAAGTTTTTAATACTATCATTTACATGCCCCCACCTGATGTGCTTCCCAACTTTGATCAACTCATTGACATCAATTTATTTTTATGCAAGGATATTTGCTGAAGAGGTGTAGAATGACAGAAGGTACAAAGACATGTTCTAACCCCAAATGGAGTGGCACACTCTCCCCTTACACACATGCAAGGTCCCCGAGGGAAACTGGGCTCAAAATTAAAGTATAAGACTAGTAAGATGTTTATGTTGGAAATACAAAGGAAGAAGGGATAATTCTTGACTCGACCCTGGGAGTGCCTTTTCTCCTTTCATGGAGTCCCCACAAATTTCAGCATGAAGCAAGGTGTCAGTGATGGATGAATTTCCCCTTAGTTCAACTAGACTGGCTTACTGGCTCATTGTGAGGCATGGTAGTTCAGCTGACTTGGTTAATTCACTGCTGGGCTGGGTCAAGCAAGTCAATCTACTATACTGGTTCCTTACCAGCTGCTGTTCCTACTACTTCCAGTTACTAAATGAAACCTCTTTGGTGGTTATAATGGAGATTCCAAACTTATTAGTTGTCTGGGCACTCACTCTGCTCTCTCAATATTCACAAAAGAGATAAAAGTAACATATATGTCGTGTTTTCATGGACATGCGGTGGCCAGGTGGGGAGATAAAGAATTCACCACCTAGCATCTGACAGCAGTTCTTCCCTCATTGGGAACCACCAAAGAAAACCACACACACACACACACACACACACACACACACACACACACAGGGGCAGAGATATATATGTGAACTCAATTCCAGATCCATGCCTCCTCAGACATCAGTCCTCAAGCTTCAAAGTCAATTAGAAGACTTTTCACCACTGTACAATATAGAGCCCTGAATCATTTATGACTCAAATAGGTCTACCAAGTCTCCATGTATTAGATTGGAACCAGCCAGGGAATATTGAGCATGTCCTACATAAGACATCAGGAACAGCAAATCTGAAGATACTCTAAGGATTGGGCCTTCATTGGACAGTCCTTTTATATCGTGATTGAACTGACTCAGTCTATGCCTTTAACTTACTTATTTTCATAATCTAATTTGAGACTACTAATGAATCAGTTATCTTACCCAACTGATCTCTGGCCCTCCCAACTATGCTCTCTATTTTAAGACTAACTTGCATTATATAATTTTGAAAAGAAGAAGGAATTTTCTTTTAAATGTCATGTAAGTAGATTAAGTAGTCCAGATTAATATGTCTACAAGTAACTGGTACTCCAGCTAGACTGGGCTATTGCCCTTTCTCAACCTTTTTTGCCTCCATGAATTTGCCCATGTCCCCATTAGTTGTAATACATTCCTCTTCTCCCACATGCAACTTACAGGCTTCCTATGTATCCTTTAAAGACCAATTACAATGTCAGTTTTTTAATGAAGATTCCAATGATTTTCCCAATGAATGACTTTGTTTCCCCACCTCACATAACATTTTCTTTGCACCTCTCTTATGGACTTAATATGCATTACTTTGTTCTATTGTTATTTATGGAAATGTTTTTGTCTTCTTACTAGAATGTAATATGTTCATGAGATTTACATCTGGAATCATGCTTACAGGTCATCTAGTCCAACCCTCTCATTTTGCAGATGACAGACTGAAGATTAAATGATTTGCCCAAGATCGCACACACCAGGTAAGTAGCTGCCAGGTTTTCTGACTCTTAATGTTGTGTTTCTTCTTCTGTACCATGATATCTCCCATTGGTGATCTGCCCAAGGTACTTAGAAGTAGATCTGAGACTTAAATTCTAGGTCTCCTCATTCCAAGTCTAGACTATTTAATCTCCCCAGCCTTAGCACAGTGCTATGCACACTGTTGCTGTTGTTAAGTCATGTCTGACTCTTTGTCACCCTGTGGAGCATATTATCCGTGGGGTTTTCTTGACGAAGATACTGGAGTGGTTTGCCATTTCCTTCTCCAGTGGCTATAACATGATACATATTTGTTAACTGAGCTAAATTGAGACCAAAGATCTTGAGACTGAACTTTAGAGGGAGATGAGGGTCCATGTGCTTTGAAAGATAAAATGACTTAATGGGGCCTTCTTTAGAGAGAAAAGAATGCTTGAGAACAGAGCAATGATAATGAAATGTTGACTTCTTGGTTTTGATAGGGCAGTTTAATGAGTTGATTAATTATACTCAGATTCTCCTTGTGGACACTCAATTATTATTTGATAAAGAGATGATTGGAAACCCCACTCCTAAAGACAAGTGAAATTGTTAGGGCAGAAGCTAGAGCATTCTTTCTTCCCTAGGGCAGAGATTTCTTGGAAGAATACCAAATGTATTTTGAGAGAACTCCTCCATGTAGTTTTATAGAAATATACCACCCTGCTGTACAGCTTCTTCTCCTGACTTCCCTGCCCTGGGCTTTGGGAGGGATCCCTTCACTGCAGACCTACCCATCAGGCCAGTCTTCTGCACAGATAAACCCACACACTAAACTGGTGGCAAAACAACAATAGCAACAACAAAAATAACACACATTTCTAAAATGTTTTTCTTTCAGTAGCCTTGTGAGGAATCCTGGAAATCAAGGCTCAGAGAAGCTAAATGATTGATGAAGGTCACACAGTCTGCAAGTTTAAACCCAGGTCTTCTGACTCCTACTGCCCAAACTGGGTTATGTCTTTGGTGGATTCCATTTCTGGTGTATATGATCATGTACAATATTGAGGTATAACAAGGTATACAGCCCAATTCACACCTAAATCAAGCTCTCTTCCTGGAGTATATTTGTGTCTATTTGCACAGAGGGCAGCTCTTATGGGTGGGATGTTGGAATGGTTTATCATGACCTTGTCTATGATTATAATTCAACTAAATTCAATAAGCATTTAAGTACCTACTGTGTCCATCTAAATGGATGATCCTGTGTATCATTAGATGGTGGATAGAAACAGGCAAAAACAAAACAGTCCTTATTCTCAAACAGCTTCCTTTCTACTGAGATGAAATACTGTGCACATGGATAAGTAAATGTAAAACACATAAAAAAAGAAATGCAAAGAAATGTGATGGTTTGGGGAAAGAACCAATGCTTGAAGAAATCAGAGGGTATATGTTTTTTTTTCCCTCAGTAGAATGTAAGCTCCTTGAGGACAAAGAATTGTTTCATTTTAATCTTTAGCTCCCCACTGTCTAGCACAGAGTCAAGTACCTAGTAGTTACTTAATAAATGTCAGTTGAATTGAATGGGCTACACATCTAAATATGGTACATTCTTTTCTCTCTAGGAAGTTTCATAATAATAGGTGGTAAAAGGGCTCAAAAAAGACACAGACACAAATAAGTGTGATGAGTGTGGAGTTTTATTTTTCAGTTGTGTCTGACTCTTTGTGACCCCATTTAGGGTTTTCTTGGCAAAGATACTGGAATGGTTTGCCATTTCCTTCTCTGGCTCATTTTACACATGAAGAACTGGGGTAAATAGAGTTAAGTGACTTGCCCAGAGTCACCCAGCAAATAAGTATCTAAGGCTGGATTTGAACTCATGAAGATGAGTGTTCCTGATTCTAAGCCCAGGGCTCTCTCTACTGAACCACCTAGCTGCCCCTGATAAATGTGGAAAGTCCTTGAAAAAGGATTATCAGAAATCTAAGGAGATCAGTTTAATGGCAAAGGGAAGAAGGGAGGGTTAGGAAAGACTTCTCCAAGAGTGCAACATCTGTGTTGGAGATTGAAGGAAGAGAAGGACTTCCAAAGATGTAGATAGGGTGGCCCATTGCAGGCATGGAAGACGGCCTGAGTAAAAGAGTAGAGAGCAACATGATATACAGGAAAAACGGGATCCTAGGAGCCTGTGAGCTGTCCAGCTGGCTGTAACAGTGCTCCGAGGGGTATGGCATGATGAGATCACGTCCTTCCACTTAACATGGGTACATGCTCAAGCTGAGCCCCTTGGACCAAGAAGCTCGTTCAGATTTTCTGACTTGGAAATAAGACCTTTTGTTTTCTTTCGGTTTAATTTCCCTCCCTTACCCATACTTTGTGCTGGAGTAAGAAATAGAATGGAATAAACAGCTTATAATATTTTAATGTGGTATATAATATGGGATTTTCTGTTTGTAAGATTTTTTTCCCTGGCTTTCTGCTTGAATATGACAATATAGAAAGGATGAATATTATTAAAATTGTTCAAATGCCAAAGAGCAGCAGGAACGGTAAACTGAGCCCTTGCCAGACTTGTTTCCTTGGCCCAGGCAGGAAAGAACTGGCAGGAAACTTATTCACAGGGAGTTTAGAATCAATGCAGAATAAAGCTTCAGTGGAAAATGCTTTAATTGAGTCTTGCAGATAAAGAACAAAATATTTAAGCAGCCTGCAGTCCAACAAAGCCACCCAGCCTGTAGTGCACATAGAAAAATCAAGCTGGAGTTCTTGACTACTAATGGGTGATTGTGATTTCTCTTGAGCAAGGGGCTATCTGCAGTGTTCTGTGTTGATAGAAAAAAAAAGCAAAGGTCAGAGATCATATGCCATTTAGAGATAGAAGGCAGTTACTTCAACCATCTCATTGTGCTTGTGTATGTTGTTGTTATTTTATGGGTGCCTTTTGTTTTTGTACCATAATCATTTCCCAGGAAACACCCAACCCTATCCTACTACCCATGAATTCTCCTTTGTAACAAAGGAGAACAGAGAAAACCCATTGACGCAAGGACGTTCTGAAAGGGAGCACACCCATCTTCCCACCTCTCAGTACAAAGGAGGCAGGTATATTTCATCAACCATCCAGGGTTGATCATTACAGCTAAACAGATTTCTGTTCTGTTTTACCATTGTTTTTGCTTACATTACAGTAGTCTTTGTGTCTACTGTAGGTCTGCTGTTATTGTTCAATTGTTTCAGTTGTGTCCCAGACTCTTCATGACCCCATTTGGGGTTCTCTTGCCAAAGATACTGGAAGGGTTTGTCATTTCTTTTTCCAGCTCATTTTTACAGATGAGAAAACTGAGGCAAACAGAGTTAAGTGACTTGCCCAGAGAAACATAGCTAGTAAGTATCTGAGGCTAGATTTGATCTCAGGAATATGAGTCTTCCTGACTAAGCCCAGTGCTCCATCCATTGCCCCATATATAGTTCTACTTCTCTTTAATTCATTTTCTCCCTTCATTTATCTTTCCATGCTTTTCTGAATTCTTAATGTTAATTTTTTCTTATGACACAAGGGTTCCATTATATTCATTTAGCACAATTTATCCAGCCATTCTCCAGTTAATGGACACTTGCCCTGTTTCCTTTGGAGGGTGGGGGTACAGGTTGGGATTTCTGTCACAGAAAGTACTGCTATGAATAGTTTGGAATATGTGAAGCTTTTTTTTTTTTTTTGGTCTCTGATTTCCTTCTTATTTTAAAAATGAGGAAATTGAAACCCTGAAAAGTAATCCTTTTCCACATAGCTAGTAACTGTAGGACTGTATCCCTTCTCACAAATCTGGAGAATATCCTCTCTAGGTACAAGGTACTCTGTGGGTCTGAACCCTCTTAAAAATATATAACTCATTAGTGTCTGGTGATGTGTGTGTGTGTTTTGTTCTCTAGTCAGCCAGAAGAAACAATTAGTTTTGTTTTGTTTTTAGAAAAATATTTAATGAAAGAACATCATAAGAAAAGTTGCAATAAAATATTCTCCGTGTAAGCCTGGAATATACGCTCTCAAAAGCACACATATCATCAGAAAGAAGAGTGGGTATGCAAAAGAAGCAAACATGATTTAATTCTAATTGTTAGGAAGATCTCCCTTAACCACAGAAGATAATTCAATAAACATCAGCTTATGTCAAACATCTAATGGACTGAGACCAGAGCTCCAAAGTTTAAAGAACAAAACAAAAACAAAAAAACTAGTCCTCTTTTCACCTTTAAACAAAGAGTTCCCTTCTTTACCAAAAAGGAAAGGAAGACTTAAATGGTATTATTTCTGAGACCCTGCCAAACTTCAGCCCTGAAAAGGGACATGGAAAAAGAAAGTTCTGGATTTAGAGTGAGAAGACCTGATTCTGAGTCCTTGTGCTGTTACTGCTGGTACTTAATTGTCTATATGACCTCGGGTAAGTAAGGCACTAGCTCTGAAAGGAGAGGACCTGTTTTTAAATCCCACCTATGTGACCTTTGGCAAACCACTGTAGGTCTCTGTAAAAAAAAATGGTTGGACCAGAAGGCTATTAAGGTCTAATTCTAAGAAAAATACTCTTCTGGGCCATCTTGGGTTTCATAGATGGGGGTATTGACTCTCTTAGATAAGGATTAGTTCTTTAGTCAAAGGTATCACACCCAGCTAACAAAAGAGAGTCTAGGGCTAGGCTAAGATGAACTCATTCCTTTTGGGCACCAAAGTTTGGGTCAAATCAAGTCTAGAAGCATTTATTAAGTTTTTATTATTCATAAGGCACAGTCCAGAGACACAACAGAAATAAAAAAAGAAGGGAGTATTTACCCTTAAGGAGTTTAAGTCACAATTAGAGGAAGACAACACATAAAAGGAAGTTGAGAAGTGGGGGTAGAGAGGGCAAAGAGGAATGAAGGAATGAATGTGACTGACCTGGGACCCCTTCCTTAAAATGGAGGATCCTAGAGGAAACAACCAATCAGAGGAAGGGGACATCGGAGTAGAGGGATCTTCCATTGTGAGAAGGCTCCTGGAAATAGTAGCAAAGGAAGCTTCCAAGGTGAAACTACAAGGAAAATGGTGGAGAAGGAAGTCCAGATGCATGGAGAAGAAAGGAGTAAACAGGAGTGGGGAAAGATAAAGTCCTTTTCCCCAGACTTTGTCTAAATTAGTGTTTGACATTTTTAAAGTCCTATATGGATTAGCCTGCAAATGAATTGGAGCCCAAACTAAGGAGGAAAGGTCATTGTTCTCCAACTACCAAGATCTGATTTCTGCCCCTTTTATGCATGTGGATCAGTCCCTAGGTCACTGTTGCTTGAAACTCTATTTTGTCTTGTAAACAGGCTTTACTGTCTCTCAGGGAAACAAGACTGATTTTTGGTTTCTGGTCTTCCTACTACAATCCATTTCTGTCTTCTCACTATGATACTATCTACACAGAGATTCTACCATAGGTTATACATTTTAAACAATTTTTATTTCTTTAAAGCCAAAGGCATTATTTCACACTACTACAGTATAAGCACATATAACTACTCCATTGTAATGACATGTTTTCATATAGAGCTCCCCATGGAGCTAGAATTAAAATATTTAAGAATGCTTTTAAAAAGATTATTATTTTTTTTTCTTTTTAGAGGGGGGAAGGCAGGGCAATTGAGGTTAACTGACTTGCCCAAGGTCACACAGCTAATAAGTGTTAAGTGTCAGAGGCCAGATTTGAACTCAGGTCCTCCCGACTCCAGGACTCTATTCACTGTGCTACCTAGACACCCCAAAAGGAGAATTCTGAAAGATTTGTTGGATTTTCTTCCTCTTTCCCTCCATCTCTTCACATCACTGGAATTCCTGCTAAATACAGTGGAGAAAGATGCATTATTGTTTGAATTAAGATATTTAGTTTTATTAGTCATCTAGGTGGATAGAATTTGAGGCCTAGAGTAAGGAAGACTCATCTTCCTGAGTTCAGATCTGGCCTCAAACACCTGTATGACCCTGGGCAAGTCACTTAACCCTGTTTGCCTCAGTTCCTCATATGCAAAATGAGCTGGAGAAGGCTATGACACATCACTCCATTATCTTTGCCAAGAAAACCCCAGATGAGGTCACAAATAATTGAGTAGTTGGACATGACTGAACAACAACAGAATAACAACACTTAGTCTTATTGGAATTTTTTATTGTAGTCTTTTTCTGTTTTCTTTTTCTTCACCTTTTGTTTGTTTGTTTGTTTAATAGGAGATCAAACCTATAAGGAGGGCAGAGAAGGAACAGTTTCCCTCAATCAAAAAAACCCAACTATTTCTAATGTCCTCCAAATTTTGCTTCAAACTTTGAGTTTCTATTAGCAAATTTTCATGTTTGTTTATTTAGTAGGGGCTCTTAATTTGGGGGCCATGAACTTGTTTAATTTTTTAAAATATGTTTGTTTCATTTAATATTTTCCAATTACATATAAAATTTTTACATTTATTTTTTTTTAATTTTGAGTTCCAAATTCTCTTCCTCCCTCCCCTGACCTTTGAGAAGGCAAGCAGTATATTTTATATTAATTTTTTTGGTTACAGTTTAAGTTCCAAAACTATTTTCCATATTCCTTTCCTCCAAACCCTGCACTAGAGAAGGCCACCATCTGACACAGATTTATAAATATATGTAAAACCATACTATACATATTTCTACATATCTATTCTTTCTCTGGATAGTATCTTCCTTCATAGGTCATTTGTAATTGATTAGAGTATTTAGATACTCAGAAAAATGTGTTTCTTCACAATTATTCTTTTTTTTTTTTTGGAGGGTAATTGGGGTTAAGTAACTTGCCCAAGGTCACATGGCTAGGTTTTTGTTTGTGTGTGTGTGTTAAGTGTCTGAGGCCAGAACAGAACTCAGGTGCTTCTCTACTCACTGCGCCACCCAGCCGCCCCAACACAATTATTCTTTCAACAATATTGCTGTTACTGTATAGTTACTGTTATGTTACTGTAATGTTACTCTTGTTCTGCTCATTGACTTTTAATTACTTCATGCAAGTCTTTCTATGTTTTTCTAAAATCAACTAGCTCGGGAAGGCTAGGTGGCACCGGAGGACTGGCCCTGGAGTCAGGAGGACCTGAGTTCAAATCTGGCCTCAGACACTTAACATACACCCAAAACTAGCCGTGTGACCTTGGGCAAGTCACTTAACCCCAACTGCCCTACCTTCCCCCCTCCAAAAAGCAAAAAAACAAAAACAAAAAATAAATAAATAAAATCAACTAGCTCATCATTTCTTGTAGCACAGTAGTATTCCATCACGAGCAAATACAATTTGTTTAGCCATTGAAAGGCATCCCCTTGATTTCCAGTTCTTTCCCACCACAAAGAGAACTGCTATAAATATTTTAGAACTTAGAGGTTCTTTGCTTTCTTCCTTGATCACCTTGGGAAACAGACCCAGTCTTAGTATTGCTGGGTCAAAGGATATATATTGATTATACATGTGAAATCAAGCAAAACATATTTCCATATTAGTCATGGTGCAAAAGAAAACACATACATATACAAATAAAGAAAATAAAAAAAGAATGCTTCAATCTGTTCTTGACAGAGTTCATCATTTCTCTCTTTGGAGGTGGATAGGATTTTTCATCATGGGTCTTTTGGAATTGTCTTGGATCCATAAACATGTTTAAAAAATATTTTGATAATTATTTCAGTAGACTTGATTTCCTTTGTAATCCTGTACATTTTGCTCTATGCATTTAAAAGCAACATTCTTAGAAGGGGCCTATAGGCTTCACCACACTGCCAGAGGGGTCCATCACATAAGGTTCCTTGGCTTACAGCATCTAGATCTTAGTCAATTTGAAGTTTTTCTTATATTTTACCCACTATCTGCAGCTACTTCTATATAGTTCTGCAGTAAAAACCAACAATGATTCTGAGGAAGAAGAAAAGTCTCCTCCTTCAAGTAAAACAAAGAAAGAAGTAGCCTGATGTTAAGATCTTCCCTGCCCATTAATCCATTAATAGGTCTCACTTGGAGCCCATTGAGGGAGGCTTGCTTAGGAGAGGCTTTCTTTGTAGAAAGGCTTTCACACCTCTTGTTAATTTCTAATTAGGCACTGAGTCACAAGGGTTGTGACTAAAAAAAAATATTTATATATATATATATATATTTGAGATTAGCATTTTGCTTTTGTGCTTACTCATTGGAAAAATGTTCTTGTGATTTGACCAGATGAGACTCTGGGTAGCCTTTAAAGAGACCCTCACCTTTGAAAAACCAAGATGTTGGTGCTTCTTTCTCTGGTAACTATGTATATATTGCCTTGGTCAGACAGTTGGATCTGTCTGGTGATCTGTGCTAATATCTCAGACAGAAGCCCTGTTTGTTTGTCTTTATTTCTTTGCTTGTATTTTATCTGTATTTTCTGTTTGCATTTTCTCTGAAGTTCTGGGTACTGACTTTTCCCTTGAACTAGTGAATGTAATGAAAAAAGATTGTTGACCCTTTAAAGAGCTATCTTTCCTAGTAGAGCAGATCTAAGAAGCTATGCTAACAGCCATCCTGGGTATGCCTGTGTGGTTGCCACTACACCTGGCACCATGGAAAGAGTATTTGGTTCAGTCAAAGGATCTTGGTTCAACTCTTGACTGTGCCCCTCAGTGTCAGGGTGACTTTAGGCATATTATTTAACCTCAGTTTCTTCATGTGTAAAATGAGGAGATTAGATAAAATTGGGGCATATTATTCTTTAAGAAGACATAAAATAAAAAACATTTTTTGTTTGTTTTTGCTTTTTGGAAGGGCAATTGGGGTTAAGTGACTTGCCCAAGGTCACACAGCTAGTAAGTGTTAAGTGTCTGAGGCCAGATTTGAACTCAGGTCCTCCTGACTCCAGGGCTGGTGCTCTATTCACTGCACCACCTAGCTGCCCCCACAAAAAGCATTCTTAATAAGTTTTTGTGTAATGGACCTGTTTGTCAGTCTGGAAAAAAACCTATGGATTCAGGATGCCCTTCTAAATTAGTGGACCCCTTGAAATCTGGAGCCCAGGTTAAAAACTTCTGGATTAGATGACCTATAAAGTCCCTTTTAGTTTTAAATCTATGATACTATGAATAATTTCCTACTAACTAATTAAGCAGGAAGAACAGACCTTTCTGAATTCTGATTTGGGGAAAACAAATTACAAAGGAATTTGGAATTGGTCAAATCCTCTGTTTTGTTTTTTTTTTTTTTGCGATTTTTGGAGGGCAATTGGGGTTAAGTAACTTGCCCAAGGTCACACAGCTAGGTTTTTTTTTTTTCGTTTGGGTGTGCGTTAAGTGTCTGAGGCCAGATCCGAACTCAGGTCCTTCTGACTACAGGGCTGACGCTCTACTCACTGCACCACCTAGCCGCCCCAAATCCTCTGTTTTAAGTTTCATGTGAAGACAGCAAGGGAGATTCTCTAAAGGTCTGACAAATGGGCTTTCCATTTTAGTGTAGTGTCCAGGCCAGAGAACTAGCCACTTAATAATTGGACAGTCTGTTGAAATCTTCATATTGCTT
Source organism: Gymnobelideus leadbeateri (assembly GCA_011680675.1). Taxonomy (NCBI): domain Eukaryota; kingdom Metazoa; phylum Chordata; class Mammalia; order Diprotodontia; family Petauridae; genus Gymnobelideus; species Gymnobelideus leadbeateri. The sequence continues at coordinate 173,285 of WOXC01008115.1, forward strand.
AGTCGCTTACATTGATAGAACTACCACAAATTTCACTCAACAAATACATTTAAAATGCCAACTATGTACAAGGCAATGTTATAGGAGTAACACAGGATATTAAGACTTCCAAGATGTTTGTAGTAACAAGAAAAATAACATATATATCACTTTAATATTCACAGAGTGTTTTCCATATATTATCGCATTTGATACAAAAACTCAGTGAGATTGATCCTAGTATTGTGACAGTTTTACAAATGAGGAAGTAGGTTGAGGTCACACAGCTACTGTCTGAAGCAGGACAAGTTCTCAGCATGTTTATAAGATATGCAGAAATTAGAATGTGAAGCATTAAAATATGTGTGGGTGTATAAGAAAGCCACAAAAACCAAATGATGGGGGGGGGCGGAGCCAAGATGGTGGAATAGAAACAGCACGTCCAAGGCTCTCTCCCCCCAGATTACCTCCAAACTATGTAAGAGGGGACTCTGAACAACATCTGGAGCCCCAGCACCCACAGAATGACACAGAGAAGCTAACCTCCCGCTGAGGACAGCCAAGCAGCCCTGCAGGAAGGGCCAGCACAGCATTCTGGGAGCTGGCAGCACAGCGCAGAGAGCTGAGCCCAGCTCTGCCTGAGCCACAGTTTTAGCCCCAGGGCAGCCGGGCCAGCAGCTGGCTGGAGGGACCCCAGAACACCAGCAGCTGTGGCAATTCCAGAATGGTCAACACAGACATGCCTAGGACAAACTGAGAGGTTAGTGCCCTATGGACTTTGGGACCAGTATTTGGGGAACGCGTCGGCTTCCTCCCCTGGTGGCTAGAAGCCGCTGAGGAGACACGCCATTTTGTAGTTTTCAGTGGTGGCTCCAGCTCCTGACCTGCAAACTGTAGGGAGATCCAGTGATCAGTCTTGGTGGGGGGGTAATCGCTCTTGCTTTAACCTCCCTGGATCTGGATTGTGGTCTGGGAGGGAGGTCATGGGGTGGGTTTCCAGCTTGCCAGAAATGAAAGTTGTCTCCCCACATGTTCGGGATGAAGCTCCCCTGTCTGGTGGCAGAGTTCTACTGTGGCAACAAGCCCAAAAGTCAAGTAATTAAGTGGCAACATGCCAAGGCAAAGGAAACAAAATAAACAGAAAAATGAAACATTAGACTCCTATTTTGGGGGCAAAGAGGATAGAAGCATGGAACAGTCAGAGGACTGTGAGGTCAGAAATTCTGCTCCAAAAGCCCCAAAGGAAAATATGAGCAGGTTGCAGGCCATAGAGGACCTTAAGAAGGACTTTAAAAATCAAATAAGAGAAGTGGAGGAAAAATTGGAAAGATAAATGAGAAGGATGCAGGAAAAGTATGAAATGAGGGTCAACAGCCTGACTGAGGAAAACAACACCTTAAAAAATAGACTAACTCAAATGGCAAAGGAGGCCCAAAGGGCAATGAGGAGAAGAATGCCTTAAAAAGTCGAATTTGCCAGATGGAAAAAGAATCTCAAAAGTTCACTGAGGAGATTCATTCCTTCAGAGTTAGACTGGAGCAAATGGAAGCTAATGACTTTATGAGAAATCAAGATGCTGTTAAGCAGATCCAAACAAATGAAAGATTAGAAGGCAATGTGAAATATCTCATGGGAAAAACCACTGACTTGGAAAATAGATCCAGGAGAGACAATTTAAAAATTATTGGACTACCTGAAAGCCATGATCAAAGAAAGAACCTAGAAATCACCCTTCAAGAAATTCTCAAGGAAAATTGCCCTGATGTTTTAGATCCAGAGGGCAAAATAGAGGTTGAAAGAATCCACGGATCGCCTCCTGAAAAAGATCCCAAAAAGAAAACTCCCAGGAATATTATAGCCAGGTTCCAGAATCCCCAGATCAAGGAGAAAATACTACAAGCAGCCAGGAAGAAACAATTTCAATATTGTGGAAACACAATCAGAATAGCCCAGGACCTGGCAGCTTCTACACTGAGGGATCAAATGGCATGGAATATGATATTCCAGAGGGCAAAAGAACTGGGAATGAACCCAAGGGTCACCTACCCAGCAAAACTGAGTATTTTGTTTCAGGGGAAAATATGGTCATTCAGTGGAATAGAGGACTTTCAAGCATTCTTGAGGAAAAAATCAGAGTTGAATAGAAAATTTGACATCTAGACACAAGAAGCAAGAGATGCCTAAGAAGGTAATCAAGGAAAAGAAATCAAAAGGAACTTATCAAAGTTAACCTATTTACATTCCTACATGGAAAAACAATAACTGTGACTGATGAAACTTTTCTCAGTATGAAAATAATGGAAGAAGTGTGTATGGTCACATGAATACATATGAGAATGTGTGTATATATGTTTACAGTTATACATGGATAGAGGGCATAGGTTGAATTTGTTGCAAAGGGACGATACTTAAGGGGTGAAATTATGAGGTGAGAGAGGAAAGTGGCAAGAGGAGATGGGGAAAGACAGGGTAGGGCAAACTATCTTGTGTAGAAGAAGCAAGGGGAAGGGAAGAATAGGAAGGCAAAAAGGCAAAACCACATTCTCATTGAATTTGGTTCAGGGAGAGAATGACATACATACTAAATGGGATATCTCAACCTGCAGCAGAATAGGGGGAAGGGGGATGAGAGGAGGGATGATGGGTGGGAGGGCATTCTTGGTGGGGGGGGAGGTTGGAAGTACCCACTATAGAAGAGGGACAGGATCAAATAGGGAATGGACCTGGTGGGGGGTGGGATGGGTGGGAGGGAATTATAAGCAGCCTTGTACAATATATCTACTATGATAATGTTTTGCATAGCTAGACATGTACAACATATACTGAATTACTTATCTTCCCAGAGGGAATGGGTGACAAGGGAGGAAGGGAATGGATCTGAAATTCGAGGTCTTAAAATTAAATGTTTCAAATATATATAAATACTATTATTAATACTCTTTTGCATGTAATTGGGAGATAAGATGTACAGGCATCGGGGCACAGAGATTCACCTTGCTCTAATGGAAAAGTTGAAGGGGGTAAGGGAGAAGATATGGGAGAGAGCAGGATGGAGGAAGCGATATCTTGTGGGACTGCTATTCTCGGAGGGTGGGAAGGAAAAACGGGGAAAAAAATTGTAACTCAAAATCTGGCAGAAATGAATGATGTAAAACAGGAGTTAATAAAGCATTTGTTTAAATAAATTTAAAAAAATAACTACCAGGAAAAAAAGAAAACAAATGATAAACAATCATGTATTGAATACCTACTATGTGCCAATACACTGTGCTAAGTGTTGATGATACAAAGGCAATTTAAAAATTTCTGCTCCATAGAGTTTACATTTTGTCAGAGTAGGAACCATATTTATACATCAATAGACACAAAACCATACAAATAAATAAAATATGATACAAGCAATATGATGTCAATTGTACACATGAAGTTATGCAAAACATATTTCCATTATTAGTCATGTTGCAAAAGAAAATACACACACACACAAACAAGGAGAAAAAAAAGAAAGTTTCTTTTTTTTTCTTTTTGGAGGGCAATTGGGGTTAAGTAACTTGCCCAAGGTCACACAGCTAGGTTTTTGTTTGTGTGTTAAATGTCTGAGGCCAGATCTAAAGTCAGGTCCTTCTGACTCCAGGGCCGACGCTCTACTCACTGCGCCACCTAGCCACCCCAAAAAAGAAAGTTTCAAAAGCATGTTTCAACAGCTTTTTGTGGTGACTAATAACTGGAAATTGAGGGGATGTCCAGAATTGGGGTTTACTAGCTGTGGTGTGTGACTGTGAGGGCATATTGTTATACTGTAGGGAATGACAAACAGATGATTTCAGAAAAACCTGGGCTTACTGAACTGCCACAAAGTGAAGTGAGCAGAACCAGGAGAACATTGTACACAGTGACAACAACACTGGAGATGAAGAATTGTGAATGACTTAAGCTATTCTCAGCAATACAATGATCTAAGGTAATCCCAAAGGACTCATGATGAAGTACGCTATTTGCCTCCAGAGAAGGAACCGATATTGTTTGAATACTGACTGAAGCATGCTATTATTCACTTTCTTTTTTTAAATTCAAGTCTTCTTGTACAAAATGTCTAATATGGAAATGTTTTATTTGATTGCACATGTATTGAATTATTTACCATCTCAGGGAGGAGAGAGGAAAGTGAAGGAAAGAGGGATAGAATTTGGAACTCAGAACTTTTAAAAAATGTTTGAAAATTGTTTTAACATTAGGAAAAAACAAAATATTATTTTTAAAAAGTATGCTCCAATCTATACTCAGAGTTCATCAATTCTTTCTCTAAAGGAAAAAAAAAGTACTATAGTAGTTCAAAGCAGGGGAAAAAAATTTTAACTGAGATTAGGGAAAGCTTCATGGAGAAGATGATGTTTGATCTGGGCTCTAAAAAATGGACAATATTTCCGTGACATTCCAGCAAAAAGAAGAATGTGAATGAAGGCATGGAAGCATAAAAACATTAGAATGTCCAGGGAAGGGCAAATGATTCAGATTAGTGAAAGGTGAGTAAAGGGGAGTGGATGTGAAATAAGGCTACAAAGCATGATTAGGGCCACACTTTAGAGTTTAAACTTTCTTCTGCAGACAATGGGAAGCCATTGATCATTTCTGAGCTGAGAAGTGACAAGATCAAAACTGTGTCTTAGGCATCATAAGCATTTATTAAGCAGTGACTGTGGGCCAGGAACCAGACTAAGTACTGAGGATACAAACAAAAACTCATCTTGACAAGGATGATGGATTGGAGTCACCTTCCCCAGATGCATTCTCCCTCTCTGGTTTTGTATTAGTGTTGTCTTCTTATATGGGGAGGCTAGGAGGGACATTGTCGAATCTACCGTAAAGGAATAATATAGATATTTACTAAGCACAGTCATCATAGGCTCCCTTTACTATTCCTTACCAAATCCTTTACCAGGACTTTTACAAGAAGCAGAATAGTGTTGCTTTGTTGAACTCAGATCACATAGGTATCTATGTGGTACAATGGCTAAAGCCCTGGCTTTGGAGTCAGTTACATATGAGTTCAAATCTAGCTTTTGACACTTAGTAACCATGTGATCCTGGGCAAGTCACTTAATTTCTGTCTGCCTCTGTTTCCTCACCTGAAAGATGGGGATAATAATAGCACCTGCCTCCTAGGGTTGTTGTGAGGATCAAATGAGAGAAAATTGGTGGAGTGCACAAGACGATGCCTGGCACATAGCATGTACTTAATAAATTCTTGTTTCTTCCCCTTGTTTTTATTTTAAATGCTTGTTACCTGAATAAGTCTGCACACCTCTTTCAGATTCCCCCACATTTCCTGATGCTAAGGAGTAAGTTACAGAGACAGTAAGATGTAAGGATATATCCCCCATGGAATGCATTTGTACCTTAGGGAAAGCCCTTCTCCAGACTTAAGCAGAATGTGATTACTAAAAGAAAGAGAAATCTGAAAGGTTCATTTGCATTGTTGTTGTTCTTTGTTCCTCTGGAAGCACCAGCAAGGTGGGATTTTTGTTGTTTTCTTTTTGGAATTCAGTTTCCCAGGCTCAGGCTAAATTGTGAACATATGAAGGATTGATCTCCTTTGAACCCTGATAATTCACAACTTACTGAGTCAGAGCCTACTGGCTCTGAGCCAATCAGGGACTGAGTCTTTGTTACATATGCTGGGGAGTTGGCATTTTGCTTTGGGGGTTTGCTCACGAGAAGAATCTTTTGATTTCCTGGTTGAGACTCTGAGTAGCCCTGTGTTCAGAGCCCCCCCACTGCTCAGATTTCTGTGCTCCCTCAAAGCAGTGATGTGTATAAAGTGTATAGCAGTATTGCTATGTCAGACAGTTGGAGCCCTGCCTGTTGATATTTGTGCTAATTCCCCTGCTTGTATTTTCTCCACTTTCAGGGTGGTGACCTTTCCTCTGAACTAGTGAATGTAATCACAAGTAGGATTGTTAACCCCTTTTTGAGCAGCCTTTCCTTTAAAAGCAGATCAAAGAACCTGTGCTAGCAGGCCATCCTGGATGTTCTGGAAGACCATGACATCGGGGAGGTAATCCAGTGTCAAGATAGGGAGGACTGGTGATGGCTTTCTCAATTCGCATAGAAAAAGGTTGGGGGACCTCTAAACTACCCAGAGAGACTATGAATTTGCCTGAGGTCACAGATTGCCTCTGAATTCCCTATCCCACCCCCCACCCCCTGTCCCCCCACCCCCCATCACCAGCCACTACTTATTTTCTTAGACCTATCAGAGAACTTTAGGATTAAAAAAGGGGGAGAGTACACTATACTCCAAAGCTATTTGTTGATTATTTAGCAAATGGCCACTGCCAGATTTCTAGCATGTAGAGATAAAGATTTGGGAAAGGTACTGGATCATAACCATAAATTAATTTGAGATCTCTCGCCATGGGGACCCAGCCATATACTGGGAAGAATAGTGGGAAGGAAAGGATAATAAGATTAAGATCCTGCTTTCTTGCTCTCCCACCTCCTGCCTGGGAGGACCTGAGGAAATAACTGGAAAAGCATCTTTTAGTCCTAGGCTAAGAGTCTCTGCTCCTTCTGAAAGCAGCTGAATGTTACAGCTGAGCCTAAAACTAAAGGTGGTGAAGACAGTATGTCCTGTGAGGAAGAAGCCCAGATGAGCAAAACATCCAGCATGGATGTCAGGGCCAACCAGCTTCATCAGAGGGCACTGAGGCCCCTCATGTTCTCTACATGAGAACTTAATTATGATTCATTCTAAATTTGTGCCCATGATCCCACAGATTTGTATAAGAATTCTCCCTAGCTTTAGGGAAAGGGATGTTTATAACTACTGTTGTTGGAGGAATGAATGTTAAACAATGAGAATAAAAATCAAATTAAGCAAGATGGTGCCTGCTTGCAAGAAACTTATACTCTAATTGTCCCCCCATCCTATATAAAAGAGTTAAATTGCAAGGCAGGGGGAGAAGATTAAAAAGTCCAGTGGCCAAGGTCCCAGTATCTTCAAGGTACACAAATAAGTTAGATGGTAGAGTCTGGAGGGAATATCGACAGGGCTTTAAAATGCTGTGACACAAAAAAAGGTAAGGCTTAGTGATCCTCCCTTTTACTAGGATGGCAGATAGTGATTCCCAGTTTATACAAGCATTGTGAACAGTTATGGCACTCTTTCTGCCTGGTCACCTGGGATGGCATCTCTGTGGCCCAGGAACTGGGAGAAGGGAAAATTGAAGGAAGGGGTGAAAGGGTGTCCCTACTGGTGACTTTTTCCAATGGTTCAGTAAATGCCTTTGCTAAGGCTTTGTTGAGTCTATTGGCTGATTTTTAATGGGAGGCACACTGATCTGGGCTATAGTGCTAGGAGTGCGGACCTACACAATTACTCCTGGATCCCAAGCATAGCAGCTACCTTGGGATCTAAGTTGAAGGAGTCCAGAGGGGATAATACATCTGTTTTCAATACATTTGCTCATAGAACAAACTCTTAGGGCTGGTATAACTGATGGATGACATCCTCTAAGCAGACTGATTCCTGATATTTATCCTGTTGAGAAGAAAACAACCTGACCTCTTTCATTTGATGTTTCCCCTGTGCTCTCTCCTTCCCAGACAAGTTAAGGTCAGGGAAGTGCTACCCATGAAACTCTAAGGATTTTGTTCCTCTTACTGAATACTGGGATACTGCTGAGATCATTTTGTCCCAACTTAGTACAAATATACAAACTTGTGCTTGATATTTGCCAAGAAGCAGATAAACAAATAGTGAAAAAATTATTATCACCCGTTTGTTCTTCTGAACCTAAAAGGACAAATGGGAGTTTTCACTGTACAAAAAACAAACTTGACAGAAAGGAACTATTTGATAGAAAATGTTTTTCCATTGCTCTGAAATATTTACTTTAAAGAATAATTTAAAGCATATTTTATATGGAGAAATACATATATGGGGGAAACATTCTGTACATATACTGAGTATGTAGGGAGTAAATACATATATATGCACTCATATATTTATATACATTATATCCTTGGAGATACACACACATAAAATACATAAATGCAAATGAATATAAATACATAAATATGTATACATATATGCATATTTATATATACTCCCCATCCAAATACATAAATGTGTATGGAGTATCTGTGTGTGTGTGTGTGTGTGTGTGTGTGTGTGTGTGTGTGTGTGTGTGAGATACCTAGGTGCTGGGGTTTGCTTTTCCAACCCTCATTTGCAATGGCAATTTGGTTCCCCAAAGTACATTTGCCTACAGCCCCTCAGGATTCCAATAATACTATTACTCAAGAGATCCCACCCCATCCCCCAATACCAAACTGCCTGTTAATTAATCTCCAATATATTTTAATCCAGGAGCAGCTGGGTGGCACAGTGGTAGAACTGAGCTTGGTATCAGGAAGGCTAGGAAGGCTCATCTACCTGAATTCAAATCTCAGGTCTCAGACACTAGGTGTGTGATCCTAGGCAAATCATTTAACCTTGTTTGCCTCAGTTTCCTCATCTGTAAAATGAGCTAGAGAAGGAAATGGCAAACCACTCCAGTATCTTTGCCAAGAAAACTCCAAAACACAAAGTTGAACATGACTGAACCCACTGAACGACAACATAATTGAACCCAATTAACTTCAATTAGATTTTACAAAGAGATATTTACTGAGTGTGAGTAATCAAACTAGAAGCATACTTTTTCTATCTTCCCCTTGATCCCTGGAAGAATGGACTTAAGATTGTTGATATGGAACATTCTCCCCAGCAAGGTTCACTTCTGAGTTTGGCAAAACTGTTGATCAAGTTGATCCCTTGCTTGCAAGACATATTGTCTCTGGGGGTGGGCCAGTTCAGTGCTAGACTGGGTCAAGGTATTTGCTTCTCAGGGAGGGCTCCTCACAATGTTCAGCTCTGGCCCCTATAGCTCTGGAAGCTCAGAGGGTCTTTGATGGTTCTTCTGACATTTTGAAGCTCTCAAGATTATAACATGATCCATTTTGACTCTGACACCCATTGATCTAAGATAAGGAAAGAAACAGAAGAAATGAAAGTACCATGTATTCATGGATACATGGAAGCCAGGTAGGGAGATAAAGGCCTCTAAAGGCAAATGGCATGTAGCTTCTGCTTTTAACATTATTACCACTCTGATGTTTACAGCAACTCTTGCCTTAATTACTCCCAGGATTTTTGTCTGTGTGAGCCTTTGTATGCACACTTAGTTCTGGCTGAGCAATCAATTAAAAGGTTTTTTGTCACCATGTTAACTCTGAACTGGAAAAGGAAAAGGTCCCTCCATCATTGTTTGTAGTTCTCAAAGAGGACCAATGACATCAAGAGGGTGATGTTGACATTGGTCTTGACTTGCAAGCGAATTGGATTTAAGTGAGGCAGGGCTGTGCAAAGTCACCAGCTTCACTCTCTCCTCCAGAGTCATGGGATTACAGTGACAAGACATAGGTCAAGATTTCTGGAACACATTTCTAAAAGAAGCCTCACCAAGTCTCCACAGACCAGACAGAGAATGCCATACCATGTTCCAAGAGGGGGCCCTCATTAGCTACTCCTCTTATTCCTTATACAAATATGAAAATGTTCTGCATGAATTATCTCATTTGATCCTTACACAACCCTACAGGCTAAGTAGTTCAAGTGTTATCACTGTTTTCCCATCATATAGATGAAGAAGCTGAGATTTGAAGAGAATCACTTGGAGAGCGATTCGATTAAGAAGATGCTGGAGCTGAGACTTAAGCCCAAATCTTCTCACTCCAAATACAGTCCTATTTCTACTACCCTCTGGTGACTGTCATAGCACTCATTTTATTTCATCAAAGTAGAGGAAATGGAGTTCATAGTAAGTATGGCATCTATCAACCTGAAAGTTTGGTTAAAAGAGGCAAACAGGTTAGGTGATTATAAATTCATATTGTTTATTCCCTTAAAGCTAGCCAAAGTTAGCATACTTGTATGTACAGGGAGCCAGAGTGTGAATTTTGACTGACTGATAAAAGAATGACCAGTTTTAAATATGTTTTCGAACAATCCCAACTCAGGGTCTCTATGTCACTCAAACTTATGATCTCCATATATATTTAACCATATTATGAGAAAGGAAATTTTAAAAAATTAAATAGGTAGTGAATACAATAAGATAAGAGAGTTGACAAAGTGTTGATTGAAATTACCACACAGGATAACTATGTCTTCTTTACAATTAATATGACATAACATAGTATATGTCCATAAAATATTAAGATAAGAAAAAAGTCCCATTATTCAAGGTAGTGTCTTGGGTTAATGGTCTCATCCTTAATAGCCATAAACAGAGGAAAAATTGCTCTTAAATCAACCCCATCTCACCTTGTTGACATAGGAAGAGGCTTACTCAGGAAACAAAAGGATAATTGTTAGGTAGAGGGCCTTCTTCTTCTGATTGATTAGTTCAGGCTGTGGCCCTTATTGATCACATCAAATCCTGGTTTTCGACCTGTATTCTATCAGCTTCTCTAGAGGTTCCTGGAGAAGAGACTCCAAAGTGGGTTCATTCTTTTGATCTTTGTGTCTTCAAGCAGAGATTGGATAACCATTTCTTGGAATGTTTAGGAGGGCATTCTTGTCTAGATACATGTCTAAATGAAACATTTACCAAGTGCCAATTATCTGCTATTTACTCTCCTGGAGGGTGGGGATGAGATGGGAAAGTCAGTGCTACAAAGAAGTATCTGTTTTACAGCTTCTGGGTTGTTTTCCCTAAAATGGCAACGAGGCCATCCTTCTATTAGTTTGGTTTGGAGAACTAAAGGATAAAACTCTTGTTTCCTTACTATATAGCTTCCTTGTGGCGTGTGCTATAAAGAGCCCAATCCATGTCTTGAGCTTTGGTGAATTCTACCCTGTCCTGAAATTCTTCTTTCTAACCCAGTGTTGTTGCCCTTGTGAACATGGAGGAGGAAGGGGAATGGCATCTATTTTTAGTAAATCGTATCCTTTGAATATAATTGTGACTACATTTTTTTTTCATTTTATGATCCATGGGTGTTTCATTGCTTTTGAATTTGGAACCTGAATCCCTGGGTTGGCCTGAGATAGGCCTGGTTCAGAACACAAAGAAGACCCCCCAAGAGCCTCACATTCAATTAAGGACACAGCAGACATACAAATAAGGATATACAAAAGATGATATACAGAGTAAAAACAATGTCATTTCAAATAGAGCAGGGAGACCTTGTGCAGAGACCCTCTTTTATCTCTTTGGCTTCTTTCTTGCAGGGTACATTAGTGATTAGATCACTGGGCCTGGAATCAGGAATACCCTACTTCAAAGTCAGTCTTAGATGCTCACTAGCTATGTGACCCTGGGGAAGTCACTTTACCTCTGTTTGCCTCAGTTTCCACAACTATAAAATAGGGACGATAACAGCACCTATCTCTGCATGGTTTCTGTGAGGATCAAATGAGGTTAGATGAAATAATATATGTAAAGCATTTAGCATAGTGCCTGGCAAATAATAAGTGATTACTAAATGCATGTGAGCAGCTAGGTGGTGCAATGGATAGAATGCTGGGCCTAGACTCAGGAAGATTCATTTCCTAAGCTTAAATCTAACCCCGGACACTTACTAGCTATATGACCTTGGGCAAATCACTTCACCCTGTTTGCCCAAGTTTCCTCATCTATAAAATGAATTGGAGAAGGAAATGGCAAACCACCCCAGGATCTTTGCCAAGATAACCCCAAATAGGGTCATGAGGAGGAGACAGGACTGAAAACAACTGAACAACAAAACCATGTCTTATATCCCCTACTAGACTAATTTTTAAGGACAGGTGTAGTATTTTAGTCAGTTCTGTACCCCACCTCCCATCCCAGTGCCTGATATATAACCTTATGCATAGTAGATGCTTAATAAGCGTTCATTAATGAATATCAGATTCGGATATGAATAGGACTGAAACTAGAACTCCAAATAAAAATAAGCCAGATGTCTTCACACACTTCAACAAAAGCCTTCTCTGCTCACCAAAATAGAAAGACAAAAGTTAAATGGCACCATTTCTAAGACCCTGTCAGATCTGATCCCTGACAAGATGGTGGAATGAGCATTGAGTCAGAAGACCTGGGTCTGAGCCACCCTTCTGCCACTGCCCCTCACTTGCTGTATGACCTTGGACAATTCAAGATCTCTTGGGCAGAATAAGGGCCCTTATACTTAATCTCTCTAAGATCTTTGCCAGCTCTAGATGTATGATCCCATGACTGTTTTCTTTCTCAAGGCACTTGAGTGCGTATGTTTTTGTCCCCAGATTATGTGTGTTTACTGCTGCCACACTCTTCATAATAACCCCATCAATCTCAAACTAAGATAAGAGCTTGTTCCAGGTCAAATGAAGCGTGGAAAGCAGCAAGCCCATTTGCCTCCACAGGTGGCCATTCATTGCCAGTGACTTTGGGACGCCCTATAATTGCTTTGGTAAGTCATTCCTAGGGACCGTGTAAGCATTCTGCAAGTCTCCCAATGAAACATAAGAGTGCAGCCAGAGCAGACTTCAAAGTGGAGACAGATTTCTTGCCACATGTGGGTTATTCCTATCAGACTCCAGGGTTGCTGATTTTCTTCCGATGCTTTTCTTCCTATTTAATGCCTATAATTCAACCTGTGGGCTTCCTTCAGCCACATTATTGACTTTTGATCTAATCTGGGTTACCAGGACTTTGCTTCCAAGGACTTCCAACCACAGCCTTCAGCTTCCACAAACCTGGGCCTTTCATTTCTTTCATCTTTTTTGATTTAGGACAGATGAGAGGCAGTGAGGCATCCCAGACTATCTCTGAGCTGTGCCTTCTGGGACATCAGCAGGATTTGATCGGGGATTTATTCCAACCTGTGCCAAGTGCGGCTTGTATCTGAAAAGTAGCAAGCGAACTCTTGAAAGAATTTCATGAATTTGTGGCTTTAGCATTTTTGAATCAGTATGTCTGGGTTGCTCTGTGCCTGAGAGAAGATGTCTGTTTTCCTTTCCTTTGGGGCAGTACCTCACTAGTATGTGGAAAGCCATTATTTAGGTAGGCTGAAGATACTCAGGAACTTGTTAAAAACATAAACTTAGGATGCTGAGTTTCTATTAGCTGAGGAACAGCTAGGTGGTGCAATGGATAGACTGCTGGTCTAGAATTAGGAAGATCTGAATTAAAATCCAGCCTCACTCACTTGCCAGCTGTGTGTCCCTGGGCAAGTCACCACCCAGCTTGCCTTAGTTTCCTCATCTACAAAATGAGCCGGAGAAGGAAACGGCAAACCACTCTAGTGTCTTTGTCCAAAAAAACCCCAAACTGTGTCATGAAGAACTGAACACAACTGAACAACAACAACACTTCCCAGGATCAAATGAGATAATTTTTGTGAAAGTGTTTAACACAATGCCTGATGTATATTAAGTGCTCAATAAATGCTCATTGTCTTCCTTCTTTCCCTTTTATCCACATCTGGAAAACCAAAATGCTAAAGGCTGAATTTTCTTTATCCTCTATGAGAGGCACCATGGTATAGTGGATAGAACATGGGAGTTAGAGTCAGGAAGAGGCTCCTAGAGGTACCACCTCTATATCAATGGCCTTGTCCAGGGTCCTTCTGTCTTCCTACAAATCATACCTCTAGCTGTTGATACTAGTGGTCATTGTTCCTCTTCACACTCCTTTCTGACATCCTAAACTGTTACATATGCTACTCACATATCTAGCAATTCTCAATGTGTTTCACTTTTTGTTGTTCCCCATTCAAACATTTTCGACTATCTTGCTTCATTATTAGTTTACACCTTCTATGGTTTGTCTTTTTTCATTCCCATAAGATAGCTCTGATTCTTTTCCCCAAAGGATCAGCACTCTGTTTCTAGAGTCTCTGGCTTTCTGAATCACAGCTAAAAAAAACCCCAATATTTCAAGTGGTTCTATTTCCAAAACCTTTTTGCACTATGGTTCTTGTGGCTTCAGGCTTCAGATGCAAGAAGTGTATCTCCAGTATTCAGAAATATACTTCCCTTTTCACTGCGTAGATATTTCTCTCTCCCAAATGTCATGGTTGCTCCAATGACATTTTCTAATACAGCTCATTCTACTTTGGGAGAGTTCTAATTTTTAAGAAGGATTTCCTTATGTAACAGAAGATTGGTCAATGAAAGCCCTGTCCTTAAAGCATCTTCCTCCCAGCCCAGGTGGAAAAGCCTGTGGAGCTTCTCTCTGGAAGTACATAATGTAGAACTCTGTCCTCCACTTCAGAGCATGCATACTTATTCATATACGCTGGCAAACCATACCTCCTCACATAGTTTGAAAGCTGAGAGAGAGAGAGCACATGAACATGCTCTGAGGATAAACTTCCATTGACTAGTGCCTCATTGCACTTATATCAGACCTAAATTTGTCTCTCAGCAGCTTTGACCCACTGCCTCTAATTCTCTCTGGATTCTAGAGAATAAATCTAATGTCTCTCCCACACAATCCTTTGGATACTTGAAGATTGATCATATTGTCCCCCTCAATCTTTTCTACTTAAGCCTATGCTTGTTTAGTTCTGTCCATCTTTCCTCATAGGGAGACACCTTACCATCCTGGACACCTTCCACTTTGGACTCACCATCATCAATGGCACACCTAAAGTATGCTACCTAGAACTGAAAACGAAACTTTAGACACAGTGTCTCCAGAGCAGAGTCCAGTGCGGCTGCAACTTCCCATGTTATGATTACTAATACCTTTCTTTATTGCAACAGAATCTTGTATTAGGGTTTGTTTTGTGATTTTTTTTGGGGGGTGGGGGTAGGCTGCCAAATCATGGTATTAAATACTATTGAGATTGAGACTTATTTTTTAAAAAATAGTGTGGTTCTAAATTTTTTTTCTCTAGGGGATGATTTCAGAAAAACATGGGAAGACCTATATGAATTAATACTGAATGAAGTGAACAGAACTAGGAAATCATTGTTCATAGTAATAGCAGTATACTAATGATGATCAACAATGACTTAGCTCCTCTGATCAATATAATGATCCAAGACAATTCTGAAGCACTCATGATGAAAAATTCTACCCACCTCCAGAGAGAAAACTAATGAACTCTGAGTGCAGTTTAATTTTTTAACTTTCTTTATTTTTCTTCCTTTTTTCCACATGGTTTATATGGAAATGTTTTGCATGATTTCACATGTATAATTGATCTCGTATTGCTTGCCTCCTCAATGGGCAAAGAAGGGGCTGGAGGAAAGGAGAGAAATTGGAACTCATGATTTTTTTTTAAATGTTAAAAATAAATAAATTATAAAATATTTAAAATTCCCCTAGCAAAAGACTACAGAGTGAGAGGGAGATTAGTTAGGGATCAAGGATTTGAGATTTGACAAGGGTTTAGGCCTGGTGCCCTCTCTCCACTCACAGGGCAGTCCTTAGGAAAGAGTTATTCTGTGTTGCTGTACTGACTGGTCACCCTGAGGAATACAATGAGTTTAACCCCATCCCCAGCTTTGGAAAATGAAGTGAAAGAGGGAGGATATCCCTGACAAGAAAGAGAAGAGAGAAATCACCCTTCAATACCAATCACATGCTTTGAACATTTGTAAACCCTGCTTTGGCTGAAAGAACTGAGTTTTTGGCATTCACTGTTAACATTCTAGGACTAAATGCATTTAATATTTTGCTACAGAATTCAAGGCTTGTGGCTCCCTCAAAAAGCATTAACTGCCAAATAATAAAAAAAAAACAAAAACAAGTTTCTTTGGAGTACAGTATCATCTCTAAAGTAATAGTATTGGTTTAAAATAGAGATTCTTAGCTTTTTTTTTTTTCTGTTGTGGACACCTTTGGCCATCTGGTAAAGCCTATAGACCACTTCTCAGATTCATGTTTTTAATTAATTGAAGGAAATACTAAATTTCATTTAGAGGTTAGTGAAAAGAAAGATATAATTTTTTTTTCCTGTCCAAGTTCATGGACCCCCTGAAATCTGTCCATAGATCTTGGTCTGTGGACCCCAAGTTAAAACCCTTCAGTTTTGAAGGTAATTAAGATTTCTTTCATTGCTTCTGGGATGTTTAAACTAATTCCCCTGCATTGATTTCCAGTCTCCCACTGTCCTTTACAATCATATTCTTCCTTGCAAGGAAGAATATATGAATTGAGGATAAAGAATGTCATTGCCATCTTGTCTGTCCAGGAAATATTAAGCTCTTTAGAAAAATGCTTACTTTTTTATAGTAAATGAATAACCTTTATTAAAGGATAAATAGAAACTAATCTCTCTCTCTCTCTCTCTCTCTCTCTCTCTCTCTCTCTCTCTCTCTCTCTCTCTCTCTCTCTCTCTCTTTCTCACTTGTAATGGGTACAACACTACTGAGCTGGGAATCAGGAGATGTGGTTTCTGCCCTAATTGCTGGTTTCTAAACACTAGAGGAAGTTATTTTTCTCTCCCCCTCTCATTTTCAGCTCCCTTTTATATGCTGTCTTCATCAGAATGTAAATTCCTTGAGGGTAGGGACTATCTTTCTGTCTTCCTGTATCTATGTCCCCAGCATTTAGCACAGCCCTGGCACACAGTAAGAACTTAATAAATGCTTCTTGACCTTATGACTCGACTCTCGTTTTTGGTTCTCCTCTCCAGTAAATAAGTATGACAGTAAATGCCTTCCTTTTAGTTAGTGAGTTAATTTATTGAATAGATATTTAATACACACTTACTATATATGCAACATGATTCCTAGTAAAGAGGAGGAGATAGGACAGCTGCATATTCTGAGGCATAGTTGGATAGGTGGTGGTAGTCCTTGAATACCAGGAAATACAGATTTGGTTGGCAATGGGAAGCCCTTCATTTAAAAATCTATCTAGTTCGGGAGAAAACTTTATATACAAATAAGCTATAAAATAATATAATTAAGTAGCAAATGAATGAGTTAGACAATTCGTCCTATCTGGGTTCAATGGAAAGAGAGGCCACTTTGGGCAGAGCTCTATAAGAAGGTTCCATGAGACTTGAATAAAGTTTTGAAGGATTTTTAAAAATGGAGAAGAGAAAGCATTTAAGTAGTATATATTAAAAATTAATTGGCCATCAATGGTGCCAACATTCTTGGTAGCTTAAGTCACAGAAATCTTGGGTTCCTTTCAGGCATAGAGTTGTTTGGTTTTTTTTTTTATTTAAAGAAATTCAAAGCAAGAAATTGTTAATGAATAAATGATGCCCATTAGCTCAAAAACATTTTTGGGGGACCAAAACTGATTTTATTGGTGTAAGAAATTCCCATAGAATTCCAGAGTTTGAAAATGAGAAGGATGTGTTAGATTTGATGAATAAAACCCACAGGAGTTCTAGATGATATTTTAATGATCTCTTCCCTCCCTCTTCTCCTCATCTCAGACCCTACTAATTCAACCCACATACAAGAGAATTCCCACTATGATTTGACCAACAAGTGATTCAAAGGAGGAGGAATTACCACTTCTCAAGGCAGCTCTCTATATTATATTGGACAGCTTTTGCTGACATTGAGTCTAAAGTGGTCTCTTTGCAGCTTCTACTCATTGTTCCTGGATCTGTCTTCTTGGGCCAAACAGAACAAATCTAATCTTTCTTCCACATAACAGTTCTTCAAATACATGAAGCTGGGTATCATGTCCCATTGAGTCTTCTCTTCTCCAGGCTAAACCTGCACATTTCCTTTAACTCATCCTCATATAACATGGACTCAAGACCCTTCACCCTCCTGAACGTCTTCCATTGCATACTTTTCAGCTTACCAATGGCTTCCTTAAACCATGGTACCCACTGAACAATGAAACCAGGGGAAGTCTGATAAGGGCAGAATACAGCACTCCTGGAAACCAGGCCCCTTCTGATGCAGCTGGTTGCCTTGTCATAGGGAGTCACAGCTTAAGCTAGAAGGCAGGTCTGACATTTACCGGAACTCTTTTGGTATGTGGAGTACCCCACTCCCTTGGCCTGTAGATCCTTAAAAAAAACCCTGTATATTTGTATCCTTGACTCAATAAAACTATACAAACACTTCTGCGTGTTTCCTTTCAAGGTATTATATAAAGGGATTTAATTTTTTCCATATGGCTATATAAGCTCTCAGATCCTATAGAGCTAAATAAGCAAAGAGTTTGCACCCCTCAAGCCTGGCACCAGGTGCTCACACAGAGGGTATTTATCTGACTAGGCTGCTTGCCAAAGGACTTGGCTGCCCAATGCCTGTGCTGAGAGCTTATTTATCTCTGTGCCACAGTGTCCTCTGACTGCCTTGGTGCCCCACACAGGTGTCATGAGAGTGGATTTAGCTACCACTCTAGGTAAGCAAATACAATTGTTTCCAAAACATTTGTGGGCAGCCAGGGGGTGGGGTGGGCAGGAGAGCAGGAAACCTTGAATGACAAAAATCTGTGACTAAGAAAAATGAAATTCCTTATAATGCTTGGAATGTGTCTAATCAATTACACATTAACTACCTCACTGCCCCCAGGGATTTGGCTTTGAAGAGAGGCTCAAGAGGCCAGATTCCACAGGAAAATACACATTCTAGGTCAAAAATGTAGATAAAAATGTAACAAGCAGAGTATTTTCTTCTGTGCTAGATTTGATGAATAAAACCCATGGGAGTTCTAGATGACATTTTAATGATCTCTTCCCTCCCCCCACCTCCTCATCCCAGACAAAAAAGAGGTTTCTTATAACCTTTTGAACCCAAGTCTCAATTTCTTTAAATATATTCTCATATGGCAGGCAGCAGTAGAACTAGTCTCTATACCCCTTTCTACCTTTCCAATTCTAGTACACTTGTACACTCCCCTCCACATTTTCTGATACAGGGACCCTGGTCTTCTTGCTGGCCTTCTCATGGGGCATTTCTTCAACCACTCTTACCTTTTCACTGTCTGTCTCCTATCATTGAAATGTTCTTCCTCCTCTCTCTGTCTACGGGCTTCCCTGGCTTCTGTCAAGACTGCTCAAATCCCTTCTTGTACAGGAAGCCTTTTCAGTCCTGTTTTCTCTCTTATCATCCCCACTACTTGGGGATGACCTCCAGTTTCCCCTGTATATATTTTTCATGTACATAGTTGCTTGTTGTGATGTCTCCATAACTAGAATGGGAGCCGTTTGAGAGCAAGGTCTGATTTTGCTTCTCTTTATAGCCACTGTACTATACTCTCTCCAAAATACCAAAGCCATAGTTACTAAATGATGTTTCACTAACACCATACACACTTCCTGTTCATTTGCCAGTCATAGCAAAGAGTGTTTGACAAACATATTGTAAGGGAATCATGAAGCTGAACTCCATAGCCTGGTATAGAGGACCAAGAAGAATGAGGTGACCCAGGAACTAGTAGGCACAGGGATCATGAATTGCCATTTATGGCTCTTTAAGGAAGAACCCATTCTCCTCCCAACTCCACCCATATAATCTTTGTTTTGGGTACCCTTACAGTATCTCCTTCTCCAGCTCCATGCCTTCAGTGTTCCCATTCTGCCTGTACTGCAACTTTCCTTCTTCAATGTTCTAGACACCTATGAATTTTTTCTTCATTCCCTATCAAAATTTAATAATAATAATAATAGCTAATATTTATGTAGCACTTACTATGATGTGTTTACAAAGATGATGTCATTTTATCCTCACATTTTATTCTAGAGTTCTAGGAAATAGGTACTATTATTATCCCCATTATATAGATGAGGAAACTGGGGCAAGCAGAGGTTAAGTGGCTTGTCCAGAGTCACACAGTTAGCAAGTGTTTGAGACTTTGAACTCAGGTCTTCTTCTTTTATTTTTTTTAAAGCAATTGGGGTTAAGTAACTTGCTCAAGGTTACATGGCTAGTCATTATTTATTCGTGGGTGCTCATTTTCTGAGGCCGGATCCGATCCCGGGTCATCCCAACTCACTGCACCACCTAGCCGCCCCAAACTCAAGTCTTCTTGCATCTACAACCAGGACTCTAGCCACTCTATTCAATATGTCCTATGTCCCATTTCTTTAGTGCTGAAATAAGCTTATCCTAACCATACATATATGATTGACAATGATGTAGTGTGTTACTCCTTCCAGAAAATACTAACCTTAATCTAGTGATAGAAATTTTGGTCTCTAGACCAGTCCAACAGGGGAGACATTTTTGAGAATGCAGGATTTTCCGTGTCTCCCAAATCACACTAATTAGGTGGCTTCCTACTTGACCAACACTTAGAGACAGACCTATCTCAGGGGGCTTCAGTAAAGGCAACAGCCCTGATGTGACCATTTAACCACTCATTTTATTGGTAGCAGTTAGAGCACCAATAGCAATAAGGATAGCTACAGGGGACTTTTTAGGAGCCTGGATGCTAAGCCATTCTTGGCAACAATCAACAATGAGTTACCTTGAGAAGCAATGCAATAGCAACAAAAAATAAAATAAAAATAAAAAAGCATGCTAGACCTGTAACTAGGTAGGGAGAGAAAGTAGACCTGTGATTTCATTGGTATAGGGAACTACCATGATTGCACATGTATAATCTATATCTGATTGTTTACTGTCTGGAGGGCAGGGAAGGGAGTGAGAGAGGAAGGGATAGAACTAGGACCTCAAAACTTAAAAAATCAAAACCAAATGTTAAAAAATTGTTTTAACATGATCTTGGGG
Organism: Gymnobelideus leadbeateri; assembly: GCA_011680675.1. Classification (NCBI taxonomy): domain Eukaryota; kingdom Metazoa; phylum Chordata; class Mammalia; order Diprotodontia; family Petauridae; genus Gymnobelideus; species Gymnobelideus leadbeateri. Next base: position 193,941 of record WOXC01008115.1, read on the forward strand.
GAAAATAAAAAAAAATATATACATACATATATATATTTTTTTTTCTTTTAAAAGAAGAGAAAAGACCGACTGTTTGTTTAGGAATCAGGGGCTTGAGATTCAAGTCCTGACTAAACCACTAGCCATCTGTGTGATCTAAGGTATGTAGCTTAATTTCACCAAACATATTTTTTCATCCATGAAATGAAAAGAAAAATACTTTCAGTTTCTTCTTCCCAGGGTTATTATGAAGATGGTGTTTTGTAAACTTGGTGGAAATATGAGTTTATTATTGTTGTAATAATCATTACGAATGTAAGGTACTGTCCTTTCATGTGGAACAGTTTGTTGCTGACTTTTCTTTTCAGAACTTAAGATAAACAGTTATTTTGATTCAGAAAGAAAAAAAAATGCAGTGCTGCCTAGTGGATATTGAGCTGGTCTCAAATGAACATGACCTGAGTTTGAGTCTCACCTGTGACACATACTAGCTGTGAGATGCTAGACAAGTCATTTAACCTTTCAAGGGCCCAGGCAGCTAAGTTATGGAACTATTGAGATCTGTATTGTTAGGGAGAGTTTTCTCACCAAGAATTTCCCCATACTGATGAAATCACAGATCTAGATTGAAAAAAAAAGTTATCTCAGTATTACACAGATTGATGACATAATGTCTTCTTTGGCTTATCTTAGAATAAAGATGACCCCGGGGGTTTTCAAAAGCTACACCTTTAGAGTGAAGGCTTTACTAAGATCTATCAATCTGGGCAGTTAGGTGGCACAGTGGATAGAGCATGAGGCCCAGAGTCAGGAAGGCATGAATTCAAATCTGGCCTCAGACACTCACTAGCTGGGCAAGTCACTTAACCTCTACCTGACTCAGTTTCCTCATCTGTAAAATGAGCTGGAGAAGAAAATGGCAAACCACTTCAGGATCTTTGCCAGGAAAATGCCAAATGGGGTCATGAATGAAATGAGTGAACAACAAAAATAATCAAGTTGGAAATACTTTGGATATGGGTTCAATGAAGGGCTATTATATTTTGCCACTGGACCCAGATGGTTCTGAAGGAGAAAATGAGGCTGGTAACTTTGCACAGCCCTCCCTTACTTAAATCCATTTCACTTACATGTCATGGCATCACCTCCTTGATGTCATGGTCCTCTTAGAGAATGAAGGAAAAACAACAGCAGCATCAGCACATCAAGGGGTTAGCCTAACTAACTTTGAAGAGGTTCATTACCAGACTGGCCAGGGAATGAAGTTTTTGCTCCCAGAATAGAACACCAAATGAGTGGATGATACTGTAGGCAAGGAGTGCCCATTCTAACACCATGGAACTCTGTAAGTGATACTGCAAGCCCTATCTTATGTCTCACATATCTATTTAGGAGACAGTAAACAGGTCAGTTTGGTTGGAATGGAAAATGGGGGAGAACTGGTAGGAAAGAAGGTTATTATCATAGGGCCACAGGATTAGAGCTAGAAGAGTTGGAAAGGTAATTCAGGGTCTGACATCTTACCCTCCAAATTTAGACTTGATCATAGAAACAATGGGAGACCTTTGGAGGTATCTGAACCAGTCAATCAATCAATTAATGATAATTAAATGCCTACTATATGCCAGGCACATTACTAAGTAGTGGGGATGAAAAGAGAGGCAAAAGACATTCCCTGCCCTCAAGGAGCTTACAATCTAATAAGCTAGAGAATGGCATGATGGAAAGGTTATAAACATAAGTAAACTGCTTAACTTTTCTTACTCTCATTTTTTTAAAATATGGAAAATGGACTTAAAATATATCCACAGTATACAGAACCCTGCTGAGATAAATAGAAAGGTAAGACACAGTCCTGTCTTCATGAACCTTATAGTATAATAAGGATATTAAGTCAACAACACAGTGGGATGTAATAAACAACCATAGGAGGCTGTATTAGAGATGCATAAAACAAAACACTATGGAAGGCATAAGAAGAAAACAATTGGAGGGATAAAGGAAGGCTTTGTGGAGGGGGTAGAATTTGAGCTGAACTTTTAAAAATGGGTAAGAAACGCTACAGGTGAATAATAATAAATAATAATAGCATTTATGTAATGCTTTAAGATTACTAAAGCATTATATATTTATATACCAATAACAGTAGTGGTAATAATAGTGATAACAGTCCTGAAGATGCTTTCATTGAACCTAAAGATGAGCTTCTCTAATTCAATGACAGAAAGTCAGCTATTTTATCTACTTAGGCAATACTTTGTTAAACACAAAACATGCAAGAACAATAGTAGAAATACTGACTTCTCCCAGGGTTGTTTCTCTCTGATCTACATAGTTATAATGCTTTAAGGATTACCGAGCACATAACAAACATTTCTTTTGGACCTTAAAGCAACTCTCCCCGTTTTGCAGATAAGAAAACTGAGGGTCAGAAGAGTTAAGGGACTCACTCTGGGTTGCACAGGTCTTCAGAGTCTGAGGTACTATTTAAATCCAGGTCTCCCTGACTTTAAGACCAGCATTCTATTATGTTACTTCAGTCTCTCTGAAGGATAAAGTAACTAATGATATTGATGATGATAGAAACTGACATTTATACAACAGTTCAAGGTTTACAGAGCCTTTAGATGCATTATCCCATTTGAAGCAAAGAGATAGAGGATATAACTGCCAGATCCTTGAAAGCAGGGACTATTTTTTTTGCCTCCTTTTGTATCCCCTGGCACATAGTAAGTGCTTAATAAATGATCATTTATTTATATACAATAAACTATAATAAAATAAATTTATTATTAATTGATTGGTAAAAGACCTAGGCACAGGGAAGAAAAAAGTAAATAAGCATCTAAATAGCGTCTATGTGCTGGGCACCATGCTAAATTTAAAGATATTATCTCATTTGATCTCACAACAACCATGCATGGTAGGAGTCATTATTATCCCCATGTTATATCTGAGGGAACTGAGGCAGGTAGTGACTTGCCCAGGGTCACATAGCTAGTAAATGTCTAAGACTGGATTTGAACACAAGCTTTCCCTGCTCCAGGTCCACCTAGCTACTTTATATCAAAAGCAAAGGACAGAGGCAACTAGGTGGCACAGTGAATAGAGCACCTGCCCTGGAGTCAGGAGGACCTGAGTTCAAATCCAATCTCAGGCACTTGACACTTAACTAGCGTTCACTAGTAAAAAAAAAAAAAGACAGAGACTGTCGTCCATGTTCTATGAGCAGGGGGTCCAATATAGAATTCCTGAGAAAATAAAGTTGGAACATTATGGTGGTGCTATTTTGTGGAGAGCCTTGAATGCCAGACAAGGAATTTGAGTTTTTCCACATCTACACATAAGAAAAATTATATGGAAGTTGTATGAAGGATGAATGAGAAGGAAAATTGAGCAGAGGTAATAAGTTTCTGTGCGAGGTGGTTGTTGTTGTTGTCTATGTGTATTTCAGTCATGTCCAGGTTCAAAGTTATTCAAATGCAGATTAAAAGCAGACACTTACTACAAGATCATATCTTCTTCTGAAAAGATAATATCTATTCATTGTTCATTCATTTCAGTTGTGTCTGACTCTTTACGACCCGATTTGGGGTTTTCTTGGCAAAAATGCTGGAGGGGTTTGCCATTTCCTTGTCCAGCTCTTCTTGACTTCAGGCCCAGCACTCTATGTACTGCACCATCTTGCTGCCCACTGGGTTGTTAGCAGTGGGAATAAAGAACCAGGGACAGATGTTACAGAGCTATGATTAATAAGAGTTGGTAACTGGTTGGATGTGAGAGAAAAGTTCATTGAGTTCAACAATTTAGCAAGGACTGTGGCATGGTAGAAAGAACCCTAGTTCTGAAGACAGAAGACTCAGCTCAAACTTCACTTCTGATAATTAATATCTCTATGACTTTGGACAAATCATTTTACTTCCTTTGGCTTCAGTTTCCTTATGAATAAATAAGGCATTTCTTAAGTATTTACTATATACAAAGCACCATATGAAGGAAGATGCTATCCTCATCTAGAGAAAGAACTGATAAATAGAAGAATGTATAGAATGATTTTACATACTTGTGTATTATAGTAGCTATCTGGAGAGGGGGAAGAAAAAAAGGAAAAAAAGAAATTTACATGATAACTTTATTCTAGAAATACTTAAAAGGAAAAGCAAGTTGTACGTAATAGGTTTACAGCTTCATATATAATCTTTTTTTCTACCACGTTATGGAAATGCTTATTTTATTTCATAAATTAAAAATAAAATAAAATTTAAAGAAAGTTTGGAGATATAAATAGAAAATTAAGACAATTCTTGTCCCCGAGGAACTTCCATTCTAATAGTGGGGACAACATATCTTCCCTGTAAAATGAGGGGATTGTACCGATGGGCCTCTGGGCTACCTTCTAGTTCTAGAACTATGAGCCCCCTCATTATACAGAGGAGAAAAAAAGCCCAAAGATATCAAATGAATTGTCCAAGGTCACATAGGTCCTAAGTGTCAGAAGAAGGAAATGCATATCTACCTTTCCTCATTCTTCTTAATTTCCTTCAAGCCTCCTCTGTCTGGCATTCAAGGCTCTCCATTTGCTGCTTGGTGTCTTTCCTGATCTCACCTGCCATTATTCCTCCCTCCCCCTCCCAATTATCTTGAATCCATTTTGTACCCACCTACATATATATACATGTTGTCTACTTCTGCTAAACTCTGAGCTTCCTGAGGGCAGGAAGCTTTTTCTTCATATCTCTAGCACATAGCACAGTCCCTTGCACATTAGTACCCATTTAATAAATACTTCTTGCTTGCTTGATTGACAGAAAGAGTGAAATCAGGAGGAAGAGAAGGCGTACATTCTATTTTAACTTCTGGAGGAAGGTAAAATTCTTCTGTAGTTTCAGTATTTATTTATTTAAGCCATAACTAGATTGATAATTGAGTGTTGCTGTCTGGCTAATATTTCCATAGTAAGAAAATGTTAAAAGGGGGAGAATGTTGGAAATCCTTCACTATGGAAGAAATCTCTCATCGCCCCTCCCAACTCCACCTCAGGGTGATCAGTGATTTTTTAAAGACTATTTGAGCTTCATTGTACTGTTTGGTAGCTATTGAGGGCAAGCTTGTGTTGAAACTTGTCAAACCTGTTCAGGGCAGCTCCAAAGCCTATGTTGTTCTCCTTCTCTCCTGCCCCCTTCCCGCTCCCTGGTCCCATGCAGGCCTGTTGCAATTGCCTGCTATTTCATGTTTAGGATTAACTAGCTGAAAAGTACCACAATCCCCTCCACATCCTGGAGAACACTGAAGCCCAGGAGGTGGCATCGTGATAAGGATTTCCTTATACGGGCAGTGTGACTAAGAGCCCAGAGGATGTGGCTAAAACTGCTTGCTACAAATCTGGGCTAATTCCCTGAAAAGAAGTAGGGAGAGTGGGGGTGGGGAGAGAAGGAAGAATAACAAAAAACCAAGGCTCACAGGAAATGCCTGGCTAATACAACTGGCCCAGCACATTTGTGTGGGAAAATGCACAGATCATCAAACGCCAATTCCTAATGGAAATATGCCTTGAAAAATGGTCTCCCTCCCCCATTCCTCCTCCAAACACTTTTCAGATGACATCCAAGAAGCCAGTCTGAATATTTTAGCTGTGGCTTTTTTTAAAAAGAAGAATGAGAAGAAAAAGAAGGCTTCAGCTAGTCAAGGCTAAGCGGTTGAAATAGCATTGCTCAGTAGCTTAGCTCTGTTTTCTTTTGGAGCTAATAAATCCCTCCACCCTGAGAATGAGTTGCTGAAGAAGGACATTTCTTTCCAAGAGTCTGGGTTTTCAGAAAGTCAGCATGATGGTTTTCATTATTAAAGCAACTAGAAGTGAGTTCAGAGTAAAATCAATTTTTCCCCCTGGAACCTCCAAAGCATAACCTTTCTTTTGGGGGGTGGGGTGGGGTGGGAGAGAATAACATAAAATGATGCCTTTTGCACCAAGGGTGGGTAAATGCAAAGCAGTTTAAAATAGTTGGGATGTTCAAAACTTCCCCACCTGCTTTAGTCCATGTATAGATCGAGCATCAGCCAGTTCTACCTTGGAGACTACAAAATCACACGGAACCATAGTACCAAGGATGCCTGTGGCAGAAAGAAGGAAAGGAAATTTATTGGGTTTGGAGGTAGACTCTGCTTCTCTAGATTTGAGCCTCCATCCCTGTGTGTACCCCAAAACTGTGTGCAACAGAGATATGCTTATCCAAATCATACTCAGAGGCTTCTCAAGGTAGGAAGCAGAAAAAAAATGGTTTATTACGATCTTGAGAAAGGGTCACCCTCCTGACAAGTGGTCAGGGAGGAGAAGCAATTTACAAAAGGAAATGATGAAGTCCCCCACCTCCCTTCTGACCCTTTTCTTCCATTGACTAGAAGTTAAGTGTACAATCTAAACGCAGTAATCTACCTCAAGTACCAGAACAAGGAAATAGTAGACCACCCAATGTACACTGGAGAAAGCACTTCTGTCCTTATATGGCATATCTTATGCTGAGGTGTCACTGAGGAGAGGGATGGCTCCCTGCTGCTCTGAGTTTTGAATTCTTGTAAATCGTGTGATTTCCAGTGAAGGGGAACTTCGGCCTGTTTCCTAGGAAAGCCTTACTAGATTTTAGAGTATAGTCTGAGTAGTTTTCATTTCTTTCACTCAACCTCTAAGTCTGGAAAAAAAGTCTTACTTAATAACCAGACTAGGTACAAATCATCCCCACAACTGAGGCCAAGATCTATCAGAAGGAGGTCTTTGTTGTTTATTTATAAAGAAAAGCTATTTATTTATTTTTATTTTTATAAAATAAAGTTTATTTATTTTTTTAAAGAAATTGGGGTTAAGTAACTTGCTCAAGGTTACACGGCTACTCATTATTTATGCATGGGTGCTCATTTTCTGAGGCCAGATCTGATCTCGGGTCATCCCAACTCCGAGGCCGGCGCTCTTACTCACTGCGCCACCTAGCCGCCCCTTTAGGGCAATTGGGGTTAAGTAACTTGCCCAAGGTTACACGGCTAGGTTTTTTTTGCTTGTGTGGATTAAGTGTCGGAGGCCGGCTCCGAACTCAGGTCCTTCTGACTCCAGGGCCGGCGCTCTATTCACTGCGCCACCTAGCCACCGCAATAAAGTTTATTTCTAAAGAAAAGTTTAATAGCTTGCTCAGTTGACTCTGAACAAATCACTACTTTTTCCAGGCCTCCATTTCCTAATCTGAAAAATGAGTTTGGATTAAATGGTCTTCAAATTCTCTTTCTGCTTTAAAACTCTATGTCTATCACATGTACAAAAATATTTATAGGAGCTCTTTTTTTTTGAGAGGGGAAGGTAGGGTAATTGGGGTTAAGTGACTTGCCCAAGGTCACACAGCTTGTGTGTGTGTGTGTGTGTGTGTGTGTGTGTGTGTTACATATCTAAAGTCGGATTTGAACTCAGGTCCCCCTGACTCCAGGGCCAGTGCTCTATTCACTGCACCACCTATCCACCCCATATGGCAGCTCTTTTTGTTGTGGCAAAGATTGGAAGTTGAGGGGATACCAATTAATTGGGGAATGTCTGGGAAATGGGAATATTGAGCAAGTTGTGGTATATGAATATAAAGGTCCATAAGAAATGATGAGCAGGTGGATTTCAGAAAAACTTGGAAAGACTTATATGAATTGATGCTGAGTGAATTGAGCAGAACTAGGGGAATATTGTACACAATAACAGCAACACTGTGGAATGACCAACTCTGATGGACTTAGCTCTTCTCACAATGCAATGATCTAAGATAATTCCAAAAAACTCATGATGGAAAAAGCTACCCACATCCAGAGAAAGAACTATGGAGTCAATGCAAATGGAAGCATACCATGTGCTCTTTTATTTTTCTTTCTCTTGATTTTTCCCTTTTGTTCTGATTCTTCTTTCACAATATGACTAATATGGAAATATGTTAAATGTGATTGTACACGTCTAGCCTATATCAGATTGCTTGCCATCTTGGGGAGGGAAGAAGTAGAGGAGGGAGGGAGAAAAAAGTTTTAAACTCAAAATCCTATAAAAGTGAATGTTGAAAACTATCTCTATTACATAATTGGAAAAAAATAAAATACTATTATGTGGAAAAACAAAACAAAATAAACAAAAAAACTCTGTGTCTATCTAGTGAACATTTATTAAATGTCTACTGTAGGCCAACAGGAAAGAGAATTCTGGGAAGTAAATGACTATTCAGCCCAGGATACAATTAACTTCTTTGTATTAATGGGCTAATAGGAAAAGATTGCTCCTAGTAACTGGGGTTGTTTTAATTGTGGCCTTCTGGAGACAATGTCCCCACTTTTGTTGTATAATCCACTAGTGACTATGAAAATGAAGGTTTCAGTTCTGGTAACTGGGACAGGAACAGTATTGCAAGGGAAAAAAAGGGAATAGGCTACCTCACAAATCATTCCACATAAATAGATGCTTTACTGCAAGAGTTTAAAGGACCTAGCCCAGGATGCTCTCAGGGGAGTCACTTTGGTCTAGCCTGGGCCAGGGAAGGGCCCAGCTCATCTTTAATAATAATTATTATTGTCATTATTGTTATAGTTAACATTTATATAGCACTTACTATGTGCCAGGCACTGTGCAAATATTGTTGTTTGATCCTCATAACAACCTTGGGAGGTAGGTGCAATTATTATCTCCATTTCACAAAAGGGGAAACTAAGCCAGTTAGAGGTGAAATGATTTGCCCAGGGTCATACAGGAGGTAAATATCTGAAATCAGATTAGAACCCAAATCTTCTTGACTCAAAACCTTACACTCCATTTACTGCATCACCAAACTGCCCCACAGATTAGCTACTCTAATCTGGAAGGCTATAATTCTGGCACAACCCAAGGATCTGCGACAGTTATCCCTTGCACATTATAGTTTTGACATATTGTGGGTTGGCATAAGAAATTAAATGGGAATTTTGGGGAGTTTTGTGGAAGCCAAAGACACAGAAAAAGTTTAGAAACTCAGAAATACATAAAATATATGTATAGTATCATATAATATCAACATTGGTTGGTTGCTGTCCTTCGTTCTTGAAGAAGGCCAAAATGACATCATTATGCTAGAGTCAAGTTACAATGGTTGATCAGTCCAATATCAGTCTTTTTGGCAAGCATACATTTGTCATTAGAATGTTTGGCAGTTTAGTCTGAGAAAGGATCTCAGTGTCTGGTACCTTATCCCACTAAGTGATCTTCAGAATGTTCCTAAGACAATTCAGATGGAAACAATTCAGTTTCCTGTCATGGCACTGGTATATTGTCCAGGTTTCACAGACATATAACAATGAGGTGTGGCAAAGCACCTGGTGCTGATTCTATTATAGCTAAGATTTACAAGGTAAGGGGTCCATTGCTCATACAAAAACTGTTTGAAATATTCCAGATTATATGGCAAGAGGAGGTTATCCCCCAGGAGTTCAAGGATTTCTCCACTGTTCATCTCTATAAAGGTAAAGGAAATAGATTATCCTGTGACAATTGCAGAGGGGTCTTTCTCTTAGTGATTGCTGGCAAGATGGTCATCTACCTGAGAGCCAGTGTGGCTCTCTTAAGAACTTTGGAATTGATTGTGTGACATGTAAGACACTGGCACAGGCCCGTCTGGCATGGTATGCCCACATCAGAGAAGGTGCTTTGCTCTATGAGCAAAGCAGAATTGATGTAGCTAAAAAGAAAAGCACAAAATAAAAAATTCACCCCAAATGTTCACATGGACTATTTTTGCCCAATCTGTGGTAGAACATTCTGAGCTCATATTGGTCTGATCAGTCATAGTTGGATTTGTTGCAACTTTATGCTAGCATAGTGATGTCATTTTGGTCCTCTTCAAGAGCAAAGGGCAACAACCAATCAAGAATATAACATAAACCCATATAAATCATCAGCATTTCTATACATTACCAGCAAAGTGCAGCCCCAAGAGACAGAAAGAGAAATGTAATTTTAAATAATTGTAGATGATATAAAATACTTGGAAGTCTACCTGCTAAGAGAAACTCAGGAACTACATGAACACAATTACAAAACACTTTTCACATGAATAAAATCAGATCTAAGCAACTGGAAAAATATCAATTTCTTATGGGTAGGCTGAGTCAATATAATAAAAATGACAATTCTGCCTAAATTAATTTACTTATTCTGTGTCATAGCAATCAAACTACCAAAATATTTTATAGAGCTAGAAAAATAATAACAAAATTCATCTGGAAGAACAAAAGTCATTAAGAATATCAAGGGAATTAGTGAAAAAATATGTAAAGGAAGGTGGCCTACCCACATCAGATCCCAAACTATATTATAAAGTGGTAATCATAAAAACTGTAGAGTACTGGCTAAGAAATAGAGAGGTGGATCAGTGAAATAGATTAGGTACATAAGCCACAGTAGTAAATGACCAAAATAATATAGCGTTTGATAAACCCCAAAACTTCAGCTTCTGGAAGAAGAACTCACTATTTCACAAAAACTACTGGGAAAACTGGATAACATACATTGTCAAAAACTAGTCATAGACCAACATCTTAAGTTGTTTACCAAGATAAGGTCAAAATGGGTATGTGATTTAGACATAAAGGATGATACCATAAGCAAATTAGGAGAGCAAGGAATAGTTTACCTGACAGATCTATGGAGAAGGGAAGGATTTTTGACCAAATAAGATAGAGACCATTATGATATATAAAACAGATAATTTTGATTATATTAAATTAAAAGGGTTTGAGCAAACAAAACCAATGCAACTAAGTTTAGAAGGAAAGCAGAAAGCTGGGAAATAATCTTTACAGCAAGTGTCTCTGATAAAGGCCTTGTTTCCCAAATATATAGAGAACTGAGTCAAATTTTTTTAAAATTTATTGTTAACAACTACAAAATGAGAAAAAGGAAAAAAACTGCCACATACATGGCAGATAATAAGAGGATTCAATATAAAATAATAAATTTCCATTTCAAGAAAACCTATATAATAAATGCTGCACATTGTTTTCTTTTTTATAAATTAAATTTTATGTTTATTTTTAGTTTATATCGTTAATATCCACGTGATTTTGAGTTATAAATTTTCTCCCGGTCTTTCCCCTACCTACCACCCCAAAACAGTGATTCCCTTCCCCCAATTTGTTCTCTCCTATATCCTCCCCCATCTCCCCTCCCACTTTCCAGTAGGGCAAGATGGATCTCTATTCCCCAGTGCCTTTATATCTTATTTCCCAGTTGCACGTAAAAAAAAAATTCTAACTTTTTAAACATTTGATTTTAAAACTTTGAATTCCAGTTTCTTTCCCTTCCTCCCTTGTCACTCACCCTTACTTCGAAGTAAAGCAATTCATTATAGGTTGTACATGTACAGCTATGCAAAACATTTCCATAGTAGGTATATTGTGAAAGACTGACTATATTTCCCTCTATCCTATCCCACCCCTCAGTTGTTTTATTCTGTACTTTGATCCTGTCCCTTTTCAAAAATAGGTGATTCCAACTTCCCTCCCCCCCAGCCTGTCCTCCCTTCCATCATCCCCCCTCTCATTCCCGTCCCCCCCTACTCTCCTGTAGGGCAAGATACCCTATTTAGTGTGTATGCCATTCCCTCCCTAAGCCAAATTCAATGACAGTAAGGTTGACTTATTCCCTTTTGCCTTACTGTTCTTCCCCTCCATTGTAACAGTTTTCCCTTCCCTCTTTTATATGAGATAATTTACCCCATTCTGTCTCTCCCCATCTCCTTTCATTATATTCCTCTCTCGCCTCTCAATTTCACCTTTTAAGTATTATCCCTTCCTATTCAATTGGTCCTGTGCCTTCTGTCTATGCATACCTGTACACATATATACACACACACTCACATATGTATTCACATATGTATTCCCATATACCCTCCTACATATACATGCAGTATATGTGCATATATATACATTTATATTCCCTTCAACTATTCTCATACTGAGAAAAGTTTCATAAATTACTATTATTGTTTTTCTATGTAGGATGTAAATAGTCTGACTTTGATAAGTTCCTTATGATTTCTTTTCCCTGATTACCTTCTCATGCTTCTCTTACTTCTTGTGTCTGAATGTCAAATTTTCTATTCAACTCTGGTTTTTTCATTAAAAATGCTTGAAAGTCCTCTATTTCATTGAATGACCATATTTTCTCCTGAAACATGATACTCAGTTTTGCTGGGTAGGTGATTCTTGGTTTTAATCACAGCTCCATTGACCACCACAATATCATATTCCAAGCCCTTCAATCCTTCAAAGTAGAAGCTACCATATCCTGCATTATCCTGATTGTGTTTCCACAATATTCAAATTGTTTCTTCTTGGCTGCTTGTAATATTTTCTCCTTGATCTGAGAACTCTGGAGCCTGGCTATAATATTCCTAGGAGTTTTCTTTTTGGGATCTTTTTCAGGAGGTGATTGGTGGATTCTTTCAACCTCAATTTTGCCCTCTGGTTCTAAAACATCAGGGCAATTTTCCTTGAGAATTTCTTGAAGGATGATTTCTAGGTTCTTTTTTTGATCATGGCTTTCAGGTAGTTCAATAATTTTAAAATGATCTCTCCTGCATCTATTTTTCAGGTCAGTGGTTTTTGTAATGAGATATTTCATATTGCCTTCTATTTTTTCATTGGTTTGTATATGTTTAATAGTATCTTGATTTCAGCTGAGAGAAGCAGGCCAGGAAGCCAATGGCGCTGAGCTGAGAGAGGCAGGTGGGGCACAGACGCAGGCCCGGACTGTGTGGGGTGCAGAGGCAGGCCAGGAAGGTGTGAGCAGAAGCCTGATCAACAAGGGAGGCAAGCCATTTCACCAACCACAAGGGCCGCTATCAGGCCTATCACCAAAGGGCTGGGACTGGAAAGAGCAAGGTAAGAATCAAATGTAGGGCACTTGTCAGGGACAGCAAATATTCTTGGGATTCCATAGCCCAGAAATTTAAAAAGCCCCTATCAGGACCTCGAAGCACCAGGATGACAGAGTGAACCCCGGCTGCTCCAACCCTGCCCTCTGACCCTGAAAACGTCATAATTATTGCCCCAGGGCAAAACCCTAAGCAGTAAAGGTTTGGGAACCCAAGAGGAAGGGTGTGGCTAGGGCCCTGCCTCAAAATGGGTAGAAAACAGACTGCAAAGACAAAGACTCTGGAGTCCTACTATCCTCAGGGGGAGGAACTAAATGCAAAGGGAGACAATGTCAACTCCACATCCACAGCTGAAGCATCAACAGGGAATGGGTCCCAAGAACAGAAAGCTTTCCCAAATGAGCTCAAAAGGAATTTTGAAAACCAAATGAGAGAGATAGAAGACAAAATGAATAATGCTTTTAAAATCAAAATTGCAAAATTAGAAAAAAACATTATAATGAAGAAAACAGCTCCTTAAAAAGAAAAAATGTGTGATATGGAAAAGGAGCTCCAAAAACTAACCAAGGAAAATAATTCGCTAAAAACTAGAATCAACCAAATTGAAGCAAATAACTCTATGAGGAACCAAGAATTAGTCAAAGAAAATATCAAGAATGAAAAATTAGAAAAAGAGGTAAAATATCTCAATGGAAAAAAAACTGACCTGGAAAAAAGATCCAGAAGAGATAATCTGAGAATCATAGGCCTACCGGAAAATCATGATTAAAAAAATGAGCCTGGATAACATCCTCCAAGAGCTCATAAAAAAAAAAAAAACACAGCCCTGAGATACTAGAACCAGACGGTAAAATAGAAATTGAGAGAATCTACCAGACACCTCCTGGAAGCGATCCCAAACTGAAAAGTCCTCGAAATTTTGTGGCCAAACTCCAGAACTACCAGGTAAAATAGAAAATACTTCAAGTGGCCAGAAAGAAACAATTCAAATATTGAGGAACCACAGTGAGGATCACACAGGATCTGGCAGCCTCTGCACTGAAAGATCAGAATCAGTGGAATACAATTTTTCACAAGGCAAAAGAAGTCGGGTTACAATCAAGGATCACCTACCGAGAAAGACTGAACATATTCTTCCAGGCAAAGAGATGGTCATTCAACAATATAACAGATTTCCAGACCTTTCTGATGAAAAAGCCAGAGCTCAATGGAAAATTCAACCTCCATTTGTGAGATACAAGAGAGATTTAGAAAGGCGAACAAGGGAAACACACACACACACACACCCTGTTATTTAATAAGAGTAAACTGTTTATAGACAAGTAGAGTGTATGAGTATAAATTACACAAAATGATGATAAAAAAATCTTACTAAGGGCTACAAAGGGACTGCAATGGAAGAAGAGGAATGAATTAAGTGGGAAAGGGTAAATTATGCCACACAAAAAGGCATAAAAACAATATAGCAGAGGGAAAGAAGGGAGAGAGATGAGTATTTTATGAGCTTTTCCCTCATTGGTTCTGGTGCAAGGAGGGAATAACACAACCAGTTAAGCATAGGACTCCATGGAGAAGAGATGCAAAACATATCATAATAGAGGGAAAGAGGAGAGGGAGAGGAGTTTTGCATGAAATTTGTTCCTGTCACTCTTGCTGCAAAGAAGAAACAACATACTTCATTACGTATTAAAATATCCTACAGGCAGCAAGAAGGGGAAAGGACTATGAAAGGGGGGATTGTTAGAAGGGAGGGAAGAAGTAAGGGAGAAGGGGAGCCAAAGGGAGGGGGGCTGATAAGGGAATACTGAGGGGAGGCAGTGGTCAAATGGAAAACTATTAAGGAGGGGAAGGGAGAAGGGAAGAAAAAAATATAAGCATAAACAAGGGAGGGAATAGGATGGAGGGAAAGAAACAGATAATAATCATAACTGTGAATGTGAATGGAATGAACACTCCCATAAAACAGAGGTGGATAGCAGAATGGATTAAAAAACCATAATCCTACAATATGCTGTTTACAAGAAACACATCTGAAACAGAGGGATACACACAGGGTAAAAGTAAAAGGTTGGAGTAAAATATATCATGCCTCAGTTAAAGTAAAAAAAGCAGGGGTAACAGTCCTTATCTCAGATAAAGGCAAAGCAAAAATTGATCTAATTAAAAGAGATAAGAGGGGCGGCTAGGTGGCGCAGTGAATAGAGCGCCGGCCCTGGAATCAGAAGGACCCGAGTTCGGAGCCGGCCTCGGACACCTAATCCGCACAAACAAAAACCTAGCCGTGTAACCTTGGGCAAGTTACTTAACCCCAATTGCCCTAAAGGGGCGGCTAGGTGGCGCAGTGAGTAAGAGCGCCGCCCTCGGAGTTTGGATGACCCGAGATCAGATCCGGCCTCAGAAAATGAGCACCCACGCATAAATCAAATGACTAGCTGTGTAACCTTGAGCAAGTTACTTAACCCCAATTGCTTTAAAAAAAAAAAAGAGATAAGAAAGGAAACTATATCCTGCTAAAAGGCACCATAGAGAATGAAGCAATATCACTATTTAATATATATGCACCAAGTGGTATAGCATCCAAATTCCTAGAGGGAATTAGAGGAAGAAATAGATAGCAAAACTATATTATAGGGAACCTTAATAACCCTCTCTGAACTTGATAAATCCAACCTCAAAAAAAAAAAAACAAAAAGAAGTTAAGGAGGTGAATAGAATTTTAGAGAGGGTAGGTATGATAGATCTCTGGAGAAAACTGAATGGGGATAAAAAGGAATATACCTTCTTCTCAGCAGTATATGGCACATACACAAAAATTGACCATGTACTAGGACATAAAAACCTCACCATTCAGTGCAGAAAGGCAGAAATAATACATGCATCATTCTCAGATAATGATGCAATACAAATCATATGCAATCATATGCAATAAAGGGCCATGGAAAGACATACTAAAAACTAATTGGAAACTAAACAATTTAATCCTAAAGAATGAATGGGTCAAACAAGAAATCATAGAAACAATCAGTAACTTCATTCAAGAGAATGACAACAATGAGACAACATACCAAAATTTGTGGGATGAAGCAAAGGCAGTTCTTGGGGGAAGTTTTATATCCCTGAGTGCATACATGAATAAATTAGAGAAAAAGGAGGTCAATAAACTGGGCATGAAACTGAAAAAGCTAGAAAAAGAACAAATTGAAAATCCCCAATTAAATACTAAATTAGAAATACTGAAAACCAAAGGAGAGATTAATAAAATTGAAATTAAGGAAACTATTGAATTAATAAATAAAACTAAGAGCTGGTTTTATGAAAAAAAAAACAATAAAATTGATAGACCCTTAGTTAATATGATAAAAAAAGAAAGAAGAAAACCAAATTATGAGTATCAAAAATGAAAAGGGTGAATCTACCACCAATGGAGAGGAAATTAAAACAATAATTAGGAATTATTTTGCCCAGTTTTATGCACATAAATTTGACAATCTTAGTGAAATGGATGAATATTTACAAAAATATAAGTTGCCCAGATTAACTGAAGAGGAAGTAAATTACTTAAATAACTCTATCTCAGAAAAAGAAATCGAACAAGTCATGAGTGAACTCCCTAGGAAAAAATCTCCAGGACCAGATGGATTTACTAGTGAATTCTATCAAACATTTAAAGAACAATTGATTCCAGTACTCTACAAACTATTTGGGAAAATTAGCAAAGAAGGAGTCCTACCAAATCCTTTTTATGACACAAATATGGCACTGATACCTAAATCAGGAAAAGATAAAACAGAGAAAGAAAATTATAGACCAATTTCCCTCATGAATACAGATGCAAAAATTTTAAATAAAATATTAGCAAAAAGACTACAGCAACTTATCACAAGAATAATACACTTTGATCAGGTAGGATTTATTCCAGGAATGCAAGAATGGTTTAATATGAGGAAAACCATCAGTATAATTGATCATTTCAACAATAAAACTAGCAAAAACCACATGATTATACCAATAGATGCAGAAAAGGCTTTTGACAAAATACAACATCCATTCCTATTAAAAACACTAGAAAGTATATAAATAAATGGAACCTTTCTTAAAATAATAGGTAGCATTTTTAAAGCATATTTAAAGCCATCAGCAAGTATTACATGTAATGGGCAGAAGCTAGAAGCATTTCCAATAAGATTAGGGGTGAAACAAGGATGTCCACTATCACCCCTCTTATTCAATCTGGTACTAGAAATGTTAGCAGTAGCAATTAGAGAAGAAAAAGAAATCAAAGGAATCAAATTAGGCAAAGAAGAGACCAAGCTATCACTCTTTGCAGATGATATGATAATATACTTAGAAAATCCTAGAGAATCAAGTAAAAACTACACGAGACAATAAATAAATTGGGCAAAGTTACAGGATATAAAATAAACCCACATAAATCCTCGGCATTCCTTTATATCTCTAATTAAATTCAACAGCAAGAGATAGAAAGAGAAATCCCTTTTAAAGTTACTGTAGACATTATAAAATATTTGGGGATCTACCTGCCAAAACAAACCCAAGACCTATATGAACACAACTGCAAAACACTTATCACACTAATAAAGTCAGATCTAACTAATTGGAAAGACATCAATTGCTCATGGCTGGGTTGAGCTAATATAATAAAAATGACAAGTTTACCTAAATTAAATTATATATTTAGTGCCATACCAGTCAATTTACCAAAAAACTTATTTATAGAGCTAGAAAAAATAGTAGCAAAATTCATTTGGAAGGACAAAAGGTCTAGAATATCAAGGGAATTAATGAAAAGAAATGCTAGGGAAGGGGGCCTAGCTATACCAGATTTTAATCTGTACTATAAAGCAGCAGTCCTCAAAACTACTTGGTATTGGCTGAGGAATAGAGTAGTGGATCAATGGATCAGATTGGGTACATGAGATTCAGCAGTCAATGACTATAGTAATCTACTGTTTGATAAACCCAAAGACCCCAGCTTTTGGGATAAGAGCCCACTATTTGACAAAAACTGCTGGGAAAACTGGAATAATAGCACGGCAGAAACTGGGCATAGACCATCATCTAACACCATATACCAAAATCAAGTCTAAATGGGTGCAAGATCTAGGTATAAAGGCTGATTCTGTAAGCAATCTGGAAAAGCAAGGGATAGTTTACCTGTCAGATTTATAGAGAGGTGAAGACTTTATGACCAAACAAGAAATAGAGAGCATTATAAAATGCAAAATGGATAATTTTAATTATTTGAAATTGAAAAGTTTCTGTCCAAACAAAGCCAATGTAACCAAGATTAGGAGGGAAGTGGAAAATTGGGAAAGAATTTTTACAACCTATGCCACTGATAAAGAACTCATTTCTAAAATATACAGAAAATTGACTCAAATCTATAAGGATACAAGTCATTCCCCAACTGATAAATGGTCAAGGGATATGAACAGGCAGTTTTCAGAGGAAGAAATTAAAGATATTTATAAGCATATGAAAAAATGCTCTAAACCACTATTGATTAGAGAAATGCAAATCAAAACAACTCTGAGGTACCACATCTCACCAGTCAGATTGCCTAAGATGACAAAACAGGAAAATGACAAATGCTGGAGAGGATGTGGACAAATTGGAACGCTAATGCATTGCTGGTGGAGCTGCGACAACAATTCTGGAGAGCAATCTGGAATTATGCCCAAAGGGCTATAAATAATTTCATACCCTTTGACCCAGCAATACCACTTCCAGGGCTGTATCCCAAAGGGATCATAGAAATGGGAAGAAGACCCATATGTACAAAAATATCTATAGCAGCTCTTTTTGTGGTGGCAAGGAATTGGAAATTAAGGGGGTACCCATCAATTGGGGAATGGCTGAACAAGTTGTGGTATATACATGTTATGGAATACTATTGTGCTATAAGAAATGAGGAGCAGATGGACTTCATATTTACCTGGAGCTTATACAAACTGATCCTGTGTGAGAAGAGCAGAACCAAGAGAAATTTGTACACAATTACAAACACAAAATATGTGTGATGACCAACTCTGACAGACTGGACTCTTCTCAGCAATCCAGGGTTATAAGTCAACCCCAAAAGACTCATGATGGAGAGAGATGTCTACATCCAGAGAAAGAATAGATTTTGAACCCAGATTGAAGCAAACTACCTCCTCTTTTTCTTTTTCTTGTTTGGTTTTGTTTCCTCTTTCCCATTGTTCATTCCATCTTATACAATCCTTCTTTATAACCTGACTGAAAGTACTTGCAGATACTATACTTGATTGTATGCCACCATGGGTCAGGGGGGAGGGAGAGAAAATTTGAAACTCAAAGAATTATGGAAATGAGTCTTGTAAACTAAAAGTAAACAAGTTAATAAAGACCAAAAAATCTTTTTTAAAAAAGAAAGAACATTGGGAAAAAAATAAAATAGCATCTTGATTTCTCATAAAGTCACTAGCTTCCATTTGCCCTAATCTAATTCTGAAGGAATGATTCTCTTCAGTGAGCTTTTGAGATTCTTTTGGAATCTGGCAAATTCAGCTTTTTAAGACATTCTTCTCCTCATTGCCTTTTTGAGCCTCTTTTGCCATTTGAGTTAGTCTATTTGTTAAGGTGTTATTTTCTTCAGTCAGGTTGTTGACTCTCTTTTCCTGGTTTTCTTGCATCATTCTCATTTCTCTTCCCAATTTTTCCTCCACTTCTATTATTTGGTTTTCAAAATCCTTAAGCTCCTCTATGGCCTGTAACCAATTCATATTTTTCTTGGAACCTTTTGGTGCAGGAGTTCTGACTTTGTTGTCTTTCTCCTGTTCTATGCTTTGATCCTTTTTGTCCACAAAAAAGAAATCCAAAGTCAGATTGCTGTGCTTGCTTTGCTTCCTTTGCTCATGTTGCCACTCAATTATTTGACTTTTGAGCTTTGTGACACAGTAGAACTGTGCTTCCAGAGAGGAGAGTTTTGTCCCAAATTGCTAGGGTTTTCTCAGCTGCTGAAGGTATTAGTTGGGTGCCCTATC
Source organism: Gymnobelideus leadbeateri (assembly GCA_011680675.1). Taxonomy (NCBI): domain Eukaryota; kingdom Metazoa; phylum Chordata; class Mammalia; order Diprotodontia; family Petauridae; genus Gymnobelideus; species Gymnobelideus leadbeateri. The sequence continues at coordinate 213,853 of WOXC01008115.1, forward strand.
AGAAGCCTCCACTGGCTCTGGCACACTGGTCATGCACCCCAGGACCTCCATCCTAGACAGCAATCCAGATACAAGCAGGTTAAACCAAAGTGATAACCCCTCAGACTGGTTGCTTGGTCCCCCTATAATCTGCAGGCCAGGAGCTCTGAAGCAGCCAAGTGGTGGCAGCCATGGCACCTCAGCCACTTCTCCCTCTAGGTACACCGGCTGGACCACACTCCCAGACCTCCTGTTCCCACAAAGTCCACACTGAACTCTCACTTTGTCTTTGGCATTTATGGTTTGATAATTCTGGAAACTGCCACAGCTGCTGGTGATCCACTCTCAGGAAGTCCCTCCAGCCAGGGCTAGATGTGGCTACCCTGAGGCTTATACTGGGGACTCAGGCAGGGCTGGGCTCAGCTCCCAGCAGATTGTGATGGAACTTTCCTGCAGGCCTGCTGGGCTATCTTCAACAGGAGATTTTTTTCTCTCTATTACTTTGTGGGTTTTGTAGCCTTAAAATTTGTTTACAGTAATTTTTTATAGGTATTTGAGGTGGTTTTGGAGATGCAGAGTTTTCCTGCTTCTATGCCACCATCTTGGCTCCTGCCCTTCACATTGTTTTCAAAGTTGCCCAATTTTTCTTTGCTTCTTTGTAGATTTTCTTTTGTTCTCTGCTTTGCAGTTTTTACTTTATTTTTTTCCCTTTTCCTACCCCCCCACCTCAAAGAAGGCTACAATTAACTGTGTATAAACACATACACACATATACATACATATATGTATATGTATACATATAGATAGACATCTATAAACACACACATGCATATATATATATATATATATTCATACTCACATATGTAAGACCTTACTCTGTTTATTTCCACTTGTCATCTGTTCCTCTGAAGGTGGACAGTATCTTCCTTCATAAGACCAAGTCTTTCCATGTTTTTCTAAATCAACTAGCTCATCATTTTCTATACCACAGCAATATTCCAATCTAATCACATCCTATCTGAGAGAGTGTCTATGACAGTTTTTCCCCAGTTTTCTGCATTCCTTTTATTCTTGGCTACATTGGTTTTATTTATACATGAAAATTTTAATTTAAAATAATCAAAATCATCTATTTTACACTTCAACAATGCTCTCATCTTGTAGTTCAAGGTCAGATACTACTGAATCTGCTCCTTTACATCTTTTTCCCTTGGTTACTTTGAAGTTCCTGACCTTTTGTTCTTCCAAATGAAGTTTGTTATTATTTTTTCTAACAAAGTAAAATAATATTTTAATAATTTAATTGGGATGGCATTACATAAATAACTTATGTAATATTGTCATTTTAAAAATTATATTGGCATTATCTACTCATGAACAATAAACAATTGATTATTTAGATCTGACTTTATTTATATAAAACGTTTTATATTTATGTTCATATATTTCCTGTGATTGTTTTGACAGGTATACTCTAAAGCATTATATACTCTCTAGTTATTTTAAATGGTCTAAAATAATATTGAATAATATTGCTGACACATAGTGTAGTTTCCCTTTTTGATTAAATCTTATCTTAGCTTTAACTTTTTCTGAGATCATGATTGCTACTTTTTTTTTACATAATAAATTTTACTCTAACATTTATTTTATTTTTGTGTTTATCTCTCATTTTTATAACATTTCCTGAAAGCAACAAATTACTGAATTCAAATTTTTAATCTGCTATCAGTTTCTATTTTATTGGTAAATTCATCCCATTCACACCCAGGTGTGGGGAACTTGCAGCCTTGAGGCTACATGTGGCCCTCTAGATCCTCAAGTGTGGCCCTTTGTTTTGTGAAGTTTAGATTTAGTCAAAAGGTTGTACTTGAGAACCTAGAGGGCCACATGTGGGCTCAAGTCCACAGGTTCCTCACCCCTGTAAGCTGTAACCACTTGTGTATTTTCTTCCTTCCTATTTTTCCTTATTGTAAGGCCAAAAGAACACAGAGGTGCTCCACCAGCCACCACCACACCATCCATAGGTGGAACCATTGACTGAAGCAAATGGAGAAGTTTTGAATGCTATGGATAAGTTCACTTACCTTGGCAGTATACTTTCTAGGGATGTATGCATTGATAATGAGGTTGACACATGCATTGCCAGAGCTAGCTCAGTGTTTTGGAGGCTCTGAAGGAAAGTGTGGGAGAAATGAGGTATTAGACTGACTACCAAACTGAAGGTCTACAGAGTTGTTGTGCTGACCTTGTTGTTGTATGCTTGTGAAATATGGACAGTCTATCAATGCCATGCCAGGAAACTGAATTGCTTCCATTTGAATTGTCTTGGGAAGATTCTGAAGATCACCTAGCAAGATAAGATACCAGGCAAGTGAGGTCTTTTCTCAGACTAAACTGTCAAGCATTCAGATTCTACTTCAAAGAGGACAACTCTGATGAGCTGGCCAATCTAATGCCAAATGTATGCTTGCCAAAAAGACTATTTTATGGAGAACTCACACAGGGCAAGTATTCACATGGTGATCAGAAGAAGTGATACAATAACACTTTCAAAGTCTCTCTTGAGAACTTTGGACTTGGTTGTGTGACATGGAAGACAATGGCACAAGACTGCCCAGTAGTACTATGTGCCCTCATCAGAGAAAGTGCTATGCTGTATGAACAAAGCAGAATTGAAGTGGCTCAGAAGTGCAAGATGCACAAATTTAGAAAATCCACCCCAAATATTCACATGGACAATTTGTGCCCAAACTGGGGTGGAGCTTCTGAGCTCATAGTGGTCTGATCATCCACAGTCAAAAGCATTGTAACTTGACTCTAGCATAATGTCATTTTGGTTCTCTTTGAGAATGAAGGACAACAGCCAGATTTTTCCTCACTATCCTTCTCATTCTATTCCTATCCCTCCTTCTTCCTCCACTTTACTTCTACCTGCTACCTTGCCCTACTATTCCTTAACCTACTCACTCTTCTAAGAATCCCTCCCTTATCCTATCCCTCCCAACCTATCTTCTTGCCTTATTATTTCTTTCCGAATTTAGAAGACTATACCCTTCTAGAAATATATGTTGTTCCCTCCTTATCCCACTCCCAATGAGAGTAAGATTCCAGCACTACCTTCCTTGCCCCCTACTAGTTTTTTTCTCTGTATCAGTTTTTCTTTTTATGCTTCATTTATATGAGATAATTACTCCTTTTTGTCTCTCTACACTTTTTTTAGAATCATCCCAACATACTCAGTTTAGACCAAGCATTCTTTCAAAATACCCAAATGATAATGACAGTCATAAAAGAACTGATAATATTTTCACAAATGAGAAGTAAACAATTTTACTGTATTGAGTCCCTTATAGTTGGTCTTTAATGTTTACCTTATACTTCTCCTGGATGTTATATATCAAATTTTCCCTTAAGTTCTGCTGTTTTTGTCATTGATTCCTAAAATTCTTTTAGTTTGTTAAATATCATTTTTTTTCCCACTCAGGATTATACTTAACTTTTCTGGGTAAGTTACCCTTGGTTGTAGTCCCACCTCTTTTGCTCTATGAAATATAGTATTCTAAGACCTACAATCCTTCAACATAATAGCTGCTAGGTCTTGTTTAATCCTTATTGTAGCTCTGAGATACTTAAATTTTTTTTCTTGTTGCTTACAATATTTTCTTCTTAACCTGGGAGCTTTGAAATGTGGTTATTGTATTCCTATAAGTTTTCCTCCTGGGATCTCTTTCAGGTGGTGGATTTTTTTCTATTTCTGCTCTGCCTTCTTTTTATAGAACTTCAAGGCAATTTTCCTTGATAATTTCTTATAATATTATATCAAGATCTCTTTTTTTCAAATGCTTTATTAACTTCCGGTTTACATCATTCATTTCTTTTTTTTAAAGCAATTGGGGTTAAGTAACTTGCTCACAGTTAAACGGCCAGTCGTTATTTGTGTGTGGGTGCTCATTTTCTGAGGCCGGATTCAATCTCGGATCATCCCAACTCCGAGGCCGGTGCTCTTACTCACTGTGCCACCTAGCCACCCCTTACATCATTCATTTCTGTCAGATTTTAGTTACAATTTTCCCCCATTTTTCCCCTACCCACCACCCCAGAATAGCAGTCCCACAGGATATCCCCTCATCTCATCTGCTTTCTCCCATATCTTCTCCCATACCCCCTTTGACATTTCCAGTAGGGTAAGGTGAATTTCTGTATTAATCATAGTATTTATATATTTTTAAAACATTTGATGTTAAAACTTTGAATTCCAGACCCATTCCCCTCCTCCCCTTCCACCCACTCCTGCTGGGAAGATAAGCAATCAGTAAATGCTGTTCATGTATAGCTATGCAAAACATTACCATAGTAGATATATTGTAAAAGACTACATTTCCCTCCCTCCTATCCCACCCCCCACCTGGTCCATTCCCTACTTTGATCCTATCCCTTTTCAAAAGTGGGTGCTTCCAAACTTGTTCCCCCCAGCCCGCCCTCCCCTCCATCATCCCTCCCCATACCCCTCCCCCCCCACTCTCCCACAGGCCAAGATATCCCATCTAGTATGTATGTCATTCTCTCCCTCAGCCAAACTCAGTGAGAACAAGGTTTTGCCTTTTGGCCTTCCTGTTCTTCCCCTCCCTTGTAACCATTTTCCCTTACCTCTTCTACGTGAGATAGTCCACCCCACTCTGTCTCTCTCCATCTCTTCCTGCTATACTCCTCTCTCACCTCTTAATTTCACCCCCTAATTAAATTCCTTCCAATTAAATTCGACCTGTGCTCTCTATCCATGCATACCTGTATACATATATACACACATTCACATATGTATTCATATGCCCATATACCCTTCTTCAGCTATCTTCATACTGAGAAAGGTTTCATTAGTTACAGTTATTGTTTTTCCATGTAGGAATGTAAATAGTTCAACTTTGATAAGTTCTTTATGATTTATTTTCCCTGTTTACTTTCTCAAACATCTCTTGCTTCTTGTGTCTGAATGTCAAATTTTCTATTCAACTCTGGTTTTTTCCTCAACAATGCTTGAAAGTCCTCTATTCTACTGAATGAACATATTTTCCCCTGAAACATGACACTCAGTTTTGCTGGGTAGGTGATTCTTGGTTTTAATCCCAGCTCCTTTGCCCTATGGAATATCATATCCCATGCCCTTTGGTCCCTCAGTGTAGAAGTTGCCAGATCCTGTGTTATCCTGATTGTGTTTCCACAACATTCAAATTGTTTCTTCCTGGCTGCTTGTAATATTTTCTCCTTGATCTGGGAATTCTGGAACCTGGCTACAATATTCCTAGGAGTTTTCTTTTTGGGATCTTTTTCAGGAGGTGATCTGTGGATTCTTTCAACCTCTATTTCCCCCTCTGGGCCTAAAACATCAGGGCAATTTTCCTTGAGAATTTCTTGAAGGATGATTTCTAGGTTCTTTCTTTGATCATGGTTTTCAGGTAGTCCAATAATTTTTAGATTATCTCTCTTGGATCTATTTTCCAGGTCAGTGTTTTTTCCCATGAGATATTTCACATTGCCTTCTATTCTTTCATTTGTTTGGATCTGCTTAACAGCATCTTGATTTCTCATAAAGTCACTAGCTTCCATTTGCTCCAGTCTAATTCTGAAGAAATGATTCTTCTCAGTGAGCTTTTGAGATTCTTTTTCCATCTGGCAAATTCGGCTTTTTAAGGCATTCTTCTCCTCATTGCCTTTTTGAGCCTCTTTTGCCATTTGAGTTAGTCTATTTTTAAGGTGTTATTTTCCTCAGTCAGGCTGTTGACTCTCATTTCATACTTTTCTTGAATCTTTCTCATTTCTCTTCCCAATTTTTCCCCCACTTCTCTTATCTGCTTCTTAAGGTCCTCTATGGCCTGTAACCAGCTCATCTTTTCATTTGGAGCTCTTGGTGCAGGAGTTCTGACCTCCCAGTCATCTTCCTGTTCCATGCTTTGATCCTCTTTGCCCCAAAAATAGGAGTTTAATGTTGAATTTATCTGTTTATTTTGTTTCCTTTGCCTAGGCATGTTGCCACTCAATTACTTGACTTTGGGGCTTGTTGCCACACTAATACTCTGCCACCAGATAGGGGAGCTTCTGTCCCAAATGCTGGGGTTTTCTCAGCTGCCAGAGGTATTAGTTGAGTGCCCTCTCTGAAGCCTCCACATGCTCTGGCAAGTTGATCATACATCCCAGGACCTCCACCCCAGACTGAAATCCAGATCCAGGGAGGTTAAAAGCAAGAGCGATCACACCTTCCTTCCCCCCTTCCCCAGCCAGACTGATTGCCAGATCCCCCTACAGACTGCAGGCCAGGAGCTGAACCTGCAATGTGGCAATGTGGTCCAAGCTATGCTGGCTACTCAGCAGCTTCTCACCCCCAGGGAAAGAGGCAGACATGCTCCCAAGTATTGGTTCCAAAGTCCATACCACACTGACCTCTCATTTTATCCTAGGCATCTATGTCTTGGTAATTCTGGAAACTCCACAGCTGTTGGTATTCTAGAGTCCCTCCAGCTTGCTGCTGGTCTGGCCTCCCTAGGGCTAAAATCTCAGTCTCATGCTGGCCTGGGCTTGGCTCCCAGAGTGCTGTGCTAGCTGCTCCCTGCTGGGCTGCTGGGCTGTCCTCACCGGGAGGTTAGCTTCTTTGTGTCATTTTGTGGGTTCTGGAGCTCCAGAAATTTTTCAGAGTCCCCTTTTATATGTATTGGAAGTGGTGTGGCCTGGAGCACTGTGGAAATGCTGTTTCTACTCTGCCATCTTGACTCTGCCCCCAAGATCTCTTTTAATATTGTAATTTTTGTAGTAGTCTGACTATTCTTACATTATTTCTCCTCAATCTATTCTCCAGATCAGTTGTCTTTCTGCTAAGATGTTTCATATTCCCTTCTATTTATTCATTCTTTTGATTTTGTTTTAGTGCCTTAGAATGTCACTAATTTCCCTTTGCCCAGTTCTAGTTTCCTTTTTATTTTTTGGTCTTTATTAATTTCTTTGTTTACTTTTAGTTTACAAGATTCAGTTCTGCAATTCTTTGACTTTCAAATTTTCTTCCCCTCCCCCCCTCCTGCATACAATCAAGTATAGGATCTGCTAATAGTTTCAGATTAGACATTAGTCAGGTTATAAAGAAGATCCAATTAATATATTTAATAGCTACAATACTTCCAATCTGTTCCATTGATCCACTACTCTATTCCTCAGCCAATACCAAGTAGTTTTGAGGACTGCTGCTTTATAATACAGATTAAAATCTGGTATGGCTAGGTAACCTTCCCTAGCATTTCTTTTCATTAATTCCCTTGATATTCTAGACCTTTTGTTCTTCCAAATGAATTTTGTTACTATTTTTTCTAGTTCTATAAAGTAATTTGTTGGTAGATTGATTGGTATGGCACTAAATATGTCATTTAATTTAGGTAAAATTATCATTTTTATTATATTAGCTTGACCCAGCCAAGAGCAATTGATGTTTTTCCAATTAGTTAGATCTGACTTTATTTGTGTGAAAAGTGTTTTGTAGTTGTGTTAATATAAGTCCTGGGTTTTTTTTGGCAGGTAGATTCCCAAATATTTTATAATGTCTACAGTAACTTTAAATGGGATTTCTCTTTCTATTTCTTGCTGATGGATTTCCCAATTATAGTTTTCAAGAAATTATTTTCTTCCTTAAGTTTTTAATTCTTTATTTCAAGTTGGTTGACTTTCTTTTCATAATTTTCTTGATTTTCTTGGAATACTCATTTTTTTCCTAATTTTTCCACAATTTCTTTTATTTGATTTTTAAAGTCCTTCTTAAGTTCTTCCAAGAACTCTTTTTGTGCTTAGGTTCATTTGACATTTCTCATGGAAAAAAGAGTGCCTGTTTAAGCTCCATTATCTTCCTCTGAATATGAACCCAGATCTTCTCTATTCCCATAGTAACTATCTATGGTTGGATTTTTTCTCTTTTGTTTACTCATTTTTATTTGTTTTGTTTTGTTTTTAGCAGTTATTAGTATAATCAAGTTCTAGTCCCAAGATATGGAGAATGATACCTCAAGTCTCAGGTCATTCTTACTATTATTTTCTGAGGTCTATTCCGGTGCTCCTCCTAGGCTCTCCTTTCTACTCAAGCCATTGCTAGGGCACCCAGTTATGCTGACCTGAAAACGATCTTGCTTGCTGTGGTCCCTCAGGTGGCTACAAACTACTGCTGTCCTCTCTTCCCTGGAATTTTAAATAGGGACTCTCCTGTAAAAGCACACAGCCAGCAGTCCACACCCTTCCCTCTACTACTGTACTCACCATGTGTGTGCTAGCTCCTCCCTGGCAGAGGCAGCCCAGCCTGGGACTCCTCTGGTCAGCACAGCTGTTCTTGGCATCTCTTGACAGTGTAAGAACCTTCAAGCTTCTCCTACCCAGCCTTCAGAACTCTACACTGTCAGTGAGATGAAAGTTTCTAAGGCTGAAGCTGCCTCTCAACCTGGTTCCCAGGGCTTTTTGTTTGCTGATTCCTTAAAGTTGACCTGGAGGTATGTGTACTTCAATCTGGCCAAACCTTCACCCCAAAGATTGGGTCTTGCCTGGGTGGGGGGAGACGTCTTTTCAAGTTATCTTAGGAGAAAAGCTGCTTTCCCCTCATTTTTATTTTCACTGCTCTACATTCCCTCTGAGGCAATGTTCTTTATTTTTTTGTGGAGGAAATTTGGAGAGTGGAAAGTTTTCTGACCTACTCTGCCATCTTCCCCTGATTCAAATTTATAAGGATACACGTCATTCTCCAGTTGACAAATGATCAAAGGATATGAACAGGCAGTTTTCAGATGAAGAAATAAAAGCTATTTGTAATCATGAAAAAAGGCTCTAAATCACTGTTGATTAGAGAAATGCAAATTAAAACAACTCCCAAGATACCACCTTACACATATCAGATTGGCTAATATGACAGAAAAGGAAAATGATAAATGTTGGAGAGGATGTGGGAAAATTGGGACTCTAATACACTGCTGGTAGAGTTGTGAACTGATGTGTCCCTTATGGAGAGCAATTTCAAACTATGCCCAAAGGACTATAAAACTATGCATAATCTTTGATCCAGCAATACCTCTACTAGAGCTATATCCCAAAGAGATCATTAAAAAGGAGAAAAGGACCTACATGTGTACAAAATACTTATAGCAGCTCTTTTAATAGTGGCAAAGAATTAGAAATTGAGGGAATGCCCATCAATTGGGAAATGACTGAACAAGTTGTGGTATAAGACAATAAAGAAATACTATGGTACTATAAGAAATGGCAAGGAGGTCGAATTCAGAAAAATCTGGAAAGATTTACATGAACTGAAGCAAAGTGAAATAAGTTGAACCAGGAGAACATTGCACACACAAGAATAGCAACATTATGTGATTATCAGCTATGGTTGATTTAGTTCTTCTCAGCAACACAATGATCCAAGAGAATTCCAAAAGACTCATGATGGAAAATACCATCCACTTCCAGAGAACGAAATGATAGACTCTGAATGCAGATTGAAGCATAGTATTTCATTTTATTTTTTCATGTTTTTTCCTTTTGTTCTATTTCTTCTTTCACAATATGACTAATAGAAAAATGTTTTACATAATTTCACATATATAATCTATATCAAATTGCTTACCATTTTAGGGAGGGGAGTAGGGTAAAAGGGAGGACGAAAATTTAGAACTCAACATTTTATAAAAAATGAATTTAAAAAATTTTTACATTAAATTGGAAAATGACTATTTCAAAATCTCAAGAAGAAAAAGAAACTCTATCAGAATCATTGACATCTGAAGTTACAAAAAATAAATCTTCGTTTCATGACATTCTTCCTTCCCCTCTTTATGTGGATTATCCTTGGATTAAAAAGGGCAAAACAAAAATGGTTTATGGGTGTTGATTCCAACATAAACAAGGAGATAATAAGAGAGCACATAGCTGTCCTTGATGAGGTCAATTTGCCATGCTCATTACGACATCCTGGGACATGCAGAGAAACAGCAGAAATGTTGCATCATCAGTGATTTTTGAAAAATTGTGGAGAACGTGAAATGTGGGGCAGGAACAGAAAAGAACAAATCATAGAATCACAGAATTCAAGAGTTGAGAGCATCCATCTAATCCGATTTATATCCCAAAAGAATCCTTATTCTAACATGCCTGACAAGTGGTCATCTAGTTTCTATTTGAAGAGTTCCAATGAGAAGGAATCACACCCTCCTGAGACTGCTCATTCCATTGCTGGAGGGCTCCAATTGTTTAGAAGTTTTCCTGACATTCAGTCTATATTTGACTCTTTGTAACTCATTCACTGTTCTTCCTTCTGGCCTCTAGAGACATAAGAACAAGTCCAATCCCCTTTTTACTTGACAACCCTTCAAAGGCTTGAAAACAGCTATCAAGTTCCATGCCCTCCACACCTGGGCTTTTCTCTAGGTTAAATCTTTCCAGTTTCTTCAACCAATTAATGTAGTAAATGCTTTCTCTGTGCCAATAATTGTGCCAAGCCCTATTGTCTAGTCCACATCAATCTTTGTCATAAGTAGCATTTTGTCTCAATTTTCAAAAGTGGGAGAGTTTCTTTTTTTTATTATATTATACTATGTTATGAAAATGCTTGTTTTATCCCATAGATTAAAAATAAAATATTTTTAAAAATTCAATAGATAAAAATGGGAGACAATTGAATAAGCACTACTAAATACTAGTAAGATTCGCTTTTATTCCTAATAAAACTATAGAACATACTATTAAAGGGATGGATAATAAATGTTTAGAAAAGGAAGTTATGACTAGGAAGAACTAGTATGACTTTGCTAAGAATGGGTACTAGATTCAGTTCTGAGCATCACATTTTAAGAAGGGGCATTAATAAAGTGAAAAGCATCTTGGGAAAAACTGGCAGGATGGGGTAGGGTCTCTGAATCATGCCATATGAGGGTTGTATGAAGGAACTGAAAGTCTTTAAACTAGAGAAGTCTCAGTAGGAAGACAATAATTTTCTTCAGGTATTTGAAAGGCTTTCCCATACTCCCCTACTCAAAATGAAAACTTCTTTTCTTTTGTACAGAACTGGGGACAATGAGTAGGCTTGGCACAAGGGGAAATTGCTTAATAGTTAGAGGCATCCCTAAATGTAATGGATTGTTATAGAAGGTAGTGTATTCTCTCTTCCCAAAGGTCTTTAACCAAGGGTTCAATGACCATTTACCAAGTAAACCCTAGAAGTAATTCTTGTTTATTTTAATATGGATTGGGAGACAGAGACAGAGACAGACAGAAAGAGAGAGACAGTGACAGAGAGAAAGAGACAGAGAGACAGAGACAGAAAGAGACAGAGAGATAGAGACAGAGAGACAGAGACAGAGAGAGAGGTCCCTTATTTAAGAGGTTACCCATAAAGAGGGTTAGGGTTGCTCTGGAGACCCCAAAATACCAACACGCCGGGTCCTGCTGAATGAATTCAACTCAAGTCTTAGCCAAAGAAAAGTAAAATTTATTAAAAGTTTGCTTGTATTGGACACAGAGTAAGCCTGTGCTAGGTCATTCTATGGCACTCTCACACACATGGAGACAAGATGGGGTCCTATATACAGAAGGTTGTGGGAGGAATCTATGGGTGGTCTAGAGGAGGAGTTTGGGGAGGGTTAATGAGTGATTAAGGGTGGGAGGTTGCTGGAGGCTACAGACAATGGTGGGCTGGGCCAGTTCAAGGGTGGATTGATATTTTGATAGGCTCAAGGGCTGGAAGTCTAGTAGCAGAAGTTTGGGCTCAGCCACAATGTAAGGTTTATGACCTTATGCAAATGCCTCATCAAATGAGATGATCTAATCAGAGTTCAAGAGGGGTTCTCAGAGCCTGTACCTCAAAGATTCAAGGAGACAGAGTAAGGAGAGCTTGAAGGGGCTCCCAGAGCCCATGCCTCATCATTATTACATTGAGGCTCTGTGATTCTGTGGTTCTTAGAAGAGAGTTTTATTTCTTCAGAAACAGTAGTAAACTGCCTATCAACAGGGAAAATATACAATGAAGCCCTTGTGGCCTGAAAGAGACACCAAAAGATTATTTAATTTTCTTCTCCCTCTCTACAACTTCTAAGACATAGTAGTGTAGAACATTCTCTAGAGAAGAATGAGATGATTTAGTTGTATGAATTAGAACTGAGAGGGACCTTAGAGATCACCTAATCTAACTTTTGCAGGCCCACAGAGGTTAAGTGACTTACCCAAGGTCATATAAGAGTAAAAGTCAGATTCTCACTATAATAAAAATGTCATTCAGATCTACTTCACATTCTACCACTTCTTAGCTGTGTGACCCTGGGCAAGTCACTTTAACCTCTGACCTGCCTCAATTTCCTTAACTGTAAAGTGGGGAAAATAATAGCACCTACCTCCTTGTGTGGTTGTGAGGATCAAATTAGATAATATCTACAAAGTGCTTTGTGAACTTTAAAACACTGTATAAATGTGTGTTGTATAATTGTATCTGACTCTTTGTGACTCCATTTAGGATTTTCTTGGCAAAGATACTGGAGGGGTCTGCCATTTCCCCCTCCAACTCATTTTACAGATGAGGAAACTGAGGAAAACAGGGTTAAATGACTTGTCCAGGATCACACAGCCAATAAGTGTCTGAAGCCATATCTGAACTCAGGTCTTCCTGACTCTAGGCCTGGCACTCTATCCATTGCACCAGTTAACTGCCTTATATAAATGCTAGCTGTTATTATTATTACAATATAATGGGTATGTGAGGGATAATTTGCAGTGAAGTTCCCCATTCTGAAAAATCAAATCTAGAGTGGCTTCAGCATCCACTAGGCCTAAGTTTAGAAATCACCTGACCTTGCAGGAATCTGGGACTTAGAGCAATGGAGACCCTCCCCAATGCCACCTCAGCACAAGATATGCCAAATAAGGACAAAAGTACTTTTCTCAAATGTACATTGGGTAATCTACTGTTTCTTTGTTCCTGGACTTGGGGTAGATTGCTGTGCTGAGATTGTACACCTAACTTCCAGCCAATGGAAGAAAGTCAGGAGGGGGTGGGGAGAATTTTTGTTAGGGCTTTATAACTTCACCATTTCCTTTTGTAAATTGCTTCACCTCCCTGACCATTTGTCAGGAGGTGGCCCCTTCTTGAGATGGTATTAAACCATTCTTTTCTGCTTCCTACCTTGAGAAGCCTCTGAGTATTATTTGGGTAAGGATCTCTGTTGCACAAAGTTTTTGGGGTGCACACAGGGTATTTGTTAAGCCTGCTATTAAGAATTATAAATATCAATGTTCAAGCCAGTAATATGGCTGAGCAGTATTAAATGAAAACAGATTATGGGGTTTCATAGCCCAATTTAAAAGATTTACTTCAATCAGTTACATCCTATGTAATAGGACAACCAAAGAGGTAAAAAAAAACCCAACACTCTCTCTGTCATAATAATTAAGAGAAAACCCCCCTGAGTTTCACACTTCCTGAGGACTTTCTCCCTTCCAATACCAAAATAAAATTTTAACCCTGGGGTTACTAGGTTATTTCAGTAAGGGACTCAGTTTTCCATTTTGCTAATTTTCACCAGAGGTCCCTCCATGTTCAAATTTGGAAGGCTCCTCTCCCCTCCCTTGGTCCTCAAAAGACTAGAATGATCTCCCTTGGGGTCTCCCATTAGGCAATGATATTTGAGATTTCTATAGGAAAATTATCCCTATTACGATATTAGGAAGCTACTGCATCTACTATGGAACACTCTAGTGTCTCTCATGTCCATTAGACTTAGATGTTCTGGTCACCCCAAACAATTTTCCACAGCATAGAAATAAATTTCCCAGGGCATAGAAATCCACTTCTGTTCTTACCTGTTATTCCTCCTTTATTTTCCCATACTCTTCCCATACTCCCTTCTCATTCTAGGCTGTCTAGTCCAATTTAGGCGCTTACAGCTTACCAAAGACCTTTGTAAATGAAGGGTTACCAACTTCTCTGCCCCTTCCCTTGCCACAGGAGCCACTGTGAAAAAAATGAAGGTTCAACAGCATGTGACTATGAAAAGGAGGAAAGAGTTTAGTGAAGTTAATCCAGGAGAAGCCTTAGAGGAAAGGACTGTCTGCTTGTATAGCATCCTTCCCATTCCCCCCAACCACCAATACACTCTATACAACCTGGCCTCATCCTATCTTACAGCCTTTGTTTTTCATTTCTTTTTACTTTTACTGCCTCAAATTTTGCTAATTTGAAATCTACTCTAGCTATCAAGTACTTCAATTCAGTTGAATAAATATTTATGAAGTATCTATTATATGCAAAGCACTGTTCTGGGCAAAGAAAGAAGCACCCCTGCCCTTGAGCAGTTTACTTTCTAATTTATTAACTCATCCCAGATAAATAAATGGAAGATAAAGCCAAGAAGGGAGAGTTCACCAACAAGAAAAGCTTCCCACAGAAGATGAGTCTTGAAGGAAGTTAAGGATTCTGAAGTGGAGGCTAAGATGGGATACATAGTCAACATGGAAGACATTGCACCAAGATACAAAGGGAGGAAATGGAGTGCCATGTTTGGGAAATAGGAAGTAGGCCAAATGGGCTGCAGTATTGGGGAGTAATGTGAAATCACTTTCTAAAGGTATATTGGAACCATAAAGGTTAGGATTGTAAATGTCAAACTGAAGAGTTGATATTTTATTCCCAAAACAAAAGGAAGTTTTTGAAACTTCTTGAGCAGAAGAGTGACTTGGGTAGATTTGTACCATATAGTTAGGGTTTATTAGTTAATCACATTTGTATGAATTCACTCAATCACATTGTGCTCCTTTTTTTTTTTGCTTTTTGGAGGGCAATTGGGGTTAAGTAACTTGCCCAAGGTCACACGATTAGGTTTTTTTATTTCTGTGCGTTAAGTGTTTGAGGCCGGATCTGAACTCAGGTCCTTCTGACTCCAGGGCCAACACTCTACTCACTGCGCCACCTAGCCGCCCCGCATTGTGCTCCTTTTAAAAACCCAGATGAGGGGCAGCTAGTTGGCGCAGTGAATAGAGCACCAGCCCTGGAGTCAGGAAGACCTGAGTTCAAATCTAGCCTCAGACTCTTAACACGTACTAGCTATGTGACCTTGGGCAAGTCACTTAACCCCAACTGCCCCTCCAAAAAGCAAAAAAACACCAAAAAACCCAAACCTAAAAACCCAGATGAAATTAATTATACCAAGAGGAGTACTTCGATCAAGGAGACTAGGGGACATCAGCAATGTGGTACATAGTGACTCTTTGGAAGTAGGACAGTCTGGAGGTAGTAGGAGATGGGTGAATAAACGGCAACACTGGACTCCAGGGAGATTGAAGAGAAGGGTATTAGGAGATGAGAAAGGGCATATAGAGAAAGAAGTGAGAGGCTGAGGAAAGCGAGTTTAGAAACAAAACATAGTAGAACTAGAAGATTACTTCCATTATCTAATCCAAACCCTTCATTTTATATAGATTCAGAGTGGTAAAATAACTTGTTAAAAGTCATTTAATTATTTAGAAGCAAAAACTAAATTCCTTGCCTGGTCCTCTATCTATACCAAGCTGTCTCTTAGACTAGGAAAATTTTGTATCGGTCTATTTCTGCACCAAGAAAATAGAGGGAAATTTTCTTCCTTTACCATCCTGTCATATAATTCCTCCTGAGCCTAGGACTTAGGACCTAGCCTGGAACAAATAATTCAACTGAATCACAGGTTAAGGAGCCCAAGGAACCCTATCTTGATATATAACCTTGCTTCTATGATGAAGTATATTCTAAGTTCCAGAGAATTGACTCACAAACCAAATAGGGACCATCTGCACTGATGACTCATACAATATAGTTGTGCCTCTTCATTGAGATTTGACCAGAAAAATGGAACAACAATCTACACTATCTTCCTTTCAAAATAATTGCATATTCATAGAATCTTAAGGTTGGACGGGACATTGGGATTCAATTAGTCCAACCCATAAATGAACAAGATTTCCCTGTGTAGTATATCCAATAAATGTGTCCAGACCCTTTTTGGAGATGTCCAATATGGGACAACACAATGCCTATTGTGCTAACTGATTCTACTTTCAAAAGGCTCTAAATGTTACCAAGATTTTCCCTCTGTCAGTCTAGATTTATTTTGTGTTTGTTTTTGTATCTTCTGCCTATGATATTTGGTTCAAACTTCTGGGGTCAAACAGATAAAGTCTAACCCATTTCCCACATGCCAGTCCTACAAATACTGTAAGACAATTATCACATTCACTCAAACCACCTCCTCTCCACACTAAAAATACTCAGATCCTTTCATCGTTCCTGGTTTGCCATGAACCTTAGGTCTGTTGCCATCCTGATTTCTCTCCTGTGGATGGATGCCCTTCAACTTAACATCCTCCCTAAATTATATCTCCCAGAACTGAAAACAATATTCCAATGTGTGACCAGGGCAGAGTACAAGACGACTATCTTTGTAGTTGTGAATGTCATAACTCTCTTAATGCAGTCCAAGATTCCACTGGTTTTCTTGGCTTCTATCTCATACTGTTGACTCATATTGAGCTTGGAGTCATACTTAAACAACAGAGGATTTATGACTGGAAGAGGTCAGTGATGTGGGAAAGTCACTTGCTGAGATTCCAGGTTGAGTCTTCCTGAATTAGAATCGCACATGTTTGGCAGCCCCTCCAGAGGAGCTGTCAATTGTCCTGATACACATGGAATCTGAAGATTGAGATGTCAGAAACAGTATATTGACTATATCAGGGGTTAATAAATCTTTAAAGTATAGAAGGGAAAGGAAAATGCTTTTCACTACCAATGGGATCAAGACAGCACATGCAAAGTCTCCAAATGGGAAGAGAACACATAGGGTAATAAAGGAAAGGGGAGTATTTCATTACTTGGGCCTGGCTTTTATGTAATAGAGGAAAAAAAGGAACTGGCTACCATACTGGGGTTTATGCACATCTCACTTGTAACTACCCCAGTGCTCCATTGGGTTAAGATATAATCAAATATCTAGGTTCCTAGTTCTTAAATTTGCTGCAAGCATCAGTGAAAAATGAAAGAAAAAACACATGAAAATATTCCTATTTCCAATTTAATAAAAGTTCCTTCCTCAAACTCAGGTTGAAAATAAAGAATTCTGGAATTGATGCCAAGTGGTGGGTTCTTGAATTTTTAAAAATATATAGTAGAAACTAAGATGTAGAAATGAACCCAATAAAGCATTTGGTTCAATGCTCTTCCCATTTTACAGATGAGGAAACAGTCTTAGAGAGGAAGTGACTTGCTTCTAAAGTCAAACAACTATCTAGGTGTAGTGGTAGGGTGCCTACTTTCCAGTTCAGTGATCTTTCCTCTAACTACCTCTCAAACTTTTTTTATTTGCATGGGGGAAGGCAGGGCAATTGGGGTTAAGTGACTCACCCAAGGTCACATGGCTAGTTTTGTGTGTGTGTGTGTGTGTGTGTGTGTGTGTGTGTGTGTGTGTGTGTGTGTTAAGTGTCTGAGGCTGGATTTGAATTCAGGTCCTCCTGACTCCAGGGATGGTGCTCTATTTATTCACTATGCCACCTAGCCACCCCTCTACCTCTCAAATTTGAAAGTATATCCTTCAGAAAAAATTAAGGGTCATGTTAGTCTTCCTTCACTAAAGTATTCCTTGGATGCTTTAATCGTGGTGTGACATTGACTGCATTCTATATCCTCAGAGGATAAGCTCCAGCAAGAATAGAGGTAATACATCTGTCATCCTAAGTAGAAGGTATAATCAGAAATCAGAAGGTTAGCTGCTAAGGGAAGGTGTAACTACACCCCCCCACACACATTTTTCACATAACAAATGTGTATATGTATGCATATACATACATGTATATTTTTACCTGGAGGAAAAACCAGTCATGCCTGAAGGAGTGTACAGTGACAAAGAGAACAGTTTGACCAAGGTGTGATTGTTGTTGTTGGGTCATTTTCAATCATGTCTAACTCTTCGTGACCTCATTTGGGGGTTTCTTGGCAAAGATACTGTCATGGTTTAACATTTCTTTCTCTGGCTCATTTTACAGATGAGGAAACTGAGGCAAACAGGATTAAGTGACATGCCCAGGGTCACATAGTTAGTAAGCCTCTGAGGATAGATTTCAACTCAGGAAGATGAGTCTTCCAGACTTTACACTCTGTGGTCTACTCACTGTGCCACCTCGCTGCCCCATTTACTGAATACATGAGGATAATGTGGTCAGATCTATGCTTTAGGAAGATGAGTATAAATCAGTGACAGAAAAAGAATTTGGGCTTGGAGGTCCAGCACTTTGTAAAATAGGCACGACTGTGTGCATAAGGGACTGCCTATATATCCCAGTGAGGAGACTGTCCCCTAGGTCAAACTTAAGACCCAGTCCAGTGTTAACTATTCCTACTCTTTACTTAATGTGGGACAAAATAAACTAGTGCCTTCTGGGGAAAATAGGCTTGTTAATAATTAACTGAAGCACAAAGCACTGGAAAGAGAGCCTTTGGGTTACTTTCAGGACTGAGAAATTACTATTTTAATCCTTTTATGGCTCTACCTAACAAGATCCACTGACAACTTATTTGTAGTTGGTCTTTTGTACAATGAGTCTTCTGTTTGACACTTAAACTATTTACAGCCTGGCCTCTTCTTGCCTTTCTAGTAGTATTGTACTTACACACACACACACACACACACACACACACACACACACACACACACACACACACACACATCCTGCTCTGGTCTCTGGCTGTCCCTCCTGTTTGAAATGCTCTGATTCTTCACTTATACTTCTAAGTTTCTTTGACTTTTTTTTCACATTTTCACATTAGTCATGTTGCATAGAAGAATTATAATGAATGGGAGAGAAACCATGAGAAAGAAAAACAAGACAAAAAATAGGTTGCTTCACTCTGAATTCAGACTCCGTAGTTCTTTCTCTGGATATGGGTGGCATTTTTCATCATGAGTCCTTTGGAATTGTTTTAGGTCCTTGCGTTGCTGAGAAGGGGTTAAGTCTATCAAGATCAGTCATCTAACACCCTGGTTGTGTTCTCCTGGTTGTGCTCACTTCACTAAGCTTCAGTTCATATAAGTCTTTCTAGGTTTTTCAGAAGTCTTTCTGTTCATCATTTCTTATAGCACAATAGTATTCCATTACATTCATATACCATAACTTGTTCAGTCATTCTCCAGTCGATGGGCATCCCCTCAGTTTCCAGTTCTTGGCCACCACAAAGAGAGTTGCCATAAATATTTTTGTCCCTGTGGGTCCTTTTCCCATTTTTATGATCTCTTTCAGATACAGATCTAGAGGTAGTATTGCTGGGTCAAAGGATATGTACATTTTTATAACCCTTTGACTATAATTCCAAATTGCTCTCCAGAATGGTTGGATTGGCTCACATCTCCACCAACAATGAATTAATGGTTGTAAAGCCAAGTACCAGCAGCTTTCCAGAGGACTGCTGCTGTGAATAGCTCTAAGATTCTGATCACATAGTATAATGAACTCTCCATTCAGCAGTAAACTAAAGCAAAACATTCACAGAAACCAAAGTATAGCATTCACAATGATATAACACAGCAACTCATCACTAAAGTGGCCACATAGTTTTAAACAAAAGATATCATTCTGTAAGTCCTTAACTCAATCATTCTTAAGAAGCAACTTTCCTTAAGGGATACACAGTACAAAGGTCTCCCATACCAGATCACATTGCCTTAATCTCATCAGTCAGAAAGTCTTCTTTCTTCTTGATTGGAGACTAGCTTCCAATCATCCTTAACTCAATCATCCTTAAGGGGTACAAATTCAAAGTTCTCTCACTCCTAGGTCACAGTAAATTATGATTTTGTCAGCCAGCACAAAGTACCCAAGGAAAGGTCCTTTCATCTTGACTTGGGGCTGGCTCCCAAATTTCATGGTTCCTTTTCCATGCTCCCAGTTCTTGTCAAAATTCACCTGTCATCTGGATTCACAGGTTGGCAGCTCTCAGCTACTCATCCAGCAACTCGTCCAGTTCCCAATCCATGTTGAAGCTCACAGTGACCAGTCCACCTCAAGCCCTTTGAAGTTTCTGTTTCTGGGAAGAGAAAATTTAACAGAGCCACAACAACATTCATGCACATTGCCAGCACCATCAGCAATTCACTTTCTGCCTGTGAAATCAACACAGACCCATAAACAAGGTCTGAGAAATCAACACAAATCATCAGTATAGTCCCAGGACCTTTGAAAACATCAGTAAAATGCTCTTCCAGGCTTCTGTAAACAGACAAGAAAATCCTCTTTCAGGGCTTCTGAACCAGCAGTAAGGTCCCAAGGTTTCTGTAACAACAGCAACATCCTCTATCAGCAGACACATCTGACAAAGTAACATCAACAGAGACAAAGTGCTGGCCACCACAGCCATGCTTCCTCCCAATTCTTCTCAGTTCCAGCTTGTGGTCCTGTTTTTATATGGTGGTTCTTTAAGCTCCTCCCTGTTCCACCCACCTCTTACATCTTTCCTGTTCTGGTCTTTGACAAGTCCCTCCCACTGTGGGTTTCACAGGTTCTGTTTCTTAACAAAGACTTGATAGAATCATGGCAAGGCTCATGATTCAAGACACTTGAACTGAAACAAGGTGCTAAATAATTAAATAACTGAAACAAGGTGCTAAGTACTCCTTTCTTGCCATTACATTGGTTCAACTTTCCCACATCTCCTCCAGCATTTATCATTTTCCTGTTTTGTCATGTTAGCTAATCTGATAAGTGTGATGTGGTACCTCAGAGTTGTTTTGATTTGCATCTCTCTAATCAATAGTGATTTAGAGTATTTTTTCATATGACTTCAGAAAGCTTTAATTTCTTCCTCTGAAAACTGCCTATTCATATCCTTTGACCATTTATCAATTGGGGAATGACTTGTATTCTTGTAAATTTGACTCAGCTCTCTACATATTTTATAAATGAGACCTTTATCAGAGATACTAGTTGTAAAAATTCTTTCTTAGTTTTCTGCTTCCCTCCTGATCATGGTTGCATTGGCTTTGTTTGTGCAATAACTTTTCAATTTAATATAATCAATTTTGCATTTTGTAATGTGCTCTATCTCTTGTTTGGTCATAAATTCCTCCAGGCTCCATAAATCTGACAGATAAACTATTCCTTGCTCCCCTAATTTGTTTATAGCATAAGACTTTCTATCTAAATCATATACCCATTTGGACTTTATTTTGGTATACATTGTCAGATGCTGGTCTATGTCCAGTTTCTGCTCCACTGTTTTCCAGTTTTCCCAGCAGTTTTTCTTATCCTTATTCTCCCAGAAGTGAGTTCTTATCCCAGAAGTTGGGTTTATCAAACAGTAGATTGCTATAATCATTGACTATTGTGTCTTGTGTACCTAATCTATTCCACTGATCTATTTCTTAGCCAGTACAAAGCAGTTCTGATGATTGCTGCTTATAATACAATTTAAGATCTGGTATGGGTAGGTCACCTTCCTTTTCATTAATTCCCCTGATATTCTGAAACTTTTGTTGTTCCAGACAAATTTTGATATTATTTTTTCTAGCTCTATAAAATATTTTCGGGTAGTTTGATTGGTATGGCACTGAATAATTAAATTGCCACACTCTCATACTTCTTCCCAATTTTTCCTCTACTTCTCGTATTGATTTTCAAAACCCTTTTTGAGCTCCTCCATGGCTGTGACCAATTCATATTTCTCTTGGAGGGTTTTGATGCAGAAGTTTTGACTTTGTTGTCTTCTTCTGGTTCTATGTTTTGATCCTCTTTACCACCAAAAACAGATTCCATATTATGATTTCTCTTCCTCTGTTTGCTCATCTTACCAGCCAATTAGTTGACTTGAGCTCTTTGCCATGGTAGAACTCTGCTTCCAGAGTGAAATTTGAGTTCCAAATTTCTGGGGTTATGTGCAGCTGTTGTCAGAGCTTCTTCTAGGCACCTGCCTCAGAACTGTGAGGAGGATTGCCTCTTCACAGTCTCAATAAGTTCTCTCACACCAGCATTCTTCACCCCAGGACCACCACCCAAGATTGTGACCCAGATCCAGCAGGGCAAAGAAAGAGAATCCTGCCTCAGTGCCAGTAGAGAGATTCCTGCAGATGCCCTCTGGTCAGTTTCTTGGTCCCTCCACCATCTGTGCACCTGGAGCTCTGGAAGCAGCTGCTGTGGCAGCAGCTATAGCTGTTGCCACCTCCTTTGCCCCAGGGCAGGGGCCAGACTGAGCTCTTTTCTCACCCAGTTCCAACAGAGTCTCCCCACTGACCTTTTCTTTCTTTTTGGTATTTATGGGTTGAGAAGTCTGGAAACCACCACACCTGCCAGTGATTCAGTGCCCTGAGGTCTGCTCTTGCTGGTCTGTGTCACCAGCCTGTGCTGGTGTGACCCACATGGGACTACACTCTGCTCCCAGCCTGGTGCAATAGGCCCTTGCTGTCAGTTTGCTAGACTGTCCTCAGTTGGAGACATATTTCATTTTGTAATTTTGTGCATTCTGTAGCTCTAAAATTTGTTTAGAGTAATTTTTTTACAGGTATTTGAGGTAACTGGGGACAAATTCAAGTAGGTTCCTGCTTTTACTCCACCATCTTGGCTCTGCCCCTTGTTGTTTGATTTTCATGTGATGTCTCCTCCATTAGAAGGTGAACTTTTTGAGGGTAAGAACTATTTTGTTCCCAAAGCAAAGTATAGTGCCTAGAAAACTAAAGTTGCTTAATGAATGGCTGTTTGATTAACTGAATGAATTAGGTCCTCATCTTATTCCCTGATTTGTACCTTAATTTCTAGGTTTTGTTTTTGTTTGTTTCTCTTATAAGCCATTCCACAGGCTTGACTGCTGCCTCAAGGTCAGTATAGTATGTGAAGCAATCTTCTGAAATTGTACTCCTTGTCTGAAATTGTACTCCTTGTCTGTTTCAAGAATTGAACTGGATGATGATAGATTCTTCAATAACATCACTGTAAAATCACAGAACACCAGAATGTCAGGGTTGGAAGGCCTGACATTCAATGGTCATCTAGTCCAACCCCACCCCAAATGAATCTCCTATACAGCATATCCTGCAAGTGGTCATCCAGTATTTTCCTGTAGTCATCCTTATAATGAGGTGGAACCTACCACTTCCATAGCTAGCTAATTCCATTTTGGGAAAGTTCTAATTGTTAGGAAGTTTTTCCTTATATCAAGTCTAAATATGCATCTGTCCTAATCTTTTTTTTGTGTGTGTGTAGAACACTTTTATTTTGTTTCATTAGTAGCAGTTTGAATAAAAAGTCTCTTTTACCTTGCTTTGTTACTAGGCAGCAAACCTACCATAACATCAAAGAGGTGGCCAATATAGTCCAAAGTGCCAAAGAATCCCTACAGTTCTTGTAAAACCAAAGTTTTATTATGGAGAGAAGGGGTAGGGGTTTCTCTGAAGTTTCTTCCAGGTCTAGTAGTAACATGAAGTCCTGGTCTTTCCCCTACTGCCTGCTTTTATGATTGGGTTAAAGGCTGGAGATGGCAAGTAGATCTTTTTTAAGACCTGGCCACTGAAACTAGTGGTTACCAAAAGACCTCAGAATTTCTGAGGCAGAGTTCTGTACCAGAGAGTGGAGGAAGAGGAAGCAGATCACGGCCCAGAAGCATCTCCCAGATCCACTGTTCAGGCTGGTTCAGTGCGGAGAAAACCAGAGAAGGAGTCTTCTGGGGTGAAGAGACTAATGTCCACATCTCTACAGGTTCCTCTAAAGTTCAACAATCTTAGGTCACAGAAGGTGCAAGCTCTGAGGATGCCTCCTAAAGTGACAGGGGTCATGGAGTTGACATCAAAACAGTTCCATTCTCCTTTGCTCAAGTCATGCTTTCTTGCATGATGGAAGGAGGGACTCTGAGGATGAGAGAGTTGCAGCATTTCCCGTTTGTAGATTCTGTTCATGCTTTAATGGTCTTAGGCTTCAAAGTTATAACAGCTACAGTTGCCAGCAGAAGATGATCCAGGTCACCACAAAGATTCCCTCTGATGGACTCAGCAGGTTTCTCAGTCAGAACTAGTCAAAGGAACTGCCCACAGCTGCTTAACCTGCTAGCCTTCGGGACCCACACAGTGAGCAGGCCTCGGATGCGTAGGGGCCGGGCCAGCCACGTCCCCCGGGAGGGCCCGAGGGCTCCCGCCTCTCCTTCTGTCCTAATCTTACTCATTGTTCCTAATTTTGCCTCCTGGGGCCTAATAGAACGAAGCTCATCTCACTTTTCCACAGCAGATCCTCTTCAGATCCTTAAAGACAGCTCTAATGTCTCCCCTTAATCTTCTCTTTAGGCTAAACATTCTAGTTCCCTTCCATGGAAAGAACCCTTAACCTAGAGTCAGATCTGGGTTTGTGTCCCAGAGCTTTCACTTGGCACCTGTGGAAGGAGTGGAAGAGGCTGCTCCAATGATTATTTTTCAATTCTATTCAAAAAACACTTATTAAGCATCTTCTGTGTGACAACCATTGTGTTAAACACTAAAGATACAAATAAGAAAAAGAAAGACAATTCATGACCTTAAGGAGCCCACAATCAAATGGGGTAAGACAATACAGAAGAAGCTAATTTTTTTTTAAGTGCTGGGAGTGGGTGGGGCAACAAGGGGTGCATGTCAAGGGTGTTGGGGGTGTTCAGGGAGGGCTAGCATCTCTGGTATGAGGGCTTGCCAAGCCCTTTTCAAGGATCTTCATCCACTTTTGGCATCCAAATCTCACCTGTATCTCCAAGAAGTTATAGCATGTGCAGCAGCCTTAGTCCAATAAAAGTGTCTTGGCAGATAGGTTACACCAGGATGAGATTAACAGACAGGTCTCAGATTCTTTGGTGAGTTAGGGAGTCATCTCCCCCAAAACATGTGAAGACTTCCCACAGCAGAATGAACAGATGAGAACAATTTGTTTCAGTGACTATGAAGGTGGCTAAGTCAGGTGCTGTGAAGTTATTAGAACTTGGTCAGACAGTGAAGATGCCAAGGTCATCCATTGCAACCCAGGTGCCAGTGATTTTAGCTTTTGTCTGATGAATCTGAAAGAGAAAGTGAGGCTGACTACTTTATGCAACTGCCTCACTTAAATCCAATTCACTTACAATTCGTGAAATAGAGAAAGAACACTATCTTCATATAGTGAGCTGTTGGTGGAAAATGAAGTTATCTGTTAAGTTCTGAACCCTCTATCAAGGGGGGCTTTTGGAACAAGGTATTGCTCAGTCCTCCAATCATAGGGGAGAGTAAACCAGGGAAGTGAAGGTGTTGAGTATTAAACACTCAGACAATAAGCATGGTATTGAGATTTTTAGGTGATCAGTTTATCTTGGGGAAAGGCTTGATGTTCCCTGGAGTAGAAACCAAGCAAAGCCTCTAATGGTGGGATTTTATTGTTGAGTTGTTTCAGTCATGTCCAACTTTTCATGAGCCCATTTGGGATTTTTTTAGCAAAGATACTAGAGTGGTTCATTTCCTTCTCCAGCTCATCTTACAGATGAGAAAACAGAGGTAAACAATGTTAGATGACTTGCCCAGGGTCACATGGCCAAAGTTGAACTCAGGAAGATGAATCCTGACTGATTCTAAACCCAGTGCTCTATCCACTGTACTACCTAGCTTTCCCCTATGGTGAGATTATCCCACCCCAATCAAAATAATTGCCTTTGTTAGGGAAGAATGCTTGATTGAATCATTCAGAACTGAATGTGAATGGGGCACTTGAACCAATCAAAGTCATTGAGTGAGAGAATTTGTGACAAACTGAGGAACTTGTATAAAAAGGAGGCACTATTTAAGAACTATTTTGGCGAGTTTTGGAGGCAGATAGGATATATAGGGTGATGCATAGCTGATCTGGGAAGACTTGGCAACCCCAAGGCAACGAGTGAAACTAGGCAAAAGTAGAACTGAACTGGGACAGGGAAGGTCACTGAGGAGGGTCAATGGTCCTACAGGCATCTCAGAGCAAAAGATTTGGGAAGATGACACCAATTCCACTAAGAGAAATTCCTAGAAAACATATGTTCTTTCTCCAGATTCTCCTACTGGTTCCTCTCTATAGATCCTGAGGCACTATTAATCAAATATTTCCAGAAATGTGAATCTTTTCCCTTAATACAAAGAGGTCAGGGGTTAACTAGGGATAGATATAAATGTAAATTAAAGCAGAGAACCAAACCACTGACTAAATGTTAGGAATTTTCTTAACTAGGAGCTCAGAACAACTGTGATTATACTCATTACTTTTCATTTAAAATAAATTCCCTAAAGCTACAAAGGAGGGAATCAAAAGGACCTTAGGAACTATTATAGTGCCCCTAGGATTAAAATGGGCTAATAAATATGACAGGGTCTTTACTGTTGATCTTGCTGAAGTTTAGTGTTGAGTAGTACAAATAATGAATCCCCTGAAGTGGTCACATGTATTTGAATTTACACTATTTGAAACTGTAATTATATAAAATATGGTAATTGGTTCCATCCCAATGAAAATATGCAGCGTGAATTTGAATAATATGGCCACTTCTGGGGATTCACTGCTGTTTACACTAATGGAGAGACCTCACTTTTTACCCATTTGACTTTAGGAAAGTAATTTCCCCTCTCTGGTCTCCATTTCCTTATCTATAAAATAAGGGTCTTGGCCTAGAGCACCTGTAAGTTCTTTTCTGGCTCTATCTAGATGTTGACATTACCATCCAGATAGAAGAATATTAGCTAAAGGGAACCTCACATATCATTTAGTCCAGAGATATCAAACTCCCAGCAGTGGGCCTGCAAAACTCCTTATTAAGTTAGACATTTTAGCAAAATAAATAAAAATTCAATATAATATAATGCTAATTTGTGATTTTCTAAGTCAATATGTAGCTGGTAGGAATGCATTTCTATTTGAGTTTGACAAAATTTCAGATGAGAAAATTGAGGAACCTACAAGTGAAATGATTTGTTCAAGGTCACACCAATCAGAAGTCTGGTATAAATTAGGATCTTTATTTTCTTCAAAAAGTGTCATGGTACATTTCAGGCAACATGGTAACAAAGAAATAGGGACAGACTTGGAGTGAGTCAGGAGAACTGAACTAACATTTACTATATGATTTCGGGCAAATTAATTTATCTCCAGCTTCAGTTTCTTCTTCTGAAAAATGAAAGGGTTGGATGCGGAGTCTTCTAGAGTTCATCTGGATCTTGAAATTTTTTTTAAAGTTAATTTATTTATATTTAGTTTTCAACATTCACTTCTATAAGTTTTTAATTTTCTCACCTTCTCTCTCTGATATAGGCTCTACATATACATTCCTATTAAACATACTTTCACATTAGTCATGTTGTATAAAAGAATTATAACAAATGGGAGAAACCATAAGAAAGAAAGAAAAACAAAAAACAGGAAAAAAAGAAAATAGTCTGTTTTGTTCTGCATTCAGATGCCATAGTTGTTTTTTAATTTAATTTATTTATTTTTAGTTTTCAACATTTACTTCCATAAGTTTTAATTGTCTCCATCTCCCCGCCTCCCTCCCAAGATGGCCTGCATTCTGATATAGGCTCTACATATACATTCCTACTAAACATTTTCACATTAGTCATGTTGTATAGAAGAATTTTAACAAGTGGGAAAAAACATGAGAAAGAAAAGCAAAACAAAACAGAAAAAGAAAATAGTCTGCTTCACTCTGCATTCAGACTGCATAGTTCTTTCTCTGGATATGAATGGAATTTTCCATCATGAGTCTTTTGGAAATGTTTTAAGTATTTGCATTGCTGAGAAAAGCTAAATCTATCAAAGTCAGTCATCACACACTGTGGCTGTTACTGTGTTCAATGTTCTCCTGGTACTGCTCACTTCACTCAGCATCAGTTCATTTAAGTCTGTCCTGGTTTTTCTGAAGTCTACCTACTCATCATTTCTTATAGCACAATAGTATTCCATTATATTCACGTACCACTTGTTCAGCCACTCCCCAATCGATGGGCATGCCCTTAGTTTCTAATTCTTGGCCACCACAAAAAGAACTGCTATAAATATTTTTGTCCAAGTGGGTCCTTTTCCCATTTTTATGATCTCTTCAGGATACAGCTCTAAAAGTAGCATTGCTGGGTTAAAGGGTATGCCATTTTTAAAGCCCTTTGGGCATAGTTCCAAATTGCTCTCCAGAGTGGTTGTATCTGCTCACAGCCCCACCAACAATGATAAATCTTGAAATTTTCTTCCAGCTCTAAAATTCTGATTCTGGTCCTAGTTCCGTGTGCTCCTGGGTAAGTTAGTGTCTCAAAGTTAATATAAATTAAGGTGTTGATTTGGGTGCCTTGAACATAGTAGATACTTAATGGATATTCATTTAGTAGCATTGAATTGTAATCTTTTCCAACTCTAAACCCACAAGTAATCACATATTACCGGGTTGCTCAGTTGCCAGAATAAACTGAGTCCAGTAGAGGTAAATAGTCACCAAACCATGCATGAGCATGTCAAAGTTAATGACTGTGTGACCTCTGGGGAAGGTGTTAGATAATCTTTTTGATTGATTCCTGGGAATTTCATCCTTTATTCCCATTTTATCCATTACTTACCTAAAGAGCATTCTCTGAGCCCCAGCTGTTCCTTCTATAAGAAGGTGGTTTATGAACAAATATTTCTTAAAGAGAAGAGTTACTCTTTTTCAAGGCTGAAATTAAGTTTAGAGGGGTTCAAAGAGTATGGCAAATAACAATATCATGTTACATATAGGGAAGTAATATAGTGAGAGGCAGAATGGTGTAATTCATAGAAATCTGGCCTCAGAATCAGGAAGACCTGGATTCAAATCCTGCCTCTGAAACTCTCTAGCTAGTTGACCCTAGGTATGCTGCTTATCCTTTCAGGGCCCCAGAAAACTCAGTAATAATAATAGCAGCTAACATTCACATGTTTCCTACCATTTGCCAAGCACTGTGCTAAGTGTTTTATATTTATTATCCCATTTGATTCTCACAATAACCCCGGAAGGAAGGAGCTGTTGTTATCCCCATTTTACATGGGGAAAACAAAGGCAAACAAATTAAAGTGACTTGCCCAGGGTCATATAGTTATTAAGCAGCTGAGGCTGGATTTGAACTTAGATCTTTAGCTGGAGAACAGTTGCTCAAGGTTATCAATTCTTCAGTTGAAGTTTCCAACAGCAAACAAGTATGATACCCAACAACAGCAAAAATGGTATTGCATCTCTATTATACAGCTAAGCAAACTTGAAACTCTAAGACAATGGTGACTTACTTGGCCAAGGTCATCCAATTAATGGTGGAATTTGGGCTAGAATCCAAGTCTCTTCATCTTAAGTCCTATATATTTATATCAGCAGTTTTTATTATAATGGGTTGATGCCAACCCGGACAGAGGTCTCCAATGAAGTGCCATGTCCTTGGTTCTGTTCTGTGCAACATTTTTCATCAATAGCTTGAGTGCTATGCTTCTTGTTATTATGTTCAAGGCTTGTTTATCAAATGACAGGAGTGACATATGCTTTGAAAATGACACAAAGTGGGAAGGATAACTGACAAGTCAGACAACAGAGTCAAAGATCTTGAGACCAAAATAAGACTAATTTAATAACATTGATAGAGTTAAATATAAAGACCTCTACTTAGTGGTGGTCGTTGTTGCTGTTTTAAGTGTATAAGCAGAGGATTGGGGAAGTGTGGAATGATAAGAATTTCAGTGAAGAAGAAAAAAAACTTTGGATTTTGAACTCCATGTGACCTAGTAGCTTAACAAGGTAGTAAAGCCAGCTAAGATTTGTTCTTAGGTTGTATTAAGGGAGACATAATGTCCAGAATGATAGAGACAATCCTTCTATCATTCCAGCCAGTTCAGTCATGTCTAGAGTACTGTGTTCAGGTCTGGGTGTCACATTTTAGGACAAAAATTTGTGATCTGGAGTCCCTCCAGACGAGAGTGACCAGGACGATGAGGAAGCTCAAATTTTTTATATCAAAAATGGTTCTGAGATAGTTTAAAATGAAGAAAAGGAGATTGAGGGGGAACATGGCAGCTCAAATACTAGAAGGTATGTTGAAAAGGGATGAAACTTATTCCATCTGGACCCAAAGGACAGAAGCAGGAGCAATAGATAGAAGCTGATGAGGGACATTTGAAAGAGCCCAGGATCTGGAGTTAGAGGTCCTGGGTTCAATTCCTGGCTGTTCACTAACTACCTAGCTATCTAGGTGATAGAGTGGATAAGAGCACTTGATCTGGAGTCAGGACGACCTCAGTTAAAATCTGACTCAGACATTTACTAGTTGTGTGTCCCTGGGCAAATCACTTAACTTTTATCTGTCTCAGTTTTCTCATCTGTAAAATGGGGTGATATCAGCGTCTACCTCACAGGGTTGTTGTGAGGATCAAATGAGATGATATTTATAAAGAATTTAGCACAGTGCTTGGCATATAGCAGGTGCTTAATAATTTCCTTCCTTTCCTTCCTATCTGCATGACCTTGAACAAGTCACTTCCACCCTCTTTGGGCCTCAATTTCCTCATTTCTAAAATGAGAAGGTTGAGTGATGACCTCTATGGTCCCTTCTAGAGGCAGCTAGATGGTTGAGTGGTTAGCGTGCTAAGCCTGGAGTCATGAAGACCTGGGTTCAAATCTGACTTCAGACACTAGCTGTGTGAGCTTCAGCAAGTGACAACTTCTGTTTGCTTAGAAGGCAGCTTTATTATTTCTTAGTGTCTTATAATGTCATTCAATTGTACTTGCCCAATTCTGGTTTTCAAAGAGTCATTTCTTCCTTAAGATTTGGTATCTCTCTTTCCAGTTGGTTAACTTTCTTTGCATTATTTTCTTGGATAGTATTTCTTTTTTCCCTCCTAATTTTCCCTTGATCTTTCTAATTTGATTTTTAAATTCCTTTTTAAGTTCTTCTAAGAGTTCTTTCTGGGCTTGTGAACATTTGACCTTCCTCTCTGGGAAAGGAGTGGCATTTTTTTTTAACCTCATCATCTTCCTCTGAATATGAGCCCAGATCTTTGTAGGTATTTGTGATCAGATTCTTTTTCCTTTGCTTACTCATTTTATTTTATTTTTAGCAACTTTTTATTATTACAAAACTTTAATCCTGTGTTGTGGGTAATGTTGTCCTGGGCCTCGGGTCCTCCTTTCTGTTATTTTCTGAAGGCAGCTAAGTGGCTCAGTGGATACAGCACTGGGTCTGGAGTCAGGAAGACCTGAGTTCAAATCCCTGCCTCAAACAGGTAGTAGATCTGTGTGACTCTGGGCAAGTCACTTAACCTCTGTTTGCCTTAATCTTTTGGAGAAAGAAATGACAAGCCACTCCAATATCTTTGCCAAGAAAACCCATGGACAAACATAGTCATGAAGAGTCTGGTACAACTAAACAAGGAGGTTCTAATTTTATGATCCTAAGAAATCATTTGTCTTTGCACGTTTAATTCTTCCACAGAACCTTGGAAATAAAAGCCATCAACTCATAAGTAACCAGAAAGATAGTTTCAGGTTAAAGGCTTTCTTTGGGCAGTTTTGTAGATTAGGTAAAGTATATCTTTGTAAGCCCAAACTTCCCCTTCTGAGCTCCTTTTTCCAGGGACATTTTGAAGCTCAGATGAGATCCTGGACATAAACATTTTGCAAACTTTAAAGTACCATATCACTTATTATTATTATTGATTATTTTTAACCTAGAATCACTAGGCCTCAAGTATAATCCAGGATGTACTGGAGGTAGCTCTAACTAGGGAAAGCTTGTTAAATTCTCAGAGTGAGCATTCACAAATCTGCAATTACTATAAATCATTGCTTAATTTATTGTTTTATTTATTTTATTGATTGTTCAGGAGTGTCCAGTCTGGACACCTGGAGGCCACATGTGGCCCTCTAGGTAATCAGGTACAGCCCTTTGACTGAATCCAAACTTGAAGTTACAAGTAGCCTCAAGGCCACAGGTTCCCCACCCTGGTCTAGACTTAAGAAAGAGTTAACCATAAAACATTAGAGTGTATATGCAAACATTTTTTTTTTTATTTTGAAGATCCCTATTGTTAAACATTTATCAGTACATCCCTGTATTACCCAATAAGCCTTGCTTGAGTGTAGGAGAAGGTACAGGAAATGAAGTTACCATGAAACTGGAGGCAAAGTGGCCTTTACCAAGCCCCTGCAATAATACTATGTACACCATCACCTACACTCTACTGGCAAAGCACACCCTAAGCATGTACTGTATATACCTTTATATTTCTTCATAATCAATGTTGATCACTGACTTCCACAGGACTTGAATATTTTAGCTGCCACCCTAGTTATACCAGTCAATCAAGCTAACATTTATTAAGTGCTTATTATATACAAAGCACTTGGTGATACAAAGGATACAAAAACAGTCCCTGCCTTCAGGAAGCATATGAAACATGTAAGTAGTTAGGTCCATAGAAGATATATGCAGACTAGACAGAAGTCAGTCTCTGAGGCAAAGGCTCTAGTGTGGGGGTAAAGGGGTGGAGGTCAAGCTGGGGGTGGGTTATCAGGAAAGGGTTCCCACAAAAGGTGGTGTTTGAACTAAGTCTCCAAGAAAACCAGGGATTATAAAAAGCAGAGGTGAGGAAGGAGAACTTTGGAGGCATAGGGGAACAGCTGTAAATATTTATCAAGATCCCTTGGCAGGAGCTTACTTATAAACTTAAGTCACTTTGGGGGGAAACACCTGTGATAAAATAGAAAAAAAATCAGGATTTAAAAATTGGAGATTTGATTCTGAGTTCAGGTTCTGACATTCATTAATTACATGACCTTGGACAAATCATTTAATAATCCTGGGCCTCAATTTCTTCATCTGTGAAATGTCATTAATAACCCTGTAGTACCTTTCACACAAGGTTATTGTGAAGCCCAAATGAGGTAACGTATATCAAATGCTTTATAAAGGTACATAAAAGTTAGCTATTACAATATTTACAATATTATACTCCTTCCTTCATCAAATACTTATTGTATAGTGCATCTCTCTAAAAAATATAATAAAATCACTAAAGTTCGTCTTGGAATTTAATGAAATGCATGTTAATTCCTGAAGGTAAGGGAACTAAATCAGATGATCTTTAGTCCTTCCAGCTGGATGATTCTATGATTAGTTAAGTACCCATTAGGGAATGCTTGGATAAACTTTGTATGTATTAATTGGCCCCACCGGGGGTCCATGAAGTTCATAGTGTAGCTTCTGAATCTGAAACTTTGAAGTTCAACTCCAGAGGGCAGGAATGGAGCAGGGAAATGCCTATATCAGGGGAGGAAAATCAATGACTTCAAGTGTTTAGAACTAAGAGAATGACTAAGACTTGTGGATGTTCATTCATTCTTCCAGAACTAGGCTGGCTACATCGTCTTCCCTTTGGTGGGATACCCTTGAGGGGTCAAAAATATTTTTCTTTAATGCAATTGGTTCAAGCTCCCATTCTGATGTGTTACCTGTTACTCATTATTGTTAACTTTATTATTATTAACATGCCAGTTTATTTAACCGATTAACATCAGTTAGTTTTACAAAGGGAAAAGATATATTCAAAAATAGAGCAAGAATAGAATTTCTATTTTCCAGTTTTCCCAGCAGTTTTTGTCAAATAGTGAGTTCTTATCCCAGAAACGGGGGTCTTTGGGTTTATCAAACAGTAGATTACAATAGTCATTGACTGCTGTGTCTTGTGTACCTAATCTATTTCACTGATCCACTACTCTAAGAATAGAATTCCTAACATTTCCCTTCAACACCTAATAATTTCTATAGAACTTGACAATTATTATCTCATTTGATCCTCACCACAATCCTGGAAGATAGGTGCTAGTCACCAATGGGTTTAAGGTCTCTTGGTTACCCTCATCCTGGTTTAGCCCATCTGCCAAGATGGTTTTACTGGTGTGTGCCCACTGTTCGTATTACAGTTTCTTGGAGCCACAGGTGAGAGTCAGAGGAGAGGTGAATGAGTAGCCCTGAAAAGGACTTTGAAATAGCCGGTATCCCAGCAGCTGTGGGAGGCTATGAGGAGGACTACAAGGATGAGGGCCCCTCCCAGGGACCGCCACCCAGGCAGTTGCTAGGACTTTATTTCCTGAAACCATTTTGAATACTTTACTGATATCTTTTCCTACCAGCGCTTCTTTAGGCAATCTTGGGGCCACTATGCTAATGGTAGCAAACACAAGGATTCCAACCACTGTGCCAACAGGGTTGGCCATCCAACAACACTATCATGTTCTTCACCCCTGCAATATTACCCACTTATGGGGTATGTGGGGTGTTCAGGGAAGACTAGCACCTCTGGTGAGAGAGCTTGCCCCTTTTCAGGGCTACTCATTCACCTCTCCTCTGACTCTCACCTGTGGCTCCAAGAAACTGTAATACGAACAGTGGCCACACACCAGTAAAACCATCTTGGCAGGTGGGCTAAACCAGGATGAGGGTAACCAAGAGACCTTAAACCCATTGGTGACTTAGGGGGATGTCTACCCTAAGCATATGAAGACTTCTTCTGGTGGAGGGATGTGAGGATGAGAATGATTTGTTCCAGAGGCCATGAAAGTGGCTAACACAGACACTGTGAAGTACTTAGAGCTTGGTCAGATATAAAAGAGACGAGGTCATCCACTGCAAGCCTGGCCATCACTGGTCATCTTGACTTTTTTCCTGCCACTGGACTTCAATGACCCTGGAAGAGAGAGTGGGGCTGATGGCTTTGTACAACTTTGTACAGCTCTGCCTCACTTAAGTCCAACTCACACACAAGTCAAAATATCATCTGTGATGTCATTGGTCCTCCTTGAAAACAGATGGACAACAGTTACCCACCTATACCCTTTGGCCTTGACTCATGGGGAGCAAGAACATGACTGGGGTACTTGGACACCTGCCTGGAGCCTATTGGATACAAGCAAACATGGCAGAGTATGCCATGAGTGCTGGCCACAGGAGGAACTCAATGGCAATGTGCCAAGGAAGGGAAAATTTATGAATTGGTAAGAAAAAAATCACAGAACAACTACTGGCCTTAATTCAGTTGGAAAGGAGGGTGGAGACACTCCTGCCAGAGCAGCCTCTACCAGAACAATGTCCGCCCAGCCACTGATGTATCCCCTTCACCACAATGGAGGCACTGACCCTACTGCATGGTGAGTGGTCTGAGCCTCTCTGCCACCCCTCCACTATGGACTTGGCCTGAAGAATGATTCTGGGCTATGAAACACTGGATCCTGGCCACTCAGCAAGAGTACAGGGGGGCCCCCAGCATCATGATACGCTATACCCTGGGGTAACCCAAATATCACCACCATGGAATACCTCCAACTAACACCTTTGTACTTGCACCTGCACCACGCACCCACCCACTTTGTCCTTTCTAACCTTCTATTAGAAGCCATACAACCCTTCCCAGAAAATCTCAGCCTGTGGATCCCACAGTGTGTCCCTGATCTCTTCACTTCCCAAGCCTTAAAATTCATACGAATAGAGGGCTTCCTATTAGAGGGAGAAGTGGACAACCTTCTATGAACTAAGAAGTGACTTGAGACTGAACTTCAGCAATCCACCCAACCCCTAGGAGTGTAAATACTAATTTAATCTTTCCTCACACAGATTGAAAGGGCTTTCCCTGACTTGATCCCAGAATGCTGTACTGTGGTTTATCATCAGCTAATAAGATCAGCACCTGCCTGTTGATTTTTATCAACTAATAATATCACCATCTTCTTGGGTCCCAGAAATCACCATCCCAACAACTATATCAGGGGAGGATCTTGGGCCTCCCCATGTGGCTGTGCAAACTGCCCTGAAATTGTGTCTTTTGGAATTAGCCCGTATGGCACCCACAGGGGGACAAATACCATCAGTGGGATTGCCAAGAACTACAGCTTGTCTTCCTTGCCAGATGCTTATAGAATGACCTCTAGTAGGTGCAAGCTAGCTAATTATACCACGGCCTAGTAACTGCCTCCCAAGTAAAATACTCCTTCCATTCTGTTGAGTGCCCTTTGCTGCTACTGAGAACACTTAAGGGATTTTAAGATCACCTTCAGTCCTTTTCAATACCTGGTACAAAAGGTAGTAGCCCACTGGGAAACTAAGCAGTGACCCAAGATGGCTCTGTTGTTAGTTAGTTTTTTGTGGATAAACTTTATGTCTTCAGCTACACAGACCATAAAAATTGTTTTCAAAATTCTTATTTTTCTTTTAAACCACTCAGGAACATCCTGCTGTGATTTCCACTCTCTTTTGGGAATGCACAGGGTCCTCATCATGGGGTGAGTAATTTTCCTTTGTATTATAATATTTATTCATAGATGTCTGGACTCTTTTAGATGACCTGGTGATCATATTCCCTTCTGTTATGAATGGCTTCCTTGTTGGTTTATCTACTTATGCTTTATGTTGTTAATAAAGTTTTCTTCTTGAGATTTTTGGTAATTTTGATCTTTTCCCCACTTTTTGACTCATTCCCCTTTTATGGCAGTTTCCCTAAAGACTGCACCTCAAGACTGTCTCAATCTTCTCCCAAAATGGCCAGTTCATGTTTCACAGACTTTATTTTCTGCCCCAAGTAACTTTTAAGGGGACAAAACTGGACCTAACTGGATGCAGGGCTCTTTCTCTCAGACTTAGTGCAGTGTCAATCAAACACACTCACACCCCCTTCCCACACACACATGTCCTTCCCCAATTTCCTCATTCCTCAGTTCTCTTGCTTAGCTCTGTTGAAGCACAGACTACTGCCATATGTTTGATACAGCCTGGACAAGGGTCTGCCTTTTGATTTTCATTGGCACTGGAAGGAGAGGGTAAAGCTGAGTTCATCTGCAAGCCCATGGTTCACTTGTTCAGCCCTGCCAAAGCATGATAGGTAATGGGAGATGGGGTTCTGAATGACTTCTTAGGAGCTGGGAGTTATGTTTTTTTGTTGTTAATCAGTATATATAATTCCTATTTTGAAGAAGTTTGTGTGGTCTTGCGGATTGAAGAAAATACTCAGATTTTCAGTCCTTCATCTTATTGGTCACATACTCCAGAAAGTCCTTTGAATTTTCAAATAAATACTTGTTGAATAGATGACTGGTTACATCAGAAATTTAGAGCACTGTGATTATGTGGTCAAGATGTATTGGTCAGTCATAGGATCTCAAATCTAGAGTTGAAATGAAAATTAGAGATCATCTAATCGAACTCATTAATTTTTCAGATAAAGAAACTGAATCCCACAGAGGTTAAGTGATTTTCTTAAGATCATATTGATAGTATATGAAAGAACCAAGTCCTATTACTCCAAGTTAAGCACTGTTTCCATTGCACCACATTGGTTCCTTCTTAGCTTTGTTCTGTAAGTCTGTTTCTATTTCCTATTCCTGGGAAATATATTACTCCTCATTCCTGGGAACTGTATTCTTAACAATTCAAGCATATTACAAATAAAATTGGTCATGAGAAACAAGAGAAAAGTGAAGAGTATAACAAAAATGGAGGTGGGATTACAAATGGATTAGAGCAAAGAAAATATTGACAAAAGACACCTGAGCTAGCAGTCTTAAGGTCAGTTATAACAATGGTTTTAGTCAACATCAAAGTTTATGCACTGTACTCTGTCATCCAATGAGATGACTCCATTCACTCAGAAGCAGTAGCCATGGCTGTTTTTTGTGTCCTAATGTGTGTTTTCACTGATCCCTTTACAATTTTTCACCCACTCCCTAAGCAGCAATTAAACTCAATGAATGCCTACTTAGCATAAAGCACTGGATTATGCTCTTTGGATACAAAGATGAAAAACCATAGTCCTACCTACAAGGAGCTTGCAATCCTATAGTAATGTGTGCACAAATAAGTATGATTAAAAACATAAAGTGACACGGGGAAAAGGAAAGATCTAGGCAAAGCACTACAAGAAAATTTGAGGACAGAGAAGTCACTAACAGCATTGGGATGAGGTAAGGGGGTAGAAATGCCCCATAGAGGTGGTAGCACATGAACAGAAACTTGAAGGAAGGGAAGAATTTCCAACAAGAACAGATAAGGAGGAAATATGTAGCAAGTATGGAGGGAAGCCTGCATAGAGGGATGAGAGAAAAGGATGAATTTGGGGAATAGCTAATAGTCTGGTTTGGCTAGAATTAGAATATATGAAGGAATGGGTAAAATGTGGGTAGGTATAGGGAAAGTCCTAGAAGCCAGTCTGTGGAAGTCCTTAAATGTCCCAATGGATTTGTGATGTCTTTGATTCTAGAGTTTTTTTTAGTGATATAGTTTGTAATTCACCCATGTCTACCCATCCTATGTGACTCTTGTCATATTCCCCTTTCTCTTCCTATCATATAATTACTTAATAATGTTCTTTACTCCTTTCTTTACTAGGAGTTTCACAAAGGTTTTGTGTTGCAGTCTATTCATACCTACCATGTTCCTCTCAATCTCTATTTTGCCCTCTGGTTCTAAAACATCAGGGCAATTTTCCTTGAGAATTTCTTGGAGGATGATTTCTAGGTTCTTTTTTTGATCATGGCTTTCAAGTAGTCCAATAATTTTTAAATTATCTCTCCTGGATCTATTTTCCAGGTCAGTGATTTTCCTAATGAGATATTTCGCATTGCCTTCTATTTTTTCATTTGTTTGTATCTGTTTAATAGTATCTTGATTTCTCATAAAGTCACCAGCTTTCATCTGCTCCAATCTAATTCTGAAGGAATGATTCTCTTCAGTAAGCTTTTGAGATTCTTTTTTCCATCTGGCAAATTTGGCTTTTTAAGTCAATCTTCTCCTCGTTGCCTTTTTGAGCCTCTTTCGCCATTTGAGCTAATCTATTTTTTAAGGTGTTATTTTTTTCAGTCAGGTTATTGACTTTCATTTCATAATTTTCTTACATCTTTCTCATTTCTCTTCCCAATTTTTCTCTAATTCTCTTATTTGGTTTTCAAAACCCTTCTTAAGGTCTTCTATGGCCTGTAACCAGCTTGTATTTTTCCTGGAAGCCTTTGGTACAGGAGTTCTGACCTCATTGTCTTCCTGTTTCATGCTTTGATCCTTTTTGTCCCCAAAATAGGAGTGTAAAGTTGGGTTTCTCTGTTTGCTTTGCTTCCTTTGCCTGCTCATGTTGCCACTCAATTACTTGACTTTTGGGGTTTTTGCCACAGTAGGACTCTGCCACCAGATAGGGGAGCTTGGTCCCAAACACTGGGGTTTTCTCAGTTGCTGAAGGTATTAGTTAGGTGCCCTCTCTGAAGCCTCCACAGGCTCTGCCAAGGTGGTCACAGACCTCAGGACCTCTACCCTAGGCAGCAATCCAGATCCAAGCAGGTTAAAGCAAGAGTGATTACCCCTCAGACTGGTTGCTTGGTCCCCCTACAATCTGCAGGCCAAGAGCTAAAGCTGCCACATGGCTATGGCTGCATGGCCACAGCACTTCAGTGGCTTCTCGCCCTGGGGGCAAAGGCCAACACACCCCCAAAGTATCTAGATCCCAAAGTCCACACTGCACTCACCTCTCACTTTGTCCTTAGCATCTATGGTTTGATAATTCTGGAACCTGCCACAGCCACTGTTGATCTGAAGTCCCTCCAGCTGGCTGCTGGTCTGGCAAACCCTGAGGCTAAAGCCCCCTGCTTGAGCAAGGCTGGGGTCAACTCCCAGAGCAGTGAGCTGGCCGCTTCCTGCTGGCCTGCCCAGCTGTCCTCAGCAGGAGGTTAGCTTCTCTGTGTTATTTTGTGGGTTCTGTAGCTCCAAAGTTTTTTCAGAGTCACCTTTTACATGAATTGGTAGAGGTGGGAGCAGGAGCCCCACAGAAGTCCTGTTTCTACTCTGCCATCTTGACTCCACCAAGATACCTTGTTTTTAAACAGTTTGTTAGGCTGTTTTTTCAAATCAAATGGTTTTAGGTTCTTTTAGTATTGTTGTAGAACAGCTAGGCGGTGCAGTAGATAGAGCACTGGGCCTGGAGTCAGGAAGACCTGAGTTCAAAGCTAGCCTCAGACAGTGACTAATTGTGTGACCCTGGGCAGTCACTTAACCCTGTTTGCCTCAGTTTCCTCATCTGTAAAATGAGATGGAGAAGGAAATAAACTCCCCAGTATCTTTGCC
Source organism: Gymnobelideus leadbeateri (assembly GCA_011680675.1). NCBI lineage: Eukaryota > Metazoa > Chordata > Mammalia > Diprotodontia > Petauridae > Gymnobelideus > Gymnobelideus leadbeateri. The sequence continues at coordinate 253,962 of WOXC01008115.1, forward strand.
AAGAAAACCTCAAATGGGGTCACAATGAATCAGACACAACTGAAATGACTGAACAACAAATTGTTGTTATAATCAACAAACATTAAGAACAGGATTCTTATATTCTTTTCATCTCTCAGTTCATTATGAAACGGTAAAGATGCATATCATTGTTGAATACTGCCTGTGAAAACCTGTTTTACCCATAATAATTCCCTCACTGAAGTACTCTGGATCCAGGTATAGCTGACTCTCATAAAGATTTTGTATAGATGGGATGGTAGACACAAAGATCTGAAGATAATAGTGTTTTCTTGGTAATATTTTTTGGGCATTAATAAAGTCCAAGATTTTTTCCATTCCTTTAGTATGTTTCCCTCTTTCAGAAACTTTATTAGTCCCTTGAAGTCTTTATAATTATATTGCCTGCAGTATGGATTTCCTCTCTATATCCTTGGTCAAATCTGGCTGGGTTTTTCTGTCTTTATTCTCTTTAATATCATTTCTACTTCTCCATAAGAATGTCAGAGATGTGAGGATGTTAGGATTATTGTGTCTTTAATGGAGAAACCAGTTTGTTAAAATGTTTTTTGCAAATATTTTACTATTCCCCTCTGTTTGTAGATGTCCTGTTTTTGGCAATGGATAGAGTGTTAAACCTGGAGTTAGAAAAACCTGAGTTCAAATCCAGCCTTAGACACTTATCTGTGTGACCCTAGGTGAGTCACAACTTCTGTTGGCCTCAGTTTCCCTATTTGTAAAATGGGGATAATAATAGCACCTATTTCCAGAGTTATTGCAAGGATAAAATGACATATTAATAAAGGGTTTTGTAAACCTTAAAGCACTATATAAGTGTTAGGTTATATTATTATTACTATTAATTTTCCATGTATGACCTTTGGTTGGCTTTGCTTGGTTGGATAGCTTACCAAGCTTTCTTTAAACTGGTTTTACCCTCCATTACTTCTCTCTGCTTTATGAGAAAATATTGCTTATAATCTCTCATCATTCTTCATATGATTGTGCAAACAATTTTGTATTCTAAACAGTTGTTGCTTTTGATAACCATTTTTCTCTGGCAAGTAAGTCAGAGATTTATTGACAAGGTGTTTTGAGGGCTCTTTTGGTCTCTTTGTTATAACAATTAACTTTAAACACCTGAAAGAGATTACTATAGTCAGCATTGATATACTTTTTAACTCTCATTTTTGATTTTCAAATTACTTGTTTAAATAATTTAAGGTTAAACCATTGAAATTGTACCCCATCAGGGATGGCTAACTGGCACAGTGAGTAAATAGAGCACCGTCCCTAGAGTCAGGAGGACTTGAGTTAAAATCCAGCCTCAAACACTTAACACAAAAACTAGTTGTGTGACTTTGGGCAAGTCACTTAACCCCAATTGCCCTACCTTCCCCCTGCAAAAAAAAAAATTGTACCCCATGTCTTTTTCTCAGTATTGGCATTCTTGTTTTTTGTGTGTTTGTTTGTTTGTTTGTTTGTTTGTTTTACTAACCATGATCTTAGTTCCCAAGTTAAAATCTGGTTTCAGACATGAAACACTTACTAGCTGGGTGACCTTGGGCAAGTCACTTACCCCAGTTGCTCTGCCCTACCCCCCCCCCCAATTTTTTTAAAATTTTTTAAGTCTTTTTCTTTATATTTACATGTAACCTATTTCATTCTTCATGGTGTTATTTGGTTTGTGACATAGCCACAAACTACCAATTCTTTTCTTGAAGAAAATGCCCATAATTTAAAAGGGTAAGGCTTCTATGCAATCTTCAAGTCTTTATCCTTTCAAATTTCTTCCTGAATGATACTTCCCCATATTCTGCCCCACATCCCTGCAGCTTCACTTCTCCTTGGCTTTGCATAGAAGCCACCAAGTATCAGAGTGTATGATGATTTGATTTGAAGGGTTCTATCAAGTTCTTTGTAGAATTTCACTACCATATCTCTCTCAGTAATTGATATTGGTGCATAAGTTGTAATTGATTTCTAGGAGTCTTCTTACAAATATTTATCACGAGTATGGGTATATGGATAAATATCCCATGAAATAATATCTCTTGTTTCCTCTAAGAGTATAGTATAACTCATTCCACAATGCCTTCTTTGCCTCTCTAAGGACAATTTGAGAGCAATCTATTCATTTAACTGCATTTTCTTTCTTTCTTCCTATTTTCTTTCTAGCAAGAATGGCAAAACTGATATTATTCAATTCCTCCAGCAACTCATGAAACAAAGAAAAATCAGTTTAATATATATTTTCAAAAACTGTATATAACAGAAACTCACTGGGTTGTATATAATCTACTTTTCTCTTCACATTTGTTTATTGAAATATTAATTTTTTAATGTTTGTTAAATTCAGAATGAAAAATAATTTTTTAAATTCTTAAAAAATTTTAAGAGAGTAGGTGGTAAGGAAAAGGAGTCAGTGAGTATAAATTATTCTTTTCTGATATTGATATATATATGCATATACATAGATATACACATACCTATACACACATATGCATAATACATATCCACATATACACACAAAATATATAAATTTTAATATAGGGCATATATATCCCCCAACTCTGTTGCTCAATTTATATATGTGTGTATAGTATGTATGCATATATGTATATATGTATATACATATATTCTATATTCTTTAGGTTCAGAGGAATAAAGAAAGGTTTTATATATATATATATATATATATATATATATATATTTTTTTTTTTTTTTTTTTTTGGAGAGGGAAGGTAGGGCAGTTGGGCTTAAGTGACTTGCCCAAGATCACACAGCTAGTAAGTATTAAATGTCTGAGGTCGGATTTGAACTCAGGTCCTCCTGACTCCAGGGCTTATGTTCCATTCACTGCGCCATCTAGCTGCCCTAAGGTTATATATTTTATGGGGAAATTGAAGAATAGAGCTGGGGTACAGGGACCATGGAACAGAACAAAGTTAACTGAAACCTCTACAGGGATGGAGTCTAGGTTTTTGGCACCGTCCTATCAGGAGCTGCCAAAACCTACAACGTGACTGAAATCTAACTCATAGATGTACAAATTTATGGGAATTGAAAGCACAGTAAAACTTGGCTCTATAGAAACCTTGGAGAATGAATCATTCTTTATTGTAAAGTTTTTCAGATAGCTGAGTATTTAATTCTTTAAGTACACACAAAATAATATAATGCAACCACTGGGGATGAAATCCCACTAAAATGTATTAGAGACATCTCAACTTCCTTAAGCAGTGTATATGGAATGCAGTTTAATCTTTTCTTTACTCAGGAGCATCTTTATGAATATCAATTATCATATAGTATGATTATATAGTTATACCCTCAGGGCCTTTTGAGGTATAATAGAGTTCTTCCTCTCTAACCACAAATACTAAATGGCTCTAGACTTCTGTTCTTTTTAAGCTCTTTTCTCTGCTTTTGATAATTGTCTTTCTCCCTCTTTGCTAGAATTATTGAATGTTCAAGCTGGAAGAAACCTGAGAGATCATTTAATCTAACTCACCTCATTTTACAGATAGAGAGACTAAGGTTCATAGGGCCACAGTGACTTGTCCAAGGTCACAAAGAGTTAATGGCAGAGGCAGAACTGGAACCCAGGTCTTTGGTGTCTTTTTAGTCAATTCACACTACCCCTGTTAGGCTGTCAATGTTTCTGCCTAAAATACCCATCCAGATACCCTAGAGACCCATTCTTTATTTTTTTTTTTCTTTTTGGAGGGCAATTGGGGTTAAGTAACTTGCCCAAGATCACACGGCTAGGTTTTTGTTTGTGTGTGCACGTTAAGTGTCTGAGGCCGGATCCGAACTCAGGTCCTTCTGACTCCAGGGCCGGCGCTCTACTCACTGTGCCACCTAGCTGCCCTGAGACCCATTCTTAATTTGCTGTTCCTAAATCTGTTGTGGACTTGAAAATCATATCACCAGAATTATTAAAATTATGTGTAAAATAGGAAGGCTCTGAAAGAGGTCCTGAAGGACTCACCTTTGAGCAGAGTACAAATGTGGCTTCTGTTTTGACTATGAGTAAACCACCTTTGTTTGCCCCCTATTACACATAGCTCTGAATAAGTGAAGTTGCTAAGTATTTGAAAGATAACGTATTACTATATATAGTTTGAATTGAGCATAAGGAAGTAAATAAGTGTAATTTAATGAAATTTGTTATCTTATGACATTAAATCAGTTTTAAAAGCTCTAATAGTTAGATCATTTAGCTGTGAAGTAGCTTCCCTTTGAAAATACCTTTTTATTTTAATTTCCATTAAAATCCACTTCTATACAAAAGTTTATTCAGAATTAAAAGACTCCCTCTAGGATTTTAGTTATATAAATTATAAAATGCTGATGAAATCCCTGGTTTTCTTTTAATTTCCTTCAATTTTTTTATTCTGAAATAAACAGATCCAAGTAAACTGTGCATTTAAATTTCGATTATAGAACAGAAGGAGAAATGATGAATCTCTATTTTATCGAGCTTATTTTTCTTTGAAGTTACATAAAACATTCAATGTATAACTTCCACAGCCATTCAGCTTGTCTGTGATTCCTTTTGTCCTTCCTTCTGTTCTCTCTTGTTTTGTTTGGGAATGCCAAATCATAACATTTCTCTCTCTGCCACTTTCCCCTTCCATCCTCAATTTTATTGTTTTTTTTGGGGGGGGGTTGTTTTGTTAGAACCAGTGCTCTATTCACTGTGCCACCTAACCACCCCTTTCCCTCCCCAATTTTAAAGAAAAACAATCTCTTATAAAAATTGTCCAAAAGAAAAAGACCCCAAACATTCTCACATTGGCCACATTCAACAAATATATGTTTATAATAGTAATGGGAATTTGAAGATCTTCCCTGCCCTTTGATAGGCTTAAGTTAATTTGATGACCTTTCCTGATTTGAAAATAAACTCTGCCCTCTAATAGGTCACATAGAGCCTGTGGTGGGGGGCTTGTTTTTCAGGAAGGCATAACTTTTGTTACTTTGTAGTTAGATGGTCATGAGGATTCTTCTCTGACCCTGGAGAAGGAAGGCTATCTATACCTGAGATAATGTTTTACTTTTGGGCTCCCTTTGTGGGAAGAGTTGTTGTGATTTGGCCAGATGAGACTCTGGGCAGCCGTTGAGCCCCCCCATACTCCCACTTTGAAAACCCAGATGTTGGTGCTTCTCTCTCTGGTGACTAACTGTATGTATGTGACGGTCAGACAGCTAGAAGCCCAGTCTGTTGGTCTGCTGAATTGTGTTATTTTCTCTGTCTATATTTTTGTCTGCTTGTAACTTCTGTTTGTATCCTCTGAAGTTCAAGGTGCTGAATTTACCCTTTGAACTAGATAAATGATATGTTTGATTAAAGTAAGATGGTTAACTCTTTTTGAGTTGCTTTCCTGTAGAAAATCAGATCAAAGAACCTGCGCTAGCAGCCATCCCGAGTATGTTTAGGGTGCTTGCTGTTACAATCTCTCAGTCTGCACTCTGTGTCTCTGTTAGAAAAGAGGGTAGATTTTTTCATCATGAGGACTCTGGAATCATAATTGATCATTGCACTAACCAAAGTTCCTAAGTCTTTCAAAGTCACTTGTCTTCATAATGTTGTTATTATTATATAAATTATTTTCCCAATCCTACTCACTGCACTCTGCAATGATTCAAACAAGATGTTGCAGGTTTCTCTGAAACTGTCCCTCTCATTATTTTGAATAGCATGATAGTCTTCCACTACATTCATGTTGAGACATTAATAGATTGATAGACATCCCCTTATTTTCAATTCTTTTTCTTTTTTTTTTTGGAGAGGGGAAGGTAGGGCAATTGGGGTTAAGTGACTTGCCCAAGGTCACATGGCTAGTTTGTGTGTGTGTGTGTGTGTGTGTGTGTGTGTGTGTGTTAAGTGTCTAAGGCCAGATTTGAATTCAGGTCCTCCTGACACCAGGGCTGGTACTCTATTCACTTAGCACCTAGCCCCCACCAATTCTTTGCCTCTACAAAAAAAAAAAAGAACTACTTCAAATATTTGTACACATATGGGTCCTATATGAACCTAATGGTGGTATTCAATTAAAGGACATGCACAGTTTAGTGATTTTGTTGGTACATTTCCAGATTGTTTCCCAGAGTATGCCCACAGTCCCTCCAAAAGTTGCTATTTTCTTTTCTTTTCTTTTTTTTTTTTTTTTTTGCTTTTTTGAAGGGCAATTGGGGTTAAGTAACTTGTCACACGGCTAGGTTTTTGTTTGTGTGTGCGTTGTCTGAGGCCGGATCCGAACTCAGGTCCTTCTGACCCCAGGGCTGATGCTCTACTCACTGCACCACCTAGCCGCCACTAAAAGTTGCTATTTTCATTGTTCTGTCATAATCTGATGGCTGTGAAGGGAAACCTCAAAGATTGCAAGATTTGAATTTTTTCCAATTCTTGGTGTCTTGGAGCAATTTTTTCCTATAGCTATTGAAAATTTTGATGATTTCCTTTGAAAATAGCTTATTCATGCTGTTGGCCATTTGCCAATTGGAGAATGTCTCTTGCTCTTACAAGTGGGGATCAATTCTTTATATATCTTAAAAATGAGATGTGCATCAGAGAAACTTTCTGCAATTTATTTTCCTCCAGTTAACAGTTTTCCTTGTAGTTCTAACTGCTTTGTTTAATGGGGGTCTGACGTATGTACTGAGTGGCTCAGATGGTGTCTCCACTCAGAGGACACTAGAGAGTAATGGCATTTCTCCACATGGATGAAGTAGAGAGTTGCTTCTGGGAGAATCAAGACAGTGCCTTGGAGACATTGGAATATGTATAGACATTCTGTAATTGTTTATAGTTAGCTAACAATATGATCAAGAAAAAACCTCTTCAATAGACTGCAGAATCATTCAAAAAGGCCTATCTTTTTCAGTTTCCTCTTTGCCACATCACTATTGGGGAATCTTGGTGACTTGTGAGAGGAATGGAGTCTATGATGCTGTGAGTTAAACGGGGTACAAACATCCAGTCATTCTAGAGTTTGGGTTTGCAGTCAGCACAGAATAACCGTCCCTGAGGAATAAAGGGAGTAGGGCCTCACTAATATCCCAGTGTTCCAAAGTTCAGATTTGTAGTCAGGGCAACATCAATGCAATGTAAATTTGGATACGGATAAAAGAAGAAGCTTCTCCTCATCGCATCACCAAGGTTTTACTCCTAGGATGACAGGGGAGGTATGATGACAGCAGAAACTATAGGCCCCCAGAGCAGTGATGGAACCTATCTGCATTCATCCATATGTTTCTGTTGTCCTACCCCAGTCTGAGTTGCTTGGTAAAAGAAAGCCATGTATTAGGCACATATTAGAACTGGATTAAAGGCCATAGTAAGAACCAAAGTAGGGAAAGAGAGAATACTCTGAATAATGCCTTATTATATTATGAAAGGGATGGGTAGCAAACATCCAGGAAAGGAAGCAGTGATTACAAAGAGCCAACGTCTTCAAGGACAGGGCATATCAGCTGAACATCATTTCGTTTTTTTTGACCTGGTTACTAAACTGGTAGATCAGGGGAATCAAAGTTATTCTTTACTATGCTAGTCATTAAATCTAAATAAACTTGATATGAAGTTACTGAAGCATTTCACCAATTCACCACATTCTTTTGGACGTTGCTAAAACTGGCAATGGTAGGTGGTTTTGCAATTAATTAAGTGACTGGATTCAAAGATTATTCATTGGGGGGGTCAATGTCAATTTTGAAACTTTCTACTAAAAAGATTTAATGATATGTGCTTGATCTTGTGTTATTTAACATTTTTCAATTACTTAAATAAAGGTATTAATAATATCATTATAAAAATATGCTTATGAAATGAAACTGGAGAAGATGGCCAACATGTTGGTGCCAGTCTGCATCCCAAAAGATCTTGTAAGGTTAAAATGTTGGAGAAAATCTGATAAGAGGAAGTACATTTTTTTTTATTGGTTTAATTTAACTTTTTCCAATGAACAAATATTTATGTTTTTTCTTTCCCATGTCCCTCCCCATTCCCTTTTCAGAGCCTTTCTCTGCACTGGGGGTCATTAAGGCTAAGCAAGGCTTTGCAGGGATGGAGCACTCTAAACCATACCAGCCCTGTAGCCTCCCACCCCAAAACCCAATCAGCAGACATTTTTTTGTTTTTGTTTTTTTTTCTTTTTTTTAAACAAATGCTTTATTAACTTCTGTTTTACATCATTCATTTCCGCCAGATTTTGAGTTACAATCATTTTCCCCCGTTATTCCCCTACCCACCCTCCCAGAATAGCAGTCCCACAAGATATCGCTTCCTCCAATCTGCTTTCTCCCCTATCTTCTCCCATACCCCCTTCAACTTTTCCATTAGAGGAAGGTGAATCTTTGTGTCCCAATGCCTGCACATCTTATCTCCCAATTATAAGCAAAAGAGTATTAATAATAGTATTCATATATATTTGAAACATTTAATGTTAGGACCTCGAATTTCAGATCCATTTCCTTCCTCCCTTGTCACCCATTCCCTCTTGGGAGATAATTAATTCAGTATATGTTGTACATGTCTAGCTATGCAAAACATTATCATAGTAGATATATTGTACAAGGCTGCTTATAATTCCCTCCCACTCATCCCACCCCCCACCTGGTCCATTCCCTACATGATCCTGTCCCTCTTCTATAGTGGGTACTTCCAACCTCCCCTCCCCCCAAGGATGCCCTCCCATACATCATCCCTGTTCTCATCCCCTTTCCCCCTATTCTGCTGCAGGTTGAGATATCCCATTTAGTATGTATGTCATTCTCTCCCTGAACCAAATTCAATGAGAATGTGGTTTTGCCTTTTTTTTCCTTCCTATTCTCCCCCTCCCTTGCAACCACTTCCCCTTGCTTCTTCTACATGAGATAGTTTACCCTACCCTGTCTTTCCCTATCTCCTCTTGCCACTTTCCTCTCTAACCTCATAGTTTCATCCCTTGAGTATTCTCCCTTCCCAACAAATTCAACCTATGCCCTCTATCCATATATAACTGTAACCATATACACGCACATTCACATATGTGTTCATATGACCACACACCCTTCTTCCATTATTTTCATAGTGAGAAAGATATCATCAGTCCCAGTTATTGCTTTTCCATATAGGAATGTAAATAGTTCAACTTTGATAAGTTCCTTTTGATTTCTTTTCCCTGATTACCTTCTCAGGTATCTCTTGCTTCTTGTGTCTGGATGTCAAATTTTCTATTCAACTCTGGTTTTTTCCTCAAAAATGCTTGAAAGTCCTCTATTCCACTGAATGACCATATTTTCCCCTGAAACAAAACACTCAGTTTTGCTGGGTAGGTGACCCTTGGGTTCATTCCCAGTTCTTTTGCCCTCTGGAATATCATATTCCATGCCCTTCGATCCCTCAATGTAGAAGCTGCCAGGTCCTGGGCTATTCTGATTGTGTTTCCACAATATTGAAATTATTTCCTCCTGGCTGCTTAGAGTATTTCCTCCTTGATCTGGGGATTCTGGAACCTGGCTATAATATTCCTGGGAGTTTTCTTTTTGGGATCTTTTTCAGGAGGTGATCTGTGGATTCTTTCAACCTCTATTTTGCCCTCTGGATCTAACACATCAGGGCAATTTTCCTTGAGAATTTCTTGAAGGGTGATTTCTAGGTTCTTTCTTTGATCATGGCTTTCAGGTAATCCAATAATTTTTAAATTGTCTCTCCTGGATCTATTTTCCAGGTCAGTGGTTTTTCCCATGAGATATTTCACATTGCCTTCTAATCTTTCATTTGTTTGGATCTGCTTAACAGCATCTTGATTTCTCATAAAGTCATTAGCTTCCATTTGCTCCAGTCTAACTCTGAAGGAATGAATCTCCTCAGTGAACTTTTGAGATTCTTTTTCCATCTGGCAAATTCGACTTTTTAAGGCATTCTTCTCCTCATTGCCCTTTTGGGCCTCCTTTGACATTTGAGTTAGTCTATTTTTTAAGGTGTTGTTTTCCTCAGTCAGGCTGTTGACCCTCATTTCATACTTTTCCTGCATCCTTCTCATTGCTCTTTCCAATTTTTCCTCCACTTCTCTTATTTGATTTTTAAAGTCCTTCTTAAGGTCCTCTATGGCCTGCAACCCGCTCATGTTTTCCCCTGGGGCTTTTGGAGCAGGACTTCTGACCTCACAGTCCTTTTCCCGCTCTATGCCCCCAAAATAGGAGTCTAGGGTTGCATTTTTCTGTTTCCTTTGCCTTGGCATGTTGCCACTTAATTGCTTGACTTTTGGGCTTGTTGCCACACTATGGCTTTAAGGCCAGATAGAGGAATTTTCGTCCCGAATGTGTGGGGGGCAACTTCCGTTTCTGGCAAGCTGTAAACCCACCCACGACTTCCACCCTAGATCACAATCCAGATCCAGGGAGGTTAAAGCAAGAGCGATTACCCCCCAAGACTGATCGCTTGATCTCCCTACAGTTTGTAGGCCAGGAGTTGGAGCTGCCTCTGAAAACTACAAAATGGTGTGTCTCCTCAGTGGCTTCTAGCCCCCAGGGGAGGGAGCTGACGCATTCCCCAAATACGGGTCCCAAAGTCCATAGGTCACTAACCTCTTACTTTGTCCTAGGCATGTCTATGTTGATAATTCTGGAGTTGCCACAGCTGCTGGTGTTCTAGGGTCTCTCCAGCCTGCTGCTGGCCCTGCCGCCCTGGGGCTAAAACCTTGGCTCACGGGGACCTGGGCTCCGCGTGGTTCGGCTCCCTGTGCTCTGTGCACTGCCGGCTCCCAGAGTGCTGTGCTGGTCCTTCCTGCAGGGCTGCTGGGCTGTCCTCAGCCGGAGGTTAGTTTCTCTGTGTCGTTCTGTGGGTGCTGGGGCTCCAGAAGTTGTTCAGTGTCCCCTTTTACATAGTTTGGGGGGAATCTGGGGGCAGAGTGGCTTGGATGAGCTTTTTCTACTCTGCCATCTTGGCTCCACCCCCTCTCAGCAGACATTTTAATGCAAAATTCAAAATGAAGTTAGAACCGGACCAGAACAGGAATCCTGGGGACACATTTCACAGAAGCTTTCTAAGATGCAGTAGGTCAGTGTGGCCCCATGCCTATGTTTTCATTAAAACTCTTCAGCAAATCAGTCTTTAATTACACTATTCCAAACTCACAGCTGATGTCATGTTATACAGGAAATACACTGGAAGAAATCCACATGTTGCAAATGTAATACTAAATTGACACTCTGATTTTGGTGAAAGGCACAAAATGTGTGTACACCCAATAAAGGACATCCACACATTTGGCCAGACCTCCCTAAAGTGGAAAAATCTCTTCATGTTTTTCTGTATCTTAGAAAATCCTGTCTTTGCCTCCTCGATAATTAACTAGGTATAAAAGGTCTTTCCAAGGAACAATTCTATACCCAGAAGCCTTATGTCTTGTGCAAAATGAAGAGCACATGGGTGGAATAGGAGAGGGAGACTCAAAAAGTATGGTAAAGTATAGGTTTCATTACATTTCTTGCTTGCTTCAGGTATGCACACAAAATTCCATCATGACCAGGGCATTCTAGGATTTCTAAGACTCCTTCTGTGTGCCCTAGGTACAAAATAGGATTATAGATTTGCAAATGAAAGGCAACTGTGAGGTCATTTAATTCAAACCTTGCATTTTATATCTGAGGAAGCTGAGACCTAGAGAGGTTACATTAATTGTTCCAGGATAATGAATCAATCAATAAGTATTTATTAGGCAATTACAATTTTCCAGGCACTGTGCTATGCATGAGGACTAACAAATAGAACACCACCTCTGGCCTCACTAGCCCAACTCACATTGGCATTATCAAGGTTGAGTCCCCAGAGGGGCGCTCTTAGGATAACCCTATGAGTAACCTTATGGGTAACATGCTTCCTTTTAACAATAAGCCAGTAGACTTAGTTCTGTGTCAAAGACATTGAATCAAATGTTCTAACAAGATAAGTAGTTATAAAAAGTTCACCTCCAAATCTGGGACACACTCTTTTCTTTTTTTTTTTTTAACATGGTACATGACAACTATAATGTATATTTCATATAATCTATATTATAGTTATCTATTTGTTTTTTAATTTAATTTATTCTTTTTTATTTTTTAGTTTACATCATTCATTTCCACAAGATTTTGAGTTACAAATTTCTCCCCATTTTCCCTCTACCCACCACCCCCAAACAGAGATCCCACTGAATATCCCTTCTCCGAATCTGCTCTATCCCATATCTTCTCCCATCTGCCTCCGGCTTTCTAGTAGGGCACAGTGGATCTCTGTGCCCCAGTGCCTGTATATCTTATTTCCAAGTTACATGTAAAATAATAATAATAATAATAATAATAATAATAATAATAATAATAATAATTCATAAATAAATTAAACATTTGATTTTAAAACTTTTAATTCCAGATTTTTTTCTTTCCTCCATCATCACCCACCCTTACTGGGAAGATATGCAATTCAATATAGGTTGCATATGTATAGCTATGCAAAACATTTCCATAGTGGATATATTGTGAAAGACTGACTATATTTCCCACCCTATTATCCCACCTCCCACTTGTTCTATTCTCTACTTTGATCCTATCACTTTTCAAAAGTGGGTGCTTCCAACTTCCCTCCCCCCAGCCTGCCCTCCCTTCCATCATTCCCCTTCTCATCCCCTTCCCCCCTACTCCCCAGTAGAGTGAAATACCCTATTTAGTATGTATGTCATTCCCTCCCTAAGCCAAATTCAATGAGAATAAGGTTTACTCTTTCCCTTTTGACTTCCTGTTCTTCCCCTCCATTATAACAGTTTTCCCTTGCCTCTTCTATATGAGATAATTTACCCTATTCTGTCTCTTCCCAGCTCCACTCATTATATTCCTCTCTCTCACCTCTTAATTTCACCTTTTAAGTATTATCCCTTCCTATTAAATTGGTCCTGTGCCCTCTATCTATGTATTCTTGTACATATATATATATATACACACATTCACATATGTATTCATATGCCCATATACCCTCCTATATAGACATATATATGTATATGTATATATATATATATATATGTGTGTGTGTGTGTGTGTGTGTGTGTGTGTATGTATACACACACACACTCACACACACATTTTTATTCCTTTCAACTATGCTCATACTGAGAAAAGTTTTATAAGTTACAATTATTGCTTATCCATGTAGGAATGTAAATAGTTCAACTTTGATAAGTTCCTTATGATTTCTTTTCCCTCTTTACCTTCTCATGCTTTTCTTGCTTCTTGTATCTGAATGTCAAATTTTCCATTCAATTCTGGTTTTTTCATCAATCATGCTTGAAAGTCCTCTATTCCACTGAATGACCATATTTTCTTTTGAAACATGATACTCAGTTTTTCTGGGTAGGTGATTCTTCCCAGCTCCTTTGACTTCTGGAATATCATATTCCAAGTCCTTCAATCCCTCAATATAGAAGATGCCAGGTCCTATGTTACCCCCATTGTGTTTCCACAATATTCAAATTGTTTCTTCTTGGCTGCTTGTAATATTTCTTCCTTGATCTGGGAACCCTGAAACCTGTCTATAATATTCCTTAGGAGTTTTCTTTTTGGGATCTTTTTCAGGAGGTGATTGGTGGATTCTTTCAACCTCCATTTTGCCCTCTGGTTCTAAAACATCAGGGCAATTTTCCTTTAGAATTCCTTGAAGGATGATTTCTAGGTTCTTTTTTTTTTTTATCATGGCTTTCAGGTAGTCCAATAATTTTTATATTCTCTCTCCTGAATCTATTTTCCAGGTCAGTGTTTTTTTCCAATGAGATATGTTACATGCCTTCTATTTTTTCATTTGTTTGGATCTGTTTAATAGTATCTTGATTTCTCATAAAGTCAGTAGCTTCCATTTGCTCCAATCTAATTCTGAAGGAATGATTCCTTCGGTGAGCTTTTGAGATTCCTTTTCCATCTGGCAAATTTGGCCTTTTAAGGCATTCTTCTCCTCATTGCCTTTTTGAACCTCTTTTGCCATTTGAGTTAGTCTATTTTTTAAGGTGTTATTTTCTTCAGTCAAGTTGTTGACTCTCATTTAATAATTTTCTTACATCATTCTAATTTCTCTTTCCAAATTTTTTCTCCACTTCTCTTATTTGGTTTTCAAAATCTTTCTTAAGCTCCTCTATTGTTTGTAACCAATTCATATTTTTCTTTGAAGCTTTTGGTGCAGGAGTTCTGACTTTGTTGTCTTCTTCCTGTTCCATGCCTTGATCCTTTTTGTCCCCAAAATAGGAGACAAAATGTCAGATTCCTCTGCTTCCTTTTCTTGCTCATGTTGCCACTCAATTACTTGACTTTGGAGCTTTTTGCCACAGTAGAACTCTGCTTCCAGACAGGGGAGTTTTGTCCCAAATCGCTGGGGTTTTCATAGCTATTAGAGCCATTAGTTGGGTGCCCTCTCTGAAGCCTCCACATGCTCTGGCAAATGCACCCTAGGACCTCCACCCTAGGCAGCAGTCCAGATCGAAGCAGGTTGAAGCAAGAGTGATTACCCCTCAGACTGGTCACTTGGTCCCCCTACAATCTGCAGACCAGGAGCTCTGAAGCAATCACACGGTGGCAGCTGCGTAGCTGCAGTTCCTCAGCCACTTCTCCCTCCAGGGGGTAAAGTCCTGACCGCACTCCCAAACTCCTGATTCCCAAAGTCCACACTGCACTGACCTCTCACTTTGTCCTTAGCATCTATGGGTTGATAATTCCAGAAAGTTACTTAACTTTCAAGCACCATAGACAACTCCATAAAACGTATGTACAATGTTATGAAAGAGTTGCAATTTACAATGGTGGAAAAGGATAGGAACAAGCATTTATATAAATCACACATGCTTTCTTTTTTTGCATATGCCTAACTGATAAACTAGGATGATGATATTAATTTTTCTGAAGAGCCTATTAATTTAATGTTTCTGAAACATCTCTTGTTCCTGATGAAACAAGTAAAGGAATTGATTTTCAATTTATTTCCCAATTTATTTATGTCTGTTTTACAGATCAGATAATACCTACATACTAGGACGGTGATAATTACCTCTTTTGCTTTCAATTTATGGTTCCACGATACCCTTATGAATAGGAATATCCAAGAATATCCAGAACAAAATTTGTAATTCTCACTCCAACTTGCAAATTAGAAGAGGAAGGCAAAAAGGCAAAAGATTACCATAACATCCAAGATTCTCAAGAGATAATTAGCTGCACATCTAAATTCAGGCTAGAGTAAATGGAAGGCAAGGGCAAGTAATGAATATAGATTGCCAGATAATGAAACAAAGGCAAAACCATTCCCTGCTATTGGCATCTTGTCGATATGTTGCATTTGACATGGCACAAATAGGCTAGGAATATGCACCACCAAGATGGACTGACTGATCTTTACCTGGGTTAAGTCCAATCATGCCCACAAAATGAAAAAAAGCAAAGAATGAATAGCAAATATGACTTATCCAGAATAAAAGCATTTCTTTGAATGTGGTCACACACTAGAGATCCTACAAAGTCCTGGGAGACAGCTTTTTATAGTGCAAAGAGTACTGGATTTGGAATCAGAGGACCTGACTCTGCAACTTACCACACGAGTAGCCTTGAGTAAACCATTTAAGTGTCCTGGGCCTCAGTTTTCTTAAAGGCAAAGTGAGGAGGTTGGGTTTATGGCTTCAGAGGACCTTTCCATCTCTAGAACTGTGATCTTATAAAGATATTTGGCAATTAAGAATTAGGCAAAAATGGAATATATAGCATTTGTATTTTGCAAGTAAGTTTATGTTATTAGCATTTTATTGGCATTTTCCTCTAAAATTTGAAAATAAATGCTTATCAGTAAATGAGTGATGGTATCTTTGTCCATAAAAGCAAAACTGAGTTTAGAAAGGGACCTTTCCTGTAACTATCACTATTAATATGATGAGAAGTCAAGAAATTCTTGCCAATAGGGCCACAAAAGACCTAAGTGTTGGTGAAGAACTTCATTGGAATTCATTTGTTCCAGTGATATTCATGGTCAAATGTTCTTTGATATACTATTTCTTGGATCCCAAATCAAACATGACCTGTCTATCCCACCTCCTCCTCCACCTCCTGCACTATTAATTACAATGGTACATATATCGGTACTTCTATGGGAGATAAGAGAGACAAGGAGTGTAACAGTATAGAAAATACCAACTTTCCTAATTTGGAAGAGAACAGTTACGTAAATATTTCTTTGGTGATGAGATGTAGCTACATTTCCACACTATCAGAAGAATCCCATTTTCAAATCCAAAATGCTGAGAGATGAATGATGAGCATGAATACGCCACCATGTGTTGCCAACAGTGATTTTCTCATAAGAAGTGGCATAAAAGATAACATGGAGAACATGGGACATATGCCTGTCATATAGTAAGAATGAGAGACAAAAGGTGGATGTTATGTTACAATATAAAGGCCTCTAACCTGTTAGAGGTGTAGCACAGTGCCTGGGACATAAATATAATCTCTTTTAAAATACTGTCTCTCTAACTATTTAACTATCTAGTCTATCCACCCATTGGTCTGTGTCTCCACTGGTCTCTCTCTTGGGTAGACTCCTCTGTGGAACTTTTATGGAAAGATGTAGATGAGATTTACAAGGGATGGAGAAACTGCGGTCATAGGATCTTCTATCACAATTATTCATCCTTCATTTTCAAAAAGGACAGGTGACATCACAAGTAATGTCTTGTTTCGTTGTTGTTGTTTTTTCTTCATTCTCAAAGAGGACTATGACATTAGGAAGATGATGGCATGACTTGTAAGTGAATTGGATTTAAGGGAGAGAGGATTGTGCAAGGTCACCAGCTTCACTTTCTCCTCTGGAGTCATCTGGGTCTAGTGGCAAGATATAGATCAGGACAACTAGAGATAGCACCCCTTCTCTGGCTTGTGAAATGGATTTAAGTGAGGCAGAATTGCACAGTCATCAGCCTCACACTCTCTTCCAGAGTCATTGAAGTCCAATAGTAAGACAAAGTCAAGAGACTGGAGGTGCTCTAGGATTCAGTGGATGACTTTGGCATCTTTGATGTTTGACCAGGCTCTAACACTCTACAGCACCTGCTTTAGTCACCTTCTAGGCTATCAGAACAAATTTTTCTCATCCACTCATTCTCTCTGGGGAAATCTTCACATGCTTGAGGTAGACATCCCCCTAACTCACCAACAAGTTTGAGGCCTGTCCTTTTACTCTCAACCTAGTTTAGCCTGTCTCCTGAACCCCATCAACGTCATCACTCACACTAGTGATCACAGAGCCATCCAAACATCAGTCATACACTTCATAACTTTATACAAATTCCAACAAGCATTTATTAAACACTTACTATGTGCCAGGCATTGTACTAAATGCTGGGAATACAAATACAAATACAAGCAGAAAGAAAGACAGCCCCTGCCTTCAAGGAGCTTACATTCGAATAAGGAATACAGCACATAAATGGGATCTGGAAAGCAGTGGTGGGTGCACATATGAAGGTAATCAGCGTGGGAACCTAATAGAGAAAGTCCAGGAAGAGAGTTTGGAGCGCAGCAATTCTACTTGAGGAGATAAATTATTCATACTCAAAATGGCTAAAAAACATTAATTATCAGACAATACATCACCAAACCAGTCTACTCTGGAGAAAGACAGTTCTGACCAGGCCCCTTCTGGAGCACTATGGTTAATTCTTTGAAGAATGACAAACTGGGTTATGTAAAAGATGAGCGTGACCAAGCTGTTGAAGGGTTGTGAAACTATACCATATGGAAAAAGCCAAAGGAACCATAATATTTATCCTGAAAAAGTAAAAACTTAGGAAGACTATGACAGCTGGCCAAAAATATGTGGAAGGCTGTCATGTGGAATAGTACAGAATCATAGATTTAGAGCTCAAAAGGAGCTCATTTACAGGAGGGGGAAACTGAGGCCAAAGGTCACACAGTGTCATCATTTCACTTGTTCCAAGGAGAGCTATTTATATAATAATAACAATACCCTAAAAACAAACAACTTTGAAAGACTTAGGAACTTATCAACACAATGACCAATCATGATTCCAGAAGAATGATGATGGATAGAGCATGCTATTGACCTCCTGACAGAGAGGTGAAGGACTCAAGGTGCAGATTGATATATAAATAGACACATATACATATACATGTATATGTGTGTATTTATACAAAAACATATATACACTATATATAGAAAACTATTTCCTACATTGGGCATGTATTATATGTATGCATATATGCATGTATCATAATACTGATACAGGCTATTGTAAATATCTGTATAATACAAATAGGTATTGTATACTCAAAATACATATATATATATATATACTTACATATGTAATATATGTACATATCTATCTATATTGGACATGGCCAATGTAGGAAATTGTTTTACATATAAATTACACATACATGTATATATACTATATGTATACACACATACACGTGTAGCATCAACACAATATTTACAGCACCAACGGCTACTGTGAACATGCCAGCATAGTGTTCAATTGCAAAATATAACAGACTCTCCATATAGAAGAGAGGCAAAACATTTATTCAGACACCAGAAAATCAAATCCCAAAACCAGAAAGCCAAATCCATCATAGTAGCAAAGAAGTTACTACACCATAACACCACAGAGAGCCACACCATCCTTTAGTCTTCCCACAAACCAACACTCACAAGCCTAGCTGTTTCCTTGCCTGAGCATCCTCTCTCTCCCACCATTTAGCTGCTCTGACTCTCAGCTTCCTGTGGGCTCTGCCTTACCTTTCATCAAACTTCTCCCACCAGGGGCTCCATGTGATTACATTCAGTTTATTAGGGGGCAGGGACAATCTTCAAATCAGGGAAGGTCTTCAAATTCCCTTAGGCTTATTAAGGGGCAGGGAAAATCTTCAAATTCCCATTCCCATTACAACATGTGTATGTGTGTGTGTGTGTGTGTGTGTGTGTGTGTGTGTGTGTGTGTGTATACACACACATATACATACATATATATATATATATATATATATATATATGTATATATGACATGGCCAACGTAGGAAACTGATTTGTTTTACTATGCATATTTGTTACAGGGGTTGTTTTTTTAACTGGGGACAAATTTCCCTTCAGTGAGATCGGGGATTTTTCTTGGTTGATCTGATATCTACTGAGCAGATAGATATCTCATTTCCAGTAGGAAAATTCATTCACTCTTTGGGTTTTCTAGCATATTCCAATCTGTATAAATTCTCTAATTTCAACTTACTATCTGCAAGATAAGTAAGCTCACTTGTTATTCATTGTTTTGATGGTCTTTTATGTAACTAGCATTTGATGAGAAGGGGTAATATTTTTAGATATAAGCTTGGGGCAGCCCTTTTTCCTTAAGGGATAGAAACCAGGAAATTGGTTTGAACCTAAGGAAAAAATAATTTCTCCTTGACTATCTATATTTCAGGGAGGAGACAGATACAGTTATAGTCTAGTACCTGCTCTCTGATTAGGGCAGAGTTCCAGTCTCATAGACTCATGTTAACTTCTTCTCCCCTCTAGACAGGAGCAGAATCTTCCTTAAATTGGGATGGGCAAGATGTCTATCAAAGCTTCCCCTTGATCTGCATTTAGAAAAACCCATGTGGACATAACCTATGTAGGCAATTCCATATTCTATACTTTTCAAAAGTGTTGCAATGGGGTGGCTAGGTGGCGCAGCGAGTAGAGCGTCGGCCCTGGAGTCAGAAGGACCTGAGTTTGGATCCGGCCTCAGACACTTAATGCACACACAAACAAAAAAAAAAACCTAGCCGTGTGACCTTGGGCAAGTTACTTAACCCCAATTGCCCTCCAAAAAAAAAAGATTAAAAAAAAAGTGTTGCAATAATTAGAAGTCAAATATCTCCTGAAATGGTGTTTCCTGTTGCCTTTGAAAACACAATAAAAGCAATTCTGCCTTCCCACTAAAAGGAGAACCTGTGAACCACATTCCTTACGCCTTCTAGTTTCATTTTCTAGTAAGAATGACAACATTGATATGATTCCATAATTTCCTTTATTAATATGTTGCATTACCTTCATCACTACATGCTTTAAGAGGTCACTATCAAGGACCTCACATTTATAGCCCCAATGACTAAATTAATATTTCTAGACTGTATAAAATAGTGAGCTTCTAAACATCCTATGCCCTCTTTTCTGCCATTTTCCCACTATCACTATAGGAGTGGGAGGGAACCCACACAGGACTGAAGACCATATGAAATTTTTATTTCTTTCATGGCTAAAGAATTCACTAAGAAGTAACCAGCCGGGGCGGCTAGGTGGCGCAGTGAGTAGAGCGTCGGCCCTGGAGTCAGAAGGACCTGAGTTTGGTTCTGACCTCAGACACTTAACGCACACACACAAAACAAAAACCTAGCCGTGTGACCTTGGGCATGTTACTTAACCCCAATTGCCCTCCAAAAAGCAAAAAAAAAAAAAAAAGTAACCAGCCCTTGGACAGTAGATATGGTCTGTCAGTGGAACTAAACGAAAAGCTTTTTAGCATGGTGGAACCTCACCTGCATGCCTCAGCGAGGTGTCAGAATAGCACTTCTGGGAAGGAAAAGAAAACAAAAATCCAAAATAAAACCTGAACCAAAACCCCTGGTTATTTTGGGATATTTCTTCAAGAAAAGAGTTGGGGGAAGGGGTTTGAATGTAGTGAGCATTAAATAACATCTCACAAAAATAAAACTGACTTGTACCTCAATAGAGAGGAAATGACTAGTTCCCAATAAGGGAACCATTTCTGAATCAGCTGTCTGTGTACAGTCAGAGTATTGAACATTATCTTCTCATAAAACAGCAAGAAGCAGTGTAGAGGAAAACAAGTTTACAGAGAGCTTAGCAAGAGACTCATCTAAGCAAAGTCATCCTGAGGGCATTTAAAGATGAAATCAGATGGAGAGCAACAAACAAATTGGAAATGGAGAAGTTCTGTAAGATTTTTATAAGAAAATTTTTTCATTGTCAGTGACAGTGGAGTACATTTACACTCTAATATACTAGGCCTTGATGTTCTATATGGAGAAGTAGAAATGGCACTAAAAAGAAAAAACAAGATGGGAAAGGCAAATAGACTGGACCCACTTTAAATAAAGAAGTCCCATGCTGGAGATTACAGTCTTAAGGGCAATGAGATATCAGTTATCAAGGCATCTATAAGATGGGAGGATGCCAAAGAGGTGATAGATCACAGACTTTGTTATTACCAACAATTGATAAGCAAGAGAATGTCAATAACTACCAACCCATATGACTATTTTCACCTCCCTACAACATCATTATGAGATAATCCATACATGCACTGAGGGCATCCATGATGAAAATTAGACAAAGAAATAGTCGGGCTTTGGAATGATACAGCCCTATAGTTGTCCAAAAGTGAGAACAAAATATCTCATTATACTTTTTTGTTTGTTATCTTGTAAAAAATGTGTTTTTTTTTTAACTACATCAACAGGCATTTATTAAGCACTTTCTATATACCAGACACTGCTAAGTGTTGACAAAAGAATGACTTTCTTCTCCAAGACGCTTCCCATGTATCTGTGAAAATCGTAAGAGGTTCCTTGAAAGATATAGTAACAGATAACTTTGTTCAGTCAAATTTTGTTTGTTAGTATCAAGTGAAGCATAGGGAGGCATATGTTCATAAAGAGCTTGATAGGACTTCTAGCATTTTCCCAATATGTCACTTCAGGGTCCAAATAAAAGAGAGATTCCCTTCAGATATTCCTGGATGACTGTGAAAATTATATCAAGCCCCAGAACACTACAGAGAGTCCTTAATGAGACATAAACACTTAGATGCATTTGGCCTAACTATCCACACAGGAAAACCTAAGTGGATAAAGATTATCTATCTTCCAGAAAACGGAAAACAACCTATAAAAATGTTTCATCAACACATACATCTTAGTGCAAATGAATAATGAAAACTATTGGGTGAAATCTCTTGGAAAGATTCATGGGAGAAGATGCATAAGAGTCCCTCCAGAAGCTCTGTACTACTCAACAGAGTGAGGACATTGATGAGATCATGAATCAATGAAATATTGAATAATTCAAACCAGTTCTACAAGTTCATAGACCTAGAATTGGAAGGGACCTCAGGGATCATTGAATAAAACCCTTTAATATTACAGATGAGGAAACTGAGGCCCATGGAGGTAAAATGAATTGCCCAAAATTACGTGTGAGAGTAGTAACTTTAAGGAATATAAGAAGACATTGTGAACAAAGGCAAGGAAGCTACAAAGTATAGGGCATTTTGTAGTTCAGTTGGGTGGCAACCAATGATGGAGGGGTTTGAATGCTTGGCAAAGCATTGAAGGTTATTTTTTGAGTAGAGTAACATGACCAGATCTATGTATGAGGAAGGTTAATCTGTCATCCATAGGGGAGATGGGTTGAAGCAGTTTGGACAAAATGGAAGCAGGGAAACTTGTTTACATCTTTCTTTCACTATGTACAATGAATTTCAGACTGCTTTGGGCAAGTGAGGAAGGGACATGGAAAATGTTCAATATTTATCCAACATTTTACTGAATGATTTCCATGTTCCCGATTCCATTAGCAAGACTAACCTTTATATTTTTCTTGCTGCCAGATGCTATATTGGATTTCTGTGTGTGTGTGTGTGTGTGTGTGTGTGTGTGTGTGTGTGTTTGTGCATGTGTGCATGTATTTAAGTGACACAAGGCTAATGTGCATTCTACAAAGTGAATAACGTGTGAAAGCTATGCAAGGCTATAATCGTTTATCTTATAAATGATGGGAATTTGAAACACTAGATGGTGACTGTATATACACAGTCGAAGCATGTTAATGCAATTATAGTAAATCTGGGTAAGTTGGGCCTCAGAACCCTGCTGTTGAGGGCAAAAGGCCTCAGGGGCTGGAATTCCTAGTCTACCACCCTTCATTGATCAGACTGTCACTTTTCCCATAGAGACAGACTGCATCTTAAGTCACAGATTTTACCTCTCTCAAATATAGAAATAGCTATTTCAATTAGTAAGGCTTAGAAACTGCTAAAATAAATTGGCCTGTCCTCATTGAATATGGATTTTTTTTAAAAAACACTCTATGTTTTTGAGTCTGGAGGCCTGGGTTCTAGTCCCAGCTCAGTTACTAATTAGGCTTGTGATATTGGGAAAGGTGGCAGCTGTATTAGATACAGGAAGGTACTTTCTAAAGTTTCTCTTAGCTCAAAAATCTTCAGGCTGCTTTGGAAATCTTTGGACCTTTTGTCCAAGGAAGAAATGCTAGTAGTTCCATTAAACCAGGAGCTACTTGAGAGCCTGGACTATCTTTGCTTTTCTTTGTATCCCTAGTGATTAGCATAGTATCTGATATACAGTTGTTGCTTAATAAATGCTTATTGATTGACTGAGTTTTCAACTGCCAAACACCCAACAGTGTTTGCTCTTTAGATCAAATGGCATTTGCTTAAAGGGTTTAACAAATCATAGATGAAAGAGCAAATATCCTGTGCCTTTGTTTCAATGTTTGGAGTACATGGACTTGATTATAATCACATTAATTTGCTATTCTTTAATGTGCTATTGGAGTTAGATTTAGGATTTAGAGCTGGAAGGAACTTTACTAATTATGTAGTCCAATCCTCTTTTTAGGAAAGTCATAGATAATTCTTAGGGAGTGGTCTGACTACAAGTGATGAAGTGACTTTCCCAGGGTCATGCAGCCAGGAAATTTCACATGTGGCATTTATGCTCAGGTGTTTCTAAAGCCAAGCTCAGTACTCTCTCCACTATATCAGATTGCCTCACCTTATCCACAAGGAAACAGAGGCCCAGAGAGGCCTTGCACAAGGTCACTGGACAAGTCCATGGCAAGGCCTCATCTCTCATCAAGTTCCCAGTAAATGGAGAAAAGCATGTTATTGACATGTGGCCCATGTCAGATTTGCATTGCTTCCTCCACAGTCTCTCACCTCCCAGCCACGTCTAAGGGCCAACTCTACAGTCATTTGTGAGACTGATGTAAAATATCTAAACTCTGACCTCAGCAATACGGGCTAGCCAGCAAAGACCATTAGCCACAGAAGCTAATTTAATAACACGGTGTGGCAGAATGGCCTAGTGGATAGAGGGCTGACCTTGAAGACAGAAAGATCCGAGTTCAAGTTCTGCCTCTGACAAACACTAGATGTGTGATCACAGCCAAGGCATATAACTCCTTGGTGTTCTAAGCCACTTGCTAAAACCAAAAGTTATGGATGAATTGTCAATTTATGTTGGTGGTCGGATTCTCCATACTGGAAGTTATCTTCTTCTATCTCCATTAATCTTTCCCTATACATAATGAAATCACAAGTCTGCCTTCTCACAGTGACAGCTATACAGTATCAATAAGATAGCAAGTTTTTTAAAACACCCATGGGGGGAAAAAGAAAGTTATATATTTAAAGAAATAGCAAGTTCTACATAATAGATTTGCAATTTCATGTGAAATCTTTTTTTTCTATTCTACTATGTTATGCAAATGCTTATTTTATTTCTAAAGTTAAGAATAAAATAAAGTTAAAAAATACTCATGAACACATGGTGTTATAATTCCATTGGCTAAGTACCTGTAGAAGAAAAGGAAGATGTTTTTAAAGGATATATATTTGTGTGTGTATATTTATATCTATCTATATACATATATATTTAAGATTTTCAGAGAATTTTACAAATATTCTCTCATTTTATCCTTACAATGACCCTGGGAGATAGGTGCTGTTACTATCTCTATTTTATAGATAAAGTAACTGAGGCAGACAGAGGTTAAGTGACTTGTCCAAGTTCGCACCTGAGGCAGAATTGGAACTCAGGTCTTTCTGATTTCAGGTCCACTATGCTGCTTGGTTTCTATAGACCATAGGTGCAGAGTTAGACTACTTAAGAGGAAAATGGATTGATGATCAAGTCCCAAAATGGCCCCAATTACCCAGTGTATTCCTAAAGTTTTTTCCCCTTCATTTATTTATTCATTTATTATTCAGTCAATCAACAAGCATTTATTAAGTGCCTACCATGTACTAGTTTCTGGGGGATACAAAAAACAAGCAAAGAAACAATTCTTAGGAGTTGCCATTCTATGGGGAAGATGGCATGTATGTGTGCATATGTATGTTTATATGTGTATTTACTGAATAAACACATATACATAAACGCAATTTCATTCATTCATTGAACCATATTTAAATACACATTATGCCCCTAGCATGAGACTGAGCATTAAAAAAAAAAAAAAGAGGAGGAGACAGCATCTTCTAGAACCTCAAGTCTCTTATGATCTCCCCTGGGGAGAAAAGACGTGCGTGCATGGAATAGCTTGAGAACAATTCCTCAGGAACAAATGAACAGGTGCCAGGTAATTCAGTACAGACTGTACATATGGGTGCCAAGATTTACGGCTTGAAGGAGACACTAGAGTGGCATGTGGTGAGCCAGGGCTGAAGAGGGTGGGCCTGGGGTCTAGTCTTGAACAAAGAAGAGGCATATATTGGAGAAAGGAAGGAAGACGGTCTACTGAGGAGGAGAGGATTGGGGTGGAGAATGGAATGAATTTTCTTTTATTTCTCCCATGATCTCAGAAGTGAACTTGTAAGAGGAACAGGGGATTATTTCCTGCTTCTGAGGATTGGCATAGAGAAAATTTGCCAACCCTCTTTGAGGTGCTCACCCAACCCTGAACTTAAGCCCCCAAAGTCTAATTTAGGAGCGTTAGGCATTTTGACAGAGGAATCACATTGCCTGAGAGCAGCTGGATAAAAGTATCCCACACCCATTGGGATTCAGATTCAGACAGCAGTGAAAGTCCTGTAATCTCCTGACTCAGGCCCTGGAAACTGGTTCACCAATGACTCAGTGAGCCGCATACTTCCAATGTGTCACTCTGGGTTTCATCACTCGGTGCATTGGGTTCAGCCAGCCATATGGCTGTTTCTGAAGAATTATTTTGTAGTTTGATTGTCTGGAAAGTGTGAGAGCTCTTGTAATTCCACGTGCCACTGTCTCCCTTTTGCTAAAGAGAGGATTTAAAGAGCATACCTCATTCCCTCCCACGCTTAGGAAACACTGAAGAGACTTTGAGGAAGATTTTTCTGAACTCTCACCGGTTATCTTGGGGAAATTTTTGAAGGGGTTAATAAAGCATTGCAATGTAAGAATTTAGGACCATTAGATTTAGAAGTGGAAGATCTGCTAGTGATCATTCCACTCTGGCTCTTTACTATAGACTGTAAGATGCTTAAAGGCAGGAACTTTTTAATTATTTTCTTTGTATCTCCAGCACTTAGAATGGTGCCCAGCACAAAGTTGGCACTTAAAAATGCTTGTTGGATTGAACTGACACTGTATCTTTCACAGATGGGGAAACTGAGGTCTCATGATAGAGGTAAATGGTAGAGATCAAATGAGACAAAGATAATGCCTGCATAGGTGTAGATCATCAGCCTGAGATCACAGATGAAGACTTGAGGGGACCTTAG
Organism: Gymnobelideus leadbeateri; assembly: GCA_011680675.1. NCBI lineage: Eukaryota > Metazoa > Chordata > Mammalia > Diprotodontia > Petauridae > Gymnobelideus > Gymnobelideus leadbeateri. Next base: position 280,529 of record WOXC01008115.1, read on the forward strand.
ATAACTAGGGGACCTAGAGATCATCTGGTCAAGTGTATCCCAAACTTTTTGGTCTCAGGACCTCTTTACACTCTGAAAATTATTAAAGACTCTAGTTTTTAACACTGTGCTTAGCACACAATAGGTACTTAATAAATGCTTATTGATTGATTAATTGATGGACTCTTCCCAAAGAGCTTTGATTTAGGTAGGTAATGCCCAGGGGTGCACTCTAAACTGGCTTGGAAGAGCCGATTGTTAAATTTTCAGAGCGATCAGTAACACATTACAAATCTCCAATCACTACAAGTTCCTTGTTTTACAGATGGAGAAACTGAGGCCAGAAATACTAAAGTGATTCACATGAGATCACAGAAGTAGTAAATGGCTGAGCCAGATTTTGAACCAAGGTCTTCTGATTCTAGAGCCTATTCTTTGGGAGATTGACTAATTTTCTGGTTCTTTATTCCCTCAAAATCTAAAAAAGAAAAAAATAAACAACAAACATGCATTCCACCTCACCCCTGACCTCCACCCAGGAAAGGATACTATTTACCTGGAAATTCCACTAAATTAAGGTCAGGGCTAGTGCTCTATCTCTTACCCAAGAAACAGGGACTTGGTTCAGAGTGAGGGCAGTTTTATTTGTTCTGTGCAGAAATTTCAGCATCAGCTCTCAGTAAATACTTGCTGACTGCCCAGAATTGTAAGCCCTGGGATACCAGGCACTTGAAACTCACATTCATTTTAGCTAGGAGGTGTTTGCTGCTGACCCTTCCTGCAGTGATCCTGCAGTGAGTGGTGGAGTCAACTAGAGCAAAGTCATTCTGTCCTCCTTCTTCAATTAATGTAGTCTAGGTATCACAGAGTAAGTGCTTCACAGAAATATGCTGAGGGCTGCTTGACTTTGTTAGAAAGAGTCATACCAGATGGAACTATGTGACACCATCACTCTGACCAGGTTAGAGCTTTGAGAGCCCATTAAGGCTCAGTCCTCACTTGGATCCTGTTTGATGCCTAAATTTGATTCATCTCAAAATCCCACTAGGAAGAATAGCATTTTTTCTAGCTGACTGTGATATCCGTATAATATCCTCCAAGGAACTGATATTGGCTTGAATATGTAGCATGCAATAAATAATCAATTAACATTTCTTAAATTCTTTTATGTACCAAGCACTGGGAATGTAAAAACAAGGCAAAAGACTGTCCCTATTCTCAATGACCTCATGATCTAATAGCATGTAAAAGACTTTATATAAGCTTCAATAAGAGAGTTGAGTTTTCAATTTATTATCTTTTTGTTTGTTTGTTTTAACATGATTTGACCCAAGAGAACAGATAATGAACTATAACTCCATTCTCACAGCAGAGAGGTGGGGGGTTACTACAGCAAAATGTTATGTACTTTAACAGATGCAGTAAGAGTATGAGATATTTTTACTCTCAAGGAGAATTTGCTGTGGATTTAGCATTTTTTTCTCTAGATATGACTGCGACTTAAAAACAAAAGATGTCAATAAACTTTTTTTTAAAGAAAAATGTGATTTGACTTTAAAAAAATTGTAGAAGGGAAAAAGAGAAGGTTATGATTATAATGACTTTGATACTGGTGATACATTATAGGGTATACTATTTTTCACTTCTAAAACTAGTAGCTAATCCTGGATGAGAACACAGTATGTTCCACAAGGAAGTAGCAAAGGCCAGCGCTAATAACCAGGTTGTCTCTCATAGGCTAGGACCTCTGTACAAAACACAAAGCAATACAATCATCCATCACAGTTGTAATAGCAATGCAGGAGACCATTAAAAACAGCCTTGAAATATTTTTCTAAGGGCTACAGCTAGTGGCCTACCGATGGTTTGGGGAGGAGAAAGACCAGCAAATTAAACAGCAGACTGTTATGGTGCTTACTTATATCTGACCCCTCCTGACTATGACCCAAAGCAGCCAGAATTTAAACAGAAGATTGTTCTAATGAGCAAAGCTGCCTTTTCAAGTCCCCCCCTTTTCTTTCTCCTTTCCCCATAACCCCCAAAGGACTCCTGTACCAGAGTGCTTCTTACCAAGAGTTCCCATGATGCCCCTCCCCCACTGGTATGTGACCCAGAGCAACTGTACGCACTTACCCTAAAATATCCTAAAATAAAGCCAGCCCTGACATCCAATCAGGCTTTACATTCCTGCTGTGGCTTTCTTTACAATTAAATACCACTTAATATATGATAAAATTGTCAAGTTTTTCTCCCTTACATATTTCACTCTCATTTTGAGAATACTTTTTAAATTAAATGTTCCTTGTCATTTTCAAGGTACAGAACAAATGGACGCTGACTTGGGGAAAAGGAGAACTTGTCAACATTCAATCAATATTTTTCCCTTTAATGCATTTTTTTTTGGCAAGGCAACTGGTTAAGTGACTTGCCTACTGTCATACAGCTAGTAAGTATCAGGTGTCCAACGCTGTATTTGAACTCAGGTCCTCCTGACTCCAGGGTCCATGCTAGATCTATTGCACCACCTCCCTACCTTCCTTTAATACTTTAACAAAGCAAAACTTCTGTCCTTTCTCAATATTACTTACTCCCTCATAGAATCTTTGCTTGTAACAAAGAAGTTAAAACCAATCAACACTGATATGTCGGATACCTTATTCTACACTTGGTTCAGTAGTTCTCTTCCAAGACAAGAAAGGCACATTTCCTTCTCAGTCCTCTGGGTCAAGATCGGTGATTGCATTGATCTGAGTTAATTTAGGAATAAGGGGGAACAGAGCAAATAAACATTTATTAAGTATCTACTATGTGCCAGGCACTTTACCAAGCATTTTACAAATATTATCTCATTTGATAATATGTATTTTAGTGTTGTTTTCCTTTACTTAATTATTGTCTTTGTGGATATTGTTCTCTTGGTATTTTTGCTAATTTTGCTAATAAATTGTTTATTTTATTTTGCCTCAGTCCATACCAGTCTTCCCAAGTTTCCCTGAAATCTTCGTATTTATCATTTAGTACAAGGCAATAATGCTACATTATATTCATATATCCCACTTTTTTATGCATCACCTCAAGCATTGTGTACTTACTTTATTTCCAATTTCTTGCCACTACAAAAAATACTGCTATAAATATTTTTGTATATGTGGAAACTTTCCCTCTTAGTCTTTGATCTTCTTGGGACAATTGCCTAGTATTGCTAACACTGGGTCAAAGGGTATGACTAGTTTAATTGCTTTTCTCACATAACTTCAAATTGTTTTCCAAAATGGTTGGACCAATTCAAAGCTCCATCAATAGCCTCTTAGTAAGTTTGTCCTTGTACAACCTCCCCAGCACTAATTATTGATTTTGTCAATGTTTTATAATCTTTGCCAATTTGGAGGGCATAAGGTGAAACCTCAAAGTTGCTTTAATTTTAATTGCTTTTATTAGTGATGTGGAACTTTTTTAAAAAAACAAAATTGCTGGTGATGTACTTTTTTCTCCTGTAAAAAAGTTTGTTTATATCTTTTGACTTTTTGGGGAATAGCTCTTGATTTTTTCTATCAACTCCTAATATATCTTGCAATCACATATATTTGAAGGGAATAATTTTTCCTGAACTGACAATTTTTATTATTCTAGTTACACTGATTTTGTTGATGAAAATCTTTTCAATTCCCTATAGTCAAAATTGTTTATTTTCTTTTGTGAATTTTGCCTCATGCCGTCAATCTGAAAGGTACCTCTTTCATTCTCTTCTGGCTCTATGATTTTTAATGATAGATTTTTACCTTAGACCTTGTTTTGCCCCAAAATTTTGGTCTCCTCTAAATTTAATTTTTGCCGGGCACTTTCCAGTTTCCCCCTAGTCCTCAAGTAAGAGTTCTTTCTCTAGTGGTTTGAGTTCTTGAACTTACTAGAAGTTGGGTTATTACTGTATTCTATAGCTTTGTAGTCTTGATTTTAGATTTTCTAGTTTGATTTCACTGTTCTGATTTTTTGGGTTGTTTTTGTTTTTAGCCAGTACCATATAATATTCATGATTATTGCTTTATTATATAGTTTGAAATCCAGTAATGATAGGCTTTCTTCATTTATATATACATATATGTCTATATATAAAATTTCTCTTGAGAAAGTTGTTATCATTCTGTCAAATTATGTAGAATTCAATTAAGTGGAAGAGTGGATAGAGCCTGGAATCAGGAAGACATGTGTTCAAATCCATTCCCAAACACCAACTAGCTATGTAACTCTGAGCAAGTCACTTAACTTCTGCCTCAGTTTCCTCAACTGTGAAATGAAGATAATAATAGTACCTACTTCTCAGAGCTGTTGTAAGGATTGAATGGGGTAATATTTGTAATGTACTTAGCACAGTATACAAATTAATTTAGGTAGTATCATAATTTTTATCATAACCCAACCATGAAAAATGAATATCTCACAAATTATCTGTCTTCCTTTGCTTCTATAAGGAATGTTTTGTAATTTAACTTTTGTAATTTAATGTTCCAGAATGGTCCACATCTCACCCTGAATTTTAGTGAAAATATCACAGAGAAGTAAATAAGTGTAAGTAAATAAGCGTATTTACTCACACTTATTTGTATAAGTAAATATGATGTCAGTTTTCTGGATGGACAAAATGAGACTGAGATCAAAGAACTCACTGGGGGGCTGAATGCCTGAAGTTCTATTTTTACTGTTAAGAAGGAAGAAAAACAACTTGGTAGAAATGTGCTCTTGCATATATTGTGTCAGGTGGGTAGCACTGTATTGGAAGCCCACACTGTGCTCTGGAGATTCAAAGACATAGGAGATAGTCCCTGCCCTCAAGTAGCTTACAACATGCTACTAACAGTACTTTCCACTATGTTCTGGTCTAAATAGATTTTTGTAGGTTAATTTGGGGACAGACCACCATTTATTACTTTGTTCCTATCAGACAATCCCCAGACGAATAAGAAGGAAACGTGTTACTGTAAGGCATGTGTCCCCTTTCAGGCATGGCTGTGACTACCTGGTGTATATAGTAAGGAGGTAACAAAACATGAAAAACTTTTCTCAGTTTATGAGGATGAGGGAAGCCCATTTCCACATCTGGCATAACTATAACTATTCCACATTCGTTACTTGGGTTTTTATAAATCAGCACATACCTATTTTATAAGATAAAAACTTTAGGTGTGAAGAAAGATTTTCTTATTCATTTTCTTAAGATGAGAATCCTGGTCCAAATGAAACCCAAAAGATAGGCAGAATTCCAGAGCCTCTGTGGAAATGTTGGAATTCTCTGTTTTCATGATTGCTTCTCAGGAAAGGAGAGGTGAAAGACTGTCATCAGTGGGAGTTTGTTTTATGAAGTATTCCAGGAAACATTGATGTAGGCTCTTAGGAAACTCAAGTTTGAGCGATGGCAGGTGGTGTTATTTTGGAGAAGAAATTAGGCATTAATAAGGATGGCTACACTATAAACCAGATGTGCACATCTTATCCTTGATGTTGAAAAGGAACTGGAAACATGCCAACATAACGCATGTGTACATCTTGGGATCTCTAAGAAACACAAGATTGTATCCCAAGAGGCCCATTAAGGGAGGGTAGAGTTTGTAAGCCATCAAGCTCTTAACAAGAAGTGAAAAAACTTGTGCAAACTTCAACTATCCACCTCCCTCTAGCTCCTTTCTGACAATAGGATTGAAGAGCAAATGTTCCATCACAAGACAGTTTAACACAAGTGATGTAAAAAAAAATATTTTTTTTTTTTTTCTGGAAAAGCATTAAAGCCATCGGCTGGGATGAGCTTTATTGAACTTAGTACCTGCATAGCTGGAGTTAGGCAATGGGGGGGTGAAAAATGTCCTAGAAAGAAAGTCTTACAGAGAAGAGAAGTTGACAAATAGCACTTTGAAGTTTATATAAATTATCTCATTCAGTTTTCACAACAAACTTGAGTTATAGATACTATCATTATCACGAGTTTTACAGATGAGAAAACTGAGTCTGAAAGAAGTTGTGACTTGCCCATGGTCTCACAGTTAGTAAATGTTTGAGGAAGGGTTTGAACCCAACTTTTTTTGGTTCCAAATCTAGAAAGCCACAATAAATGGACAACTCCCATCTATGACATCCTCAGCATAAGAAATCAGAAGCCAGTAACTTTGCAGATCTAATGGATGAATAAATAAAACAATGTTATTAAATACATCACCTGCTCTATCAGTAAAGAATCATCTGCTTTAAGAATCACCCTAATTTTGAGGAAAAGATTAAGATTTTTATTTTTAATGTGTTTTATTGATTGATTTTTGTCTTTAAATCACATTTATTTCTAGAGTAAAAAATTTCTTCCTCTCTTCCAGAATAAACCCTCCCTAGTAATAAAGAAAACTAATTAAGGAAAACACCCAACCCATTCTTTTTCAACATCAAGGATAAGATGCAAACACCTGGTTTACAGTATAGCCATGCTTATTAATGCCTTATTAATGACCAAATGAGATAATTTCCATATCTGACAAAATATACAACATTCTTTCCAGTAGTCCCTCTGCCTCTCTGCTCTGAGGAGGGATATATACCTCCCTTCATTATCTGTTATCTGAGACCCTCAATGGTTTTTCAATTATTCATAATCTAACTTCTTTGTGGTATTTTTTCATTTACATTATTGTAGTCATTAGATATATTGTCCTCTTGTTTCTGTTTATTTCACTATATATCAATGGTAGTTGATAGAGAAGCAGCTAAGGGGCCCAGTCGATAAGAGTACTAGACGTGGAGTCAGTAAGACCTGTCTGAACTCACACTTACTAGCTGGTGACCTTGGGCAAGTCACTTAACTTCTACTTGCCTCAGTTTCCTCATCCATAAAATGGGGATAAGAATAGTACCTACTTCCCATGATTGGCATAAGGATAAAATGAGTTAATATTGATAGAGCACTTTCAAACCTTAAAGTACTACAAAAATGCTAGTTATCATCAGTTCCAACACATTTCCCCATATTTCTCTGAATTCTACATTTAATGTCTTACTATAGAGTATGTTCACATTATGTTCATATAATCCAGTTTTTAAAAAAACATTCCTCATTGATGGGCATGTACTTTATTTCTAGCCCTTTGTTACCACAAATAGTACTTTTATCAATCCTTTGGTGCACATTGGGTCTTTATTTCTGTCTTTAGCTTCTTTTGGAGTATATGCCCAATGGTGTTATTGTTTGGTCAAAGAATATAGATAATTAAATAATTTTCTCCTGCATAATTACAAACTGACACCAAGAACAGTTAGACCCACTCACAGTCTATTGGCGTGCCTACCTTTCCATAGCCCCTCCAACATCGACTATTCCCAGGTTTTGTTATATTTGTCAATTTACAGATTGAGATGAAACATCAGGGTTGTTTGCACTTGTATTTTTCTCTTACTATCTGAAGTCATTGGGAACATATTTTCATGTGCTCACTTAGAATTTGCAATTCTTTTGAAAATAGTCTGTTCATAGCATTTGGTGACTTATTATTGGGGTTATTGAGACTGGAGTTGGTCTATTACCAATGCACCATGACACCTTCTAGTCTAAAAGAGTTACTTGAACATGGAGAAGTCAAATAACCTGCCTGGGGTCTCACAGCAAGTTGTTGTTATTGTTTATCCTTTGTTTTCTTTCTTTCCTTCTTTCTTTTTGCTTTTTGGAGGGCAATAGGGGTTACATGACTTGCCCAAGGTCACACGGCTAGTTTTTGTGTTAAGTGTCTGAGGCCAAATTTGAACTCAGGTCCTCCTGACTCCAGGGCCGGTGCTCTATTTATCCTTTGTTTTCAAAGAGGACCAGTGACAACACAGGGTGATGTCTTGTGGGTGAACTGGATTGAAGTGAGGCAGAGTTATACAAAGCCATCAGCCTCACTCTCTATTTCTAAATCATCAAAAGTCACATGGCAAGACAAAAGTTAGGATGACTGGTGAAGGCCCAAGATACAATGGATGACCATGGCATCTTCAATGCCTGACCAAACTCTAAATGCTATGGAGCACCTGTTTCAAATGCCTTCATGGTCATTGGAACAAATTGTTCTCATCTGCCCATTCTGTTGGAGGAAATCTTAATTTACTTGGGGGTAGACATCCCCTTAACTCATCAAAAGGTTTGAGGCGTGTCAGTTGCCCTCAACCTGGTTTAGTCATCTGCCAAGATGATTTCCCGGGGTGTGGCCACTGCTCATACTATAACTTCTTAGAGAGTGAGAGTTTAGTGAGAGTTGGACATCAAAGGCAGATGAGCAGCCCTGAAAGAGTCTCAGCAAACCCTCACACCAGAGAAATTAGTTTTTCCTGAACACCCCACACACCAGTATCTTTGCCAAGAAAATCCCAAATAGTGTTATGAAGAGTTAGACACAGCTAACAACCAAATAACAATACAGCAAGTAACTGTCAGATAAAGGTTTTGAATCTAGGTGTTCCTGAGTTGGAGGCCAGTTTTTATCCACTATAAAATATTCCTCTCTTATCTTTTGAGGAATAGTTATATATTTGTGTTAATTCCCTATGAATCTTGCACATCTGACTTTTACAGATGATATTTCATGCAAATATTTTCCAAAGTTTCTTTTTTAAGCATGTGTACTGAGTGTTTCCAGAGAATGAAGAGGCAGAGAAAGAATTTGAGAAGTCTCCAAATTAAATCGCCATATATTTTGATATTCATTGACTTCAACGCAAAGATCTGAATAGGTGAGGATGATGAGAAATATGTTGGGAAAAACAGGCAGGAATAATAAAAGAGAGAGGCTCAAGAATCGAAGACAAAACCGAAGCTACATATGCTATATATAATATCCTTAAAAAAAGAAAAGAAAATGGCTAAGTAGCTGATGGATCTGGTGAGCATCAAATAACATTACACACATACAAAGGAAATTGCTTGTGTTTTAACAGACAGAAAACAACTCATTACTTCTATGGAACTCATTCTTGAATCAACTTGAATCAACTGTCTATGTGTAGTTGGACCACTGACCTTCTATAGCAAATATCAAAATTAGTAGAAAGCTAAAAATGATGAGCTAAAGATGACAAAAAATGTGACCTACAGCCAAAACGGCTCAGCTCTGGCCAATGAAAATATGTTATTGATAGTGAAAAATGGATAAAAGAAAGTAATAATAAAAGCTAATATTTACATAGCTCCTACTATGTGTCAGGCCCTGTGCTAAGCGTTTTATAAATATCATTTCATTTGATCTTCACAACAACCCTGTCTATTATTATCTCCATTCTACAGATAAAGAAACTGGAGCAAAAGATACTAAGTGATTTGCCTAAGGTTAGACAGCTAGGAAGTGTCTGAGACTGGATTTGAACTCAGGTCTTCCTAACTCTAGGCCTGGTGTTCTATCCACTTCATTGTCTACCTGAACCATAGTTAGAAGCTACAATAATTTAACAGAAAAAAGTTTGGCTGATATGAATCAATTGATATAACAAGATCACAAGAGCCTAACCATGCCTAAGTGAGTAAACACTTGACTTATTTGCCAAGGGGAAAGTGATGGTAGCCAAAAGCAACACCCATTTGGAACAGAAACTTGTTTGAAATATCTTAAAGAGCAGAATGGCAGAAGATTATGAACAATGTTCTCAAGCAAAAAAAAAAAAAATAGAAGGTAAAACCAGTTTAAATAAGGCTTGGCAAAAGACCCAATGAAGCAAAATCATCTTGAGGGCATTTAAAAATGAAAATGGGAAGGAAGCAAGCAAAAGAAAGTTGAAAACATCTCCAAAAATGCTTTTTATAATAATTTTTTCATCATCAAGAATAATAAAGCAGCCACATGAATTCTGACATCATAATTGTATGTACTTATCAAGGTGTCAGAGAATAAAATGGGAGTGGGAATGAATGGGGATGGGAAATGGAACTAGAGAGGAAATCCATGTTTGAGGTAACACCATTGTGAGGGTTTTAAGGGCTTGATTAGCAAGATATTTGAAGGTGGGGAAAATAGCAAAAGCATTGGAGGGGGAAATCCAAAACCTTCTTAATACTGAAAAAAGGGGGAGCAAGAAAATCACAATACCCAACTTTTACACCTACTTTCCCTACTGTTGTTATTGTAGTTCAGTCACGTCCAACTCTTCAAGATCCCTTTTGGGGTTTTCTTGACAGATACTGGAGTGGTTTGCCATTTCCTTCTCCAGCTCATTTTACAGGTGAGGAAACTGAGGCAAACAGTGTGATATGCCCAGGGCTATACAGCTGGTGTCTGAAACTAGATTTGAACTCAGAAAGATGAATTTTCCTGACTTCAGGTCCAGCCCTCGATCCACCGACTAACTTAGCTGCCCCATATTAAATACCTATGCAAAAAAAAGTATGAGAACTCTACATACTCAGTCCTCAATGAAGGTATTATTGTGAAATAGACAGACTTTCACAAGCAGTATTCCACAGACCACATCTATGTCATTACTAGATTGACTAAAATAAATAAAGAATACAGCAGTCTATTGTGTTTATTTCTTGTTGGTTATTTTTTTTAAAGAAAGCATTGGATTTGGTAGAGTGCTACCTTAAAGATTCTCTTCCAAGATGGATCCAATGCATGTAGTAGCTCCACCCACAAACTTCCACTGAGGAATTTGATGGCATCTTGGGAGGTAGAGTCATTATCTTCTCACAAAGTTTGGGTGAGATGATGGAATCCAACAGCCCTGTGAAGTTTGTGGCATCCAAAAAGAATTGGTAATGCATAAAAAAGTTACATTATGTGGCTAGTGGTAGGAGCCGAAATGGGAAAGCTAAAAACAATGGCTCCCCCTGAGATGGCCAAAATGATCTTTCATCATAGTCAGAGGGGGCTGCAGTGGCTTGATTGGAAGAAGGGTGTAATGGGTAGTGTATTCATCAAACTTACTTGAGAAGCATAGCGGTAATGGACAGGGAGGGGCTTCTTTCTCCTTCACTCTCCTCTTCCTCTGTCTGTTTAGGCTGCCTTGGGGAAAAAAATAACCCAATATATTTGGTATCTATTTTGGTATCCACTACTTCTGGGGACATTTTGTAGACCTGATTCTCTTAACAAATTGATTCATCCACATTGTTTGTGAGGAGTGTACAGGGAGAGATGGTCCTTAAAGGTTTTGTATTTCACAATCTATCTAAGCTAGGACCTTACAAGTGGTCATTTAAGACCTACCTGGGGCTAAATGAATCACAATTGAATTTTATGAAGTATTCTGTAACTCTCCTAAGCAGATCCTAAAATTTGAACTTGGGACTCACATTTCTCCAGGAAGAATGAACCTTTGAAGAATGTGAGTACAGGTCCCAGAGGCTAAATTTCTATAAAAGAAGGGGAAATTAGGAGAATACAGACCCGTGGGCTGCACAGAAACACCTAGTGGTGTTATACATGCATCAGAATTATTCAAGATTCTTTGAAAGATATATTTTTTAAAATCAGGAGATTTATAAAATGGGAAGGCACGATAATCTCCTGTAATGGAAATGCAAATTTAAAGATCTTCCCTGCCCCTAGCTTAAGTGCACCTGGAGCCTGTGGTGGGAGGCTTGTTTTTCAGGGAAGCCCAACCTTGATACTTTTGTGATTGGGCAGTGGGTCAGGGAGGTTGTTACATTCTCTGAGCCAGGAGAAGGCTATATAAACTCTGATGAGAGGCTTTGCTTTGGGGCTCATTTTGAGAAGTGTTGTGTGATTTGACCAGATGAGACTCTGGGAAGCCGTTGTTGAGAGCCCCCCGGCTTTGAAAACCCAGATGTTGATGCTTCCCTCTCTGGTAACTGTGATTTGGTATTGATGTATGTAATGTTGGGACAGTTTGGAAGCCTGTCTGGAACTCTGAAGTTCTGTAACTCTGAAGTTTGGGGTGCTGACCTTTTTCCCCTGAACTAGGTAATGTGTGTTTGTTTGATTAAAGTAAGCTTGCTAACCCATTTTGAATTGCTTTCCTTTACAAAAGCAGATCTAAGAACCTGTGTTGGCAGTCACCCTGGGGATATTGGGGTGCTTGCTGCTACAAAATGTAGGAATGGTGAGCTGCCTGCATGGGGACCTGTGGAGAAGCCTGGAGCTGCTGCCTTCTGCTGGAGGAGAAGGAACCCAGGAGTTTGGAGTTCAGCCACAGGACAAGATAAGGACTGTGTGGCAAAGCTGGGGCACTGAATGTGTTTCCTTGCTGCATCCCACTGTTTGGGACCCAGGGGGAGGATGGACTTGTGACTGGTGGGTGGGGTGAAGTGCCATAGACCCCAAGGACCCCACCTTTGGTTTTGTTGCCCAGCTCCCTCTCTGGACTTGGAAGCAGGGGCTGGAGCAGTGTTGTGGGAAGGACACCCCCCTCCTCCCAGGAGAACTTTATGTGATAATGCTTTGTATTTTGTGAATTGATGTGAAAATGCAATGTACTTTGTTTAAGGCCCATTGGCCACTTTGGTAACTTTAGATGTACCTTGAAAATATGACTTAAGAAATGGTTAGTGCTAATTGAAATGTAAATTGTCTATGCTATGGACATACTTAGTAAGACTTTACTGAATAAGTGACTAATTGTACTTTGAGATATTGTTACAGATAAGAGACTAATTGAGCTAATCAAGACTTTGCCCCACAAGTGGAAGACTTGTACTTTGAAAACTGATGTAACTGATTGAGTTAACTTAAGAGTGACTATTTTTTGATTTTACTGATAAGTGGACTGAGTTAACATTTGCCCCATGAGTGGAAGACTTGGACTATTGTATTTTGAGATTATATTGTGATTTTCTTATGTACCTGGAAAATGTGACCTAAGAGATGTTTAGTGCTAATTCAAATGCTATGGGCATGAAAGATCTTGGGGCCAAATGTAATGGAAATGCAAATTTAAAGATCTTCCCTGCCCCTAGCTTAAGTGCACCTGGAGCCTGTGGTGGGAGGCTTGTTTTTCAGGAAAGCCCATACCTTGATACTTTGTGATTGGGCAGTGGGTCCAGAAGGTTGTTACATTCTCTGAGCCAGGAGAAGGCTATATAAACCCTGAGGCGAGGCTTTGCTTTGGGGCTCACTTTGAGAAGTGTTGTGTGATTTGACCAGATGAGACTCTGGGAAGCCGTTGTTGAGAGCCCCCCGGCTTTGAAAACCCAGATGTTGATGCTTCCCTCTCTGGTAACTGTGATTTGGTATTGATATAATGTTTGGACAGTTTGGAAGCCTGTCTGTTTGATCTGTAAGTTCTGTAACTCTGAAGTTCGGGGTGCTGACCTTTTTCCCCTGAACTAGGTAATGTATGTTTGTTTGATTAAAGTAAGCTTGTTAACCCATTCTGAATTGCTTTCCTTTTGAAAAGCAGATCTAAGAACCTATATTGGCAGCTACCCTGGGGATATTGGGGTGCTTGCTGCTACATCTCCAAAGGTGTTTGCCACTGTGGTGGAGAGAGCTATTACAATACGTTGACGATGGATTTGCTATATAAGATAAAGTCCTCCATGTACTCCAGTTTGTGGGTGCATTGTAACAGTCCTATCAAAGCCCACAACACTATAATACCTACTGGAATATCCTCTATAACCACTCCAAAGCTTCTGACCTATTTTTTAACCATCTATATAGGAAAGGCTAAGTGGAGGAAGATTGTTGATTGTCCAGTTCATGAGATGGAGCTTGTACATCAGTATATACATATATACATACATAATATAGACATATGTGCATACATACTTACATACACACATCTTTGACAGATAGCAAAAGGGCACTTCAAGAATATTAAATGTGGGGGCGGCTAGGTGGCGCAGTGAGTAGAGCATCAGCCTTGGAGTCAGAAGGACCTGAGTTTGGATCCTGCCTCAGACACAACGCACACACAGACAAAAACCTAGCCATGTGACCTTGGGCAAGTTACTTTACCCCAATTGCCCTCCAAAAGGCAAAAAAAAGAATATTAAGTGTGCCTTCCCAACTCCAACCCTGGTGAACTTCTGGGAGGGCACAGAAAAGAGTTGCATAGATTGGGCAGAATTAAACAGAGGATGAGAAAGGACTTGTTGCTTTCTGGAAATTTTTAATTTCTTTTTTCAATTTTTTCCAAGAAATAAATGCCTATCTTTTAAAAAATGGTTAATTGATTAATGTATTTTTAGTTCTTAACATTCACTTCCATAAGATTTTGAGTTCTAAATTTTCTCCCCCTCCTGTTCAAGCTGATATAGACTCTACATGTACATTCATATTAACATATTTTCACATTAGTCATGTTTAAGGAAGAATTAAAACCAATGGGAGGAACCACAAGAAAGAAGAAACAAAAAAAGAAAAAGAGAACAAATAGTATGCTTTGATCTGATGCTTCTCTTTTTAACATCAGTATTCTACCAGTGTTATTGTATAGTGACTAGTCTCTCAAGCATTAAAAAATGAGCATCATTCAGAGCGGGGACAGAAGGCACAAGGTAAGTGTGATCCAGTTGCAATAAGAGAAATAAGACACTTCAAAGGCAAAAGGAGTCAAAGGATATCCCCAAGGGTATGTACTGAATGGAAAAGACAGGCAGGTCATCTGGTGAGAGTGAGGGATAACAGTTGGACACAACTACAAGCTCCATTCATATCTGTGAGATGTCAAGGGAAGGTAAAGGATGCCCTAAGAGTGTTAGGCAGGCCTCCCTAATCCCCCTCCTAACCCCACCCTAGGCAGCCTTCTGGGAGCACATAGACAAGAGTTACACAAGTTTTACAAGGTTAGGCAGAAACAAATGCACTGCAACTGGTGTCATCGAAGAAAACACCCATATCAGTGGAATCATGGATTTTTTTTGACTATTTAAATATGACCTTTTAAAAGTATTCAGATTGTATATGTGAGCTTGCTCTGGTGTAAGAAATTGCTCTAAAGTAATTTCTGTCAAGACACTCTACAGTTTCCTCAGTAATTCTTGTCAAAATGTGAATCTTACCTCCTTGGGTTTATCAAACAATGGCTTACTGTTTTCAGTCATTTCTGGTTTTTGCTTATCTAGGCTCTTCATCTGATCTACTTTTCTCCTTCTTGGGGGTGGGGTGAGGAGAGGAAGAGACCAAGGGGGAAGGAAATAAGCATTTATGAAGTGCCTACTATCAATCTGTCAATAGCTAACATTTACATAGCTCCTACTATGTGCCAGGGACTATGTTAAGCACTTATAAATATCTCATTTGAGCCTCACAACAACCCTGGGAAGTAGATGCTATTATTATCCCCACTTTACAGAAGAGGAAACTGAGGTAAACAGGGTTCAGTGACTTGCCTAGGGTGACACAGCTAATAAGGACAGAGGCTGGATTTGAACTCAGCTCTTCCTAGTAGATAGCTAACTTTGTGAACAAGATCCCTATAAGTAGTATTCTTAAGTAATATGAAAAAAATTCAATGGAATATTATTTTATAATACAGTTTGTGCTCTTATACTTTCATGTCCTCTTCATTTCTCATTTTTCTTACCATTTCCAATTTTTTTTTGATTGACAGAAATAAGATTCAAAGAGGTCAAGGGACTTGCTCAAGGTCACACAACTGGAAATCAAAATCAGATCATCTTGGAAGACCTACACTTTGGATATTTCTTTTTGTCAGAGGGCTTCCCCTGCTAAGTCAACACTAAAATATGTAGTGTACAGCCCCTAGTACATAATAAGTGCTTAATAAATGCTTGCTGCTTGATTGACTGACTGATGGTATAAGAGAATTAGATAGAATATTCCAGGACCTTTTGCTTTGCTTGTGATTTGAATAGAGATATGTTGTTTAGGACTATAGTCATGAAATTACCTTTTTCCTCCTTTTTAAAACCAAGACTTTCCCCTTCTCCCTACCCCCTTGCCTTTTCCTTCTGATTTACATGTCAGGAAGACGCAGGTTTAAATACTTCTTCTGAAATTTGCTTGCTTTGTGATTGTGGGCAAGTCATATAACTCACTGAGACTCAGTTTCCTTATCTATAAAATAGGAACAACAATCCATGTAGTATTATTATTCCCACAGAGTTCTTGTGAGGTTCATAGAGAATGATGGATATAAAGCTTTTGCAGAGGCTAACATGTTCTGCAAATGTCAGTTAAGAAAACGATGATGATATTTATTGATGATAGCATAATTCTGAAGACTGATAAGGACTCTCTTTAAAGGAAGACAAGGTGATCGTGGGCTAGCAGCAGTGACAAGCAATCCATTATGTGGATTCCACTTTTATTGAAGTGAATAAAATGGGGGAAGGTCTCTTGCTATCAACCTTAATAATGAGTGTTCTTGACAATCCTCTACCTAGCATTTAAAGCCTTTCACAACCTGGCTCCTTCCAATGTTAAAAATTGTTTTTACATGTAACTGGGGAAAAAAAAATTCTGGCTCCTTCCTCCCTAGCTAGTCTTCTGACACTTTACTTGCCTCCATATGCTCTACAATCCAGCAACATTGGCCTCCTTGCTACTCAGCACACAAGACCCTCCATGCTGGGACTCAGTGTCTGTACTAGCTGGCCCCATGCCTAGAACGCTCTCCCCCTTCATCTTTGTGTGCTAGCTTCTGTAGCTTCCTTCAAGATTCAGCTCTAAGTCTACCTTATGCAGGATGCTTTTCCCCACCTCACCCCTCCTCCACCATGGTAGCACTTTCTCCTCTAAGATCACATATTTACACTACATATATCTTATATTTGCCTGTCATCTCTTCCATTAGAATACAAATTCCTTCAGGGCAGGGACTGTGTTTTTTTTACTTTCTTTGTATGACCAACATCTGGCACAGATCCTGGACGCAGTAAACTGCCAAGAAATATTTGTTGACTGACTGATTGACTGACAATCCTTTTGTAACATTCAGTATAAGAAGAAGGTATATAACTTCCTCCATGAGGCTTACATTATAATAATGAAAAAGTAACAGGAGAAGGACTCCAGAAAGAATTTAACAGCCTCAAAAGTAGCTATGAAACACCCACAGTGAGTCAGAACAATCCTGTGGGCAGTGGGGGGAGGTGGGTGGGATTTTTAAAACTTTATGAAAACCTTAATGTGAAATTAGTGAAATTAATTTAAAAATTAGCAAAAATTAATTAATGGAAATCTTTGAATGTTGGCTGAATTTGGAGGTGGTCCAAGAAGTGTAATGCAAACAAATGAATGAACATAGAATCATATGTCTAGAATAGGGAGGAACCTCAGAGGCCATTGAGTCCATTTGAAAGAAAGTGAGGCCCAGAGAGGATTCATGTGTTGGACCTGCTAGTGGACAATGGAAAGTAGCTGATGGGCAGGAAGACATTTAGCTCTAGAAGTGGCTTTAGTGATGACTTACTCCAATCTCTTGATTTCACAGATGGGATACTTAAGGTCCACAAAAGTGAGATGAATTGGTCCTGGTCAGAGGCAGGACTCTACACAGGACCTCCTGCCCCAGTCCAGTGCTTTTTCCATAGCAATCCAGCATCTCTTTAGTCATTTCTTAGTAAAGAGAGAAACCACTTGAGGAGTCCAGACTTTAACTTAAGGAAAGAAGAGTGAAGCAGATATAAATTAATTTTTTCCACAGCTTCCATTCTCCCTTGGAAAAAGGAGGGGTCCATAGCAAAGTAAGGAAAATAAAAATTGTGGTGTATGTGCTGAGGATAAGACTGGACGGAAGAGCTGATGTTTTCCTTTAGTCAAATACTACCACAGTCAAAGTTAGAGGGAAAGGTAGATGCTCAAGACCATCTGGAATTTCAGCCAAAGGAGAGACAGAGTTGGTTCTGTGAATTTACCTTGTAGATTTTACTCAAGCCCAGCTATACAGAAAAAAGGAAGCAGCTAGGTGGCTTAGTGGATAGAATGCCAGGCTTGGAATCAGAAGTTGCTGTTGTTGTCATTCAGTCATGTCTGACTCTTTGTGACCCATTTGGGGTTTTCTTGACTGACATATTGAATTGTTTTGTCATTTCCTTCTCCAGTTCATTTACAGATGAAGAAACTGAGGCAAACAGGGTTAAGTGATTTGTCCACGGGTAACACAGCTAGTGACTGAGGCTGGATTTGAACTCAGCAAGATGAGTCTTCCTGACTCTAGGCCCAATGCTTTATCCACTGTGTCAACTAACTGCCCCAGAGTCAAAAAGACTCAAAACGGCGTGTCTAAATATGAGAGCCAAGACCTAAAAGTCAAGCTCTGATTCAAGTGCTGTGGGCTTTCTTCTAGACCTGATCACTTTTCTTTCTTTTTTCCTTCCTTCTCTGCCTCTCCAGGAGGCACTGGGGAATCTAGAATCAAAGAAGCAGAATTCTTATCTTAGGATGCATGTAGTATATAGGACCTGCAAAAAGGGAAATGATAGTTTGCCCTTATCAGACCACAACAGGAGTATTGTGTTCACTTCTGAGCATGACATTTTAGAAAGAATGAAGTAAGGGAAGCTAGGTGTTGCAGTGAATAGAGAACCAGCCGTGGAGTCAGGAGGACCTGAGTTCAAATCCGGCCTCAGACACTTAACACAAAAACTAGCTGTGTGACCTTGGGCAAGTCACTTAACCCCAATTGCCCTACCTTTCCCTTCCAAAAAGAAAAAAAAGGATGAAGTATCTAGGTGACCCAGTGGGTAGAGTGCCAGATTTGGAGTGTGACCCTGGGCACGGAATTGTCACAAGGAACACATTAGTTAACACATAATTGGGTATTTTTCAAAACTTAAAGGGCTATATAAATGCTAGTTACTTTTATTGTTATTATTGTTTTCCCTAATAGAATGAAAAGCATGACAAATAGAGATTGCTTTATTTTCTTGTACTTGTGGATAGAGTGCTGAACCTGGAGTCAGGAAGCTCTGAGTTCAAATCCTGCCCCAGAACTTAACTAGCTCTCAGAATCTGGACAAGTCACCTGGCCTCTTTTCATTCTGTTTCCTCATCTGTAAAATGGGTATAATAATAGCATTTACCTCTCAGAGTTGTTGTGAGGATAAATGAGATAAATAAAGTGCTTTGCAAACCTCAAAGCAGAATATAAATGTTAACTATTGTTGTTATTATTATGGATGTTTGTGTGTGTTCTCTTCATATTCATTTTGTGTCCTCCCAGGTCTGGGCTGGTTCTGTTGCTGCTTTCTTCAAATAGTATACTCTCACATCACCTTGTTGTCTCTACCATTAGAATGTAAGCTACTTACAGGTAAGGATTATTTCATTTATTATAGTTTTAAAAATGTTAAGTATTGTATTTATTTTAATCAGATAAGATATATACTTTCCCCCTCTCTTCCTCCTTCTTTCCCTACTCCCCCCCAAAAACCTCCCAATAAACCTATTACAAACATGTGTAATCTATAAAAACAAATTTACGTGTTGGCCCATGTTAAAAAAAATGTGTTTCCTTCTACATTCTGAGTCTTTCATATCTCTATCAGGAGGTGGGCAGTAAATTTCATCATCAGTCTCTGGAACCCTGGTTAGTCATTAAGACTTATAAAAGTTTAGCAAATCATATTCTACTACATTTATATTCCATAATTTATTCATTCACCTCTCAATTTTTGGACATTCCCTCAGATTCCAATTCTTTGCCACCCCCCAAAGCACTATAAATATTTTTGAATACTCTTAAGAGTTTCCTTTCTCACTCATACCTGTATCTTCAACTCAGAACAGGGTTGTTGCTCAGTTGTTTCAGTCATATCTGACCTTTTGTGACTCTATTTGGGGTTTTCTTGGCAAAGATACTGGAGTGGTTTACTAGTTCCTTCTCCAGCTCATTTTTACAGAAAGGAAACTGAGGCAAACAGGATTAAGTGATTTACCCAGAGTCATAGCTAGGAAGTGTCTAAGGCTGGATTTGATTTCTGGTCTTCTTGACTCTAGGCCACCAGTTCCCTCAGAACAAGGTAATGAGCAGCAAAGCTTCAAGTTGGCACCTGCCCCCCTCATGGTGCCCTGTTATGGATCTGGTGGAGCCCTGATATAGTTTGGGACTTCCTCTTGCTTTGGTGTACAGCCTCTCCCTGGGTACTGGAATGCTTCCCTTTTGTAGCATACTTCTGCCTTGACCCAGTTCTCCCTGTCTGTCTCCCTGTGCTGAACTAGGCTGGACAAATGACTCACTGACTTTTTCTCCTTCTGACTTTCCCTATCAGGATTTGGTGTGGTACATTTTCTAGTTGTCTGAAGGAGTTTGAGGCAGGAAGCCCACTTTAGTGCTTCCTATCACTCATCCATCTTGGCTCTATGTTCTATTCTTTGTATTTGTGTTGCCAGTGCCTGGTACACAGGAGGTGCTTAATAAATGCTTATTGCTTGATTGACAAACTAGAAATCATCCAGGAGAGGGCAATAAGGAAAGTGAAAACACTCAAGATCACAGATAAAATCATTAAGCTAGAGCTATAAGCCATATCAGAGATGACATTAACCAATATCTTCATTTTATAAATGAGAAAATGAAGACCTGGAGAAATTGTGATTAGTCAAAGGTCACATGGGTAATAAATGGTAGAATCAGAATTTGAACCCAGATATTCTCATTCCACATACAATATTTTTTCAAACTCATTGCTTTGCAAAACTGTCTAAAAATTGGTTGAAGGAACTTGTGATGTTTAGCTTGGAGAAGGGAATATTTAGGAGGATTGTGATAATTGGCATTGGGTATGTAGATTTTTAGAGGCAGCTAAGTGGTTTAGTAGTAGATAGATGATTGGGCTTAGAGTTAGGAAGACTCCTGCCTCAGACACTAGCACTGTGATATTAGACAAGGTACTAAACCTATCTGTGCCTCCATTTCTTCATCTAGAAAAGGGGGATAAAAATAGCACCTACCTCAATAGACTGTTGTGAAAAGCAAATGAGATTGTATATAAAATATTTATATTATATGTTATTTATAGTATGTATTTATAAATATATGCATATTATAAAACCTTGAAGTGCTGTATAAAGGTTTGTCATGATGATGATGATGACGATGATGATTTAAAGGTCTTTTATTTAAATTTTTTTTAAAGCAATTGGGTTTAAGTAACTTGCTCAAGGTTTCATGGCCAGTCATTATTTATGTGTGGGTGCTCATTTTCTGAGGCCTGGGTCATCCCAACTCCAGGGCCAGTGCTCTTACTCACTGCATCACCTAGCCACCCCTGAAGGTCTTTTTAGGTAGGAGAGAGATTGGACGTCAGTCCTAGAGGCCAGAATGAAGAACAATAAGTAGCAGTCACAAAGTCAAATTTAGGCTGGATGTCAGGAAAAACTTCCTAACAACTAGATCTATTTGTAAGCATGATGGACTGACCACTTATTATTGGCCATATCATAGAGGGCATTTTTGCTCAGGCAAAATGGCCTCTAAGAAAGGGTGTGCTAGAGTCTGCTTATACAAACTCTCAGACCCAATTGTTAAATTTTCAGTGTGAACATTTACACCTGGGAAATCAGTAGATCCTACAAATCAGAATTTGATATATTGTTTTGTCAATTGCCTAGACCTAAGAAAGCGAGCAATGGAGAAACATTTAATCATGTAGATTGAACTTAAAAGTATGTGGTGTGTAAGTAGGTTTGCTTTTTTTCTTGAATGCCTGTTGTTAAACATTTACCAACATACCACCACCTTTAATGTCCCTTCCAACTTCTGTGATCCTATAATTCTGGATCCTGGCTCTATAACTGACTACCTTGGGCAGGTCACCTAACTTCTATAGCCTTCAGTTTTTTCATCTTGCAAAATGAAGAGGTTGGACTCAATGGTGTCAAATTCAAATAAAAACAGATTGCTGTCAGCATATTGACTGAGAAAATCACAAATTAATTAACATCACCTATGTTTTATTGTATATATATATATATGTATGTGTATGTGTGTGTATACAGACATATATATCAAATATTTCTTAATTACATTTTCATCTGGTTCTGGTCTGCTTGAGTTTAACAACTCTAAACTAGATAATCTCAAATGTCCTTTCTAGCTATACTTTGTGATCTCAGAGCTTTTTTTTTTCTTCTGCTCTTCTAAATGGAAAAACAAAAGAGGAAAGTTTACTTCTTATGACTTGTTACTGTTTTCTGCCTTGCCTAGGCACTAAGATGTTGGGCCAGATCTGGTTGCTACAAACAGAATTGCAAAGTGGCTTCCGGGAAAAACTGACATGAGCAGTCTTGCAGCCGGGTCTTCACAAGATAAGAATTAGAGAATACTATTCCAGATTGGGTGTACTGGCTGCCAGTCATCACAGTCCTATGGACTGATGATAAATAAGCCTTAAGAGCACTAAAGACGTGCACCAACCCAAACCAATGCAGCTGGGACGCTGGCTATCGTCACTTTAGCATATGTTTACAACCCTTGCACATTGCCTTGCACATATTAGGAGCTAAAGAAAGATGAGTTGATGTGCTTCCACTTTAAAGAGGTTTACATGCAGCATTCCAAAGACCTGAACCTGTGTTTACAACCCCAAGCTGCCATTTAGAAGACCTCTGTAACAGGGCAGGTTTATTCAGTAGTTTGTTTGGGATTGAGATGAGCATGCTTTCTTTACATTGTTATGAAAAGGAAACTTTTCAAACAACTGAAATGTAAACAGTACATTACAAGGAAAATAATTCTCAGCTGAATTCTTTTCAGCTGACAGGAGGGCTAGATGCTCAGATTCCAGAGTGGAGGAGCCTGAGAGGGATGTAGATAATTTCCTTCTCTGTGCTTTTGCAGGAACTATTTCCATGTCCAGAAAGCATTCCTCCCTTCTACTAGAATCCCCCTTCTCCTTCAAGATTCACACCCCACACCATTTTCTGCATGAAGCTTTTCCTATCCCTCCCAACTACCCTTACTCTCAAACTAACTTGTATTTAACTTCTTTATATATATTTCTACTTATGCTGTATATAGTTATATATTTTGCAGTAGTTAGAGTTCTGGACTTCAGACACTAGCTGTGTGACTCTTTGTAAACCTGTTTGCCTCAGTTTCCTTATCTGCAAAATGGGTACAATAATAGCACCTACTTTACAGGGTTGTTGTGATGGTCAAACAAGATAATGTATTTAAAATGTTTTGCAAATCTTAGAGTGCTTTGTAAATGTAGCTATTATTATTGTTAACAGTTCTTGTTTTTCCATTAGAATATAAGCCATTGTAAGGGGACTGTTTCATTCTTTGTACTTATGTCAACAGCCCCTAGCACAGTGCCTAAAAGGCACTTAATAAGCACTGCGATTGACTGATTGATTGATTTTGTGGAAGCTCTACTGGAGTCATGCCAATCCCACAACTACTGTTAATAGATCCATCACAGTTAAGAGCCTGAGAGGGAGCCAGGACAAATGGAAGCAGTCCTGCATGGGGTAATGTTTCATTAGCTGCCCTCCTCCTTTGATTTGATTGGACCCCTTAATGAACTTTTTGAGACAGAAATTCTATATGATTCTGCAATTCAAATGCTCTTGTAGGATCTCATACTCCAGGCAGCTCTGTCCCAACTATTTCTAGGATTCTACAGAATCATTGAATTTCAGAGTTAGAAGGAACCTCATCAGACATTTATTCCAACCCATACACAAAAGTATACAAATATACAAACCCATACAAAAGGAATCGTAATGTTAATGGGATAGAAGATTGTCCCTATTCATCAATAGGCCTCACATGGAACCCATTAAGGAAAGCTTGCTGGGGGGGAGGGTGAGGGGGTATTGGGGCTTGCTTACAGGAAGGCTTTCACACCTTCTGCTAATTTCTAATTATGCACTGAGTCAGGAGGGTTGTGATGCCTTCCAGTTCTGAGAGGTGTAGATATAGATATAGATATAGATATAGATACATACACACACACACACACACACACACACACACACACACACACACACTGAGTTGGTAGTTTGCTTTGGAGGCTCCTTTATGAGAAGGATCTTGTGATTCCCTGGTTGAGATTCTGAGTGACTGTATATTCAGAGCTCCCCTACTTCTCAGATGTAAAGGCTCTCTCCATTCAAGGATGTATGTATAGTGTGTAGTTGATTCAGGCAGTCAGAGCCCTGTCTGTTGGTCTTTATTTCTCTGCTTCTATTTTACCTGTTTATATTTTTTCTGAAATTCAGGGTGCTGACTTTTCCCCTGAACTAGTGAATGTAATTTTAAAAAGATTATTGACCCCTTAAACAGCTATCTTTCCTAGTAAAGCAGATCTAAAAACCTGTGCTGGCAGCCATCCTGGGTATGTCACTGTGGTTACTACTATAGGAATTCCTACTATAACATACCCACAAGTGGTAATCTAGCTTCTGCTAGAAGACTTCCAAAGAACAGGAAATCCACCATCTCTCCACGTAATTGATTCTAATTTTGACCCTAATTGTTAGGAACTTTTTTCCCTGACATAGAGCCTAAATCTACCTCTTTGACACTTTCACTCATTGTTTCTGGTTCTATGTTCAATATACTTGAACAATATACTATGTTCAATATACTTGAACAATATACTATGTTCAATATAATTCAAATACTTGAACACAACTATTATGTTCCCCCCCCCCCCCCATTCTTCCCATTCCCAAGCTGAACAAGCCTAGATCTTTTAAGTGATCCTTGTGTGACATGAACTCCTTCACTACTATCCTGAGTGGCTTTCCAGGTTATAAACATCCTTCTTAAAACTGCAACACCCAAAGCTGAATGCAATATTCCTGATAAAATCTGATGAGGGCAAAGTACAATGGGAATATTCCCTACCTATTTCTAGGAGTTTTGCCCCTCTTAATAGAGTCCAAGATTGCATTAGCTTTCTTAGCTTCCATATAATATTACTGACACATAATCAGCTTGTAGTCCACTAAAACCTCCAGATCTTTTTCTGAACAAACCTGCTTTTCCTCTGCCTCCTCAATCTTCTGCTTGTAAAGTCCCTTTTTTGATATAAGTACAAGATGGCAATTTACCTCTATTGAGTTTCCTCTTATTAGATTCAGATCGATGCTCTGGCCTATCAGTCCTCCTTGATTTTGACTATCATCTATCAGACTAGTCTCCTTCTCAGCCTTGTGTTATCTGCAAAGTGAATGAGCATACCATCCATGTATTTAAAATATTTTAAGTGCCTGAGGGCTAAGCACAAATCCCTGCACATCTCCTGTCATATTGATATAAAGTCATTAAATATTCTTTGAGTCCTTATATTATTGTTCAATACACATTTCTCTATATCTTCAATGGCAATAACATCAAAAACTTAGTTAAAATCTAAGTAAGCTACAGCTACAGCATTCTTCCCATCTACTAATTCAGTAACCCTATCAAATAGTTTTGGTCTAGCACAGCTTATTCTTGAGTAAACCATTTGATCACTTTGTGATCACCAGTTCTTTTTCCAGATATTTACCAACCATTTCTTTAATGATCTATTCTAGAATTAGCAAAAGAATCAATTTCAAATTTGCTGGTCTATAGTTTACTGACTTTCCCCACCTTCCCTTTTTTGAAAATGGAGACATTTGTCCTTCCCTACTGTTGTGGTACTATTTCTTGTTTCCCAGGATTTTTTGAGTATCACTGCTAGTGGTTCAGCAATTGAATTTATCAGTTCTTTCAGGACCCAAGGACATTGAGTTCATCAGGGTCAGATGACCTGAAGTCAACAAAGGCAACTAAGCTCCTTCTTACTATACCCTTACTTATCTTGTAGATCGATTCTCTGTTAGACATTTTTGTTATGTCATTTCCAGGGTTTCCTTTTTCAGAAAGGAAACAGAAACAAAAAAATTAGTAGCTAATGTTTATGTAGAGTTTACACCATGCTGAGTGCTTTGCAATTATTAGCTCATTTGGACCTTACCACAGCCCTGGGAGGTAGGTGCTATTATCCCCATTTGGCTGAGAAGTAGAGGGAAAAAGCAGCTCCTATAGGAAGGGACTACACTTGAAATCAGAGAGAAAGGGATACAGGATCAATAATGGCAGCAGAATGTTCTCTTGGTATAAGCTGGTTTATGAGTCAATGTATCTTGCTCTGTGAAGGCCTAAATGCAGCCAGAAGAGGTCAGAGTCTCTTGCTAATGACAAGACATCCAAGAAAGAGTTCCACACTCTCATGCCATGAGCGCAAGGTCCAGAATTCCTCCAGAATTTCCATCTCTGCTTCTGATCGTCCTAAGGTAAGAAGGAGCTGCATATTGTGTGGAAATTGTATAGTTTACATGCCTTTGGCCTTTCACAGGAGGCCTAGTCATGCAGAACTAAACAAACTCTAACTGTGTATGTCTTAGTACTCATAGATCCAGATCAATCTTCTGCCTGGGCTGACTTCCTGGGTTTACTAAAAGATGGGCTCACTACCTGTTGGCGGATTTTTATTGTTTTATTACATGTTTGCTTCTCATCATGATATAGTTTGATTATAACTTCTACATTGAATAAATACTGCATAAAGTATTAAAATGTGTGTTTGCTTCTGTAGACAACCAGCTATGCCATGTCTAGTCACTGAGACATAGTAGGCTCAAATTTCTATCTATCTGTAGGTAGCAAGCAGAAAATAGGAAAATGGAATGAGTCAAGTTAACAGGTAATGGTGATTATTCATCAGAACTGTATATCCTAGCTATAATCCATATTAGAGTTATTAGTCATCATTGCAATCATAGCTGTAGTCCAAGCTCATTAGACTCTAGTCCAAAACTTTTAGGACCTGCACGTAACCATCATGAAGGGAAAACAATTAGGGATTAAGACTGCATCCTGACAAAAGTCTTAAAGAACAAATTTTAAAAACAAAAATTTATGCTACAGGTACAACTTGGTATCTTTCTCTCACTAAAACTTAAAATCAGTCACCCCACCCCCAGACTTGGGGGAGGTCTACTCTCATATCTCTTCTTTGGGAAATGATAATTACTCAATATTCATTTTAAATTTTGACTGCTGTTAATCTTTCAATTTATATTGTTGTGGTTATTGCTTTGTTGTTTTTCTCACACTACTTGAATTCACATCAGGTTCCATGTTTTCTTGTGGTCCTCCATATTCTTTGTATTCATCATTATAGTATAATGATTTCAATCATACTCACCTACCACAATTTGATGAGACACTCTTTAATCAATAGACATTTACTTTGTTTCTAGTTTGAGTTGGCAGAGCAGATTCCTCGAACTCTGCTGCTATATCTCCATCTCAAAAGCTCTGGGGGTTGGGAGAGGGTGTCTCTAATGTTAAATTGAGCCTCCATTAGTGTGTTTCCACAAATGATTAGCAGTTGATATCAATTAGCTAGCCAAACTTGATTAGCATTTAAAAACATGTATAAAACAACAAAACAACTCCCCAAAAGTCTATGACACCCTCTTCAAAAAGTAAATACATAGGGGCAGCTAGGTGGCACAGCGAGTAGAGTGTCAGCCCTGGGGTCAGAAGGAACTGAGTTCGGATCCGGCCTCAGACACTTAACGCACAAACAAAAACCTAGCCACGTGACCTTGGGCAAGTTACTTAATCCCAATTGCCCTCCAAAAAGCAAAAAAAAAAAGGTAAATATGTAGTCTAAGAGAAAATGGGCTTTTGTTCATGGCATCTTCATGAAGTTCCTCTTAGTTAGATAAGGTGTAACTTTTCTGTTTGGCTTCCTGTAGAGAATTGAATCTGTCTTTTCTTATCATATGGATTCTGTCCTCAGATCCCAATGCAGATACTGCCATCAGTTGTCGCTGTTATAACTCCAGTGATCAAGCCCAAATCCTTTTGTCCTCTGAAGTTCACAAGGTTCTCCTCTGGGCAGCGATAGAAAAGACTGAGACCAAGGTCAGGGCCTTCTCCCCACAACCCATCCCAAGTTGTTCTTTTTCACTGGAAGATTTTTCTCATTTCCACCATTAGCCACTTGAATCTCTCACTTCCAAACTAATTAGCTATTTTCCAGATGAACCACAGGGAATGACTAAGTTTCCTCAATCAATCTAAATACATTTCCTATTCAATGTCCCTTTGGTTAATCCAATGGTTTTCAAGCACAACTAAACTCATCAAAGGCTTTTTCTGCACTTAATGTAAAGTATATATTTGATTGATTCAATAGAGAAGTATTACTGCATGGTTAATGTATCAAGGTATAGCATCTTAATGTTTTAAATGGTGTAGGTCATTGTCTAGGCTGAACCCTACCTTTATACATGCATTTAATAATACATCTTTGCTAAGCATCAAAGTTGATTTCACTGGCATATATATAGTTATAATACATTCTCTCCTGAATACAAATCAGAACTCAATTTATTGGTCACCAGTTTTGCAACAATTTGTCACTTTCCATAATTTTTTAGATTGGTGATATTTCAGCAATCGTGTACACAAATTCTTATTTAAACCTGGCATGCAATTTATCTAGGCAAGGTGAGTTGACCTCATTGAGGGCAAGTAGGTTCTTCCTTAGCATCTTGTCATTTATCTATAGCAGGGGTGGGGAATCTGTGGCCTTGAGACTATATTTAGTCCTATAGGTCCTCAAGTGTGGCCCTTTGACTGAATCCAAACTTCACAGAAGAAAAGGTTCCCCATCCCTGATCTCAAACTTCCAATAATTTTTGTTTGTTTTCTCCTTCCTAGTCTAAAGACCCTTCTTTCTGGTAGAAAAAAAAATAGAAACAAAATTAAAATTATGAAGTTCTGCTTTCTCTTGTCAGTTGTTTTGTCATTGTTCTATGCATGCTGAACAATGACCCTATCCCTTCTTTGATCTTATTTTTGCTGCCGACTTAATTAACAAAAAATTTTTTTGTTTTCATAAGCATTTTCCAAGCTCATACTGAGTCTTTGTATGCTTGACACTTTTTATAAGATGAAGGCACTCTTTATATTTATTCTTAGTTACTTAGTCATGCTTCCATCTTCTGTCTACCATGCCTCTTTAAAATCACATGATCAAAATGTTTAATTTTTCATTCATAAATAGCTAGGTAGTATAATGAATAGACCAGTGGACCTGGAGTCTGGAACACCTGAGTTCAAAGACATTCACTAGCTGGGCAAGTCATTTAACCTTTTGCTACTTCACCTAAAAAAATAAAGATAATTATGGCAATGAACTTAGAGGATTGTTCTGAGGATCAAATGAGCTCTTTTCCAACCTTAAAGTCAACCTTAACATTATATAAACCTTAGCCATTATTGTAGACTTCTATTACCAAAGCAGCTCATTACTGATGAATTGATATATTAATAATGTAGGAGTAGGGCTACATTGATTATCCCACCTGCTCAACAGTAATCAACTTTGTTAGGTTAAGATCACTTCTAGATTGAGTCAATCAGAACCAGATGTGAGTGGGGCCTGTACACCATTTTGAAAGAATCAAAATCATTGTGGGAGAGACTTAGTCACACTATAAAGAATTTGTATAAAGGGGAGGAGATATCTCAGAAGCAGATAGAGATTCTGAGGGTCTAGATTTGAAATACTGGAGCAAATATGGTATCCTGCAACATTCCTTAGGTGCAAAGGTAGGACTTAATTCTAGAAAGGAAATGAGTCATTAATCCTAGAGACATCTTAGAATGGAAGACTCCGAGAGTAGTCCTAAGAAAAAATACCTGTTTTCCCAAATTTCCTTTTTAGTGCCTATCTACTGATAATATGATATAATGTGCTGAGGTTTTGTTTTTTTTAACCCAAAGCTCCTTTATTGGGGGGGATTGCATTTTTTAAAAAATTAATTTATTTTTCATTTTCAACATTCACTTTCATAAGATTTTGAGTTTTAAAATTTCTCCCCCTTCTTCCACTTCCCTCTCCCTAACACAGTGCGCAATCTGATATAGACTCTACAAATACATTCATATTAAATATATTTTCACATTAGTCATGTTGTAAAGAAGAATTAGAACCAATGGGAGGAACCATGTGAAAAAAGAAACAAAACAACAACAACAAAAGAGTAAATAGTATGCTTCTATCTGCATTCAGACTCCAGAGTTCTTTCTCTGGATGTAAATAGCATTTTCCATCGTGAGTCTTAGATTCTTGCATTCCTGAGAAGAGCTAAGTTTATCAAAACTAGTCATTGCCCAATGTGGCTATTACTATGTACAATGTTCTCCAGGTTCTGCTTGCTTCCTTCAACATCAGTTCATATAAGTCTTTCTAGATTTTTCTGAAATCTGCCTGCTCCTCATTTCTTATAGCACAATAGCATTCCATTTCATTGATATACCACTACTTGTTCAGTCATTCCCTAGTTGATGGGCATCCCTAAGTTTCTAATTCTTTGACACCAGAAAAAGAGCTGTTACAGATATTTTTTCACATAATAGGTCCTTTCCCTTTTTCTTTGATCTCTTTGGGATACAGGTCCGGTAGTGGTATTGCTGGGTCAAAGTGAACATACAGTTTTATAGACCTTTGGGCATAGTTCCAAACTGCCCTCCAGAATTGTTGGATCAACCAACAGTGCATTAGTGCTCTAATTTTCCTGCATCTTCTCCCACATTTATCATTTTCCTGTTTTACAATGTTAGACAATCTGATAGATATGATGTTGTACCTCAGAGTTGTTTTGATTTACATTTCTCTAATCAATAATGATTTAGAGTATTTTTTCATATGACTCTGGATAGCTTTAATTTTTTCCTCTGAAAACTGCCTGTTCATATTTGACCATTTATCATTTGGGAAATGATTTGTATTCTTATACATTTGACTCAGTTCTCTATATATTTTAGAAATGAGGCCTTTATCAGAGACACTGGTTATAAAAATTCTTTCCCAGCTTTCTGCTTCCCTTCTAATCATGACTTTATTTGAGAAAAAACTTTTCAATTTAATGTAAACAAAATCATCCATTTTTAATTTCATAATGTTCTCTATCTCTTAGTTGGTCATAAATTTTTTCCTTCACAAATCTGCGTATATCATCAGTCTTTATATCTAAATCATGTGCCCATTTTGACTTTATCTTGGTATACAGTATACAATCTTGATCTATGCCTAGTTTCTGTCATACTGTTTTCCAGTTGTCCCAGCAGTTTTTTGCTAAGAAATGAGTTCTTATCCCAGAAGCTGGGATTTACCAAACAGTAGATTACTATAGACATTGACTATTATGTCTTACGTAGCTAACCTATTCCACTGATCCACCACTCTTTTCCTTAGCCAGTACCAAGTACTTCTGAGGATTGATGTTTTATGATACAATTTAAGATCTGATACAGCTAGACCTCCTTCCCTTGAATTTCCTTTCATTAATTCCCTTAATATTCTGAGCCTTTTGTTCTCCTAGATTAACTTTGTATTATTTTTGCTAGCTATACAAAATAATTTTTTGGTAGTTTGATTGGTATCACACTGAACAAGTTAATTAATTTAGGTAGAATTGTTGTTTTTATTACATTAGCTTGGCCTACCTATGAGCAACTAGTATTTTTCCAAGTATTTATATCTGACTTTATTTGTGTGGAAAGTGCTTTGTAATCATGTTTATATAGTTCCTGGGTTTGTTTTGGCAGGTAGACTTCCAAATATTTATAATGTCTACAGTAACTTTAAATGGAATTTCTCTTTCTATCTCTTGCTGTTGTGTTATCCCAACCTTTTATGTTAAATTGAATTTTGTTAAAGCACATAGAAGTCTTCATCCCTCTCTAGGTTGTACTCCTGACTTTAAAGACTTTCTAATAAACCATAAAAGCCTTTTCACCTTAGAAATTCACTTTGCTCCTAGACTTAATACATTAGAAATATCTTCTGACCCTGTGACGTCTCCCTCTGATTGATTTGTTCCTCCTCCTACCTCCATTTTAAGAAGGCCATCCAGGCCAGCCACATTTTCATTCCTGTTCTGGTTGTACTCCTGACTCTGCTGACTCTCTTCTATATGGCCCCAAACTAGGCACCTTCATTCCTTCTCCTTTTCTGCTGCTTTTCAGATTCCTTTCACTTGTTGCCTTCCCTCATTAGAATATAAGCTCCTTAAGGATAAGGACTGTTTTATTTCTACTTATATTTGTTTTCCCAGAATTTAACACAGTGCCTAGCATATAGTAAATTCTTAATAAAGTCTTGGTGACTTGACTTGGTGGAAATTGATTTGGGATTTCAAAGGAGAGATTACTTCTAAAGAGTAAACAAGAATTTTTGAGGAGTGAAGACAAAGTTAGACCCAAAAAAATAGTATTAGGGAGACAAGTAGAGATAGTAGAAGAAGGAATTTCAGATAAATTAATGAAAACTAATTTAGCAAGGGCTTACTATGTGCCAAGCACAGTGCCATGTGGTATAGATACAAATACAAAAGTGAAGGTAGTCCCTGCCATCAAGAAGCTCCCACTCTAATAAGAAGCAGAGTAGAGTGGTGACCATGGTAGGCTATTTTGGTCTGGAAAGTTACAGGGATAGTGAATGGAGCCATAGGGTAGTAGACTGATAGACCCTTTCAGGAGAAATGACAGAGTTTATTTGACTATGATTCTAGAACTGGAAAGGGGAGGCAGAAGCAAGATGGGAGTGAAGTGAAGCATGCTGGTATTCATCCTAGATATAATAGGTGAGTAGGGAGTAAAGACTGATCAGCAAGGCAGGGTCCTCCCTAGTAGGGGTTCAGGCATAAGAATTCAGCTCTCCAGGGATTGGTTTCTGGCCTGGGTGGCATGGTGGATGGTGACGTGACCAGGGAGTAAAGTGAAGCTTAGCCAGAGCTAGTCATATATGAAGATAAAGGAGGAAACAAATAGCTACAGTAGTTCCTTTTTTGGAATAGCCAGAGTTCCATTTGGCTTAAGAAAATGGTGTTTAAAGAGGAATTGTAGGAAATAATGTTAAAAATGTTGGTTGAGGCCAAGTGATGAGGGCTTTGACTTTGGATTTAATTTTGCAGGCTATGGGGAGAAATGGACAGGGAGGAGAGATAATTAGAGTGATTTCTTGGCAAGATTAACTTGGTATTAGTGTGCAGAATGAATTAGGAGTAAAAGCTAAAGGAGAGAATAATTAATAGGTTACTAAAATAATCCAAGTCAGAAGTCACTTGTGTGTCGCCAGTTTATGTTGAGAGGTGGGGATCTATGTGATAAATATGGTAGGGGTAGAATTAGCCAAATCTTGTAACTGATTGGATGGTGTGGGGGGTGGGGAGCAGGGACACCATGAAGGAGAAGGACGTGCCAAAGATGACTCCAAAGTTCTGGGCCTGGATGACAAAAACTGGGTGTCCCAGAAGTAAAGGAGCAATTTCAGGAAAATAGGTGCCAAGTTTAATTTGTTGGATTTGGAATAGTGGGTTTTAAAATGGCAGGACATCTAGGTAGGAGCTATCTAAAAGTCCATCACACTTTAGAGACTAGAACTAGAGAATCAGAAGTAGAACTGCTACTTTGGTGAAGCTTAAGATCCAGACTTGAAAATGACCCAGCTAAATGTGAGCATCAGAGGGTTAGGAGTGAGTATGATTGTCAAGGGAGACAACGGTGTAGTAAGGGAAGAGAAGAGAGCTGAAAAGGAATTAATTCAATGCATTTCAGCTCAGCAAATATTTATTGAATGGTTGTTATCTTCCGTGCAATGGAACTACCAAGACAAAAACAAAACAGTCCTGTCCTCAAGGTATAGCGTGTATAGAGATAAATAAATATAAAAAATACAAAATAGATATAGTTTTGGGACTGGGAAACAGTAACAACTGGGGAAATCAGTAGGTACCTAAGCTGAGCCTTGAAAGAAGTCCATTTCCAAGAGGCAAAGGAGAAGAAGGAGAACACTGTAGGCATGAGGTACTGACTTGTACAAAGTCTTGGAAGCAGGAAATGGAATGGCATGAAAGGAGTACATCAAGTAAACCAATTGGGCAGGAGTGTAGATTGCATGAGGGCAAATGATACATTACCAGTCTGAAAAGACAGACTAGACCAGAGTGAGATAATGATGGGATTAAAACCAATAGGGGATCCCTGGGGAATACTCCTTTTGCTATCATGCAATGCTTCTTCATTGAGCCTATGAGGATTGCACTTGGACCTCAGTTCCATATATAGCCTGAAATGTTATTCCTACAGTGTGTGCAGACTTCGGCTAAGAGAATAGGTGACAGCTCTCATGGCAAGAGAAAAGTGATAATGAGTCTTCTTATTAAAAAACGTTTTTAAAAATCTCACTGTTACACTGGCATGTCTAATTGGAAATGTATTATTACAAAAATGTAAAAGCATTTTAAGCATCACAATAGATGTCTCAAAGTTTACAGAGCTCCAGGCTACAGCAAACTTCCCCTTGTCTCTAACACCATTTTAATACAGCTTTCTTTCCATGGTGCCATTTGGAGCATTTTGTCAAGATGGAAGACAACAGTTTACTATCTCTCTAATATCTCAAAATTTATTCCACACTCTGGCACTGTGTCAAAATCAACTTCTTCCCCTATTATTTCACACCAGGTATTAAAGTTACCCTCATTACAGATTTCTTTCTCCTCCATTTGAAAGGGTCTAGCTGTCTCATGCTTTATTTTGCTATTGCCATTGCCTTCAGAATCTGCTTAATGAACGTCCCCAGTTTAGCCATTTAATAAAGCTCCAAAGCTGTTGTGCTAGCATGAACCAGTGTCTGGAAATCTTCAGCAACCTTGGGATGCTGTAGTTCATCACTAGGTATCCCTTTCAATTAACTTTTAAGAGCTTTTGGGGTTTTGGGGTTTGGATTTTTTTTTTTTGCTTTTTTTTGGGGGGGGAAGGGAGGGCAATTGGGGTTAAGTGACTTGCCCAGGGTCACACGGCTAGTAAGTGTTGAGTGTCTGAGGCCAGATTTGAACTTCTGTCCTCCTGACTCCAGGGTCGATACTCTATTCACTGCTCCACCTAGCCACACCAGGAGTTTTTTAAAGTACATTGACAAGCAGAATGTACCTAAGACTTTAGAGATCCCCTTTTCTCTGTACACTCTATTGGATTTCTTTTATTTAGAAAGTAATCAGTCTCTTAGATTTAAATTAAAAAAAAAGATTGTCACAATCTGACAATATGTAAATATAGAAAACATGCAAATACTTTAAAAAGAAATAATTTACAAATGTTGTGTATGAATGTATGTCAGTCAATAAGCACTTGTTAAAGACCTACTATGCACCAAACACTGTGCTAAGCACTGTGTAGATATAAACAAAAAGAAAAGTACTTGCTGTCAAGGAGCTTGTCACAATCTAATGCAAGATACAACATGCACAAACAAGCTACAAACAGGATAAATTGGAGATAATTAACAGAAAGAGCATTAAGGGGGATCAAGAAAGTCCTCTCAGAGAAGGTAGGAATTTAGTTGGAAATTGATGGAAGCTAGGGAAGCTGGAAGGTGGAGATGAGCGGGGACAACATTCCAGTCATGAGGGACTATTAGTGAAAATGTTCAGAGTCAGGAGATGGAGTGTCTTATGTGAGAAATAGCAAAGAGATCAATGTCCCTGGATTGCAAAATATATGGTGGGGAATAAGGAGTCAGAAGACTGGAAAGGGAGGAGGGTGCCAGATTGTCAAGGGATTTAGATGCCTTAAATGTCCTGGAGGTGAGAGAGCCACTGGAGTTTATTGAATGGGGGAGGATGGTGATGTGGTCAGATCTGTTCTTTAATTTCAAAGCTGAGTAGAGGGTGGACCACAGTGGGGAGAGTTTCTAGGCAGGCATGCCAACCAGCAGCTATTCCAATAGTCCAGGTATGAGGTGATGAGGATTTGCCCCAGACTAATGACATTGTCAGAGGAGAGAAGGGGTGTGTATGGAAGATGTTCTGAAGGTAATTTTTTTTTTTTAACAAATGCTTTATTCACTTCTATTTTACATCATTCATTTCCCCCAGATTTTGAGTTACAATCATTATCCCCCCGTTATCCCCCTACCCACCCTCCCAGAATAGCAGTCCCACAAGATATAGCTTCCTCCAATCTGCTCTCTCCCATACCTTCTCCCATACCCCCTTCAACTTTTCCATTGGAGGAAGATGAATCTTTGTGTCCCAATGCCTGCACATCTTATCTCCCAATTACAAGCAAAAGAGTATTAATAATAGTATTTATATATATTTGAAACATTTAATCTTAAGACCTCGAATTTCAGATCCATTTCCTTCCTCCCTTGTCACCCATTCCTTCTGGGGAGATAAGTAATTCAGTATATGTTGTACATGTCTAGCTATGCAAAACATTATCATAGTAGATATATTGTACAAGGCTGCTTATAATTCCCTCCCACTCATCCCACCCCCAACCTGGTCCATTCCCTACATGATCCTGTCCCTCTTCTATAGTGGGTACTTCCAACTTCCCCTCCCCCCAAGGATGCCCTCCCATCCATCATCCCTCCTCTCATCCCCCTTCCCCCTATCCTGCTGCAGGTTGAGATATCCCATTTAGTATGTATGTCATTTTCTCCCTGAACCAAATTCAATGTGAATGTGGTTTTGCCTTTTTAGCCTTCCTTATTCTCCCCCTCCTTTGCAACCACTTCCCCTTGCTTCTTCACATGGGATAGTTTACCCTACCCTGTCTCTCCCCATCTCCTCTTGCCACTTTCCTCTCTCACCTCATAATTTCATCCCTTGAGTATTCTCCCTTCCCAACAAATTCAACCTATGCCCTCTATCCATATATAACTGTAACCATATACACACACATTCACATATGTATTCATATGACCACACACCCTTCTTCCATTATTTTCATAGTGAGAAAGATATCATCAGTCACAGTTATTGCTTTTCCATATAGGAATGTAAATAGTTCAACTTTGATAAGTTCCTTTTGATTTCTTTTCCCTGATTACCTTCTCAGGCATCTCTTCCTTCTTGTGTCTGGATGTCAAATTTTCTATTCAATTCTGGTTTTTTCCTCAAGAATGCTTGAAAGTCCTCTATTCCACTGAATGACCATATTTTCCCCTGAAACAAAATACTCAGTTTTGCTGGGTAGGTGACCCTTGGGTTCATTCCCAGTTCTTTTGCCCTCTGGAATATCATATTCCATGCCCTTCGATCCCTCAGTGTAGAAGCTGCCAGGTCCTGGGCTATTCTGATTGTGTTTCCACAATATTGAAATTGTTTCTTCCTGGCTGCTTGGAGTATTTTCTCCTTGATCTGGGGATTCTGGAACCTGGCTATAATATTCCTGGGAGTTTTCTTTTTGGGATCTTTTTCAGGAGGTGATTTGTGGATTCTTTCAACCTCTATTTTGCCCTCTGGATCTAAAACATCAGGGTAATTTTCCTTGAGAATTTCTTGAAGGGTGATTTCTAGGTTCTTTCTTTGATCATGGCTTTCAGGTAGTCCAATAATTTTTAAATTGTCTCTCCTGGATCTATTTTCCAGGTCAGTGGTTTTTCCCATGAGATATTTCACATTGCCTTCTATTCTTTCATTTGTTTGGATCTGCTTAACAGCATCTTGATTTCTCATAAAGTCATTAGCTTCCATTTGCTCCAGTCTAACTCTGAAGGAATGAATCTCCTCAGTGAACTTTTGAGATTCTTTTTCCATCTGGCAAATTCGACTTTGTAAGGCATTCTTCTCCTCATTGCCCTTTTGGGCCTCCTTTGACATTTGAGTTAGTCTATTTTTTAAGGTGTTGTTTTCCTCAGTCAGGCTGTTGACCCTCATTTCATACTTTTCCTGCATCCTTCTCATTTCTCTTTCCAATTTTTCCTCCACTTCTCTTATTTGATTTTTAAAGTCCTTCTTAAGGTCCTCTTTGGCCTGCAACCCACTCATGTTTTCCCCCGGGGCTTTTGGAGCAGGACTTCTGACCTCACAGTCCTTTTCCCGCTCTATGCCCCCAAAATAGGAGTTGGGTTGCATTTTTCTGTTTCCTTTGCCTTGGCATGTTGCCACTTAATTGCTTGACTTTGGGGCTTGTTGCTACACTATGGCTTTAAGGCCAGCTAGAGGAATTTTCGTCCCGAACGTGTGGGGGGCAACTTCCGTTTCTGGCAAGCTGTAAACCCACCCACGACTTCCACCCTAGATCACAATCCAGATCCAGGGAGGTTAAAACAAGAGCGATTACCCCCCAAGACTGATCACTGGATCTCCCTACAAATTTGCAGGCCGAGAGCTGGAGCTGCCTCTGAAAACTACAAAATGGCATTTGTCCTCAGTGGCTTCTAGCCCCCAGGGGAGGGAGCCGATGCATTCCCCAAAATACGGGTCCCAAAGTCCATAGGACACTAACCTCTTACTTTGTCCTAGGCATGTCTATGTTGATGATTCTGGAGTCGCCACAGCTGCTGGTGTTCTGGGGTTCCTCCAGCTGGCTGCTGGCCCTGCCGCCCTGGGGCTAAAACCTTGGCTCATGCAGACCTGGGCTCGGCTCGGCTCCCCAAGAGCTGTGCGCTGCCAGGTCCCAGACCACTGCGCTGGTCCTTCCTGCAGGACTGCTGGGCTGTCCTCAGCGGGAGGTCAGCTTCTCTGTGTCGTTCTGTGGGTGCTGGGGCTCCAGAAGTTGTTCAGAGTCCCCTTTTACATAGTTTGGGGTAATCTGAGGGCAGAGTGGCTTGGAGGAGCTGTTTCTACTCCGCCATCTTGGCTCCGCCCCCCTGAAGGTAAAATTAATAGGACTTGACAACAGATTGGATATGGGGCTGAGGGTGAGGAGACCAGTGGCAATAAGAGAGAAGACCTGAGGATGATAATGTAGGAAACTCCTTAGATGGGGATTTCCTTTTCCAGTGCATATCACACACATCCTTCTGCAAAACTGAATCAAATAAATTCTAAAACTCATACCTTCTCAGTACCAATTGCCCCTTGGGTCCTTCCCTCTTTCAGATCAGAGAATATGAATAATAGATATCTGAGGGCTCCTCCTAGACCAGGGGTGGGGAACTTGTGGCCTCGAGGTCACATGTGGCTTTCTAGGTCCTCAAGTGCAGCCTTTTGACTGAATCCAAATTTCCAATATCCAAAATTCAATAAAAGGTTTTGTTCTGTGAAGTCTGGATTCAGTCAATTGGCCACTTTTGAGGACCTAGATGTGACCTGGAGGTCACAGATTCCCCACCCCTTTTCTAGACCCTCTATTTAAGAAGAGTGGCCAGGGCAGAAGCCTCAATATTTGCCACCTAGCTGTAGGACTTCATCATGTCTCTAGTGCCTGGTCCTACCATCCCACTTTCAGCTTCTTTTTATGTGTTCTCTCTCCAACTAGATGGTGAGCTCGTTACGGCAAGATCAGTCTTCTGCTTTTTCTTTCTTAGCCCTTAGCATAGTACCTGGCACATAATAGATGTTTAATATTTACTGATTGCCTAATCTACTATCTATGTAGATAAGTAGATAAGTCCCAAAGTGTTGCTTGAGTCACATAAAAGATTAAATGACTTACTCAGAGTTGTAAAAGTAACATGTCAAAGGCAGCTGAATTCCAGTGGTCAAGATGAATAGAGGGTGCATCTATCTCAGGAGAGATGCAAGAAGGAGCCTCTCAGAGACACTTTCTTAAATTACACACTCAATAGCTTGACCTAGGGACAGTTCTTATCAATGTTCACTGCCTCTCACAATCCGACCAGTCCAATTCAGTTCTCTTCAATTCAGTTCAATTTCTTCCTTCTAGACACCTACAGACCAACACTGAGCAGTGGGTATCCCTTCCCAGGAATTCCCATTCTCCTAGGAAAGAAGGATGGAAACAAATATTTATTAAGTGCCTACTATGTGTCAAGCACTGTGCTAAACATTTTACAAATATAATCTCATTTGACCCTAGAAGGTATGTGCTATTATTTCCAACCATTTTGCAGTTGAGGAAACTGAGGCAAACAGAGGTTAAGTGACTTGCCCAAGGGGCCACACAGCCAGTAACTGTCTGAGGTCACATTTAAACTAAGGTTTTTTTTGGATCCAGGCCCAGTACTCTATCTACTTCACCACCTATCTGCGTATTTTAAGGAGTAAAATAGCAGGAGTCAATATTAAAGGGAGATGCAAAAAAGGATCCATTGAGAAAGAAATTCCAAGCACTGTAGCAGCAGACTTCCTTAAAGTCCAGCGTCATACAAAAGCATCCTTACTTCTTAATCCTATAGAGTATCTGCTATGCAAATACATTGGCAATGCCCTGACCACATACCCAGGCCAGTAGAGTTCCATGATTTCCACCAAGGATGCCCAGGCCCATTTACATTCCACTTCATCTATGCTCTTGAGTTGCAAAATACTTCTGTTAAGAAGTGGTCTGTTTCTAGCTGTGAAAGCCCTGACTGAACTCGCTGATAACAGGTGCCTTTGCAGAGCCAGCCCCAGACATAGGCAGAATCAGCCTGAACAATATGACCCGAAGGATCCTTACAGGTAGTATTCCAAGAACCTACTCTTACTGGGCATGGGGACAAGATCCTGTGCCATTATTTATTGCATGGATTTGATGTCTTTCACAGAATCAGGGTTTCAGTATCTTAACAGCCATCAAGTTTAATTCATAGCTAAAGAGATTCCTAACATAAACTACCTGTTAAAATTCATGCAAATTTTGCTTAAAGCACTACACAGCTCCCTAAGGCCACTCATTTTACTTTTAATAGTTTTAATTGTTAGAACATTTTTCCTGATGTCGAGTCTAAATTAAACTCTTTTCAACCTCTATCCATCACTCCTAGTTCTATCCTCTGGCACCAAAAAGAACAATTCCTGTGTCTCCCCCCACATAACAACTGTTCAAAATTGGAAGACAGCTAGCTACTATGCCCTCCTCTAAGTCTTTCTGTCTCCAAATTAAATAACCCTTGATCCTTCTACCAGTCCTCATATGGCAGATTGGCTTAAGTCTTTTCACCATTCTGACCTCTTTCCTCTATACTAGAGGTTCTTAAACTGGGGTCCACAGATAAATTTCATCAGGGTCTGTGAGCCTGGAGGGAAAAAGTACATCCTTATTTCAATCTAATTGGCTTCCTCTGCAGTCCTATGTATTTTCTTTTACGCATTTAGAAACATTACTCTGAAAAGAGCTCCATAGGTTTCTCCAGACTGCCAGAGGAATCCATAACATAACATTTTAAGAGATCCTATTCTGGACATTATCCTGTTTAGAAGCATCCTTCCTAAATGGTGGTGCCTGGAATTAAGTATAGCACTCCAGATGTGAATTAACTAGGACAGATGACAGCAATAACCCTACTTCATAATTCATGTAAGTAAGCGATGCCTGTCTTGACACAGCCCAGGGCTGATCAGTTTATTGGCTACAAGAGCACACTATTGTCTTATAATCAGCTTAATGTTCTTTAAACTCCACAGACCCTTATCAGACAGTCTGTCTATCCATACATTCCTTCCCCACTCCCATTATAAAGTTAATATTTTGATACCAAAATGTTAAGAAGCATTATGGACAAGTGGAAAGAACACTAATTCTGGAGAGAAGGGGAGAAGGGAACAGGCATTTATTAAGGACCTACTATGTAGCAGACACTGTATTAATGGATTCGAAGATATTATCTTGTTTGATCCTCCCAACAGCCCTGGGAGGTAAATGCTACTATTATCTTCATGTTACAGTTGAGGAAACTGAGGCTGACTGTGATTAAGTGACTGAAGGAGGGTCACATAGCTATTAAGTATCTGGGGTCAGATTTGAACTCAGGTCTTCTTGACTCCAGCCCAAGCACTCTAACCACTGTGCCACCTAGATGCCCTGAGACAGAAAACCTTGGTTCATATTCTGTTTCTGGCATGTATGACCTTGAGGAAGTCACTTCATTGGATTACACATTCCTCATGTGTAAAATATAGGAGTTAGATTAGATGGCTTCTGGAGTCTGGCTTTCGATGTCTAAGCCTATACATTTACCCTTATTGAATTCCATCTCATTAGACTCAGTTTAATTTTCTAATGTGTCAAGATCTTTTGGGAGCTTGACTGAAATGCTTGTTAGACTCTTTTGATCCCCTTGGTATGGTAATTGATATATGGTTGTTACATTTTATAGCAATTAAATCTCTATGAAATTATTATAATCAATCAATAGCATTTATGCTCCTCATTACTCAGTTTTCACTACCAATAACTTGCTTGAATAGCTCAGGTTGGAATTGTTTCAACTACATGTCATATTTTTTTAATCTGAATTATCTCTTCTAGTTTTCTACTAATTTAGATCTTTGCTCTAACAAGTCAATGGTCTGTACATACATGGCTGATTCAGAAACAACTGCCCTATAAGCAATGAGTCAACTCTTGTCTGTTTAAATATGTTAAATTTAATTTTTTTAAATTTTATTTAGTGCTCACCACATTGAGTGACTACCAAGTCTTTTTTTGTATACGTGTATCCACAATATAATATAAAGCCATGAAGATTCTATGCTGTCTACAAGCCTTTAATCTCACTACTTATTTATTCCTGATACATATTTATCTTTTTGTTGTCCTCGTCTATTGCTACCTCTACATCAAAATCAATGAGAAGTAAAACCTATGCTGATTTAATTTTGAAAGGTTTTATCAGCTCCTTCATAGTTTTTTTCTCCATCTTCTTCAATCAATGTGTTTGCAAAGATGAAAAGAAATGAGAAAAGTCCATTTTTGAGGGGCTATGTGTGGTAGCACTGTTGGTGGAGTTGTGAATTGGTCTAGACATTTGGGATATCTATTTGGAATTAGGCAGCAGAAGTAACATAATTATCTATATCCTTTGGCATATCATTCATTCTCACTGCTGGGTACATTCTCTCAAGGATGCTGAAGAAAGAAACACTGGTCTTATATATACCAAAATAGTCTTAATATACCTCTTTGTGATAGGTACCAAAGAAATGGAAAAGAAATGCATACTCATTGAAGGAGGAATGGAAAAAAAATAAGAGTGTGCTGATAAATGTTTAATAACTGATGCTCAGGGTGGGAGAAATGTATGCATAACATACTTCTAAGGTTAATCTGTGTTATTACCATTTTCTTAAGTCTATATGATCAACAACACAATAAATCAAGCCAAGATGCAAAAGCTGAGGTATGAGGTATAAAAGCTCAAAATGAGAATTTAATGATCAGTTCTTGTGAGCAGGTGCACACCTGGGGTATATAAATGTAATAGCATATTATTGTGCTGTAACAAATAACAAATATGAATAATTCTAGGAACATGGGAAGATATGCACGAACTTATTCAGAGCTAAATAAGCAGTACCAAGAGGTATAAATGAAAGATCACTAAACAGTAGTTGAATTTTAAGTGATTGAAAAAACAGTTAAGGAATTAGAGAAGAGCTAATGAAACACACCTCTCCCATTACAGAAAACTGGGACAATTCTAGGACAAAATGCTGAATGCTATATACATTGTCAGATAAACTTTTTGTTTCAGATGTTTTTGCTTAATTGTCTTTCCCAAAGGTAAAGTCTGATCTGGCTGGGGTAAGAAATGTGAAGACAAAAAACATTAATAAAACATTTTTCAAAAAAAGAGGGGGGCATGACTAGGTGCCATGGTGAATA
Organism: Gymnobelideus leadbeateri; assembly: GCA_011680675.1. Taxonomy (NCBI): domain Eukaryota; kingdom Metazoa; phylum Chordata; class Mammalia; order Diprotodontia; family Petauridae; genus Gymnobelideus; species Gymnobelideus leadbeateri. The sequence continues at coordinate 323,942 of WOXC01008115.1, forward strand.
GAGCATTGACCCTGGAGTCAGGAGGACCTGAGTTCAAATCCAGCCTCAGACACTTAACACTTACTAGCCATGTGACCTTGGGCAAGTCACTTAACCCCAATTACCCAGCCTTCCCCCCTCCAAAAAGCAAAAAAACCCAACCAAACAATAAAACCCCCAAAGACATATTTTTCTCTTTTTAATTTTGCTCATTTTTTTGGTATTTACATAGCCTTCATTTACAAATCTATCCCTTCTTTACCCACCAGAAAGCCATCCCATATAACAAAGACATTTTTAAGAGGAAAAATAGAGTTCAGCAAATATAACCAACATATAAATTGGATCTGACAGGATATGTAATAGTCCCTTTCCATAGTTCAATACCTCTTCAAAGAAGGATGGGAAGCATATTTTCTAGACCTAAACTTGATCATTATAATGACATAGAATTTAGTTTCTATAGTCATTGTGTATATTACTTTCTTGGTTCTGTTTATTTCATTCATCATCAATTCCTATGCTTACCTAAATTTTTCATAGTCACCTTTTCCTGTGGTACAATAATGTTCCATTACAGTCACATAGCACAATTTGTTTAGCCATTTTCTAATCGGTGGGCGTCTCTTAGGTTTCCAGTTCTTTGCTGTCATAAAAAGCACTGCTATAAATATTTTGGCATATGTGAGGCCTTCTGAAGTGCTTATCACAGGTCTTCCAATATTGGCTATTTCCAACTTTTGCCATCATTACTAATTTGTTGGATGTAAGATGAAATATCAGAGTTATTTTGATACAAATTTATATGTGTGTGTATATGTATTATTATTGTTCCGTCGTATCCAACTCTTCGTGACCCTATTTTTGGGTTTTTTGGGCAAAGATACTGGAGTGACTTGCCCTTTCCTTTTCTAACTCATTTTACAGATGAGGAAACTGAAGCAAAGAGGCGTTAAGTGACTTGCCCAGGTGTCTGAGCCCAGGTTTGAACTCACAAAAAGGAGTCTTCCTCACTCCAGGTTTGGGGCTCTATCCACTGAGGCACTGGCTTCAAATATTTTTTTCTTTGCTTTTTTTTTTTGGAGCGCAATTGGGGTAAGTAACTTGCCCAAGGTCACACGGCTAGGCTTTTGTTTGTATGTGTTAAGTGTCTGAGGCCAGATCCAAACTCAGGTCCTTCTGACTCCAGGGCCGGTGCTCTACTCACTGCGCCACCTAACCACCCCCTGTCTTCAAATATTTGAAGGACTATCATTGGAGAGACTGGACTTCTACTTGGCCCCAGAGGACATACCCAGGAGCAATAGGCTGAAGCCACAAAGAGCCCACTTTAGACTTGATGTTAAGAAAAACCTTGATTAGAATAATCCAAAAGAAAAATTAGGCTGCCTCAAGAGGTATTACATTTCTTCTTATTTGAGCTTTCAAGCAGAGGTCTAGGTGTTGCAATGGGGGTTCTTGTGGGGATATTCAGTCAGTCAATGAGCATGCATTTATTAAGTGTTTACTATATGTTGGGCATTGCTATATACTAGGAATACAAATACAAGCAAAAAGAAAGGTAGTCCCTGCCCTCAAGGATTTTACATTTTAATAGGGAAGAAAACACATTAAAGGAAAATGGAAAAGGAGCAGAGAGAGGGAAAAGATGCCTTGTCTTCACTCTTGGGTTGAAGACAACAACATATTGATTATTATTTGCATTTTATTCAAATCACCCCCAGAATTTTGCATCCATGAAACTTCCCTAAACCAGAGTCAAAAGAGAATTTATAGAGGGTTACATGTTCACAAGTTTGGATTTCCTAGCAAGTCTGTGTGCCAAGTATTTATGTAATTTCTCTTCTTCTGCAAGGACTTTAAAATTCTTTTGAAGGCATTTTTCTTGTGCAATTATTTTCTTATCACTAAGCTGTTTTGCAGACTTAACGTCTTTGGTTATTATCATACAAGCCTTAAACGCGAAATTATTCATTCACACACAGACTTTTTTCTTTTTGCTTGTGGTACTTCTTCAATTAAGTACCCTGAGGATTTTGTATGAAAGGCACTAGATGCACAGGACAATTGTACAGGCCTATCCTGTACAGGCCAAGTATCATTACCAATTCCACTCTGTAATTTCTATTATAGAAATAATAATTACTAGCCGTGATTAAGGATCCTTTCAGCTCACCTTAGCACCCGTACATTTGAATAAAAAATTATTCTCTTTCACACATATATTGCCAGTCTTATTCTGAAGGGGGAGGGCAATGACTCTCTTCTACCCTAATTTTTAGTTCATTTAATATACTTTTTTCTTCAACACCTAGCAGAGTACTCCTACTACACACAGGGGAGGAAGGGAAAAAGCATTTATTAAGGACCACTTATGCATCAGGCATTGTGTCAAGTCCTTTACACATATTATTTCATAGATCTTCATGACAACCCTGGAAGGTAGGTGCTATTATGATCCTCATTTTACTGTTGGGGAGACAGAGTCATACAGAGCTTAAGTGACTTGGCCAGGGTCATACAATTAGTAAGTGTCTGAGGCCTCATTTGAACTCAAGTCTTCCTGACTCCTAGCCAAGCCCTCTATTCACAGGGTCACCTAGCTGCCTCAACACAGCATCCTGTAGAACTGAGGGAGATACAGAAGAAATGTGAGCCAGAATCCCTGCTCTTCAGGAGTGGGTACTCTGACCAAGGAGACAGAATTAAGGAGACTCTAACAGCACAGCCATAAGAAAATCTCTTAGCCCCTCTGAGCCTCAGTTTCACCATCAACCAAATGGAAATAATGACACATGTGGTACCTTTTCTGCAGGGTTGTTGTAAGGATGAAATGAGATGGTGTATGCAAAGTTCAAAGCACTATGTAAGCATCAACCATTGTTATCAAGGGAGTGGTATAAGCTGGAAGGACTGTCTTTCCGTAGAGTTTCAGGAAAGGAGAACATCAGTGTTGGGTAAAATGTGGTAGGTAATGCCTTCATTGAAGGAGTAGAACTGGGACTGAACCCACCAGAGTGGCTAAGATTTGAGCAGGTGGGAGGGAGGGGAAGGACATTCCGGAGGAAACAAACAACAAGAACAAAGTCTTGGAGTATGTATGGTATGTTCAAGGGTAAAGACAGTGACATTTGCCAAACTAGAGCAGCATATATCCTCAAAGTAAGGTACTTTGGTCATGTTATTCTTCTACTCTAAAACCTTTGGTGGTTCCCCATTGACTACTAATGAAAATATAAGCCCTTAATCCTAACATTCCAGACCCTCCATAATCTGGATCCAGTCTAATTTCACAACCTTACATCATACTCCTTCCCTTGGTGTGGTCTATGGTAGAGCTCCCTTCATGGATCACTACCTTGCCATGGTGGAGGGGCTTATGTAGCTCAGTGAAACTGAGTTGTAACATATAGGGTTACCCAAAATGGACAGGCCATAGTAGAGAGTTCTGACAAAGGGTCATCCATTTGACAAGGAAATGGCAAGTCACTGCAGCATCCTTTCCAAGAAAACTCCATGAACAGTATTAAAATGATAAAAGATATGACACCAGAAGATGAGCCCCTTAATTCAGAAGGTGTCCAGTACATTATTGGTGAAGAGTGCAGGACCACTGTAAGTAGCTTCAGAAAGAATGAAGTGTTGGGCCAAAGTTGAAAAGAAGTTCAGCTGTAGATGTGTCTGGTGACAAAAGGAATGTCCAGTGCTATAAAGATCAATACTACATAGGAATCTGGAATGTAAGATCTATGAACCAAGGTAAGCTGGGTGTGGTCAAACAGGAGATGGAAATATTAAACATTGACATCTTGGGTTCCAGTGAATTTAAGTGAATGGGAACAGGTGAATTTAATTTAAAGGACCATTACATGTGGGCAAGAATTACTGTGGGCAAGAATCCTTTAGAAGAAATGGAGTGGCCCTCATAGTCAAGAAAAGGGTGAGAAAAGCAGTACTGGTATATAATCTCAAAAATGACCAAATAATACAAGTCTGTGCTCCAACCACTGATACTGAAGAGGCCAAAGCTGATCAGTTTTATGAAGACCTATAGCATCTTCTAGAAAATTACACCCCAAAAAGATGTCATATTTATCATGGGGGATTAGAATGCTAAAATAGGAAATCAAAAGATAGTTGGAATAGCAGGATGTTTGGCCTTGGAGTAGATAATGAAGCAGGGTAGAGACTAATAGAGTTTTGTCAAGATAACTGACTAGTCATAACAAACACTTTTTTTCAACAACCAAAAGGCAAGTCTACACATGGACATCACCAGATGGTCAAAATCAGATTAATTATATACTATATACAGCCAAAGATGGAGAAGCTGTATATCGACTGTACATACAGACTGCATATAGACTGTAAATAGACAAAAGAAGACCTGGAGCTGATTGTGACTCAGATCATGAGCTTCTTATTGCAAAATTTAGACTTAAATTGAGGAAAGTAAGGAAACCATCAGACCATATAGGTATTACCTAAGTAACATCCCTTATAAATGTGAAAGTGATGAAAAGGTTTAAGGGATTAGATCTGGTAGATAGACTACATGAAAACTATGGACAAAGGTTTGTGATATTGTACAGGAGGCAGCAACAAAAGACATTCCAAAGAAAAAGAAGACAAGAAAGCAAAATGGCTGTCTGATGAGGCTTTACAAATAGCTGAGGAAAGAAGGAAAATAAGAAGTAAAGGAGAAAGGAAAAGATATACCCAACTGAATGTAGAATTCCAGAAAATAGCAAGGAGAGATAAGAAGGCTTTCTCAAATTAGCAATGCAAAGAAATAGAAGAAAACAATAGAATGGGAAAGACAAAAGATCTCTTCAAGAAAATCAGAGATACCAAGAGATTGCTTCATGTGAAAATGGGCATGATAAAAGACAAAAAGGTAGGGATTTAGGAGAAGTAGAAGAGATTAAGAGGTGGCAAGAAAATACAGAAAAACTATACCAGAAAGATCTTAACATCACCAGTAACCATGATGGTGTGGTAACTGATCTAGAGACAAACATTCCTGGAGGTCTTAGCAAACATCGCTAACAATAAGGCTAGTGAAGGTGATGGAATTCCAGCTGAGCTATTTAAAATCCTAAAAGATGATGCTGTTAAAGTGCTGCATTCAATATGCCAGAAAATTTGGAAAATTCAACAGTGGCCACTGGATTGGAAAAGATCAGTTTACAGCCCAATCCTAAAGAAAGACAATGCCAAAGAATGTTCAAATTACTGAACAATTTTGCTCATTTCACACACCAGCAAGGTTATGCTTAAGATTCTGCAAGTTAGGTTTCAGCAATATGTGAAATGATAATTACCAGAAAAACAGGCTGGTTTTTAAAGAGGTAGAGGAACTAGAGAGTCAATTGCCAACATTCCCTGGATCACAGAGAAAGCAAGGGAGTTCCAGAAAAAAAATCCACTTCTGCTTCATTGACTGCACTAAAGCCTTTGACTATGTGGATCACAACAAAATGTGGCAAGTCCTCAAAGAGATGGGACTACAGATCATCTTGTCTCCTGAGGAACCTGTATATGGGCTAAGAAGCAACAGTTAGAACTGAACGTTGAACGACTGATTGATTTAAGAACGGGAAAGGAGTATGACAAGACTGTATATTGTCACTTTATTTAATTTATATGCAGAGTGCATCATGTGAAATGCCAGTTTGGATGAATCTAAAACTGGAATTAAGTATGCCAGGAGAAATATCAACAATCTCACATATGCAAACAATACCAATCTGATGATAAAAAGTCAAGAAGAATTAAGAAGCCTCTTGATGAGGATGGAAGAATAGTATAAAAGTTGGCTTAAAGCCTAACATTAAAAAAAAACTAAGATAATGGGGGCAGCTCGGTGGTGCAGTGGACAGAGCACCAACCCTAAAGTTAGAAGGACCTGAGTTCAAATCCAACCTCATATCAGACACTTGATACTAACTAGCTGTGTGGCCCTGGGCAAGTCATTTGACCCCAATTGCCTTACCTAAAATGAAACAAAACCAAAAACCCTAAGCTTATGGCAACTGATTTAGTTCATTCCTGGAAAATAGAGGGAGAAGAAATGGAAACAGTGTCAGATTTTATATTTTTGAGTTCAAGGATTGCTACAGACTGTGACTGTAGCCATGAAATTAAAAGATGCTTGTTCCTTGGAAGGATCTGAATAGCAAATCTGAACAGTGTACTAAAAAGTAAAGAATTTACCTAGTCAACAAAGGTCAATATAGTTATAGCTATGGTTTTTCCAGTAATAATGTATGGCTGTGTAAGTTGGATTGTAAGAAAAGCTGAGTGCCACCTAAATGATACTTTTGTTGTGATGCTGAAGAAGACTTTTCAGAGTTCCTTGGACAGCAAGGAGATTAAATCAATCAATACTTACAGAAATTAATTCTGACTATTCTTTGGAAGAATAAATGCTGAACCTCAAACTGAAGCTTAAATACTTTGGCCACATAATGAAAAGACAGGACTTATTGGAAATGATCCTGATGTTGGGAAATATTGAAGATAAAAGGAGAAGGGAACGCCAGATAATGAGATGGATAGATAGTGTCATGGGAGCAATAAACATGAACTTGGACAGACTTCAGGAGATAATGGAGAATAGAAGAGTTTGGCATGCTATGGTCCATTGGAATCATGAAGAGGTGGATATGACCAAACAACTGAACAACAACAACAAAAAATGGTAGGGTTTGGTCAGAGAGAGCCTGGTGAAACCTCAGAACAATTTTTTTAATTTTTAAAAATTTATTATTTATTTTTAACATTCTTTTCTTTGAAATTTTTTGTCCAAATTCTTTCCCTCTCTTCCATCCCTTCCACATGCACTGAGAAGGCAAGCAATATGATATCAATTATACTTGTGAAATCATGCAAAACATTTCCATATTGTCCATTTTTTTAAAAAAAGAAAGAAAAATAAAGAATTGAGAAAACTGCCCTCCAATTTGCACTTAGACTTCATCAGTTCTTTCTCTGAAGGTGAATAGGATTTTTTCATCATGAGTCCTTTGGAATTGTCTTGGATCATTGTATTATTAGAGTAGCAAAGTCTTTCACAGTTGATCATCACTACAACATCGCTGTTATTGTGCACAACCATGCCCCATTTCTTCTCACTTCACTTTGCATCAGTTCTTATATGTCTTGCCATGTTTTTCTAAAATCATCCTCCTCATCATTTCTTGTAGCACAATATTCCATCACAATTATACGCCATGACTTGTTCATCCATTTCACAATTGATGAGCATTTTATTTCTTCCTTTATTTCCAATTCTTTACCATCACAAAAAGAACGGCTGTAAATATTTTTTTAATTTATAGATACTTTTATTTTTTCTTTGATCTCTTTGGGATATAGATGTACTAGTGGTATTGGTGGGTCAAAGGGTCTACACAGCCTTTTGGGAATAGTTCTAAATTGTTTGCCACAATGGTTGAACAGCTCACTACCCCTACTAGGGAAATGAAGTTTTTATCAGAGAAAGTTACTGTAGATTTTTTTATATTTCTTCATTGTTTATGGCACATATTAGCAAAATTAAGTTTCCCTGATTATCTCTTTTGATTAGGTCTATTTTTGCTTTACTTTGTCTGAAATCATGAATGCTATCATACCTTTTTTTTGAACTTCGGCTAAAGCATGTTAAATTCTGGTCCTGCCCTCTATTTCAGTTCTGTGTGTCTCTTTGTGTGTGTGTGTGTGTGTGTGTGTGTGTGTGTGTGTGTGTGTGTGTGTGTGTTTTTAACAAATGCTTTATCAACTTCAAATGCTTTATCAACATCATTCATTTCCACCAGATTTTGAGTGACAATTTTTCCCCATTTTTCCCTACCTACCACCCCAGAATAGCAGTCCCACTAGATATCCCCTCATCCAATCTGCTCTCTCCCATATCTTCTCCCATACCCCCTTAGACTTTGCCATTAAGGCAAGGTAAATCTCTGAGCCCCAATGCCTGGACATCTTATCTCCCAATTACATGCAAAATAGTATTAATAATAGTATTTATATACATTTGAAACATTTAATTTTAAGACTTCAAATTTCAGATCCATTCCCTTCCTCCCTTGTCACCCACTCTATCTGGGAAGATAAATAATTCAGTATGTGTTGTACATGTATAGCTATGCAAAACATTACCATAGTAGATATATTGTAAAAGACTGCTTATATTTCCCTCCCACCCATCCCACCTCCCACCTGTTCCATTCCCTACTTTGATCCTGTCCCTCTTCAAAAGTGGGTACTTCCAACCTCCCCTCCCCCAGAATGCCCTCCCCTCCATCATCCCCCCTCTCACCCCCCTTCCCTCTACTCTCCTACAGGGTGAGATATCCCATTTAGTATGTATGTGATTCTCTTGCTGAGCCAAATTCAATGAGAATAAGGTTTTGCCTTTTTGCCTTCCTGTTCTTCCCCTCCCCTGCATCTACTTCCCCTTGCCTCTTCTACATGAGATAGTTTACCCTACCCTGTCTCTCCCCATCTCCTCTTGCCACATTCCTCTCTCACCTCTTAACTTCACCCCTTAAGTATCCTCCCTTCCCAACAAATTCAACCTGTGCCCTCTATCCATGTAAACATATATACACACATTCACATATGTATTCATATGTCCATATAACCTTCTTAAATTATTTTCATAATGAGAAAGGTTTCATCAGACACAGTTATTGTTTTTCCATGGAGGAATGTAAATAGTTGAACTTTGATAAGTTCCTTTTGATTTCTTTGCCCTGATTACCTCCTCAAGCATCTCTTGCTTCTTGTGTCTGAATGGCAAATTTTCTATTCAACTCTGGTTTTTTTCCTCAAGAATGCTTGAAAGTCCTCTATTCCACTGAATGACCATATTTTCCCCTGAAACAAAATACTCAGTTTTGCTGGGTAGGTGACCCTTGGGTTCATTCCCAGTTCTTTTGCCCTCTGGAATATCATATTCCATGCCCTTCGATCCCTCAGTGTAGAAGCTGACAGGTCCTGGGCTATTCTGATTGTGTTTCCACAATATTGAAATTGTTTCTTCCTGGCCGCTTGTAGTATTTTCTCCTTGATCTGGGGATTCTGGAACCTGGCTATGATATTTCTGGGAGTTTTTTTTTGGGATCTTTTTCAGGAGGTGATTGGTGGATTCTTTCAACCTCTATTTTGCCCTCTGGATCTAAAACATCAGGGCAATTTTCCTTGAGAATTTCTTGAAGGGTGATTTCTAGGTTCTTTCTTTGATCATGGCTTTCAGGTAGTCCAATAATTTTTAAATTATCTCTCCTGGATCTATTTTCCAGGTCAGTGGTTTTTCCCATGAGATATTTCACATTGCCTTCTATTCTTTCATTTGTTTGGATCTGCTTAACAGCATCTTGATTTCTCATAAAGTCACTAGCTTCCATTTGCTCCAGTCTAACTCTGAAGGAATGAATCTCCTCAGTGAGCTTTTGAGATTCTTTTTCCATCTGGCAAATTTGGCTTTTTAAGGCATTCTTCTCCTCATTGCCTTTCTGAGCCTCTTTTGCCATTTGAGTTAGTCTATTTTTTAAGGTGTTATTTTCCTCAGTCAGGCTGTTGACTGTCATTTCATACTTTTCTTGCATCTTTTTCATTTCTCTTCCCAAATTTTCCCCCACTTCTCTTATCTGCTTCTTAAGGTCCTCTATGGCCTGTAGCCAGCTTGTATTTTCACTTGGGGCTTTTGGTGCAGGAGTTCTGACCTCACAGTCCTCCTCCTGTTCCATGCTTTGATCCTCTTTGCCCCCAAAATAGGAGTCTAAAGTTGCATTTTTCTGTTTATTTTGTTTCCTTTGCCTAGGCATATTGCCACTTAATTACTTGTTTTTTGGGCTTGTTGCCACAGTAGGACTCTGCCATCAGACAGGACAGCTTCCGTCCCAAATGTGGGGTCTTCACAACTTCTGGAGGTTGGGTCACCTCTGTAAAGCCTCCACCCACTCTGGCAAATTGGATACCCACCCCAGACCTCCCCCCAAGGCCATAATCCAGATCCAAGCAGGTTAAAGCAAGAGCAATTAGCCCCCAGGCTGATTTCTGGATCTCTCTACAGTTCGCAGAGCAGGAGCTAGAGCTGCCACTGACGCTGCAAAATGGCCTCTGTGCCACATTTCCTCAGCTGCTTTTCGCCCCCAGGGGAGGAAGCCAATGCTTTCCCCAAATATTGGTCCCAAAGTCCATAGGGCACTAACCTCTCACTTTGTCCTAGGCATAACTATGCTGATAATTCTGGAATTGCCACAGCTGCTGGTGTTCTGGGGTCCCTCCAGCTGGCTGCTGGCCTGGCTGCCCTGGGGCTAAAACCTCAGCTCTTGAAGGCCTGGGTTCGGCTCCCAGAGCTCTGCGCTGGCTGCTCCCTACTGGGCTGCTGGGCTGTCCTCAGGAGGAGGTTAACTTCTCTGTGTAGTTCTGTGGGTGCTGGGGCTCCAGAAGATGTTCAGATTCCCCTTTTACATTGTTTGGACGTGGTGTGGGGCAGAGCACCTTGGAAGTCCTGTTTCTACTCCGCCATCTTGGCTCCGCCTCCCTGTGTGTCTCTTGTAAACAATATATTGTTGGCTTCTGGTTTCTAATCCATTTTGCTGTCTGTTTCCATTTCATGGGTGAGCCCATCCATTCACATTCACAGTTATGATTACTAATTATTGATTACTAATTAATGGGATGGAGGATTCCCTCTATCCTATTATTTTCTGTTTCTCTCTCTCTCTCTCTCTCTCTCTCTCTCTCTCTCTCTCTCTCTCTTTAATCCTGTCCCTCCTCAAAGGTCTATTTTGTTTCTAACCACTGCCTCCCATAATCTGTCCTCCCTTTATCATCTCCCCCTTTCTCTTCTCTCCTTACCCTCCTCTTTACATATTGGGAAGTTACATTTCTATACACAACTGTGTGTATATATATTATTCTCCCTTTGAACCAATTCCATTGAGAGTGAGGTTCAAGCATTGCCTGTTAATCTCTCCACTTTCCCCTCCATTGTAAAAACCCCTTCTTACATGCCACTTTTATGTGAAAAAATTTTTTCCATTCTATCTTTCCCTTCCCTATTCTAGCAATGCATCCCTTTTTCCCACCCCTTCATTTTTGGGGGAGATCATTCCAGTATATTTAACTCATACCCATACCTTCTGTCTATGCAAACTCCTTTTAATTGCCCTAATAATGATAATGTTCTTAGGAGTTATATACATCATCTCACGATATAGGAATGTAAACAGCTTAACTTTCAGTCCCTCATGATTACTCTTTCATGTTTATCTTTTTTTTTAAACAAATGCTTTATTAACTTCTGTTTTACATCATTCATTTCCACCAGATTTTGAGTTACAATCATTTTCCCCCCATTATTCCCCTACCCAACCTCCCAGAATAGTAGTCCCACAAGGTATAGCTTCCTCCAATCTGCTCTCTCCCATACCTTCTCCCATACCCCCATCAACTTTTCCATTAGAGGAATGTGAGTCTTTGTGTCCCAATGCCTGCACATCTTATCTCCCTATTACAAGCAAAAGAGTATTAATAATAGTATTTATATATATTTAAAACATTTAATGTTAAGACCTCGAATTTCAGATCCATTTCCTTCCTCCCTTGTCACCCATTCCCCCTTGGGAGATAAGTAATTCAGTATATGTTGTACATGTCTAGCTATGCAAAACATTATCATAGTAGATATATTGTACAAGGCTGCTTATAATTCCCTCCCTCATCCCACCCCCCACCTGGTCCATTCCCTACATGATCCTGTCCCTCTTCTATAGTGGGTACTTCCAACCTCCCCTCACCCCAAGGATGCCCTCCCATCCATCATCCCTCCTCTCATCCCCCTTCCCCTATCCTGCTGCAGGTTGAGATATCCCATTTAGTATGTATGTCATTCTCTCCCTGAACCAAATTCAATGTGAATGTGGTTTTGCCTTTTTGCCTTCCTATTCTTCCCCCTCTTACAACCACTTCCCCTTGCTTCTTCTACATAAGATAGTTTATCCTATACCCTACCCTGTCTCTCCCCATCTCCTCTTGCCACTTTCCTCTCTCACCTCATAATTTCATCCCTTGAGTATTCTCCCTTCCCAACAAATTCAACCTATGCCCTCTATCCATATATAACTGTAACCATATACACACACATTCACATATGTATTCATATGACCACACCCCCTTCTTCCATTATTTTCATAGTGAGAAAGATATCATCAGTCACAGTTATTGCTTTTCCATATAGGAATGTAAATAGTTCAACTTTGATAAGTTCCTTTTGATTTCTTTTCCCTGATTACCTTCTCAGGCATCTCTTCCTTCTTGTGTCTGGGTGTCAAATGTTCTATTCAATTCTGGTTTTTTCCTCAAGAATGCTTGAAAGTCCTCTATTCCACTGAATGACCATATTTTCCCCTGAAACAAAATACTCAGTTTTGCTGGGTAGGTGACCCTTGGGTTCATTCCCAGCTCTTTTGCCTCTGGAATATCATATTCCATGCCCTTCTATCCCTCAGTGTAGAAGCTGCCAGGTCCTGGGCTATTCTGATTGTGTTTCCACAATATTGAAATTGTTTCTTCCTGGCTGCTTGGAGTATTTCCTCCTTGATCTGGGGATTCTGGAACCTGGCTATAATATTCCTGGGAGTTTTCTTTTTGGGATCTTTTTCAGGAGGTGATTGGTGGATTCTTTCAACCTCTATTTTACCCTCTGGATCTAAAACATCAGGGCAATTTTCCTTGAGAATTTCTTGAAGGGTGATTTCTAGGTTCTTTCTTTGATCATGGCTTTCAGGTAGTCCAATAATTTTTAAATTGTCTCTCCTGGATCTATTTTCCAGGTCAGTGGTTTCCCATGAGATATTTCACATTGCCTTCTAATCTTTCATTTGTTTGGATCTGCTTAACAGCATCTTGATTTCTCATAAAGTCATTAGCTTCCATTTGCTCCAGTCTAACTCTGAAGGAATCAATCTCCTCAGTGAACTTTTGAGATTCTTTTTCCATCTGGCAAATTCGACTTTGTAAGGCATTCTTCTCCTCATTGCCCTTTTGGGCCTCCTTTGCCATTCGAGTTAGTCTGTTTTTTAAGGTGTTGTTTTCCTCAGTCAGGCTGTTGACCCTCATTTCATACTTTTCCTGCATCCTTCTCATTTCTCTTTCCAATTTTTCCTCCACTTCTCTTATTTGATTTTTAAAGTCCTTCTTAAGGTCCTCTATGGCCTGCAACCCACTCATGTTTTCCCCTGGGGCTTTTGGAGCAGGACTTCTGACCTCACAGTCCTTTTCCTGCTCTATGCCCCCAAAATAGGAGTCTAGGGTTGCATTTTTCTGTTTCCTTTGCCTTAGCATGTTGCCACTTAATTACTTGACTTTGGGCTTGTTGCCACACTATGGCTTTAAGGCCAGATAGAGGAATTTTCGTCCCGAACGTGTGGGGGGCAACTTCCGTTTCTGGCAAGCTGTAAACCCACCCACGACTTCCACCCTAGATCACAATCCAGATCCAGGGAGGTTATAGCAAGAGCAATTACCCCCCAAGACTGATCACTGGATCTCCCTACAAATTTGCAGGCCGAGAGCTGGAGCTGCCTCTGAAAACTACAAAATGGCATTTGTCCTCAGTGGCTTCTAGTCCCCAGGGGAGGGAGCCGATGCATTCCCCAAAATACGGGTCCCAAAGTCCATAGGACACTAACCTCTTACTTTGTCCTAGGCAAGTCTATGTTGATAATTCTGGAGTCGCCACAGTTCCTGGTGTTCTGGGGTCTCTCCAGCCGGCTGCTGGCCTTGCCGCCCTGGGGCTAAAACCTGGGCTCATGCGGACCTGGGCTCTGCTCGGCTCGGCTCCTGCGCTCTGCGAAATGCGCGCTGCCAGGTCCCAGAGCACTGCGCTGGTCCTTCCTGCAGGGCTGCTGGGCTGTCCTCAGCGGGAGGTTAGCTTCTCTGTGTTGTTCTGTGGGTGCTGGGGCTCCAGAAGTTATTCAGAGTCCCCTTTTACATAGTTTGGGGGGAATCTGGGGGCAGAGTGGCTTGGATGAGCTGTTTCTACTCCGCCATCTTGGCTCCGCCCCCATGTTTATCTTTTTATGTTTCTCATGAGTATTCTGTCTGAATGTCAAATTTTCTATTCAGCTCTGATCTTTTCATCAGGTGTTCTTGAAAGTCCTTTATGTCATTAAATATCCATTTTTTCCCCTGAAGTTTTTCTGGGTAGGTGATTCTTGGTTGCAATCTTAGCTCCTTTGCTTTCTGTAATATCATATTCCAAGCCTTCTGCTCCCTTAATGTGGAAGCTGCTAAATCTTGTGTGATCTTGACTGTGGCTCCTCAATATTTGAATTGTTTCTTTCTGGCTGCAGAAAGTTAGTTTCTTTTTGATCTGGGAGTTCTGGAATTTGGCTATAATATTCCTGGAAGTTTTAATTTTGGGATCTCTTTCAGGAGGTGACTGGTGGGTTCTTTCAATCTATTTTACCCAATGGCTCTAGGATATCAGGGAAGTTTTCCCTGGCAATTTCTTGAAATATGATATCTAGCATCTTTTTTGATCATGGCTTCTGGTATATTCCATGTTTTCTTCTATTTTTCATTCTTTTCAATGTTTTATTGTTTCTGAGTGTCTTGTGGAGTTATTAGCTTCCATTTGCCCAATTCTAATTTTTTTTCTTTTTTTTACTTTTTTTTTTGGAGGGCAATTGGGGCTAAGTAACTTGCCCAAGGTCACATGGCTAGGTGTGTGTGTGTGTGTGTGTGTGTGTGTGTGTGTGTGTGTGTGTGCGCGCGCGTTAAGTGTCTGAGGCCGGATCCAAACAGGTCCTTCTGACTCCAGGGCCAATGCTCTACTCACTCACTGGGCCACCTAGGCCCCCCCCCCAGTTCTAATTTTTAAGAAATTCTTTTCTTTTTTTTTTTTAAAAGGGAATAAAGTATTTTTTTTTTTAAATTTAGATCCAAATATCACAATATATACCATATTAAATTCAGGATGAAGTATAGACAAAAAAACCCTACAATAACACATAGAGAATGGGCATAATAATAAATTTCTTTAAAATGTACAGAAGAGATACACATTTAGTTACCAAACCAAAAAAAGTAATTATAGGTAGATATTCTAGTTTGCTTAAATATGAAAAACTTCTAGACAGAAAAACAATATAATAGAAACAAAAAATAAACTGGGGAAAATATGGAAAATATACAGGTAAAAGTAGAGTATCTAAGAATTTTTCTAAAATAAGATTATTTATCCTTTTGGTTTTTCTGTAACAGTCATTTCTGGATATTTCTCTGCTCTGCTTCCTTCAACCTGAGAATTAAACCTTTTTGAAACAAATATTGGAAGTTAAGAAAATAGGACAACAAAGGTATGGTGTCTAGCAATGTCTGCAAACTTCTAAATCCATGGTCAGCTCCCTCTCTGATGCTTATCTTTTCTAAGACCAAGATTTGTTTGAACAACTACTTAGAATTTAGTTGTCTTTTAGTATTCTATTTACATTGTTGGGTTCAATCTGTTCTCTTGTATTGTTGTTGTGATCAATCTGTATGTTGTTCTCTTGATACTTTTCCTTCTGCAGGAGTTCTTATAGATCTTTCTAAGATTCTCTGAATACATTTGTCATTTCTCATTGCACAGTAACATTCCATTATGTTAATAAACCAGAGTTTGTTCAGCCAGTCCCCCACTCATGGGTACCAACTTTGTTTCCGTTTCTTTGCTATCACTAAAAGTGTTCTTATTAAGGTTTTTTGCATATATGAAGCCTTTCTTCTGTCTTTGACCTCCACTGGTAAATGTTTAGCAGAAAGATTGGTGGGGAGGGCTCAGGGTCCAGCCACAGCCGCTCACGCCCTCCGCCCCCTCTGCTCTCCTCGCTGGGGTGAAGCCGGGGTCCCGACCAGCCAGTCCTTGTCCCCCAGATGGAGGAGGGTCCCCCTGGAGACGCTGACCCTGCACCAGCTGCAGCTCCAGCTCCAGACCCGCCCTGGGCCCCGCTCCCTCCATCGGGGGGGTCATCGAGGCGGGCCGTGAAGGGGCTGCGGACGCCATCGGGCGCCCCTTCTCATTGTACAGAGGAGGCAGCTGAGGTCCAGAAAGGGTATTGGCCGACTCGGGATCACACAACATCAGGGCCGGGGTCAACCCGCCCCCTCTGCCCCTCGGCAGCCCTGGCCAAGAAATTCTTTTCTTCAGTGAATTTTATGCCTCCTTTTCCATTTGACCTATTATAAGGAGTTTTTTTTTTCTTTTCTTCAGTGAATTCTTGTGCTTTTTTTTTTTTACAATTAGACCAATTCTTTTATTTAAGATTTGTTAATTTTTCAGTGTTTTTTTGTGTGCTTGTTTTACCAAACTGTTTATCCTTTTTTCATATTTTTCTTGCATCACTCTCATTTCTTTTCTCAAATTTTCCTACACTCTTATCTTTCTTTAACTCTTCCAGAAATTCTCACTTGACTTGGGTGCAATTGCCATTTTTCTTTTTTTGTAACTGTTTTCATACTATTGTCTTTTTCTGAATTTACATCTTGGTTTTCTCTGCCTCTGTAGTAGCTTTTTTTGGTCAAATGTTGTTATTGTTTTTGTTGTTTGCTTGTTTTCCCAACCTATTTCTTGGCTTTGAACTTTATATTAAAGTTGAGCTTTGCTCACCTTGAGGTATTCCAAGCTTCAGGATTTTTCACACTACTATTTTCAGAGCTAGTTGTGGGGTCTGCAAGTTTTCAGTGTTTCCAAAGTGATGTGATGCAACGGGAGGTATGGTCACTGCTTTTTTGGTCTGAACTCTAGTCTTTATCAAGGAAGAGCCCTTGGTCCCTTAAAATTGCACATCTTAATGCTCCTCTTTGCCTCAGAACTGTAATAGGGCCTCTGCTTTCTTGTGATTGACCGCCAGTGCTCTTCTGCTTTTGAACTGGGATGCAGAACTGTATATGGACAATAGTTACCAATTAGTGCCAGCTGCATCCAGTGCCAGAAAGTTGCCCAGTTGTCTGACCCCCTTACTGCATCTGGTCTGAGATCTTTCAAAGCTGCTTCTGCTACTGCTGTGGCTGCTGTTGCCTTTCTCCCCTACCCCACCCCAACCCTGCCCCCATTCCATGTGTGGACTCTGGACAGACTTCCATCAGCCCCCCACTCTAGTGTTACAGACTTCTCCTGCCTACCTCTTAAGTTTTCTTAGACTGGAAAAATATCTCACCCCTACTTTTTGTTGGCTCTGCTGCTCCAAAATTTGAATTGAAGCTTTATTTTAAAGTTGTCGGAAGAAAATACTCAGAGAGTTCAGTTAGTTGCCCCTAATGTCCCATCTTAGTTCTGCCCCATAAATCCAGAATAATGTTTTTAAAAAAATAAAATGTATAAGATTACCAACTAAACTAATTAATTGAATTATAGTTATTAAAAAACAAAAACAAACAAACAAAAATGTTTAAAAACCTCAAGTTAAGAACCCCTTCCCTAGAGGAAGGAGGGGAGAATATATAGATAGAAACAACTAGAATAATTGATGAATCCATTAAATGCAACCCCTAACACTAGCAGAATTCTATCTATTCTTAAGTCTCTCTTTATCTAGCCGAATCCTGTTTAGAATATTCAGTAGTGCTTAGGATCTGCTGACTCTATATTAGTTCATTTTTAAAAGTTTTTTTTAAGTTCCCTTTCACTGCCTCAACATAAACTGAGTTCAAATCTTGTTATGCCTCTTCATACCTGTGCGACCTTGAATGGGACATTTCGCTCCTCTGGCCATCAGTTTCCTTATCTGGAAAATGAAAGGCTTGGAATAGGTGACTCCTAAAGCCCCTTCCAGCCCTACATCTATAACCCATGAGTTATCTCTGTTTCCTGCACAAGTAGAAGGTGCCTAAATAATCCTTGCTCTAGTCAACTGAATTGTGTTATGAAGTAGTGGAAGACAAAATTAGCTAAGGCCAGTGGACCCATATTCTGGAGGTTTTGAATGTCAGATTGAGAAGTTTTGATTTAATCCTGTGAATAGTGAATGGCAAATTCTAACAGGGTTATAAGTATGCTAGTGACATACTTTAATAAATCAAGGATCTGTGATATTTTCAATATGTATATCCCTTCCAATGGACTTTTGCTACAGTCAAAATATTCATAACCTTGCAGCCAACTTGGCTCCCTCAAATGATCCTTGGACATCACAAACCATTCATCACCTGGTTTTTATTCTAAGCTTTCTCTGAGTAGTTGAGCTTGTGCCTTTGAAAAACCAGTTTAGCTTAATTATCAGCTATCAACTACTTCTGTGTGACAATGAAGTATCTTAGGCAGTGTGGTACGGTTCTGAGGAATACCCAAGTTCAAATCCCACCTCTGACATTTATTACAATCTTCAGACCTTGAGCAAATCTATCAACCTCCAAGGGGTCTCTGCTACTGGAAAGTTGGAGATTGATTTGAGCCCTTGCGGTCTGAGCTTCAGTGGGGCTAAAGTAAGTCTAGAACAATGTGGTAAGGCTGTAAGATCAAGGGACCACCACATTGCCTAACAGGGGTAAACTGGGCCAGAATGGAAATAACAGATAGGGAGATGGTGAGAGTGTGAGTGAGTGAGTGTGTGTGTGTGTGTGTGTGTGTGTGTGTGTGACTGGTCTCTGGGGTCTCTTCTAGCTTTAAATCTATGATTAGAATAGGACTTCAGTAAATATACCAAAATAACAGAAAAAAACAAACCTTTTTTTAATGAAAAGTAATCTTGTAGTGGTATTTGTACAGCATGGATTAAAAGGAAAAAGATTTGAGGCAAGGACAACAGTAAAGATGTGGATGCACCAATTTAGAGTAAATAATGGGCCATGGAAAATGAAGGACATGGAAAGGCAAAGACAATGCTGATATCTTGAACCTCTGAGAGAATATAGTTCATTCCTTCCTTATGCTCTTCCCCACTGGCTCTCACCAACCCCACTCCCCCAAGAAAAGACACTTTAATGAGAAAGAAAGGGAATATAGGGCAAGAGTTCTTTTAAGTACACATCCTCTTCACCTCCCCAAAAAAAACAAACACAAAAACTCCTGGCATTAATTGGTGAGTTGGTGAAAATATCTTTGATATCTTATCTACATCTGTCTTTGGAATTATATTCAGTGTTTTAAGGTTAAATCTATAAGATTTTTATTTTTCAAAGAGAAAAGATATAAATTATAAGCCTTTCATTTGAGATCGTGAATCAAAAGTTATATTACTCCATATGTACCCACAGAATTATGTTCTTTTCTCTAGTGGGAGGTAAATCAAATCTTTTATAGCATGCAATCATGCAATGAACACAATTTTGAAGTCCTAATTTTAACCTTACCTTTATTTTTTTTTATATAAGGTCCATTATTCTTCAGTTGTGATGAGTGAAATTGGTTTTAGACTATTTTGAGCTTGACCACAAACAAAAACATGGGAAGATTGTTTTTGTAAGACCTCACCTTTCTTGCTTTTTCCCTAGGTAACTTGTTTTTAATTTCCTTTTCTGTAGGTGAGGTTACCTAAAATGTAGAATTTGGGGATTACAGAGGAGGAGGGTGGATGCTAAAGTATGAGCCTGGATCTCTACTCCAACAGAGATAGGCCCTAGGCTCTGAAACTACAAATAGGCTGCAAATTAAGGTTAATCCTAGCCTTTGTACTTTAATGAGCCTGCACTTCTAATACCATGTTGCTATTTAGAAAAAAGCAGTGTAGAACAAAGGTTCCTACCCTGGGGATTGTGGACCCATGGAGTTGTGAGGATGGGGTTAAGATGGGGGAGGGGGGAATGTGATGATCTTGAGCCAGGAAGCCATAATGGGAGGTCTGAGAATCCATATGCAAATAAAAAAAATAAGCAAATCTAACTTGTTGAAGAAATAAAATATTTCCCAAGTCTATCTTAATATTTGTCAAATGTATGCAGATGCATTTAGTCATTTGTAAAATGCAAATTCATTTAAAATGTTACTGACTTTGTAGGAATTTTTTGTAATGATGGAGTTTCTCAATCAATGTGTATTACTAGTCAAACTAAATTAAGTAGGAATCCATGAGATTGTTATACATTAAAAAAGGATCCTTACCTTTGAAAGGGCTGGAAGCCACTGCTCTGGACACCTTTAACCTAGATTTCAGCAAATAATTTGACCCATTTTTTTGGTGCTGTTCTTATTGATAAGATAGAGAGAAGTCTGTTGCACAATAGAATAGTTATTTGAATTTGGATCTGTTTGAATGACTGGAATGAAACATCAGCTATTAGTGGTTCAAAGTCAAATCTGTTAAATACTAATTCCCAGAAAAGCAACTCCCAAAGCATCAATAATTACCAACCACTATGTCTACTTTCCTTTCCTATCTACTCAATATCTTTATGAGAATCATCAATACACAGATCAATGGTGTCTTTTATCAGGAAATTATTAGGGAACTAACAAGCATTATTCGACAATGAACCACATCTCTACTATTTTGCAGTTGACTGAAAGATGTGGAAAGCATTCTGAACTTACTGGATTTTTTATATTATGAAAAAACATTTGATTTGGTAGAGTAAGATACTACATTAAAGTTCTCTTCCAGAAAGGTGTCTACTCTCCATACATCAAAATCATTCAAGATTCCCAGAAAGATATAACTGAAAGTAACCCTTCATTCATAAACATAATGTAGGGGGCAGATAGGTGATGCAGTGTATATAGCTTCTCAAGTTCAAATCCAACCTTAGACACTGGGTGCGTGACCTTTAACTTGGTTTGCCTCTGTTTCCTCATCTGTAAAATGAGTTGGAAAAGAAAAGGGCAAACCATCTTTGTCAAGAAAACTCTACAAGGGGTCCCAAAGAGTCAAACACGACTAAAGTGGTTAAATAACAACAATAAAAGAGAATAAAACAAGATACATCTCACCAAAGATGTTTACCTTTCTGATGGAGATCCAGTCCCAAGTCCAAGTTGAAGAGGACTCCCTATGGATGGTGAGAGAATGTGCTTCTGTTTGCCAGTGACAGTGTACTGGTGACACCTAGTCCTAGAATATTGTACCATCCTCCCCATATAGTCTATACCTCCTGCTGAGGCCTCTTAAGCAAGAGAAAAGCACCCCTTTCCACCCATTCATTTGATTGATTCCCATAATCCCCAGCCTTCCCATGTCACCTCCTGTAGCACTGTAGTCACTAAGGCCAGACTAAATAAATTAAAGAGAATGTTCAAGAAAGTACTAGAAACATTGACAGAGAAGAAAGGGCAAAGCTTGTGGCCACTGCCAATAACCTCTCCTAACTACAAAGGCTATTAGGTCCCTATTAAAAATAGCTATTGTGGAGGAGCCAAGATGGCGGAAAGGAAGCAGCAACCTCGCTGAGCTCCTCGGTCACTAAGGCTCAAAGGGTGAATCTGAGTGGAAACCGGAGAGACGGAGCCCACTGGAAGACGAAGTGTGGCAGAGTCCAGCCCAGGAGGTTGCCCAGTGTGTCCAGACTGGTCGAGCGCAGAGCGCATGGGGTCTGCACAGCCCAGACCTAAGAGCAGACAAGCAGACTACAGCAGAGAGAACAAAAGCCCCAGCCTGCAGACTTACCGAGGACGAATCACAGTCATCTCTCAGACGGGTAGGATCATTGGAGCCAGGTAGGAGAGTTTGGCCCTCAGTGGAAAGAGCAGCTTCTCTAGCTGCATTCAGCCCCCAGCCTGGAAGTTTAGAAACTGCCTGCCTGTATAATACAGGGGCTGGAATGGCAAAGTAAATTCTAGCTGCTCCAATCCTCCCATCCCTCCTTCATGAAGCAGAAAACCCAAAGATAAGTCTCCCACCCAGATTGAAATCTCAAGTTAATGGAAATAGCCCCAGGCTTGAGAGTCTCCAAGAAGGGGTGTAACTGAGACAGCCAGGAGTCTGAAGAGAAGAGAGGGTGGGGTCCCAACAAGCCCCACCTCTCCTTACCAACAAAAGCCTACTTAGAGCCCAGGGGTATAGAGGCAGAAATCTGAAGTGATCAGATGCACCCATACCTACTCATCTATATCCCTCATTGACTTCCCTGACTTAGCCATAAACTAGCCACCCAGAGGTATTCAAAGTCAAGGATCAGGCCCTAAACTCATAGCCTGAGAAACTAAGAAACAGGAAGTCACAATGGGAAAAAAAGAAGCTGAGAAGGAGAAGGGGAAGGCAAAAAAGTCTATTCAAGCATACTATGCAGGGAAAGAACAACAAAACACTCTCTACCCACACTTGAGACCACAGAAGGAAACATGATCTGATCTCAAGCCCAAATAGCATTCCTGGAGGAGCTTAAGAAAAATTTTAAAGACCAAATCAGGGAGGCAGTGACCAACTTGGAAAAACGTCTCAGTGAAGTAATTGGAGAAAATACCTCCCTAAAAAAGGAACTTCAAAAAATAACTGAAGACCATAATTTGATAAAAATTAGAAACAACCAAATTGAAGCTCAGAATTCTATGATGCAGCAAGAGTCAATCAAACAAAACAAGACGATCGAAAAACTGCAAGAAAATGTAAAATATCTCACTGGAAAAATAATTGACCTAGAGAACAAATCCAGGAGAGACAACCTAAGAATTATTGGTCTACCAGAAAGCCATGATGAAAAAAGCAGCCTAGACAACATCCTCCAAGAGATTGTCAAAGAAAACTGTCCTGAGGTCCTGGAATCAGAAGATAAAATAACTATCGACAGAATTCACTGAACTCCTCCTGAGATCCCAAACTGAAAACTCCAAGAAATATAGTAGCCAAATTCCAGAACTACAAGATTAAAGAAAAAATTCTACAAGCAGCCAAAAAGAAACAATTCAAATATTGAGGAACTACAGTTAGGATCACACAGGACCTAGCAGCTTCTACATTAAAAGAGTGGAGGGACTGGAATTTGATATTTCCTAGGGCAAGAGAGCTAGGACTACAACCAAGGATTAACTACCCGGCAAAACTGAGCATAATCTTCCAGGCAAGGAGATGGTTGTTTAATGAAATAAGGGACTTCCAGATGTTCCTGATGAAAAAGCCAGAGCTCAATGGAAAATTTGATCTCCAATTACAAGACTCCAGAAAGATATAAAAAGGTAAACAAGGGAAACACAGACTCACACATGCATAAGCGCACACACCCACACCCACAAACACACGCTCATTACTTGGGAAGCAACAAGAGCAAAATGTTCACATCCCTATATGTGGAGCTGATAACTGTCAATATTCAAAATCTTTATGATTATCATGACCTTCAAAAGGGTTATACTTAGATAGAGGGTGGGGGTATGAATCCACTAACCTGATGTCTAAAAAAAAAATCCTTTTAAGGGGATCAAAGGTACTGTAATGGGAAAAAGGAAAGGATGAGCTAGGAAAAGGTAAAAGATGCCATCTGAAGGGACATTAAAACACACTATAGAAGAGGGGAAAGAAAGAGGGAGAGGAACATCATTTAAACATTATTCTCACTGGTTCTGATACAAAGAGGGATCAACTTAAATCAGGGAAGTTTAAGATTTTAATGTGAATAGACACATAAATTCATTAAATAGAGGAAAACGAGGGAGGGAGAGGAGCAATGTTTGAAATTTACTCTCATTGGTTTGGAATCAAACGGGGAGTAATTCACTCTGATAAGTATAAAAACTTACTTCGTCCTATAGAAAGCAGAAGGGTAAAGGGGGGTGAAAAAGAGGAGACTAAAGGGGGGGATTAGAAGGGAGGGAAACAGTAATAAAGGGAGAGGGTAGGTTAAGAAGAGGGCTCACTGGGTGGGAACACTGAGGGAGGGGGTGGTCAAAAGAGAAAACTTCAAGGAGGGGAAGGGAGAAGGAGGAAAGAAAAACATAAACAGGGGAGGGAATAGGATGGAGGGGAAGAGACAGATAGTCATTATTACTATGAATGTGAATGGGATGAACTCTCCCATAAAACAAAGGCGGATAGCAGAATGGATTAAAAACCATAATCCTACAATATGTTGTCTACAAGAAACACATTTGAAACAAAGGGATACCCACAGGGTAAGGGTAAAAGGTTGGAGTAAAATTTATTATGCCTCAGCTAAAGTAAAAAAAAAACAGGGGTAGCAATACTTATCTCAGATAAAGCAAAAGCAAAAATAGATCTAATTAAAAGAGATAAGGAAGGAAACTATATCCTACTAAAAGGCACCATCGAGAATGAAGCAATATCACTACTTAATATATATGCACCAAGTGGTATAGCATCTAAACTCCTAGAGGAGAAGTTAAAGGAGTTAGAGGAAGAAATAGATAGCAAAACTATACTAGTGGGGGACCTTAATCTTCCCCTCTCTGAACTCGATAAATCTAACCTCAAAATAAACAAGAAAGAAGTTAAGGAGGTGAATAGAATCTTAGAGAGACTAGATATGATGGATCTCTGGAGAAAACTGAATGGGGATAAAAAGGAATTTACTTTCTTCTCATCAGTGCATGGTACATACTCAAAAATAGACCATGTACTAGGGCATAAAAACCTCACAATCCAGTGCAGAAAGGCAGAAATATTAAGCGCATCATTCTCAGATCATGATGCAATAAAAATTATATGCAATAAAGGGCCATGGAAAAATAGACTAAAAACTAATTGGAAACTAAAAATTTAATCCTAAAAATTGGTGGGTCAAAGAAGAAATTATAGAAACAATCAATAATTTCATTCAAGAGAATGATAATAATGAAACAACATACCAAAATTTGTGGGATGCACTAAAGGCAGTTCTCAGGGGAAGTTTTATATCCCTGAGTGCATACTTAATTAAAGCAGAGAAAAGGGAGGTCAATGAATTGGACATGCAATTGAAAAAGCTAGAAAAAGAACAAATTGAAAATCCCCAATTAAGTACTAAATTAGAAATATTGAAAACCAAAGGTGAGATTAATAAAATTGAAATTAAGAAAACCATTAAATTAATAAATAAAACCAAGAGCTGGTTTTATGAAAAAATCAACAAAATTGATAGACCCTTAGTCAATATGATAAAAAAAAGAAAGAAGAAAACCAAATTATGAGTATCAAAAATAAAAAGGGTGAATCTACCTCCAATGAAGAGGAAATCAAAAAAATAATGAGGAATTATTTTTCCCAATTGTATGCACATAAATATAACAATCTTAGTGAAATGGATGAATATTTACAAAATCACAAGTTGCCCAGATTAACTGAAGAGGAAGTGAATTACATAAATAACCCCATCTCAGAAAAAGAAATCAAACAAGCCATCAATGAACTCCCTAGGAAAAAATCTCCAGGGCCAGATGGGTTCACTAGTGAATTCTATCAAACATTAAAAGAACAATTGATTCCAATACTCTACAAACTATTTGGGAAAATTAGTGAAGAAGGAGTCCTACCAAACTCTTTCTATGACACAAATATGGTACTGATTCCTAAATCAGGAAGAGATAAAACAGAGAAAGAAAATTATAGACCAATTTCCCTTATGAATTTAGATGCAAAAATTCTAAATAAAATATTAGCCAAAAGACTCCAACAACTCATCACAAAAATAATACACTCTGATCAGGTAGGATTCATTCCAGGAATGCAAGGATGGTTTAATATTAGGAAAACCATCGGTATAATTGAGCACATCAACAATAAAACTAGCAGAAACCACATGATCATCTCAATAGATGCAGAAAAGGCTTTTGACAAAGTACAACACCCATTCCTATTAAAAACACTAGAAAGTATGGGAATAAATGGAGCCTTCCTCAAAATAGTTGATAGCATCTATTTAAAACCATCAGCAAGTATTATATGCAATGGGGATAAACTAGAAGCCTTCCCAATAAGATCAGGAGTGAAACAAGGGTGTCCACTATCACCCCTCTTATTCAATCTGGTACTAGAAACACTAGCAGTAGCGATTAGAGAAGAAAAAGAAATCAAAGGAATCAAATTAGGTAAGGAAGTGACCAAGCTATCACTCTTCGCAGATGATATGATGATATACTTAGAGAATCCTAGAGAATCAAGTAAAAAACTACTAGAGACAATAAATAAATTTGGCAAAGTTGCAGGTTATAAAATAAACCCACATAAATCCTCAGCATTCCTGTACATCTCTAATGAAACTCAACAGCAAGAGATAGAAAGAGAAATCCCATTTAAAGTCACTATAGACATTATAAAATATTTGGGAATCTACTTGCCAAAACAAACCCAGAATCTGTATGATCACAACTACAAAACACTTCTCACACAAATAAAAGCAGATCTAAATAGTTGGAAAAATATCAATTGCTCGTGGCTGGGTCGAGCTAATATAATAAAAATGACAATTTTACCCAAACTAAACTATATATTTAGTGCCATACCAATCAATTTACCAAAAAACTACTTTCTAGAGTTAGACAAAATAGTAACAAAATTTATTTGGAAAAACAAACGGTCTAGAATATTAAGGGAATTAATGAAAAGAAACGCTAGGGAAGGTGGACTAGCTATGCCAGATCTTAATCTGTATTATACAGCAGCAGTCGTCAAAACTGCTTGGTACTGGCAGAGGTCTAGAGTAGTGGATCAATGGAATAGATTAGGTGCAGGAGACCCAGCAGTTAATGAATATAGCAATCTATTGTTCGATAAGCCCAAAGACCCCAGTTTTTGGGATAAGAATGCACTATTTGACAAAAACTGCTGGGAAAACTGGAATACAGTATGGCAGAAACTGGGCATAGATCATTATCTAACACCATATACCAAAATCAAGTCCAAATGGGTGCATGATCTAAGTGTAAAGGATGATACTGTAAGTAATTTGGGAAAGCAAGGAATAGTTTATCTGACAGATCTGTGGAGAGGGGAAGACTTTAGGACCAAACAAGAATTAGAGAGCATTATAAAATGCAAAATGGATAATTTTGATTACATTAAATTGAAAAGCTTCTGTACAAACAAAGCCAATGTAACCAAGATCAAGAGGGAGGTGGGAAATTGGGAAAGAATTTTTACAACTTATGTCTCTGATAAAGGACTCATCTCTAAAATTTATAGAGAATTGAACCAAATCTATATGAATACAAGTCATTCCCCAATTGATAAGTGGTCAAAGGATATGAACAGGAAATTTTCAGAGAAAGAAATTAAAGATATCTATAAGCATATGAAGAAATGCTCTAAATCACTATTGATTAGAGAAATGCAAATCAAAACAACTCCGAGATACCACATCCCTCCAGTCAGATTGGCTAAGATGACAAAACAAGAAAGTGACAAATGCTGGAGAGGATGTGGACGAATTGGAACACTAATACATTGCTGGTGGAGTTGTGAACTTTTCCAACCATTCTGGAGAGCAATCTGGAATTATGCCCAAAGGATTATAAATAACTTCATACCCTTTGACCCAGCCATACCACTTCTAGGGTTATATCCCAAAGAGATCATAGAAGTGGGAGGAAGACCCATATGTACAAAAATATTTTTAGCAGCCCTTTTTGTGGTTGCAAAGAATTGGAAACTGAAGGGGTGCCCACCAATTAGGGAATGGCTAAACAAGTTGTGGTATATGAATGTAATGGAATATTATTGTGCTATAAGAAATGAAGAGGTGACGGATTTCATAATTACCTGGAGAGACTTATACAAACTGATGCTGAGCGAGAAGAGTAGAATCAGAAGAAATCTGTATACAATCACAGACATACCATATCTGTGATGACCAAATATGACAGACTGGACTCTTTTCAGCAAAGCAGTGATATAAGTTAATCCCGAAAGACTCAAGAAAGTGAGAAATGCGCCATCCAGAGATATAACTAGAAAGAACTGAACCTGAATCCTGATGGAAGCAAACTAAATGATCTTGTTCTTTTCATTGTTTGGTTTTATTTCTTCCTTACCATCTTTCATCCCACCTAGTACAATACGCCTTTATAATTGGAATAATGTCTAATATGAATGCATTTGCAGATCATATACTGGACTATATGCTGTCGTGTGGGGAGGGGGGAGGGAAGTAAAGGAAATTTGAAAATCAAGGAACTATGGAATTGAAACTTGTTAACTGAAACTAAACTAATAAATTAATTTAAAAAAATAGCTATTGTAAGTATTGTCCCTACTTTAAAGATAAGGAAATAGACCAAGAGATAAAGTGATTTACTTGAGGCCACTCAGCTAGAAGGTAGCAGAGTAGAATCCAGGCCTTCTCACTAGAAAGCTAATTTTTTTTCCAGTATACTTAAATGACCAATGTTCTATAAAGTCCCTTCTGGCTCTGATATTTTATAATTCTGTGATTTTTTTTAAGTGACTTGTTCTATGACCCCATGAAAGTCACTTGAGTTGAATTTCCTCATCAGCATAAAAGGGGAAAGTTGGGTGAACTCCACCATGAATTTAAAATTTCCAAGGCAAAGAAATGAACCTGGAGAGTACAGGCTGTATACAGTTAACCTTAATTTGTTTTTCCGTGCAAGTAGAAGCTGTTGTCTGGACTAAAGCTACTTGGTTAACCTTGCTCATGAGGGACAAGGTAGGCCATTGGATTCTTGCCTTCACACTCCATTCCTTAATCTTTATTTGTACAGCTAATGGGCAGAAGAGAAAAGGAGTGGATAGAATCAAGGCCTGGGTCAACGCTAGACAAAGCCTTACTGAGTGTTTTATGACAGGAGATCATAGAATTTGGAGTTAGAAGATACTATAGAAATGATATACTCCAACCCCTTTCTCATGAGTGTCTAATAAAGGCTAAGTAATTGACTTAAGGACACATAGATAATAAATGGCAGAGTCAGGATTGGAACCTAGGTCTTCCAACTCTAAATATGATGTTCTTTCACTACCCTGTTGAGTGACTCAAATAGATTTGTGATCTCATCAATTTAGATGCCCCCTCCAATGATAATAATAATAGAAATTAATGTTTGTCATTTTTATTAAGTTTAATTAATTAATTATTTTTATTAATAATAATAATAATAATTTTAAAACAACAATAATTGGTACATGATGATGATAATGTTGGTGATATGTGGTAGATGGCTCAGTGGATAGAATCCAGGATTTGGAGTCAGAAAAACCTGAGTTCAAATCCTGCCTCAGATACATATTAACTATATTACTGTGGGCAAGCCACCTAATCTCTATTTGCCTCAGTTTCCTCATCTGTAAAATGGGGATAACAAGAGCATCTACCTCCCAGGGTTGTTGTGAAGATTAAATCAGATAAAATTTATAAAGTTTAGCACAATTCCTAGCACATAGTAGGCACTTAATCAATGTATGTTTCCCTTCTCTAATGATAATAATAACAACAATAATGATGGCATGGCAATGATAATACACGGCAGAGTGGATAGAGCACTGAGTTTGGAGTCAGGAAAACCTGAGTTCAAATCCAGCCAAAGTTTTCTGAACCTTTCCTGGCCTCAGTTTCCCTATCTATAAAATTAGTATTGAAATTAGCACCCACCTCATGGAACATTATGAGGATCTAAGTAGATAACATATGTAAAGTGCTTTGCAAACCTCAGTGTGCCATGTAAATGATGGTTATCCACCAATGCATGTCTGCCCTCTGCAACACTCATCTATGTCTTCCCCTCTGTAGATGGGGAAAGTTGGGCAGGGCGTTGTGGAAGGGGCCAGGAAGTGGTCCATTTACTGGGAGCCCTCCTTAATTTCTCTTAACAGTGCCAGGATATCAGTGGAGCACACAAGCTGCCTGGTGCCTGTCCCTCCCTAGACTAGTCATTGACCAACCATCTTGTTTTTCAACCCAACCTTTCTTTTTTGGTCACATGCTTTTTGCTCCAGCTCTTTGTAGTCCCTTATTTGTGTTACAGACCGATCAAACTCATCAAACACTTCCCTATCACCCTTGGATGCTACCCAATTAAAATTTTTGGGATACTGTAATATTTCCTGATCCACAAGCATATTATCAACCCTGGTAAAATATTGGCATTGAAGATATCAGGCTTCATTCCAGGGAGAAATTTTGGGTCATTTAAAGGAGTTCTGAAATTTCCCATCAGCAATCCCGCTTTCTTTCCTCTGCCCACTTAATTCCATACCTTTCTCATTGTTCATTTGCAATGCTGTCCAAGGTGTATGTATATAGATGGGTTAGCTCTCTATGTTATTCATCTATTTATTTGCATGTTACAGTCTGAATAATGGGTATTATTGGTACACTTAGCTTTTCCCATGTGGGTGATTAGGCTAAACTCTTTTGGGTGGTTATAGATCTTATCTGAGAGGCTCTGCAATATTCCAGGGCATGCAGTAGCCAGTATCATGTCCTTTGTATAAAGGTACATTCTACTCCTGGGGAATTCCTCTTCAACTTGGACTCTGCCCTAAATTTCTTCCATGACTATGATGAATACTTTTAGTGAGTATATGTCCCTTTGTTTTGTGCCTTACCTGATATTAATAATTAATATAAGGGAAGGAGAAAGAAAGTAAGCATGTATTAAGTGCCTATTATGTGCCAAGCACTCTTAAGTGCTTTACAAATATCTCATTTGGTCCTTACAACAGAGGTCAATGCTATTATTATCTCTTCAATTTACAGTTGAAGAAACTGAGGCAGACAGAGCTTTCCCAGGGTCACTCTGCTGGTAAGTGTCCAAGGCCAGGTTTGAACTCGGGTTTTCCTGACTCAAATGAGATTATTTTTGGTGTTATATTTTTTCAAGGAATCCTGAATAATTTTGATGAATTTATGAGACAAACCTTGTTGGAAAAGAGCTTTTAAGGTAGTGTTTTGCTCTATAGAATTAAATGCTTTTCTATAATCAAGCAACAGCCATAGTGGGATCTGGTATCCTCTTCATTTTTTAGTAAGTTGTGTGACAATTAAAATGTGGTCTACTATGAAATCAATATAGAAAGCTAACCTTCAACATTCTTACAATTGCATCACCTACAGAGCACATCTCCTCTAAGTACACTTTGTCTACTTTAGCTGCTCTTTATGTCATTATTTTTGTTAGTGGTGCCTCTCCTTTACGAGCACTTCCAGAACTGCTGGTGAAAGGGTATTGTTATAAAATATATTTGCAGGGTTTTTTTTTCAATTTTCTTCTACTTCTTATCAACCTACTTCTATTTCCCTCCTTAACAGCCTTTGGGATGACTTTGCTGACTTGGGTCTCTCATCAAATGTTCTTCAAACTGGCTTTTACCATCCACTATTTATGATTTTTTTCAAATGCTTTATTAACTTCTGGTTTACATCATTCATTTCTGCCAGATTTTGAGTTACAATTTCCCCCATTTCCCCCCTACCACCACCCCAAAATATCAGTCCCATAGGATATCCCCTCATCCAGTCTGCTCTCTCCTATATCTTCTCCCATACCCCCTTTGACTTTCCCAGTAGGGCATGGTAGATCTCTATGGCCCAATGTCTGTATATCTTATTTCCCAATTATATGTAAAATAGTATTAATAATACTATTTATATATTTTTAAACATTTGATTTTAAAACTTTGAGTTCCAGATTAATTCCCTTCCTCCCTTGTCACCCAGCCTTACTGGGAAGATAAGCAATTCAGTATATGTTGTACATGTGTAGCTATGCAAAACAATACCATAGTAGATATATTGTAAAAGACTGACTACATTTCCCTCCCTCCTATCCTACCTACCACTTGTTCTATTCTCTACTTTGATCCTGTCCCTTTTCAAAAGTGGGTGCTTCCAACTTCCCTCCCTCCAAGGCTGCCCTCCCTTCCATCATCCCCCCTCTCATCCCCTTCCCCCCTACTCTCCTGTAGGGTGAGATATCCTATTTAGTATGTATGTCATTCTCTCTCTGAGCCAAATTCAATGAGAATAAGGTTTTGCCTTTTTGCATTCCTGTTCTTCCCCTCCATTGTAACCATTTTCCCTTGCCTCTTCTATATGAGATAGTTTACCCCTGTCTGTCTCTCCTCATCTCCTCTCATTATATTCCTCTCTCACCTCTTAATTTCACCTTTTAAGTATCATCCCTTCCTATTAAATTGGTCCTGTGCCCTCTATCTATGTATATCTGTAAACATATATACACACATTCACATATGTATTCATATGCCCATATACCCTTCTTCAAAGAGTTTCATACTGAGAAAAGTTTCATCAGTTACAGTTATCATTTTTCCATGTAGGAATGTAAATAGTTCAACTTTGGTAATATCCTTATGATTTCTTTTCCCTGTTTGCCTTCTTGTGCTTCTCTTGCTTCTTGTATCTGAATGTCAGATTTTCCTTTCAACTCTGGTTTTTTTCATCAAGAATACTTGAAAGTCCTCTATTCCACTGAATGTCCATATTTTCCCCTGAAACATGATACTCAGTTTTGCTGGGTAGGTGATTCTTGGTTTTAATCCCAGCTCCTTTGACCTCCAGAATATCATATTCCAAGCCCTTTGGTCCCTCAGTGTAGAAGCTGCCAGATTCTGTGTTATCCTGATTGTGTTTCCACAATATTGAAATTGTTTCTTCCTGGCTGCTTGTAATATTCTCTCCTTCATCTGGGAATTTTGGAACCTGGCTATAATATTCTTAGGAGTTTTCTTTTTGGGGTCTTTTTCAGGAGGTGATCAGTGGATTCTTTCAACCTCTTTTCAACGGCTCATCAGTGGCTTCTTGCCCTGGGGGCAAAAGCCGACACACTCCCAACTACTGGATCCCAAAGTCCACACTGCACTGACCTCTCACTTTGTCCTTCACATCTATGTTTTGGTAATTCTGGAAAGCACCACAGCTGCTGGTGATCTGAAGTCTCTCCACCTGGTGGTTGGTCAGGCCTTCCCTGGGGCTAAAACCTCTGGCTTGTGTGTGCCAGGGTCAGCTGCCAAAGCGCAATGCTGGCCGATTCCTGCTGGCCTGCTGGGCTGTCCTCAGTGGGAGGTTAGCTTCTCTGTGTCATTTTGTGGGTTCTTAGCTCCAAAGTTTGTTCAGAGTCCCCTTTTACATGAATTAGAGGTGGTGGGAGCCAGAGCTGTGTGGAGATCCTGTTTCTACTCCACCATCTTGACTTCCTACCACCTACTACTTATTTCTGTTTTACAAAGTAATACTGTTTACCATCTTCTATCATCCCTTTTATAAGACTTTGCCAATGATCTTATATTCTAAACCAGTATTCCCCTTGATAGCCATCAATCTTCTCTTGGCAAGTAAGGTAAATGTTTACTCATTGACTCCTCATTATGACACACTGATTTACATTGCTTAAAAATCTACATGAAATCACTGCAGTCAGTCAGTTAATAAGCATTATTAAACACTTGTTATGTGTCAGACATTGTGCTAAGCACTAGGGATACAAAAAAAGACAAAAGATAGTTCCTGCCCTCAAGGTTCCCACAGTCTATTGGAAGAGACAACATGAAACAACAAAGAAGCTATATACAGCATGAACTGGGGATCATCAACAGAAGGGAAACCATTAAAGAGATTCAAGAAGGGCTTTGACTTGAAGGAAGCTAAGGAAGCCAGGAAGTAGAAGGAGGAGGATATTCCAGGTGTGAAGAACTGCCAGAGAAAATGCTCTGAATCTGGACATGGAATATAGACAACATCTATGTCATTTCTTCCATCTATATCATATTCTTTTGCCTGAAGACAATTTAAATAAGCCAGTATTGCATTGTTTTAATTTCACCTTACATTTTTTTCTAATCTAAAAAAATTCCTTCTAGCTCTATACTCATTCTGAATTTTCTCTAATAGGTCAATTGATGGTTTGACTCTACACAAACAGCCGATTCCCCCAACAGGAAGAGGTTCTTTTTCTGTCTGTTAGCTTGTAAGTTCCTTGAAGGCAGGGACTGTCCTTTTGCCTCTTTTTGTATACATAATACTTAGTACAGTGTCTGGCACATAGTCGGTACTTGATAATTGTTTATTGATCGAATGTCGTAAGTTTCATTTTTTATGATTTGCGTGCTTACAATGTCCAATGCCTTCTAAACACTTTTCTCAAAAAATGCATTCATTATATATAGTCACAAGGCTTCTTTGTAGTCTATAGGTCTTTGCCCTCTCTCATTCCATATTCCCAATCCATGTTTTCTGATACATTTCTCATCATACCAACCCCCATTCCTACCTTTGTACTGAAGTTGCTGAGTATCAAAGTATATTCTGATTTAATTTGGATGGTCTTATCAAGTTCTCCATAAAATTTCTCTATTCATCCTCTGGAACAGATGTTGGTCCACAAGCTGTAATTATTTTCATGGCAGTCTTTTTTTTGCAAATACTTATCACAAGCACTATAATTACATATTGCAATATATATTTTACTGCTTGATCAGGCCAAATATTTCATGAAATTTCTGTTGCCTTTGGTATTCCAATCAAACCAACCCCTCTAATTCCTTTGTTTGCTTCTCACCAACACTGTGAGCCATCTGTCCATTTAGCTGGTTTGGTTTTGTTGGTAGTGGGCATATTAAGAGTGATACGATTTGGTTCCTCCAGTGGTATGTTTACGTATTAGCAATAGGACCAGGTTCTCACATTTATAGACCCAACAACTATGTTAAAGTTTAAAAAAACTTATCCCCTTCTACCCTCTATGTCTACCCCCTGCACCATTCACTGCAGAATGGGGCTGCATGGTGCCCGACAATCGTTTTGTATGTTTTAAAAATGGGTGTCCATAGCCAAATAATTCATCACCAACTGGTTAGCCTACATCCTCTAACTAAAAACCAACATTCTTTTTTCTGACTATAAGCTCCTATCCATTCTTCCATATGCCTCCTTCTTTACCTACCTGTTGTTTGTCCTCATCAAGACCTCCAATTCCTCTACTCCCTCAGTACTTTTTCAAGCCATACACATTCTTTGACTTTTCGCCCTCTGCAATCTTGACTGTATAGTTAGCCAACTCAAAAGTACACTGTCATCTGCTTTGGAATCTCTTCTTTTTTGTCCTATTGCCATTCTTTGTCATTGTTCAGTCATTTTTCAGTTGTGTCTGACTTTGTGACGCTATTTGGGGTTTTCTTGGCAAAGATAATGGTGTGGTTTGTCATTTACATCCACCTATTATCACTTGTCCCTTGACAAAATCTCAGTCCTGGAGGACTGATGCCCCTTCCATTACTACTCATATGGTCCCTAAAAGGAGCTAGAGGAAGTCACTACTCTGCTAACTTTGTTATCCAACTTCAACTGTGCCCTGACTGCAGCAAAGCAATTCTTTTATCCTTCCCTCATTGATTCCCTGTCTTATTCTCCACAAAGATTTTTCCAAACTTTCTTTTCTCTCCTCAAGATTCCCATATCATTATTCTCACCTCTCTCTAAGCTGATAATCTTGCCATTTCTCATAAATTCTCTCTTCTTCCATTCTTTTCATGTCAAAATCCCTTGACATTATATCCTACCCTCTCTTCCTTGCTCCTAGTCTCTGACAATGAGGAGGCATCTTTTCTTGCCAAAGCCAACATGTGCCCCTGATCCCATTCTTTCCTGTCTTCTCTAGAAGACTGCATCCTCAATTATTCCATCTATTTCTAATCTTAAATTTCCCCCCCACCATTCCATCTACTTGCTCTTTACCTGTGTCCTTCAAATATGCCTAAGCCTCCCACTTCCCTAAAACATTTTCACTAGATCAGAGGTTCCCAAACTTATTTGGCCTACCACACCCTCTTTTTTTGGAGGGAGAAAGGCAGGGCAATTGAGGTTAAGTGACTTACCCAAGGTCACAAGGCTAGTTTTTGTAGCAATTGACTAAGTGCAGATTTGAACTCAGGTCCTTCTGACTCCAGGGCCAGTGCTCTATACACAGTGCCACCTAGCCGCCCCCAACCACCCCCTTTTCAAAAAAAATTACTCAGCACCCCTGGAAATATACTTTCTATAATCCTTTAATGATTTTTTTAATTCATCATTTCAAAAAATATAATTTTTTGAATGATGCATCTTAAATTTAATAACTTATTGTAAATGTGTGTGGGGTTTTTCTGCATTAAAATTTTGATGACACAATATTGCTCTGTGTAACTATATGGTATTGTATTGTAAAGAAGTCATTACACACACATATCCCTGCTGTTGCATGCTGAATTTCCCAACAAGATGCAACGTGCTCACCTGCCAATACTTGCTTGTTAAGACCTGTCAGCAGAATTGACCACTGATGGGTTATAACTTGCATTTTGTGTGTTTATTTGGAGAATAATGTCATCACTATGACTTTGACTCTGTTACGCAACAGATAAAACATGTATGAACAGTTTTTCAAAATTTTCTCATCTTCATTTCTTTTGTTATACTTCCACTGTCCCCTTATTTTTATTCAATGCCCCTCCCCTGTTGCACCCAAGGCTACTACCACCACTCCCTGGATCATTCCAGCACCCTGTAGGGGTCAATATTGCCCACTTTGGGAACCTATGCACTAAATCTTGTTATCCCCTGAAGACATGTCATATATCATATATATATATATATATATATATATATATATATATATAAATAGCCTGTATTTCTTCCCTATTTCTCAAACTCCTAGTAAAAACTCTTTACGCTCATATATCCACTTTTTCTCCTCTCATTCACCCTTTAACCCTTTGCAATCTAACTTCTGACTTCTTCATTCAAACTGTTCTCTCTAAAGTTATCGATGATTTCTTAGTGGCCAAACTGATGGTCTTTTTTTCATCCCTCACCCTCATTAATCAATCTGTTGGATTTGACCCTGTTGATCACCCACTCCTGGATACTCTCTTTTTTTTGTGACTAATAATACCCTCTCCTGATTTTTCTCCTACATATCTAATTTCTTCTTCTCCTCCTCCTCCTCCTTCATCTCCTCCTCCTCCATCTCCACCTCCACCTCCTCATCCTACTCTTTCTCCTCGTCCTCCTCCTCGTCCTCCTCGTCCTCCTCTTCCTCCTTCTCCTTCTCCTTCTCCTTCTCCTTCTTCTTCTTCTTCTTCTTCTTCTTCTTCTTCTTCTTCTTCTTCTTCTTTTTCTTCTTCCTTTGCTGATTCATCATCCATATAATACTTCTTAACTGTGGGTATTCTTCAAGGATTAAGATTAATTGGAATTATTAGGCTTCTGTTCTGGGTAGTGATTAACTCAGGTTGATCCACTGATAATTTAGCTTCCATAATGGAATGAAATGTGGTAGGTCATTCAACAGTTAACAAAAATAGATTTATGTGGCTAGTCAATAAGGATAGGCACTGACACCCAGGGTTGATTCAGCTGAGCAAAGCTCCCTTGCCTGAACCCTTCAACGTAATCTACCAAGATCACCCAATCTTGTCATTATCCTTGACTCCTCAATCTTCCTCACTCCACATGATTTGGCAAAATCTCGCCATTTTTACACCCATAAAATCTTTCTCATCTGTCCCATTCTCTCCTCATATAGTTGTTACCTTGGCCTGGGCCCTTATTACTTATCACCTAGATTATTGGACTACTTTCCAAATTGTTCTCCTTTACTCAGGTCTCTCCCCACTTCAGTCCATCTACCACATGCTGCCAAAGTGAATTTCTTAAGTATAATTTTGACCATGTTACTTCCCTACTCAATACATTCCAGCAGCTTCCTGTTATCTCTCAAATCTGTCAGTCAGTCAGCAAGTATTTATTAAGCAACCTTCAGTGTGTGACACTATGCTAAGTACTGGGCTTACAAAAGACGGTCCATTCTCTAAAGGAGTTCACAGTATAAGGTGGGGAGACTATGTACAAATAAGCTATAAAGAGGATAAATTAGAGATAATCAGCACAGGAAAAGTGCTCACATTAAGGATGATAGGGAAAGACTTCTTGTAGAAGATGGGATTTTAGCTGGGACTTAAAGGAAACCAGGAAGAAGAGACAAGATAGAGAATTCCAAGCATGGGGAACAGCCAATGAAAATGCCCAGAGCCAGGAGAAGGAACCTTATAGAAACTTGTGCAGCAAGAAGGCTAATGTCATTGGATTGCAGAGCGTGTGTGTGTGTGTGTGTGTGTGTGTGTGTGTGTGTGTGTGTGTGTTTGTGTGTGTGTATGTGTGTGTTTGTGTGTGTTGTATGTGTATGTGTTGGGGGTAGAGGAAGGGAGCAGGGAGTCAGGCATAAGAAGACTGGAAGGGTATTAAGGGAAAATGTTATGGGGGGATTTGAATGCCTAAGAGAGGGTTTTATATATAATCCTGGAGATGACAGGTGAATACTGGATTTTATTAAATGGGGGTCACAGTATGTATGGCATGGTACGACCTGCTTTTTAGGAGAATTAATTTGACAACTGAGTCGCAGATAGACTGAAAGACTGGAGCAGGACAAGACTACTGTCATAGTCCAGGCATGAGGTGAAGGAGGCATGCACTAGGATTGATGCAAATGCCAGAGGATAGAATGGATATGGTCTGGGGGTAGGCGGTGGAGCAAGAGTCTGAGTGACTGGGAGGATGGTGGTAACCCCATCATTAATATGGAATTTTGGAAAGGACGAAGGATTGGGGGAAAGATCATGAGTTCAGTTTATGGTTTATTGAGTTTATGATGTCTGCTGGACTCCAGTTTGAGATGCACAATAGTAAGCTAAGTAAGCTGAATCTGGAGTTCAGGAGACAGATTAGCACTGAATAAATAGATCTGAGAATCATTAGCACAAAAATGACCACTGAATCCTCTGAGGTCACCAAGTGAAATAGTACCTAGGGAGAAGGGACCTGAGTAGTACCCACCATCAGCAGTCATGACTTGGAAGATGATCCAGCAAAGGAGACTGAGAATAAGAGGTTAGACAGCTAGGAGAAGAACAGGGTAGACTGGTGTTACACAAGCCTAAAGAGAATATCATAGAGAGAAAGGTGATTGACAGTGTTAAAGGCTGTAGAGAGAGGAGGAAAGATATGGGTTGAGAAATACCATTAGATTTGGAAATTAAGAGACCATTGATAACTTTGGGAAGAGCAGTTTCGGGGTGGCTAGGTGGCGCAGTGAGTACAGCGTTGGCCCTGGAGTCAGAAGGACCTGAGTTCGAATCCGGCCTCAGACACTTAACGCACACACAAACAAAAACCTAGCTGTGTGACCTTGGGCAAGTTACTTAACCCCAATTGCCCTCAAAAAAAAAAAAGAGCAGTTTCAGTCAAATGTAAATTCTTTGTTTAACTTTTAAAGTCCTTCAGAACTTTGCTGCCAACCTACCCTTCCAGCCTCTTTGTCCATTACTTTACCTTCTACACTCTACCAATCAACCAAACTGACCTCTCTGCTTCATATACAACACTTTTTTCTCCCAATCTCCATGTTGTTGTTGAGACATTCTTTAGTTGTGTCTGACTCTTCATGACCCTATTTGGGGGTTTCCTGCCAAAGATACTGGAGTGGTTTGCCATTTCCTTCTCCAGCTCATTTTACAGAAGAGGAAACTAAGGCAAACAGGTTTAAGTGACTTGGCCAGGGTCACACAGCCAGTAATTATCTGAGGCTGCATTTGAATTCAGGACGATGAATCTTCCTGACTCCAGGCCTGGCACTCTATCTACTGCCCCAAAAGTTTCTTCCTTGACCAGGAACTGAACCCTGCCTATGATGACTAGGCCTCCAGGACCTTCATTAATTGTCCCATACCTGGAATATGACTTTCTCTTCATTTCTACTTCATTGAATTCTTTCCGTCCTTTAAGACAACAATACCAGCTTCTACATGAATCTTTTCCTTATCTCAGTGTCCTTTTTCCTCAAATTACCTTGTATTTAACTACTTTGAATTTATTCTTCTTATACTTATTCTGTTTATAATTACACAGAACAAATCTAAGTTGTTCCTGTATCTCCATTAGAATGTGAACTCCTTGAGAGCAGGAATTACTTTATTCATGGGCTCTCAAGCACCAAACAAAGTTCTTGGCACATAAAAGGCACTTAGGTTTTGATGTACCAATTGATTGGTAAATTGGTTCATATTTAGAAAGTTGGTTAATTCTAAGAAAACAAACTCAATTTGTTTCCAGGACTACTCTTGAAATGTTTGTGAGAATAGAACCTGCTAGAGCATGGGTTCCATTAGCGTAGCCTTCAAGAACTGAACATCACTGTTATACCATGTTGAAGCATCATAGTAGGATTTGGTGAAGATCTGAGTTATAATATTTAAATCATTTGTTTATGAAATTCAGAGATCATACAGACATAGCTGAAAGGGACCTTAGAAATCAAGAGATATAAATATATTTCCTATAGCCATCTTTGTATTCAGAATTAGGGAGGCAAAATTAGTGTCTGCTAAATTCACTGAATTGAATTGAACTAAATACTTTGCTCACTCCTCTTTCTGGCTCTCCTACCCTTTTAAGCCAAATTCATTAAATAAATGAGTAATTATGATTAATTGTTTTAATGAGTCCAGGAAGGCACAGAGATACACAGTCCAAATTCCTCATTCTCTTAAAAGTTTCCAAAGATATCTCACCTAATGTCATTAAACTAATTCTTTGAAATCATAACATTAAGTGAAACAATATTATAAGAGGCAGTTAATTCCACAAGAATAATGTTTATCCACACACCATAAGCAATATGACAAAAGTAAGTAGCCCAGTCAACAGTTGCTCACCAGTAATCTAGAGTATTTCAGCTTATTCGTTAAAGCAGTCAAGAAGAATTTATTTAGCACCTACTGGGTCAGGCACTGTGATAAGTGATTGGGATACTAAGAAAAGCAAAAGAGAGTTCCTTCCCTCAGGGAACTCACAATCTTATGAAGGATACAAGAAGCAAATAAATATGTACAAACAACTATGTATATGAAATAGGAAATAATGGAGGAAAGGCGCTAGAATTAAGAAGGATTGGGATAGAAGGTATGGTTTTAGTAGGGACTTGAAGGAAGCAAGAGATGAGAAGGCAGAGCATTCTAGGCATGGAAGACACCCATAGAAAATGTTCTGCAGCCAAGGGATGGAGTTTCATGTGCAAGGGAAAGAAAGAGTACAAGTGCCCACTGGATGGAAAGGTTATGTGCAGAGCTGGAAAAGTGAATGTGTGTGTTTAGGGAGAGAGGGATGGAGTTAAATGCCCTACAGAGGATTTTGCCTTTGATCTTGGAGGTAATAGGGAACCACTGAAGTTTACTGAATATGGGGAAGCCAGGTGGTGCATGGTTGGACCAGCTCTTCAAGAAAAATTATTTTGGCAACTCAATGGAGGATGGACTGAAGTGAAGAGAAACTTGTGGCTGGACAACTAGACAGCAGCAGGCTTTTGTAGTAATGCAGGAATTGTGATAAGGATCTACATGAGGGTGGTGGCAGTATCAGAGGAGAAAAGGGGGAATATTTTGCATCACTTCATATAAGTCTTTCCCTTTCATCATGTCTTATGGAACAATAATACTCTATTGCAGGAGAAAAGGGGAAATATTTTGGATCACTTCATATAAGTCTTCCTAGTTTCCCTTTCATCATTTCTTATGGAACAATAATACTCTATTGCACTCATTTCCATAATTTGTTCAGGCACTCCCCAGTAGATGGGGAATTATTTTCTACTACCTTGCTACCAAAAAAAAAGAGCATCTATAAAGATATTTGTCCAGAGGATCTATAAAGATATTTGTCCATCACAGGTTCTGACAAAAAAAAACAACCAAGAACTTTTTAGTACATTCAATTTAGTTTTTTAAGGCTTTCGTGGATAACTTGAAATATAAAGATGAAGAATGAATTTCTAAATATTCTCAAGTGCCATATATGTAGTTGACAATATTTGTTGAATATTATATATTGACATTTTCTGCTTGCAGTGGGTGATAGCAATAATATAGCTCACATTCATATGATGCTTTAAGGTTTACAGAGTGCTTTGAATACATGATTTCATCTGATCCTCACAACTCCATTTAAGATAGTTGCCTTTTGGACTTCTCCATTGGGATGTCCAAATCAATCTTTTTAAACTTTTCCTGCTCTAAACTTTCCAGTTTTTTTCAAGGACAGAACCGATACAGAATGAAGTGAGCAGAACCAGAACAATGTAAGTTATCCCTTACACACCGTGACTTTCCCCATCACAGTTTCGATATATTTTGGGTCAATAGAGCCTGGGTCAGCATAAGAAACTAAATGGGCATTTGGGGGGAATTTTGCAGAATTCTCAAATGATGCACAAGTGAAGGCTAACAGATGACACAGAAAAAGTTTAGAAACTCAGAAATGCATAAAATATATTTATGGTATTGTATAATATCAATCCGCATTTTATTAGCAGGTACTTTAAACACCCCATAAAGGAAAAAGAAAAAAATTCAAACTTCTCTGGTATGAAGAGGGGGCCAAAATTTTTTACTGGATTTTCCAGAGCGGGTGGGGATGCCATGCCCCTAAACCCCATGATGTAGAAAGAATAATTATATACAATACCAGTCTACCCAGGTTGGAGCTCAGAAATGTTAAGTGACTTACCCAGGGACACACAGGAAGTGTATAAAACAGCAACAAGCCTATGTCTTCACAATTATCTGCCTAATAACATTTTGATATAC
The DNA here is from genome assembly GCA_011680675.1 of Gymnobelideus leadbeateri. Lineage (NCBI taxonomy): Eukaryota > Metazoa > Chordata > Mammalia > Diprotodontia > Petauridae > Gymnobelideus > Gymnobelideus leadbeateri. The sequence goes on from WOXC01008115.1 coordinate 366,421, forward strand.
ACTCTGTTGCAGACCATAGAAGGAGTTCTAACTCCTTCAGTTGAAGGAGAACCAGACAGAATGAAGTATTTATTTATTTCATTGCCTTCTATTCCCCTTCCATTGCCACCCCCCCCCCCACAAACACACAATCCTACTTCTCTCCTGCCTAAGCACTTGTTCCATTTTTAGGGGAAAATAAGGAAAAATTCCTCCTACATAATTTCTTTCTCCTCTCTTTTCTTCTGATGCCTCATCTTAGTATGAAGGAGACCCTGGGGTTTTTAAGGCTATGCTAGTAAAATTAACTCTGGCAGGTAGTAACAAGGAAGGAAGGGAAGGGAAGGGAAGGGAAGGGAAGGGAAGGGAAGGGAAGGGAAGGGAAGGGAAGGGAAGGGAAGGGAAGGGAAGGGAAGGGAAGGGGAAGGGAAAGGAAGGAAGGAAGGAAGGAAGGAAGGAAGGAAGGAAGGAAGGAAGGAAGGAAGGTAAGGAAAGGAGAAGGGAAAGAGGCAGAAAGAAAAAAAGAAAGAAGGGAAAGAGGAAGGGAGAGAAGGAAGAATGAATGGAAGGAAGGGAACAAACATTAATAAAGGACCTGTTATGTGCCAGACACTGTGCTAATCACTTTATAAATATGAAGAGTTCATGTATAGCCTGTTGGTCATCAGAGGGTTGCACCAGGTTGCCCTATACAGGCTGCTGAATTTTTCTGCCATAACAACTCATTAAATCATAGAGAGGTTACAATGAGCAAGGCAAGAGGGAAGACCCACTCTGACAAATCACTGATCCTTGAAGTATTGGCTATAATCTCCCAGAATCCTGCCACTTGATGCAAATACTTTTTTTTAAATTTGTTTCAAATAACATCTATGGCTGCCAGCAAAGGCTCTTTGGGAGCTTTAAAACAATCAATCAGTTTCACAGCTGGGAGCACCTTACTTAGGGAATTTCCTTAGAGGATACTTTGCATAGACTACTGCACTTTGTCCTCCAAGAGTAACCAAAGTAAATTAAATTGGCAACAGACAGTACCCAACTGCTGGCAACTGGCTAAGCTAGAAGAAGAGAGCCAACGCTTAATCCCATACTCCTCTCTATCCTGAACCCAAACTGTCACCCTTTCCCAGTTTCATATCTGTCTCCCTCTCACCTTACTTGAATAATAATAGAGGGCCAGGTATGACCAACAGTTACTTTGATAACTATCTCTGAGCTGACTTGTTCAAGGAATAAGTCTGGAGTTTGGGCTTTTTTTGTTGTTGTTTTAGTTTTTTGCTGGGAACCAAAGTACCATCAAAATAGGAAACAGCCTGCAGTGTCTTCCCCTCCCTTAGAACTCTGGGCACTTAAGCTCCACATTTGACACTTGAAAAGAAAGAAAATCCTAAATGTAAACACTACTTTTCAGTCACTTTGCATGCCCTCTCCCGGGCACTCTTGCAAACATGCAAAACACAGAGACACCTTCACAAAGTCTCCATTGTAATTCTTTGCTTTTAAGTCTTTCTCTATCCAAACCAAGAATGGTGACAGACCAGAACCCACATGTCTTCAAGGAAAACTGGGAGACCATTCTAGTAAGTATGGTATATACTTTATTAAATAGTTTTGAAAATTTTTTATAATTTTTAATAAAAACCCTATAAGATAGTTTGCTGATATCTTTATTTAATATATTACAAAAATAGAGGCAAGATAAAATAACTTGTACAAAGCCCAGCATGATAGTATCACAAGCAAAATAAGAATTTAACAATTTCTTGATCTGAGCCAAGCAAACCTACACAGCTTTCCATTCAATAAAAAAGTTGCAGGTATGCATCCCTAGATAGAAAATAGCAATAGAAATGACTTATATTCAATTCAGTTATTTCCAGAGAATGCACTCTGCAGTCTTCCAGACAAAAGTGAATATAACTTTAACAGCACATGTAAAGTATTCACAGCCAACTTCAATAACTGTCTTCCTTTACCATTGAGCAAGAAGCAGTAGTATAAGAATAGATTTTCATAACTCTAACAGATAAAATATTTATATACAATAAAATGTTTCCCCCTCAAAAAGATGTGAATTACAGTTTCCTATTGTATATGAGCAATAAAACCATCATCAACAACTTCCACCTAAAACTGATATGTGCCTTTATGACTCACCTATTGTATATACACCCAGAGACCACTAAAACAATATAGAAGAGCTATAATTCAAGCCATACTCATTTTTATTTTATCCCTTAGCCCATTACACACACACACACACACACACACACACCATTCCTCTCCCTCCCCCACCCCAACACAAATCTTCCAAGACAATGTTAAGCAGAGAAAGGAATGCAAATCAATACTGAGAAGAAAATGTCAGTAGGGGAAAAGAAACACCAGGATACAGTAGGAAGAAAACAAATAAATTGCATCATCTTTTTCTGAGGATTAGAGGGTTTAAAATTTTTTTTTAAAAATTCTTCCCAAAGAAGAAATCATTTAACACTTTTATTTTATCCTAGTAGATGCAGCTGTAATTTGGGATCATGTTTCTGGATTATTTAGGAAAGGTCTTAAAGAAGGTTTTCTCACCTCATTTTTAGCAGGGAATTGGTTAAAAATTCAGTAGCAACCTACTTGTTTCTGTCCACAATTAAGCCCTTATTATCTAAAGAATTTTAGAAACCTATGTATTAGATTTAATCTTCTAATTTACTATTCAACTTTTTTCATTAAATTACCCTATAATGGTTTATCTGGCTCAGTCCACATCCTCAGCCAAGGGCCCAAGATAAATCAGTCTGAGCCCAAATTAAATCAAGATGTACACAAGAATTTTAAAATTGAAAATGTAACTCCTCCTCTCTCCTAGCACCAATCCTGTTCTTCATGTTATTATTACTACATTGATAAGACACTGTCATGTCTTATGGTCAAGAGGATAGGTGAATGCTTCATAGATTGCTATAATTTTTTTGTAGACTCACTGACTTGAAAATGTGTATCTGCAAAACTAATTTGCCTTAATTTGGGTTTATAATCCTTTAAAAGCCTTCCAATCCATACACAAATGAGGGTTACTCCAGCTGTTTTCAAGTGGGAGGGAAGTTCAGAATGAGGAAACAGGAGTACATTCAAGATTAGGCTCAGGAAAAACTTCCTAAGGGATTAATGAAGGCAGGAATAAAGATCTCATCTCTAGAAGAGCTTTCATCTTGAATTATTTAGATGGAGCCTCCTGGGAAGCTTGACCATTAATTATACCAATTATATCAACAAGCATTTATACAAAGACAAAAAAAAAGATATTATTCATTCCCTCAAGAAGCTTCCATTCTATGGCATTGGAGGACTTTTCCATTCCTATATTTTAGCATCTAGGAATGGAAAAGTCCTCCAAAACATCATGATTAAAATATTCTGAAAGTAGTTAAATTGGGAGTCAAGTATCTGAGTGTCATGAGACAAGTGTGTGACCTTGCACAAGCGATTGGGTACCATTTACCTAATCTGTACAACAAGCAGTATTGGCTAGGTTGTTCCTGAATTCCCTTTGAACTTGAACATTCTGTGACTGATATGAAATTTGTGCTCTTTACAAATAAGTTTTCTTTGATTCCACTGAATGGAATAAATTTTTCCATATGCAAAATGATGCTATCCTCATTTATGTAAACTGAGCTGCAACTTGACCTTGACCAGGCAGAAAGAAAAGAAAGGTTAAGTAGTTTGTTAAGGGTCTCAAAACTTGATGGTGGAACTAGAAAAATAAATCCCTTATTGAACTTTACTTAATACCACACAACAGCAAATATAATTCAGAATTCTCCATCTTCTAGATTTCTTCCAGCAGAGCCCCTGATGAAAATATATTTTGGTTTGGCCTGTTTCATCCTATGCTTTCCTCTACATCAATATATAGATCCTCAGGAACATCCGATTCTTATCCATCTGGGACAGATAGTAAGACTTAAAGTTATCATTGCAAACAACCAGGAGACTCAAACACTCTCGAGAGCTTAATTTTCAAACCAGAGCCAAGTCCTAGGATCCCAGAATTTCCCAGTTGGATGGTACCTCAGGTGCAACTAGGCAATGCTGTGCCTCAAAAACTATCCTTTCTAGGGTATATTTGCTCTACTCAATTCCCCTAAGTCTTCCCTTTGGGAAAAAGAAAATAAATTAGGCCATCCCCAGAGTATTATGCATAGTTCTGGATGCCACCTTTCAGAAGGACATTCACAAGCTGGAACTTGTCTAGAGTAGGAAAACTGAACCACCCAGCCTGAGACAGCAGCCATTCTAGCTATCTCCTCCACCAGACCTTCCTTTGACAGTGTCCCCAGATAGTTTAATCCATCAGCAGCAGTCAGTTTTTGTATATCACTCAAAGGTCAATTTTGAGAAGATTCTTCCACATATTTAGACACGAATACAACATTATGATAGAAGCCACTGTCATTCAACAACACTAAGAAGGCCATATAGGGTCACAACAGTTTCATCCAGCCCCAAACCCCATCTCTGGTAGTGATAAAAGGAGATTTGATTTGTTTTGGGAAAATATGTTATTTTCTCTCTACGGTGCCACACTCAAAAGGTTAAGAATGTAAACCAAATATCCCTAGCTCCTCTTAATGAACCATTATCAAATCATGTGTGAGTTGATCTAACTAGTCTTAAATCTATTTATATCTTCAGTTCCTTGGGATAATGAGTTCCAAAAGCTTAATATAAACAACTTTCTTTCATTTGTCCTCACACTATACCCTTGGAATTTCAACGGGATGTTCCCTGGTTCTAACAGTCAAGATGTAACAATAAGTTCATGTTGGGTTTTTTCTATCAACATACCTCATGATAGGATAAACTTACATGGCATTCTTTGTCAATTTTCCTCTTTGGGGGTGGGAAGGCCCATTTCTTCAGCTGGCTATCCACTCCTTTGATTAGTTTAATTGCTCTTTTCTAGACCAAATATAACCCCATTATTTCTTTTCTGAGAAATGGCACAAAAAGCTAAATATTTGTACTCAAGATACCTCTTCAAGAAAGGGTGGGGCCATTTAATGGAAGGAGCACTGGATTTCAAGTCAGAAAGAAGGCTTGGGTTTGAAAATCATTCCCAGAATTTACATGCTCCTGGGCAAGTTATAGGTCTTAGTTTCCTTATCTGTAAAATGGGGATAATCTCACTTGCCAAAATAAATTACCACTGTACCTGTGCTCTAAACCTGACATGTCATCTCCTGCTTTGGGGCATTCACACAGACCATCCCACAAAACTACAATGTACTCCCTCTTCATTTCTGTCTTTCAGAATCTTTCTCCTTCTTAAAGGCTCAGCTCAAACACCATTCCTACGTGAAATTTTCCAGTTCCTCCAGCTAAAAGTGTTCTTTCCTACAACAGCACTTTTTGCCCAATCTCTCTTGTGCTTTCATCATACTCTATATTGTCTTTTACTTACCTGGCAAATGATTTATTCTATTTTCTAAGCACCTACTTAGCTAATAGAGAGGCAAATCACCAATAGGCTGTTCGATTAGTGATGATTTTCTTTGGCTATTGTAACTTATGAAACAAAGAAAAAAATTAAATGACCCTCAGTCCTATGGAGCCCTCTGTCCTTCTGTAGTGACACTGTTAGTATGATGGGAAAAGGTGTCAGAGGGTGCTAAGAATTACACAGCTTTTAGACTATAAAAAAATTTCAATTTAGCTATTGGTACTCTAAATGCGACATCCTTGACTGGTGGGAGCAGTACCAACTTTATGGAAAACCAACTTGTTTTCCTTTCAGAGGTGGGAAAGTTGTTGCCAATATCATCATTGGTTTGACTGCTTTGCTACCTGAGTCATAAAAAGGCAAGCCTTTGGGAATTGGTATTGGAGGTTTTAGTAGAATTCCCATTACCTTACAGGGAACACTTTTCTGACCTGATGTTTCAGATTGCTTTGGTGAATGTGGAGGCAAAGGGAAATACTGTTTTATTTGAACTATTTCCTTTTTAAATTTTAGATTTTAGGAATTATATACTTCTAAAAACTCTTTTAAAAAACCCTCACTTCTAAATAAAGTTGTTTCTGCATTTTGTCATCCATTAGTACATCATTGCATTCTTTTTAATTTAGTTTTTTCAATTAACAAAAATCTGCTTTCTACCTTCCTCCTTCATTGGGAGAAAAAAAAGAAAAAGAAAACCCTTGTAACAAATATGCCTAATCAAGCAAAACAAATTCCCAAATTCATCTATATGTCAAAAAAAGTCTCAAACTATACTCTGTGTACATGATTTTTCTGTTGTTATTTAGTCATTTTTCAGTCATATATGAATCTTTGTGACTCCATTTGGGGTTTTCTTGGCAAAGATGCTAAAGTGGTTTGCCATTTCCTTCTCCAGCTTATTTTACAGATGAGGAAACTGAGGCAAACAGGGTTAAGTAACTTACACAGGGTCACACAGCCAATAAGTGTGTGAGGCTGGATTTAAACTCAGGAAGATAAATCTTCCTGAATCCAGGCCAGGCACTCTATACACTGCCCCAAAAGTTTCTTCCTTCACAGGGAACTGAACTCTACCTGTGACTACTAGATCTCTCTGCCTTTCACCAACTGCCTCCCATACCTGGAATGCTACTCCCTCTTTACTTCTACATCATTGATCTCTAATCACTGCTCTATCTAGTTGCCTCTCTGTTAGGAGGTGGGTAACATGCCTCATGGATTCTCTAGAACCATGGTTGGTTATTGCACTGATCAGAGTTATCCAAGTTTTTCAGAGTTCTGAGTCTTTATAATGTTATTATTATGTAAGTTGTTTCTTTGGTTCTGCTCACTTCTCTCTACATCAGTTCATGCAAGTCTTCCCAGGTTTCTCTGAAACACTCCCTTTCAAAATTTCTTACAGCACAATAGTTTTTCCATTACATTTATATACCATAATTGATTCAGACACTCCCCAAGTGATTGAGACACTCCCTTAGTTTCCAATTCTATGCCACCACAAAAAGAGCTACTCTAAATATTTTTGCCCTTATGGGTACCTCATTGCTTTCTAATCCCAAACTACAATCACTGGATTTTTCTGAGCTAAGCCTGCCACAGAATGTTAACCAGTGAGCAGTAAGTGGACATAATGCTGGAGAAGGTGAATCAAATCACTATCAACATTCTTGCTACAAATGAAATCAGAAGAAAGGAAGTTGTAGTTGAATATAAGGAAGGCTCACAAACACTCCTTAAAGACAAAAAGAAAGGAATTGACAGAGTGAGTTTTATCATATGTTCAAAAGCAACAAGAAACATTTTTTCTTCATGAGATCTTTGGTCGTTATGCATTGCAGGGCTGATGACAAACATTTGCAGAAAGAACACGTGAAAACAATTGTAGCTCATGCACTAACATTGGTTGCTGAGAATGAATTGTTGGAGAATTTTATGAGAAGTTCAACAAGATCCTCCAAATTAAATCAATGTACACTCCGATATTTTGTGGCTTTAATTCAAAGATGGAGAAAAGTGAAAATGAGGGAAAATGTATGGCAAAACACGTTCAGGAAAAAGGATGAAAGACAGTAAAGATGTATATACTAACACTTAACACACACACACAAATAAAAACCTAGCCGTGTGGCCTTGGGCAAGTTACTTAACCCCAACTGCCCTCCAAAAACAAACAAACAAAAAGATGTATATACTACACAGAACCCTCATGCCTCATTATTAATACTTTCTTCACAAAAACAATTGCTAAACCCTGGACATGGTGAACACCAAATAATACCATAAAGAACCAAAAAGGTTATAAAATAACAGAAAGAAAAAAAAACCCTTTTTATTGATGTGTAAATTATCCTTGAGTCATCTATCTCTTTGTAGCTATTTCATATAATAAATATATTTTTATTGTTCTTTTTTTTTCAGATTCTTCATTTGGGGAACATTTTATTTAATTTGTTTCTTTTCTTTCTTTTTTTTTTTTTTACAAATGCTTTATTAACTTCTGGTTTACATCACTCATTTCTGCCAGATTTTGAGTTACAATTTTTCCCCCATTTTTCCCCTATCCATCACCCCAGAACAGCAGTCCCACAAGACATCCCCTCGTCTGATCTACTCTCTACCATATCTTCTCCCATACCCCCTTCAACTTCACCATCAGGGCAATGTGAATCTCTGTGCCCCAATGCCTGCACATCTTATCTCCCAGCTACATGCAAAATAGTATTAATAATAATATTTATATATATTTGAAACATTTAATTCCAAAACTTCCAATTTCAGATCCATTCCCTTCCTCCCTTGTCACCTGCTCCCTCTGGGAAGATAAATAATTCAGTATGTGTTGTACATGTATAGCTATGCAAAACATTACCATAGTAGGTATATTGTGAAAGACTGCTTATGTTTCCCTCCCACCAATCCCACCCCCAGCCTGGTCCAATTCCTACTTTGATCCTGTCCCTCTTCAAAAGTGGGTACTTCCAACCTCCCCTCCCCCCAGAATACCTTCCCCTCCATCATCCCCCTCTCATCCCCCTTCCCCCTACTCTCCTGCAAGGTGAGATATCCCATTTAGTATGTATGTCATTCTCTCCCTGAGCCAAATTCAATGAGAATATGGTTTTGCCTTTTTGCCTTCCTGTTCTTCCCCTCCCTTGCAACCATTTCCCCTTGCCTCTTCTATATGAGATAGTTTACCCTACCCTGTCTCTCCCCATCTCCTCTTGCCACATTCCTCTCTCACCTCTTAACTTCACCCCTTAAGTATCCTCCCTTCCCAACAAATTCAACCTGTGCCCTCTATCCATGTAAACATATATACACACATTCACATATGTATTCATATGTCCATATACCCTTCTTAAATTATTTTCATAATGAGAAAGGTTTCATCAGACACAGTTATTGTTTTTCCATGGAGGAATTTAAATAGTTCAACTTTGATAAGTTCCTTTTGATTTCTTTTCCCTGATTACCTTCTCAAGTATCTCTTGCTTCTTGTGTCTGAATGACAAATTTTCTATTCAACTCTGGTTTTTTCCTCAAGAATGCTTGAAAGTCCTCTATTCCACTGAATGACCATATTTTCCCCTGAAAGAAGATACTCAGTTTCGCTGGATAGGTGATTCTTGGTTTTAATCCCAGCTCCTTTGCTCTCTGTAATATCATATTCCATGCCCTTTAATCCCTCAGTGTAGAAGCTGCCAGGTCCTGTGCTATTCTGATTGTGTTTCCACAGTATTGAAATTGTTTATTCCTGGCTCCTTGTAGTATTTTCTCATTGATCTGGGAATTCTGGAACCTGGCTATAATATTCCTAGGAGGTTTCTTTTGGGAATCTTTTTCAGGAGGTGATCAGTGGATTCTTTCAACCTCTATTTCCCCTCTGGGTCTAAAACATCAGGGCAATTTTCTTGAGAATTTCTTGAAGGATGATTTCTAGGTTCTTTCTTTGATCATGGCTTTCAGGTAGTCCAATAATTTTTAAATTATCTCTCCTGGATCTATTTTCCAGGTCAGTGGTTTTTCCCATGAGATATTTCACATTGCCTTCTATTCTTTCATTTGTTTGGATCTGCTTAACAGCATCTTGATTTCTCATAAAGTCATTAGCTTCCATTTGCTCCAATCTAACTCTGAAGGAATGAATCTCCTCAGTGAACTTTTGAGATTCTTTTTCCATCTGGCAAATTCGACTTTTTAAGGCATTCTTATCCTCATTGCCCTTTTGGGCCTCCTTTGCCATTTGAGTTAGTCTATTTTTTAAGGTGTTGTTTTCCTCAGTCAGGCTGTTGACCCTCATTTCATACTTTTCCTGCATCCTTCTCATTTCTCTTCCCAATTTTTCCTCCACTTCTCTTATTTGGTTTTTAAAATCCTTCTTAAGGTCCTCTATGGCCTACAACCCTCTCATATTTTCATTTGGGGCTGTTGGTGCAGGATTTCTGACCCCTGCTGGGCTGTCGGGCTATCAGGCTGTCCTCAGCAGGAGGTTAGCTTCTCTGTGTCGTTCTGTGGTTGCTGGAGCTCCAGAAGTTGTTCAAAGTCCACCTTTTACATGGTTTGGAAGTGGTGTTGGGGAGAGAGCCTTGGAAGTGCTGTTTCTACTCCACCATCTTCAATAAATATATTTTTAAAGACAAAAAGGAAGAGGGCAAAAAAAATCAGCACAACTCAAAATACATTGAAAAAGTCTAGAAACACATGCAATGTGCAATAACTGTGGACTTCTCACCTTCACAAAGGGGTGAGCTAGGGATGTCCTCTCATATCTTCATTTGTCTTTATAATTTTGTGACATTTGCTTTTAAATATTAATATGTTTATTCATTTTGTTAAATTTATCTCAATTACATTAACATCATTTTTTTTCAAATTTTGAGTTCCAAATTCTCTCTCTCACCTCTCCTTGAGAAGCAAGCAATTGGATGTTGATTATACTTTTGAAGTCATGCAAAATTTATTTCTGTATTAGCCTTGTTGCAAAAGAAAATACGGACAAAAAAATAAAACAAGAAAAATAAAGAAAGCTTCAATGTGGATTCAGACAGAGTTCATCAGTTCTCTTTCTGGAGGTGGATAGCACTTTTCATCATGTGTCCTTTGGCATTGTTTTGGATCATTGTCTTGCTCAGAGTAGCTAAATCTTTTGCACCTGATCATTCTTACGATATTGATGTTACTATATACAAAGTTCTCTTGGTTCTGCTCACTTCACTTTACATGAATTCATATAAGTCTTTCCAGGTTTTTCTGAAAAGATTCTGCCTGCCATTATAGCATAATAGTATATCATCATAATTATATACCATAACTTGTTCAGCCATTCATTTTCAATTCCTTGCCACCAAAAAAAAGAGCTTCCATAAACATTTATTTTGGGGGGGGAAGGCAGGGCAATTAGGGTTAAGTGACTTTCCCAAGGTCACACAGCTATTAAGTGTTAAGTGTCTGAGGCTATATTTGAACTCAGGTCCTCTTGATTCCAGGGCTGGAGCTCTATTCACTTCTCCACCTAGCCACCCCTGCTAAAAATATTTTTATACTAATAGGTCCTTTTCCCTTTCCAATAATATATTTGGGATACAGACCTAATATTGGTATTGTTTGGTCAAAGGGCATGTACAGATTTATAGCTCTTTGGGTATATTTCCAAATTGTTCTCCAGAATGGTTGAACTAGTTCACAATTCCACCAAAGAGGGCATTAGTGTTCCCATGTTTCCATATCCCTTGTAGCATTTGTCATTTTCCTTTTCTATCATTTTTTTTCCTTTTTGGAGGGCAATTGGGATTAAGTGACTTGCCCAAGGTCACATGGCTAGTTTTCTTTACGTTAAGTGTCTGAGGCCAGATTTGAACTCAGGTCCTCCTGATTCCAGGGCCAGTGCTCTATTCACTGCGCCACCTAGCCACCCCTTCTTTTCTATCATTTTAATCAATCTGAAAGGTGTGAGGTAGTATCTCAGAGTTGTTTTAATTTGCATTTCTCTAGTCAGTAATGATTTGGATCATTTTTTCATATGACTATGATAGCTTTGATTTCTTCTTCTGATTGTCCATTGACTATTCATCACCTGGGAAATGGCTCTTATTTTTTAAAAATAAATTTGGCTCAACTCCCTATATAATTGAGAAATGGGGATTTATCAGAGAAAGTTGCTGTAAAAAAATTTTCCCCAGTTTCCTATTTTCCTTTTAATTTTGACCACATTTGTTTAATTTCTGCAAAAGCTCTTTAACTTTATGTAATAAAAATTATTCATTTTATTTTTTGGGAATCTTCTCTCTTATTTAGTCATAAACTCTTTTCTTATCATAGATCTGAAAAGTACTTTTTCCTCTGCTCCCCTAATTTACTTATGATATCACCCTTTATATTTAAATAATTTATCCATTTTTGCCTTGCTATATGGTCTAAGATGTTGGCCTATGCTTAGTTTTTACCAAAATGTTTTCCAGTTTTCCCAGCAACTTTTGTCAAATGGTGAATTTATACTCCAGAACTTGGACCTTTGGGTTTCTCAAATATCATATTAATATGGTCATTTACTGCTGTATATTGTATACTTAATCTATTCCACTGATCCACCATTCTATTTCTTAACCAGTACCAGATTATTTTCATTATCACCACTTTGTAATATAGTTTGAAATCTGGAACTAAATTGCCCTCCTTCATATTTTTTTCATTGATTCCCTTGATATTCATTAACTTCTCTTTTTCCAGATGAATTATGTTATTATTTTTTCTAGCTCTATTTGTTAGTATGACACTGAATAAGTAAGTTAATTTAGGTACAATTGCCATTTTTATTATGTTGGCTCAGCCTAACCATGAGCAATTGATTTCTCCAATTGTTTATATCTGTCTTCATTTGTGTGAAGAGATTTATAATTGTATTCATATAATCCTTATGTTTGTCTTAGCAGGTAGACTTCCAAGTATTTAATATTGTCTTCAGTTATTCTAAATGGAATTTCTCTGTTTATCTCTTGCTGCTGGGTTTTGTTAGTAGTGTATAGAAATATTGATGATTTATATGCATTTATTTTATATTATGCAACTTTGCTTAAGTTATTCATTGTTAATTATTTCAACTACTGTTTTAGTTGATTTTGTAAGGTTCTCTAAGTATACTATAATATATTATGGGAATGGGAATTTAAGATCTTCCCTGCCCCTAGGCCCTTTGATAGGCTTAAGTGTACATGGAGCCTGTGGCCAGGAATGCCCACACCTTGGTGCTTTCTGATTGGGCAGTGGGTCAAGAGGGTTGTGACATTCTCTGAGTCAGGAGAAGGCTATATATACCCTGATGTGAGGCTCTGTTTTGGGGCCCACTTTGAGAAGTGTTGTTTGATTTGACCAGACAAGATTCTAGGCAGCCATCGAGCCCCCCGGGTTTCAAAACCCAGATATTGGTGCTTCCCTCTCTGGTAACTATAACTAGGTATGGATGTAATGATCAGAGAGTTGGAGGCCTGTCTGCTTGATCTGTTTCTCTGTCTTGTAACTTCTGCTTGTAACTTGTTTGTATTCTCTGAAGTTCAGGGTGCTGACCTTTTTCCCTTGAACTAGGTAAATGACATATGTTTGATTAAAGCAAGATAGTTAACCCATTTTGAGTTGCTTTCCTTTAGAAAAGCAGATCTAAGAACTTGTGTGGCAGCCACCCTGGGTATGGTGAGGGTGCTTGCTGCTACATCATATCATCTGCAAAAAGTGATATTTTTGTTTCCTTGTTGCCTTTTTTACTATGTTCAATTTCTTTTTCTTGTCTTATTGTTATATCTAGCATTTCTAGTATAATATTGAAGATACTATTTCAGATAGATACTATTTATCATTTTAAGAAAGGTCCCATGTATTCCTATGCTTTCTAGTGTTTTTTAATAGGAGTAGATATTATATTTTGGCAAAGGCCTTTTCTAAATCTATTGATAGAATCATATAATTTTGTTATTTTTATTATTGATATGGTTACTTATGCTTATACTGTTCCTAATTATGAACCAGTCCTGCATTCTTGGTATAAATCCCACCTGGTCATAGTATATGATCTTTGTGATATATTGCTATAATCTCCAGTATTTTACTTAAATTTTTTTCATCAATATTCATTAAGGAAATTGGTCTATAGTTTTCTTTTTCTGTTTTTGCTCTCCATGTTTTAGGTATCAAAACCATTTCTGTATCATAGAAGGAATTTGGTAGGACTTCTGTACCTATTTTTCCCAAATAGTATACATAGTAAGGCAATTACTTAAATGTTTGTTAGAATTCACTTGTAAATCCTTCTGATACTGGGGGGTTTTCTTAGGGAGCAATTAATTGAAAGTGCTCCTCTTCACACTTGAACTATGACCCAGAAGTGGATATAGATAATAAAGTTAGCAAACAACATCTGGTCCTATGTCCAGTGCTAGCACAGGGGTCCACTGTAATCTCTTCCTGACCAGTTGCCAGGTCTCCTTATAACCTCTGGCTTGAGAACTCCCAAAGCTGCTGCTGCTTCTGTTGCCAAAACCTGGTCCCACCACGGGTGTTTACCCACATGGGCCTTGACTCAACCTCCATTCCCCTGTCACAGATCTCTCTTTAGGAACTTCTAAATTGTCTCGGACTGGAATAATGTCTCACCCTGACCTTTTGTTGGCTCTGCCACCCTAGAATTTAATTTGAAGCACTATTTTAAAGTTTTTTTGGAAAAGAATGTTGGGAGAGCTCAGCCGAGTGCTTTTATAGTCTTGGCTCTGTCCCTGGAAGTCTATGTTCAGTTTTTTTTTTTTTTTGGTGTGTAGTTCTTTTCATTTATATTATTGTGTTACTGTACACATTGTTTTCTTGCTAAGCTTACTTCACTCAGCATCAGTTCATGTAAAAGAGCTGTGAAAATTATTATAACAAACTCTTTTCTTCACATCTTTATCATTTTAAATTAACTGAAGGATGAGGACTGTTGTGCTTACTATTTGTTGTATATGAAAAAAAGTACATTTTAATTTGATTTGATTGGTACTGACAAGCTCTTTACTAATAAGGTCTTTCTAACCTGTGCATCAAAATTGTTCATATTTTCTTGACAGATATAGTAACTTAAATGTTCCTATTCAACAATGGCTTTGATAATAAATACCAGGCAAAGCATAACATAAGGAGATGTACGCACACCAGACACATGCCACTATGAAGGAGGAGTCTAGTGTTAGACCAAGAGGGATTCTCTCTTCATAGTAAGGTTCAAGTCAATCACTCCAAGGAATTCAGCCTGTTCATCATCCATACAGGAAAGCCCAAGTGGATGAAGAATGACTATTGCCCAGATTTCAACATATATTTGGATAGCAACCTTATAGAGCTTGTCATTGTACATATGTGGGAGAGACCATACAGATAAACAATGAGTTGGGCCCAGAGTTGAATAGGAATGTGAGAACAGGCTGTGTTGTCAAAAACTCTTTTTATTGACCCCAAGTTTCCCATGAAAGCAAAGGTACATCTTTTTAATATTAACATTCTGCTAGTATTGCGATATGGAGGTAAGATGTAGAACACCAGTTCCCTCTAAAGAACTAAAGATGAGCATCACACAGAGGGAAGTAGGAAGGTTCATGTTGGATGTGAGCAGGTTGCATTGGATAGCCAATGAATTATACCCAATTATAACTAGTGTATAACCAATGAATCAATTATAACCAATTAATAACTGAAGAAGAATAAGAATGAGATATGTCATTAAGAAAAATGTACCATAGAAAAATATGGGTTGGTCTTTTTTTAAGAACAATCAATGAACAGGTAGACAGCTAGAATGCTGTCTCTTGAAACATTAGAAACTACTACTACTCTTGAAATATTAGAAAGTGAGAAACACCTATAACACATTTGGTGACACTCCCAGTCCCCATTCTGTGGATAATTTATGGGTGGGCATGGACAAGAGCTACTCACATTGAGTGGACATGGAAAGACTGTCATCTGCATTGTTGGAAAGAACTGCGGAACCAAAAAAATCACAAACCAATTTCAGTATTTTCTCCAGTACCTAGAATAATGCTTTGCACATAGTGGGTCCTAATAAATGTTTGTTAAGTTGCACTGAATTACACCAGGAGTATTTTTTTGGGGGGGAAATATATAAAATAATGTGATGTGATTTCCAGAATAATAAAGCACTGGCAATTGGGAGCATCAGGAAAGGACTTGTATAGGAGGTGATAGTCAAGTGGTGCTATGATGGTTAAGAGATGAAGGTCAGGTTTCAGACACAGGGGATCACCTATGTAAAGGTGTGAATGCAGGACAGGGATTTTCTAGCGGGCCCATTTGATTGGAATGGGGACAATGGCTTTTGTATAAAACTATTAGAAAAATATTATCAAGAGATTTACCACTGAAAAAGGAAGTGGGCAGTCAAGAATGAAAACTATTAGTAAGGGGTATACATGGTACACTGGTAGCCACAAAATGTTAAAGGATCTATTTCGAAGAACCACAGTATACTGGGTGGCTCCTCTGTGGAAGATTTATGGAAAGACATGTACTACCTTTGACAAAGTACAGCAGTTATTTATGCTAAAAATCCTATGGAACATACAAGTAGAAGGCATAACCTCTTTTTTTAGATGACAAAAAAGTATATAAAGTCAAAATTTAGCATTTCCTATAATGAGAAAATACTAGAAGTTTTGCTCTTATTTCACATAGTTCTAGAAACGCTAGCAATAGCAATAAAAGAAAGAAATGATAGGCATAAAGACAGGCAAAGAAGAGATAAACCTATTCTTACTTATTGACAATATGATAACTTAGAAAATCCTAGACAAATAGCAAAGATTCTAATTAAGATAATATATTCAGTAAATTAGCCATATAGAAAATAAATCCATAAAAATCGACAGCATTTGTGAATAGCAATAACAAAATCCAGGAGGAAATAATGCAAAGGGAAGTCCCGCTAAAAGTACATACAACATGCATAAAATATCTAGGGGTCAATCTACCAAGACATGCTCAAGATCTGTATAGATATAATGACATAATGCTGCTTAAAGAAAGAGCAGCTCGAAAAACTGGAGAGGATATTCAATGTTCATAACTAGGTAAGGACAATAATATCATGATCTAAATTAATTTATAGATTTAATGCCATATCAGCCAAGTTACTAAAAGGAAGACAAAATAATAACAAAATTCATTTGAGCAACAAAACATCTAGAATCTCAAGGGGAATGATGAAAAAGTAGGAATGAAGAAAGGCTGTTGGAAGAGAGTTGCTCAGAAAGAGAAGGCATGGATGGGTGTACCTTTGAAGGGAGTGTACTTATATGCTAAATGAAATCATGGATCAACTGATGTATTGGAAAATCATAAAGGTAATATGCACATATGTACATATATGGAATAAAATGTAAATACATTGAATATTATGGAAGAGTTTCAGATATATTCATGGATCCAATGAAATATATGAATTCTATACTTCCATAAACATATCCCTTCATATTTTTGTTAGAGCAGCTAGGTGGCAAAGTGGATAGAGTGCCAGGACTGGAGCCAGGATGACTCATCTTTCTGAATTCAGATCTAGCCCTTAGACACTTATTAGTTATGTGACCCTGGGCAAGACACTTAACTCTGCTTCAGTTCCTTCATCTGTAAAATCAGTTGGAGAAGGAAATGGCAAACCACTCCAGGATCTTTACCAAGAAAACCCCAAATGGAATTGTGAAGAGTCAGACACAACTGAAAAATGTCTCAACAACATGTTTTTGTATAAATATGGAATAATATTTTTATTTGATCTCAGATATTCTTCTTGGTTTTGTTTATTCCTTCTTGACCCTTTTAGTCATAGTAGCATGTTGTACAGGCATCTCCAAATGCATAATTTATGTTAATTTTTAATCCCTTTCCCAGGTCATAACTGATAGATATAAATCAGTTAGTATGTTCTTCCCCCTTTCAGAGGGGAGAAAGAACCTAAATCTTCTGACTACATGTCTATCAAATTACCTTTTCTCTAGAGCTCTATCTTATCTAACTTTTCTAAAATTATATTCACCTTCTTAAATTCTTTCTTATTTATTTTGTGGTTATATTTATTTAGTTCTGAGAGGGGAAATTTGAGGTCCCCCACTAGTATAGTTTTACTGTTTATTGCCTTCTGCAACTCATTTAACTTTTCCTTTAGATATTTGGATCCTATACCATTTGGTACATATATGTTTGGTATTGATATTACTTCGTTGTCTATGGTACCTTTTTAGCAAGATGTGGTTTCTTTCCCTGTCTCTTTTAGTTAGATTTATTTTTGTTTTTGCTTTGTCTGAGATCGTGAATGCTACCCCTGCTTTTTTTTTACTTCAACTGAAGCATAATATATTCTGCTCCAGCCTTTTACCTTTACTCTGTGTGTGTCTCTTTGCTTCCAATGTTTTTGTTTTTTTTGGAGGGGAGAGGTCAGGACAGTTGGGGTTAGGTGACTTGCCCAAGGTCAGAGGGCTAGTAAGTGTGTCAAGTATCTGAGGCTGGATTTGAACTCAAGTCCTCCTGACTCCAGGACCAGTACTCTATTCACTGCACCACCTAGACACCCCACAATGTTTTTCTTGTAAATAACATATTGTAGGACTCTGGTTTTTAATCCATTCTGGTATCTGCTTCCATTTTATGGAAGAGTTGATCCCATTCACAGTTATGATCACTAAGTGTATTTCCCTCCATCCTACTTTTCCCAATTATATTTTTCTTTTTTTCTCCCTTCACCCTGTCCTTCCTCACCAGTGTTTTGCTTCTGACCACTGCCTCCCTCAATCTACCCTCCCTTCTATCAGTCCCTCTCTTTTTCTTGTCCCTTTCCCTTTCTACTTCCCTAAAGGGTAAGATATACTTCTATACCCAGCTGAGTGTATCTGCTATTCCCTCTTTAAGCCAAATATGACAAGAGTAAGGTTCAAATAATGATTTCCTCATTCCTTCTTTCCCTCCATTGCAATAGGTCTTTTGTGCCTTTTCATGTGATAGAATTTACCCCATTATGTATCTCCCTTCCCTCTTCTCCCAGTGTAATCCTCTTTCTCACTCCTTAATTTTTTTTATATCATCCCATCAAAGTCAATTTATACCTCCAAACTCTGTCTATGTATACTCCTTTTAATTGCCCTAATAGAGATTCAATTCTTAAGAATTACAAGCATCATCTTCCCATGTAGGGATGTAAACAGTTTTATCTTATTGAATAACTTACATTTTTCTTTCCTATTTGCATTTTTAAATGCTTCTCTTTGAGTCTTTTATTTAAAAATTGAATTTCTGCTCTGGTCTTTCCATCAGCAATGTTTGAAAGTCCCCTATTTCATTGACTATCTAATCCCCCCCCCCCACCAAATGCTTAACTTTGCTAGGTAATTGATTCTTGGTTGTAATCCAAGCTCTTTTGCTTTCCAGAATGTCATATTCCAAGCTCTCTGATCCTTTAATGTAGAAACTGCTAAATCCAATTACTATTTTACCCTCTGGCTCTAGGATATCAGGGTAGTTGTCCTTAATAATTTTTTGAAAGATGATGTTCAGATTCTTTTTTTGATTATGGCTTTCAGGTAGTCCATTAATTCTTAAATTGTCTCTCATGGAATTATTTTCCAGGTCAGTTGTTTTTCCAGTGCAACATTTTACATTTTCTCCTTTTTTTTCATTCTTTCTTTTGATTTTGTTTGATTTTTTTTTTTTTTTTTTGCTTTTTGGAGGGGGGAAGGTAGGGCAATTGGGGTTAAGTGACTTGCCCAAGGTCACAAGGCTAGTTTTTGTGTTAAGTGTCTGAGGCTGGATTTGAACTCAGGTCCTCCTGACTCCAGGGCCAGTGCTCTATTCACTGTGCTACCTAGCCATCCCTGTTTGATTGATTCTTGATGTTTCATAGAGTCATTAGCTTCCACTTGCCCAATTCTAATTTTTAAGGAATTATTTTCTTCAGTGAACTTTTGTACTGTTTTTCTGTATTTGCTCAATTCTATTTTTTGAGGAATTGCTTTCTTCAGTGGATTTTTGTACATCTTTTTCCATTTTTTGTGCTTCTAAGCTATTTACCAAGCATGATTCTCTTGCATAACTCTCATACCTTTTCGCAATTTTTCTTCTATCTCTCTTATTCGATTTTTAAAATCCTTTTTGAGCCCATTGGCCCGCGGCTCCGCGGACGGGCGCGGTACGGGGGCCGCGCGGTCCTTTTTGTCGTCCATCGAGGCCAGGTCGGCTGTCTTGGTCCGGGATGCAGCCAGGCCCCGGCGGCGGCGCGGCGGTGGGGAGCGCCAGGCACCGTAAGTGGCCCATGAAGAGGAGGGTGCCCGTGGCGGAGCCCAGCTTGGCGGACCCCCACCAGCTCTTCCATGACACCAGTTCGGCTGGGCCCGGCAGCTATCCGGCCCAGAGGCCCCCGGGGGGCCTGGGCTACACTTCCCCCTCACAGCCAGCCTTCCTCGCTGACCCAGTGTCCAACATGGCGGTAGCCTATGGGAGCAGCCTGGCTGCCCACGGCAAGGAGCTGGTGGACAGGAATATTGACCGCTTCATTCCCGTCACTAAGCTTAAGTATTACTTTGCTGTGGACACTGTGTACGTGGGCAAGAAGCTGGGGCTCTTGGTGTTTCCCTACCTGCACCAGGACTGGGAGGTTCAGTACCAGCAGGACATGCCGGTGGCCCCGAGGTTCGACGTCAACGCCCCAGATCTCTACATTCCAGCTATGGCCTTCATCACGTACATCCTGGTTGCTGGCCTGGCGCTGGGAACGCAGGACAGGTTCTCCCCGGACCTCCTGGGTCTGCAGGCTAGCTCAGCCCTGGCCTGGCTCACCGTGGAGGTCCTGCTCATCCTGCTGAGCCTCTACCTGGTCACCGTCAACACAGACCTCACCACCATTGACCTGCTGGCCTTCTCGGGGTACAAGATGATCGGCGGGGTCGTGACTGGCCTGCTGTTCGGGAGGACGGGCTATTACCTGGTGCTCAGCTGGTGTTGTGTGGCCATCTTCGTCTTCATGATCCGAACCCTTCGCCTGAAAATCCTATCAGAAGTGGCAGCTGAAGGCGTTCTGGTGCGAGGGGCACGGAACCAGCTCCGCATGTACCTGACCATGGCTATCGCTGCCGCCCAGCCCCTCTTCATGTACTGGCTCACCTTTCACCTAGTCAGGTGAGGGACCCAGGAGGCTGCCCAGACCCGGAGTGGGGAGTCAAGGACCAGGCCACTCACCTCTGCAAACTGGAGAAGCAGGAAGTGGAGCCCCATGGAGGGTTGGGGGTCCGACACTCTGGACTGAGCTGACGGGGCCCCGCTCTCCCTCTCCCCACAAAGTCCCTGGCCCTTCCACTGGAACCTGCCCCTCCACAAGGATTCATCTCCTCCTTGCCTGTTATGCTTGAGCCGAGTTCCCAAACTCCCTGCCTTAGGAAAAAGCCCGTTCCCCTTGTCCATCTCCTCTTTTTCCTCCCCCAATCCCTATCCTCTAAGGTGCTTAGAGATCTCTAACTGCACAGCATGCTCCAAGCTGGGGCTGCCACCCATGGACGTCTGTTACAGGGAGAAATAAACCCCTTGGGGGTGCAAAAAAAAAAAATCCTTTTTGAACTCTTTCAGGGGAACTTTTTTGGGCCTGAGACCAATTCATATTTCTCTTTGAGGCTCCACATGGCAAAATTATTGTCCTCTCCTAAGTTTATTTTTTGATCTTCCCTGTCCCCACTATACCTTTCTATGGTCAGGGCCTTTTTGTTTGGGTTTTTAAAAATCATTTTCCAGTCTATTTCATGACTTTTAAAGTTATGCTCTCCTGCTGGGATGTAGGAGGGACTATCTCAATTTTCTTGTTGGAAAGGGGAGAAAAGGAAGGCAGTGGTTTGGTCACTGGCTTGCTGTGTCAGGGTCTCCAAAGCTAGTGGCTCACTAGTTATGCCAAGGGATCCAGGCCTGGTAGGTGGCCTGCTACATTGGGGCTGGAGGCCTTACAACTGGCCTCCTTTGCAATTGGCCTGCTGACCTGGAACTATGGGGCCTTGGTTGTTGATCTATACTGGGTCTAGGGACTTCCCACTGGCTTGCCCACACATTACCTGTGCTGGGCTATGCTCTTCTCTTGCCCAAGTGAGACAGACCTTTGCTGCAGTCCATCTAAGTCGTTTTAGTCTGAAAAACGGTTTCATCCCATCCTTTTGCCTGTTCTCTTACTCTAGAATTTATTTTGAGGCTTGTTTTAAAGTTGCTTCATGGTAAATAGGGGAGAGCTCAGTCAGCTTCATGCCTTTTCTCCACCATCTTGGTTCTGCCCCTTCTCTATTACTCTTTTTACTAAAACATGTTATCATTCAAGACAAATAAAACTCATTTTTTTCTAGTAGTCCCTACTTCCTTTCCCAATTAAAAGATATGACTTTTTAATTATTATTATTCCTATTCCTTTACTCTGCCCTATTTCCTCATTTCCGTTGACACATTTCTGTACAGTGGTGGATAGCCTTTCTCCATCTTTGAGTCTGTAATTTTCGTCTTTCATCCTTTCTTTTGAAAGTTGTTGTTTTGTTCTTTTAATTACCAAAGAGACCATGGAATTATAGAATGGGATTGATTAAGACTGCCATACCAATTTTCCTTACTGCAAGAGCCCTCTCTGGCTATTCACATAACCTGTGTTAGCAAGGAATTATGCTGCTATAGTCATAGAATATTTTGAAATTATTAAGTGTATGCCAAAATTTAGACAGAATTGTGGTTCCACTTGAGTAAAAACAAAGCCCAATTAGTCAACCACACACAGAAAAAATTCTGCAGCTCCACAGCTATCAGATATATTCCTGACTCAAATTAGCAGACATCACCTGTTCTATGCCCTCTACTTCCCACATCTGCTCAAGGACATGGAAAATATTTTCAGTTTCATGAGCAATACTAAAGTATTGTTAATTCAGTTCAAAAAGCATTTATTGATAGCTTACCATGTGCCAAGAATTGTTCGCAGTCATGGGGATATAAAGACAAAAATGAATATAGTCCCTGCCCTGAAGGAGCATATATTCCACTGGGTTGCAAAAAAGGAGATAAGTACACAAATATATAAATAGAAATTGTATACAAAAGAATAATTTGTTGTTATTAAGTCGTATCTAATGCTTTGTGACCCCATTTGAGGTTTTGTTGGCAGAGATACTGGAGTGGTGTGCCATTTCCTTCTCTAGGTCATTTTTACAGATGAGGAAACTGAGGCAAACAGGGTTAAGTGACTTGCCCAGGATCACACAGTAAGTGTGTGAGGCAGGATTTGAACACAGGAAGATGAGTATTCCTGACTCCAGGCCAGACACTCTACACACTATGGAGCTACCTAGCTGCCTTAAAATAATAATAGCTAACATTTATATGGTGTTTACTATGTGCCAGGAACTGTGCTAAGGCTTTACAATTATTATCTCATTTGATTCTCACAATAACTCTAAGAGTTAGGTATTATTACGATCCTCGTTTTGTAGATAAGAAAGGTGAGACATATAGAAGTTAAGTGCCTTGCTCTAGGTTTACACTGATAGTGCCTAAATTGGATTTGAACTCAGGTCCTCCTGATTCCTGCCCAATCAGTCTATCCACTACCCCACCTAGTGGTCCAAAATGGTTTTGAGGTGGGTATGGAAAGAGTCACTGACAATTGGAAGTGTCTTGTGTAGCATGTGAGCTGAATCATGAATGAAGCTGAACATTTCAATAGACAGAGGAGAAGAGGGAGCATAATTTAGGCATGGGTGACCTGCTGCACAAAGGTGAGAGATAAAATGTCATTTATGGGGACCATCAAGTTGACGGTGGGAGGGGGTTAATATTTTCTCATCACCTGTTAATCACCTGAACTTGTTTAAGGAAAATAAATATGACACCTTAACTATTTCTGGGCTTGAATTCTTATATGAGTTATATAGACACCTGCAGTAGTGTGAATTTCAGAATGGCATCAATTGCAGAATACCAGCTTTCACTATGTACCATTAACAACAGTACCAGGTATTTTGGGGACACATTCTCTGATGAACCAGAATATCTGTTGTATTTATTTCTTCAGATTCTCTCTAGCACAATAAATCACTGACCAGGTATCCCGAAGAAGTTGTATTCTTTTTTTTTTTTTTTTTGCCTTTTTGGAGGGCAATTGGGGTTAAGTAACTTTCCCAAGGTCACATGGCTAGGTTTTTGTTTTGGCGTTAAGTGTCTTGAGGCCGGATCTGAACTCGGGTCCTTCTGACTCCAGGGCCGACGCTCTACTCACTGCCACCTAGCTGCCCAGAAGTTGTATTCTTATTTTGCTCTTTTTTTACTTCCCATTTTCCAGGAGGGAAATAATTGACTAAAAGAATCCAATGTATTTTATTAGATTTGTATCTACATGGAGATTTATATGTGCCAGTGTGGTTTGGAATAAGCCATCCTGAAAGTGGAGAAATACACTAGTTTGGGTGTTCTTAATCTTTTCTGTGTATGACAGATCCCTTTGGCACTTTAGTGAAGCCATTAGATCCATCCTCCAAAGAATGTTTTTAAATACACAAAATATATAAAATTACAAGGAATCAAACAATAAACATTTATTAAGCTCCTAGTATGTGCTAGGAACTGTTCTAAGCTCTCCAGATGCAAAAAGAGGCAAAAGACAGTTGCTGCCCTTATGCTTAACACACACATATATATGTGTGTGTGTGTGTGTGTGTGTGTGTGTATACACATATGAAGCAATCTATATAGGATAAATATTATTCAGTTGTTTCCGTCATATCTGACTCTTTGTGACCCCATTCGTAGTTTTCTTGGCAAAGATACTGGAGTGGTTTGCCATTTCCTTCTCTGACTCATTTTCCAGATGAGGAAAATGAGGCAAACAGGGTTAAATAAGTGACTTGCCCAGGATGACACAACTAGTAAATGTCTGAGGCGAGATCTGAATTCAGGAAAATTAGTCTTCTGTCTCCAAGTCTGGCACTCTATCCACTGCACCAGCTAGTTTTTCATACAGGACAAATAGCATAAATAGTAAATAATTAACAGAGGGAAGGCACTAGAATTCAGTGGACAGATAGACAGATAGCATTTAAGGTTTACAAAGTACTTTACAAACATTGTTATTTGATCCTCACAACAACCATAGGAGGGAGGTATTATTTATAATCATTCTCATTTTATAGATGGGGAAACTGAGGCATAAAGAAGTTAAATGACTTTCCGGAGTATCTGAGGTCATATCTGAACTCAGGTCTTCCTGACTCCAGGTCCAGCACCTTCTCCCCTGCACCACAGTAATTAATGGCACATTTACTACTTCTCACCCAAATCATCTCTTTTCTTTCCAGTTATCCTCTCTTGTGCCATTTCCTTTTCCCAGTTTTCTTTCACCCATGCTTATACCTTAAACTTGGTAAAAGGCACTCTTTGACACTTAGCTTTGTTGGTGACATTTAGGGTTAAAGCGTTTGCTGGCCCCTGCCTTAGTCTATAATTCTTCAATGCCTTAAATTCCTTCCTTTTGTGATTCATAACAGGGATTGATTTTTGTTGTTGTTGTTGTTGACTCTCTGGGCACTGCAATTCTCATCTAGTATATTGTTATAGCTTGTTCTAAGCCTGGACTCAAAAATAGTTGATTGACAACCTCTCTGGGTCTCAGTTTTCTCATCTGTAAAAGGAGGGGATCAGCTTAGATGTCCTCCCAGATTCCTTCAAGCTCTAAACCTACAATTCAGAAGCAGCTACATGGCACAATGGATAGAGTATTGGACTTGAAGTCAGGAAGAACTGAGTTCAAAAGCAGCTTCAGTGTCTAGTAAGCTACAGACTCTTACTAGCTGTGTGACCTTTGGCAAGTCACTTATCATTGCCTGTTTCTTCATCTATAAAATGGTAATAATAATAGCACTTACTTCCTAGGGTTGTGAAGATCAAGTGGAATAATATTTCTAAATTGATTTGCAAACCTTAAAGCCCCATATAAATGCTAGGCATTATTATTATAATACTAAAAACACTATGACAACATTTTTCTAAAGACTTGCTCTTCTACATAGAATCTGCCAAGATTCAGACCAGAATGATTCCATAATCAGTTTCTTCCAGGTCACAAGGTCAGTGGTAGAAAAATGGAGAAATAGGATAAAATAGGAAAAAAAAAACAGGAAAAAAACCACACACACACACACACACACACACACACACACACACACAGATTTCCTTGTCCTCTAGCTATTAGACTCCAATTTGAAAGAAAAGAGACTGCATAACAAAATCTCCATGTTAGTTGCTGTCATTCAAACAAGACTTGCTCATTATTTTCTTCAAAATATAAGCTGCTTCATTCTTTCTTTCTTTGTAAAAGTTCTCCTAACCTGCCATTACTCAATAGCGTTAGCAAGTCAATTTCTTACCAAATTGACCCCTCTACAACTTCCACATGTAAGGACCTATAGTAAAATGAATAGATGAGAACAGAATTTAAGAGTATCCCACAGTGTCCTAGATAGGGTCTTTGAGAGAAGCATGATACTTCCTGTTTTATTTAAACAAATATTTATTAAATAACTGCTCAGTGCCAGGAGATGTGCTAGGGATATGAAAACAAACAAACAAAAAACAACAACAGCAACCAAAACACTCTGTGTTCAATGGGATAAAAACACGAACACAAGTTTAACCACTAGGGGGAAAGTATATACTAAATTCGTCATCTGCAAACCAAGAGATTTGTATAGAAGGCCTCCAATGTACCTTCCTATTCTAAAGCTATGGTCTTCTATATTGCAAAGAATTTAAAAAGTATGCTTACATAAGGACAGCTGTGGCATAAGGAATAACTTCCTGGTCTTGGAGTAAGGAAGACCTGAGTTCAAGTTCTCCTTCTTACCTATATTGGCCGAATCTTCCAGGATCCAGGAAATGCTCTTAAGGATTTAATTACATTCCTGGAACAAGAAGCCCGAAATCACCATAACTAACAACCCCCACCCCAAAATGAATACTATGTAATTTCAAAGGATAGAAAGTGTTAATTACTGGGGTGATCAGTTAAGAGGTGGCACTTGACCTATGCTTTGAAAGAATTCAGGATTTCTAAGGGGGATGGGGAAGGGTTACATTTTGGAGTCATGAACTTTCCTTTCCACTCTAAAAAAAAGCAGTTTTCATAAATTCCAAACAATAATCCCACAAACAATAAAAAAATAAAGACTGATCACTGATATTCAATGATGATGACTAAGCTTGGACTCAAAAAAGATATATTATTATGTATTATTATATTATGTTATATTTACAATATATTATTGTAACTTCCTCATAGGAGGGGGGGTGTCTATCGGTACGGAATGCTACTGATAAAGTTAGACTTTTGATGTCAGTTTTGTTGAAGTGCTTCTCCCCTCTTCCTTTTTGTTCAAGATAGCAGGAATGGGGGAACTACATTGGAAAATATAGGTGAAATAAAAGCAAAAAATATCAATAAAATGTATTTTTAAAATGACCCGACGGGATTACCACCTTATTAAAAAAATTAAAGTTCATTTGATATTAGTCAAAGTCTCACAAGTTCAAAGTACACTTTTTCCTTGTTCTTTTCCTCATCACCTTGCTGGGCAGTAGATGGTAGTAGATAGATCCCTCCTCCCTCCTTCTCCCCCAACCCCCCCCCCCCCGTTTGTTAGGAGTGAGAATGGACTAGAAGAAAGACCAGAGAAGAGGGAGAGAAATGAAGTGGCTTTGGTTTGTGGAAGAGAAGACCAGAGGGCTGCAATCTGGCACTCTGCTGCTTCCACTGGTGGGATAAGCTGCCAATCTGCGCTGTAACCCTGTAGGAATTTCTCCTCCGTTTTAACTAGGAGTCGCACTGCTGACTTC
The DNA here is from genome assembly GCA_011680675.1 of Gymnobelideus leadbeateri. NCBI lineage: Eukaryota > Metazoa > Chordata > Mammalia > Diprotodontia > Petauridae > Gymnobelideus > Gymnobelideus leadbeateri. Next base: position 393,809 of record WOXC01008115.1, read on the forward strand.
TTTCACACAGACACCCGGAGGAGCCAGGAGAGACGGACTCTGGGAGGGAGGGTGGGGGGTAAAAGAGGAGGAGGAGAAGGAGGTGGAGGAGGAGGAGGAGCACAGCTGTTGCAGCAACAAGCAGGGACCAGGACGCACTTCTCTCCAGATACTCCCGGAGCTTCAGCTGAAAAGGCTTCTCGCCTGCTTAACTCTACCACCCCCAAAACTTTGGCTCTAACGTTATTATTATTATTATTATAACTATTAATTTATTGATTAAAAAGGAAAAAAAAGCTAAACCAAAGGCGGGGGGACACTTGGAGAAACTGAAAACAACCACCACAGAAAAAGAAAAAATAAAAAGCCCCAGAACCACTCAGGATCTGTTCTGGGAGTCCTGAAACCAACAAGTGAGGAGCCCCAGCAGGAAAGGCAGCGGCGGCCGCAGCAAACAGCAGCAACAGCAGCTGGAGAAGGGGAAGGAGAAAGAGGAGGAAGCTGAACCCTCAGGAGCCCTCGCTGCCACCGCTGCTGCTGCCGCTGCTACCCCGGCACTCTTCGGCTTCGGGACATTCAGTAGTCGGGAACTGGGGAAGAAGGGGGGGCTGGTGGTTGTCATTTATTCCCGGCCGGATTGAGAGCGGCGTAGGCACCCCGGGTTCGCGCTTGACTGGGAGCAGCTGATCCCCTGGGAATTATGCGGCGCGTGTGGATACTGCTCACCTTTGGCTTGGTGGCCTGTGTGTCTGGGGAATCGGTGAGTTTGCAGGGATGGGAGAGGTTGGGGTTGATGATGGTGGAGGGACGTGTGTATGAATGTCTGTCGCTGGATTTTCTAGCTGCTTTTCTGGAGAAAGCTTGCCTCGAGGACTCCCGATCCAGAGAGATATCTTCCGGACAGTAGCTTGCAACAGTATCCTGCCCGTCCATCCCAGATCCTCTTAGGGATCCATCTTAAAGTATCCAGGCAAACCCCGCTATCCTTTCTTGGGTTCCTGGAGAGAATGTACTCGTTCCCTCTCCTCCTTTTTACCCAATGGGATCTCTCTCTCTCTCTCTCTCTCTCTCTCTCTCTCTCTCTCTCTCTCCCTCCCTCCCTCCCTCCTCTGAGCGTTTCTTTTTTTGGCATCTCCGGGGATGGGTAGCACTAGAGCCACCGCCTTTTGGGCTACAGAGGCCCCTGAAGTCTTTCTCAACTTTAGTCTCGAGTTGAACGTCTTCCTTTATGGCTTGGAAAAGACTGGGGACGAAAGGAGGGGGGACGTAGTGTTGTAAGCTGGAGTATGGAGGGGAAGATGCATTCGGTCCACACTGGGCTCACGCTGTGCTCTCCGCTCCCTCCTCAGTTCCTCCGTGCCCAGCCTGGGGAGGGGAGGGACAAGGGGGAGGGGGGGTCTAATTTAGAAGGAGAGAGACGCTCTGGAAACTTTGGGATCTTTACCCCACCCCCCGCCAGCCCCCTCTTCCTCCGTTTTTCTCTTATGCTTATGCAAGTGGCGGAGAGATTTCGCCAGTCCGAAAGAACCCCAAATGTGCCTAACAAGAAGTTTGTCAAAGTTTTTTCCCCCTGTTCTGTGTTGTACAAGGGCTTGGGCGAGGGAACCGATTCTGAGGGAAAAGGCTGCCCGAGGGGGGCGCAGGCGGCCGGCCAGAGTCTGGGGCTAGCCTGCAAATCTCAAGGAGGCTGTGCCCGAAGAAAGATCGAGTGTCTGTGTGTGGAAAAGAGTGAGTGAGAGTGTGTGTGTGTGTGTGTGTGTGTGTGTGTGTGTGTGTGTGTGTGTGTGTGTGTGTGTGTGTGTGTGTGTGTGTGTGCGCGCGCGCGCTGGGGGTCGGGGTAAGGGAGTGTCGCAGGGGCCAGACGAAATTTGAAAGCTAAGTGGAAGGCTGGCTTTGGTTTGTTTCTTTGGAAGCCGCTGATCGGCTTTGGAGTGTCTCCCCCGTTTTAGAGGGCGACTCTTTTACTTGGCCAAACTCGCCTTTCTTTCGTGAGTTAACTGCCTGAATAAGACCTCCGGGTTTAATTGAGGTGGGGAAGGTTTCGGGTCTTTTCTAGGTAGTTACGGTGTTGGCGCCACTTGGCCCTCCTCCCCCGCCCTCGCTCTGGAGCAGGAGGAATTTGGTTGCTAGTTGACTAAGGCTCTGTTTCTGGGGGCTGTAAATGTTTTCCCGAAATCACCCAATGGGCGCCCTCTAAAGAGAGCTGCCTCCTCTCTAGCCTGGTGCTGCTGGGGCGAAGCATTGTCTCCCTGAATGGTAGCAATCACAGCTGACTTCGTCGCTGAGCAAACTCCTGGGGGCCTGAGCGGTTGAAGGTCTTCCCAGGCTGAGGTTTTGTGTTGGCGTGTGTTCCAAGCCCCTCGCTTCCACCTCCCCCATCACCTCAATTTCAGCATCCCACCCCCAACTTGGCCGTTTTAATTAAATGAGCTGTCACTTTCAAGGAAAATTAAGTCATCTTGTAGTTACTCTAAACTTACACACATAGTAAGTGATCTAAGTGGTAGTGTTTTTTGAAGAATTTTTTCCTTCTTCCAGGCTGAGAGTATCAGAATTTGAAATGGAGAAATGCCTTTGGTTCGTGAATAGCAGAGTAAAATGGGGATGAAACTTAGACGCTATCAATCATTGTGGGATTCTCTCCGTGGAGTGCAGAAAAATGCACTTCATATGATACCGAATTAGAAAGATAGACTTCCTATAACACATAAGCATTAGGTGGTTGTTTGGGAGTTCATGTTGCACTCTAAGCCTTGTCTCTATTTACCTTTTGTAGATTGAACATTTAATCTGTTTTTAGCGAAGCGATCTTGCAGCCGGTTATGAACTTTGTAATGCTTACACAGGAGAGAGCTCCTATTGTTTACTATAGTGAAACCTTCCAAGCTGCCTTAGCTCTCTGAAATACAGTATCTGGAAAGGGGAAACAAGCATTCCTTTATTAGAACTGTCTCAAAGAGGGAACCTTTCAAAACAGAAGGGTGTTTCAAGAGGACCTTTTTTGCTTCTAAGCTCATGCTGGGAAAAGTTCCATTCTCTGGATTCTAGATCTTGAACATTTGGACATCCCGTTTCGTTTCTGGGCTCCTGTTTCAACAAGGGAACGTTCCTTAAGAGAAGGATATTGGTGTGGGGGGGGGGGGGCGTCAAGTGCTTGCCGATCACCCACATCTCTGTGTTTGGGTTTTTAAACGTTTATGAACATATTTACTTGAATAGAAATTTTATGTTGTTAGTATGAGCTACTGCATTGTGGTAAATAGGATTTTAATTCATTGGAATATCATCCAAAAGGGCAATTAGATATTCTTTAAATGTCAACACAGAGACTCTAGCAAAGAACCTTTGTTGGTTGGTGAGTCAGTGTTTCCTAGAAACTCAGTTTCAAAGCCCCAAATGGCTAAATACTCAATTTTAATTATTTTTAAGTCTTGTGATTCTCTTTGTATAAGCACTGCACATCCAGAAAGATGATGGATTTGAAAGGTTATTTATTCTGAGCCTTTAACAGTCATAGGACATTGCATAGTACTTTGCATTTTGATTTGGAAGCTACAACTGTTTTCCTTAGATTTAAAAGTGATGGTTGTTTTTTTTTCTGTGTTTAAAGCTATCCCTTCCCTTTTTAAAAGTATCTGAGTAGTTAGTGTTAAATTTTAGATTTAGCCTGGAAAGGGTAGAGGGAGGATGCTTTTGTACATGTTTCAAAGGCAATGTGAGAAGGAAATAGAGTGTCTCACTTTATGGGTTGACTAGCAGTGGAGCAGTAAGTGCTTTCCTAGTGAAATCCAGTTTGCCCTGCTACATTCATGCTTTTCTTGCTGGAGCACCATGGGGAGAAAGAGAGGATGGAATGTGACTGACGTGATACACTGCTGCTTCTCCCTTTCCATGTGGCTGCCTTTAGAAGAAATATATTACAGGCTGCTATAAACATATAATTTGAGCTGAAAGATGTTTACTTTAGGAAAATGCAGAAATCTGCTTTGAAATGGAGGAATTTATACACATGTTTAGAAGTCTGTGTACTCAAAAAAGAAACTGTCAAGCAGTTTGAGCTCATGTTTTACTTCTCAGTTTAATCTGCAAGGAAGAGATTTTAGGAGTTTGTTTTAGTGGGAAAAATAAAATTGGAGACCTGTAACCTTTTGGCTGTTCCCTTGAATAGATAAATTACTTTTGTAAGGAGTTTGGTACAAATAGACACAGGCAGACAACCTTCAAGAAGGAGGTCTCTAAAGCCAGGAATTCTTGAATTTTTTTTTTTTGTTTCAGGGACCCATTTGGCAGTCTGTGAAGTCTATGGACCCCTTCTCAGAATAATGTTTCTGAAGGCATAGAATAAAATACATAGGAATTGAAAGGTATTCAAATATATTGAAAAGAAGATGTAATTTTCCCCTCATCTAAGTTCCTTGATGCTTTGAAATCTATTCACTACCCCAGGTTAAAAAACCCTTGCTCTAAAGGTAGGTTTGTCACAGAAGGAAATTGATCATGCAGTTCTGACTGACCACCTCTCAAGACCTTTTTATATCAAGGCTTGATGGTGCCTATCATTCTCCAGTAATAGTCAAGCATATTCTGGGAAATAATTGTATGTGACATTCTGTAGAATCTGAAGGTTGAAAAAAAGATTTCAGGAGATTATTTAGCTCTTCTCTCTGCTTTGGAATGGAACTACATTTATGTCTTCCCAGATCTAGAAAATTGTATCTTAAGATACAGCTTAAACATTCTTCTCATAACAACAGCAACAAATTTGCTTCAGAAGGAAAAAAATAGAATTATAGACCGTTTGCCTATTCACTTGATGAGAAAGACTGAGATGCAAAAAGCCTGTTAAATAGTTAAGAAATTTGGGTAACTCTACCTAGGAACGCTGAGTTACTGAATTCTCAAAGTGATATTCAGGGTGTGAGACAGACCAGCTGGTGTATAGATTGCCTTGGGTGAGCAAGTCCTGAGGGTATCTAGTAACCCACTGTATTTTTTTGGCAAACATCAATTGGCAATGAGCCAAGATTGTCCAGTGAGAAAACCTATGTGTGTATGTATTCATATATATAAATACATATATAGTATGTGTATATATTCACCCCAATATATAACATATTCGTATGTGATATATATCTATAGCATATATAGGATGTGTATATATAATATACATGCATATATGGGATATATATGTATTTTCTTTCACCTCTAGGCTTTTCCTCATTACCTCTGTTCACCAAATATAGTACCTGGGGGGAAATAATCTGTATGTTGTCTTCATAAAACATTTTAGTATGTTAAAATCCAATAACTTCTGTGGTGTAGAAAGTCACTTTGGAAGCATCAGGTTATGTGGATATGTACAGACACACAATTCTCATTTTGCTATTTTATTAATGGCTTTTGCCTCTGCTACATTCCCGTGGCATGACCTTGAAAAGCCCCTGTTACCTTTTAGCTTTTACTTCTTCATCCTCAATATGAGGTGCTGAACTGCAAGATCTCCAGGGTCTAACTCTTGAGCCTATGATAATTTCAACATGACTAATCTCCCTCTTTTAAGAACTTGTACAGTATTTAAACAATTTAGCACCAAGTTGATACATGTTGTTTGGCAATATTCCTAGCTCTGCCATCAAGTCTTCCTGCCCGTGACCTTGAGCAAGTTAATTCCTCAGTTTCAGAGTCAGTTTCTTGGTGTCTAAAATGAAGAGGTTGGGCACCATGAAATGTCAAAGGACCCTACCAACTCTGAGACCAGAACCATGGGAGGACATAGACTTCAAACAGGAAGCAACCCTAGAAATTGTGTGAAACTTCTTTTCTAGGCAAGATCATAGACTCCCAAAAGGTTGTGATCATGTGGTCTATATTCCCCATACCCTTCCCCCAAATATTCAAAAGATTTTGTTGATTGATTGGTGGATCTATATTTTGCCTATTGGACCCATGGTCCAGGGCTGTAAGAATGAATCTGTAAATATTAGTGATGTCACCTCCATGGGAGTTAGTTCTACAGCTTTTAGAAGTTCTTTACCTTAAATATAATGGTATTCATAGGCTAAGGAACAGAAACCAGAGGTCATCTAATCTAGCCAGTACCTGAACAAGAATCCCTAAAGTATTTCCAGCAAATTGACTTTTAACTTTTGAATGATGACCTGGATCGATGCATTCCTAAGTACCTGAAATGGGATGGGAAGGGCTTGGGAAATTAATGATGAATCTTGTTTGTTTGTTTTTGTTATTTTTGTAGCAGCAGAAATACATAAAATACCCCACTTTTGGGCAAATGAGGTTTTAGGCTCTACTACAAAAGTAGGTCTAATTTTGACAATTCAGTTTCTCTTTTTTTAAGTTTATTTATTTTTAGTTTTCAACATTCAGTTCCATAAGCTTTAAACTGTCTCCCCCTCCCTCCCTTTATCCCTTCCCAAGATGACATGCAATCTGATGTAGGCTCTACATATACATTCCTATTAATCAATCCTATTTTCACATTGTTGACAACTCAGTTTCTAAGGCAAAGTTAATATCTGTAAGAAGGTTCAAAGGATGTGCTCCTTAAATAGAAGGACTTTCATTTAGTGTGGTACCTTTCAGGTGCTTCACAATAGAAATATTTTCATAGCAATGCCAAGATTTTATTAATTTTTAATGGCAAGTATTAATAGATACAACCCACATGAACAAAAATTCAGGGGGGGCTCCTCAGTAATTTTTAAGAGTGTAAAGGAGTCCTGAGACCAAAAAGTTTGAGTGTTTGTGTAGCCTAGAGGTGTCGTTACCCAGACCAGATTAAAATATAATTGGGAAATGTTCAGTAAAATAAATAAAAATACAATACAACACAGATAGTGTTAATTTGTGGTTTTCTAAGTCTGAGATAAGTTTCTAATTTAGTTGGACACCACTGGTCTAGAGCATAATTATCTGATTTTCTTAAACCTTTGAGTTGCACACAAAGAATAGGACAGTGGCATGGGGTTGGGAAGCTCTAAAGTTTTTCATCAGCAAAATGAAACAGTGTATTATGCCCCGTGACATGTGAAGGCCAAATTTGTGAATGTGTATTCTAGGCTTGATTATCAAGTTGTCAAGGAAAAGCTGTAAAATAGCATTTCCTTTCCCTAGATACTGCATCTATTAGGTATATTTCATGAAAATTACAACAGTGTAGAAACAATGCTTGCCACAAAGTATTTTTGTAGTTGTCTTTCCTATAATCTTAGGTTTAGGTTATAAAACTTAAGTAGTAGAAAGCAACTATGACATAATGTGCAACAATAATAAAATGGTCAATCTAGTGTTTAGATTCTTTCTCTGAAGTATAATTTGTACCCAGAAGAGGATGCCTTCACACTGCCACTTCTTGACATTTGCCCACTTGTCTGCAATTTCTCATACCATATTGCATTTCTATTATGTATTTTGTATTATTTATTTGTGTATATATCTTATCTCCCTCCTAAACTCTAGAGTTTCCTGAGGTCAGGGATCAAGTCTTGTATTTCATCTGTTGGAGGTTTTGTTTCATCTCTTCTACTAAAAACAAAACAGCTGAGAAATTTTTGACTTGTTTTGCTGATAACTTGATCTTTCAGAAGGTGTATGAAGAAATAATAGAGTCTGTTGCTACTCTGGACTTGATTCTGACCAATAAAGAGGAACCAATCATTGAAGTAACAATTACTGAAACATGAGAGGGTGTGATCCTGCCATCTTTGAAATCTGAGTTTAGATGAGGAGGAGATGCCAGGCATAGTCCAATACAGACCCTTTCTGAGAAGTAATTCTGTAGATTTCAAAGTGTTCAGAAAATGGGTTTGTAGGATTCCATGATCTAAGATAGGAAGTTGAATGGATGAAGCATTTATGAAACATCTACTATGTGCAAAGCACTGTGCTAAATCCTGAGGATATACATTTTTAAAAAACAGGTAGTCCCTGCTCTCAGGGAGCTTATACTCTAATGGGAGAGAAAACACATATGGAAGGTTTCTGCTCCAAGTGAGATGGCAAGGTCCCATAGATCTCATAGTCAAGCAGATGGCAACACCTCTTCTTTGAAGTCATTTACACTTAGCTAAAGATGGGTGAAATGCTCCAAAGAATGAAATTCTGATGACGGCAAATACAAATTATTCAAATGAGGAAGAAGGGGGCAACCAGTTAAAAAGACATGTGATTCTATAGGAAGTTTATCTGTCAGTTCAGATATTAGAAAAACTTGCACAGAACTTAGATGCAAAGGGAGGTCATTGAGGGTATATACAATAATAATGTTGGAAATGCCAAAGCACAGGATAAACTAAATGCCAAGGATAATACAAAGTGAACACAAGAAGGAAAAAAAAAGGAAATACCTGGCACAAAGATGAGGAATGACAAAAAATGCAGAAAACTTCAAATCCTACATCTTTTTTTTTTTTAAGTGGTTTAATCTTTGTTTGAAACTTTAAAGCTAGACAAGACCTCAGAGGTTAGAGTGTGGGGCCTGGAATCAGGAAGTGTCATCTTCCTGAGTTCAAATCTGGACTCAGACAAGTCACTTAACCCTGTTTGCCTCAGTTTCCTCATCTGTAAAATGAACTGGAGAAGAAAGTGGCAAACCTCTCTGATATCTCTGCCAAGAAAGCTCCAAATAGGATTAAGAAGAGCTGGACATGACTGAAGAACAACAAAAAATTTAAATCCTCGGGAATCCTCAGGAGGTCTAGGGACATAGAAGTATTACATATCAAAGACAGAATTTGAACCCAGATTGTCTGACTCTAGGGTCAGGGACTGTACCATGCTGCTGCCTCCATTGATTAAACAGGAAATATAGATTAAACGGTTAGCTAAAGGTCATTTGGTGAAAGGGTACTGAAGTTGAAGCCAGATCTATTTGGGTTTGAATTCTGGTTCTATGATTTAATGCTAGTGTGACCTTGGGCAAGTCATTTATTCAACCTCCTTTAGTCTCAGGTTTTATCAATAGAAATAGGATGTTGAACTAGATAATCTCCAATGGCTTTCTAGCTTCAAATACTATGATTCTCTTACTATTATGGGAATAGCTGATGTGCTGTGATTCTCTGATACTCTATCATTCTCATCATTACCCATCTAGCCCTCTGGCCCAGGGCCAGAAAATTGAGCATTTATTTATCATAAATGCTTCTGAGGTTAGTTCTTTAACTAGTTAGTACTGCACTTATTTTTTTTAAACAAATGCTTTATTAACTTCTGTTTTACATCATTAATTTCCGCCAGATTTTGAGTTACAATCATTTTCCCCCCATTATTCCCCTACCCAACCTCCCAGAACAGTAATCCCACGAGATATCGCTTCCTCCAATCTGCTCTCTCCCATACCTTCTCCCATACCCCCATCGACTTTTCCATTAGAGGAAGGTGAATCTTTGCATCCCAATGCCTGCACATCTTATCTCCCTATTACAAGCAAAAGAGTATTAATAATAGTATTTATATATATTTGAAACATTTAATGTTACAACCTCGAGTTTCAGATCCATTTCCTTCCTCCCTTGTCACCCATTCCTTCTTGGGAGATAAGTAATTCAGTATATGTTGTACATGTCTAGCTATGCAAAAGATTATCATAGTAGATATATTGTACAAGGCTCCTTATAATTCCCTCCCACTCATCCCACCCCCCACCTGGTCCATTCCCTACATGATCCTGTCCCTCTTTTATACTGGGTACTTCCAACCTCCCCTCACCCCAAGGATGCCCTCCCATCCATCATCCCTCCTCCCATCCCCCTTCCCCCTATCCTGCTACAGGTTGAGATATCCCATTTACTATGTATGTCATTTTCTCCCTGAACCAAATTCAGTTTGAATGTGGTTTTGCCTTTTTAGCCTTCCTTATTCTCCCCTCTTTTGCAACCACTTCCCCTTGCTTCTTCTGCATGGGATAGTTTACACTACCCTGTCTCTCCCCATCTCCTCTTGCCACTTTCCTCTCTCACCTCATAATTTCATCCCTTGAGTATTCTCCTTCCCAACAAATTCAACCTATGCCCTCTATCCATATATAACTGTAACCATATACACACACATTCACATATGTATTCATATGACCACACCCCCTTCTTCCATTATTTTCATAGTGAGAAAGATATCATCAGTCACAGTTATTGCTTTTCCATATAGGAATGTAAATAGTTCAACTTTGATAAGTTCCTTTTGATTTCTTTCCCTGATTACCTTCTCAGGCATCTCTTCCTTCTTGTGTCTGGGTGTCAAATTTTCTATTCAATTCTTGTTTTTTCCTCAAGAATGCTTGAAAGTCCTCTATTCCACTGAATGACCATATTTTCCCCTGAAACAAAATACTCAGTTTTGCTGGGTTGGTGACCCTTGGGTTCATTCTCAGTTCTTTTGCCCTCTGGAATATCATATTCCATGCCCTTCGATTCCTCAGTGTAGAAGCTGCCAGGTCCTGGGCTATTCTGATTGTGTTTCCACAATATTGAAATTGTTTCTTCCTGGCTGCTTGGAGTATTTTCTCCTTGATCTGGGGATTCTGGAGCCTGGCTATAATATTCCTGGGAGTTTTCTTTTTGGGATCTTTTTCAGGAGGTGATTTGTGGATTCTTTCAACCTCTATTTTGCCCTCTGGATCTAAAACATCAGGGCAATTTTCCTTGAGAATTTCTTGAAGGGTGATTTCTAGGTTCTTTCTTTGATCATGGCTTTCAGGTAGTCCAATAATTTTTAAATCGTCTCTCCTGGATCTATTCTCCAGGTCAGTGGTTTTTCCCATGAGATATTTCACATTGCCTTCTAGTCTTTCATTTGTTTGGATCTGCTTAACAGCATCTTGATTTCTCATAAAGTCATTGGCTTCCATTTGCTCCAGTCTAACTCTGAAGGAATGAATCTCTTCAGTGAACTTTTGAGATTCTTTTTCCATCTGGCAAATTCGACTTTTTAAGGCATTCTTCTCCTCCTTGCCCTTTTGGGCCTCCTTTGCCATTTGAGTTAGTCTCTTTTTTAAGGTGTTGTTTTCCTCAGTCAGGCTGTTGACCCTCATTTCATACTTTTCCTGCATCCTTCTCATTTCTCTTTCTAATTTTTCCTCCACTTCTCTTATTTGATTTTTAAAGTCCTTCTTAAGGTCCTCCATGGCCTGCAACCCACTCATGGTTTCTCCTGGGGCTTTTGGAGCAGGACTTCTGACCTCACAGTCCTTTTCCTGCTCTATGCCCCCAAAATAGGAGTCTAGGGTTGCATTTTTCTGTTTCCTTTGCCTTGGCATGTTGCCACTTAATTACTTGGCTTTTGGGCTTGTTGCCACACTATGGCTTTAAGGCCAGCTAGAGGAATTTTCGTCCCGAACGTGTGGGGGGCAACTTCCGTTTCTGGCAAGCTATAAACCCACCCACAACTTCCACCCTAGATCACAATCCAGATCCAGGAGGTTAAAGCAAGAGCGATTACCCCCCAAGACTGATCGCTGGATCTCCCCACGATTTGTAGGCTGGGAGCCGGAAATGCCTCTGAAAACTACAAAATGGCGTGTCTCCTCAGTGGCTTCTAGCCCCCAGGGAGGGAGCTGACGCATTCCCCAAATACAGGTCCCAAAGTCCATAGGACACTAACCTCTTACTTTGTCCTAGGCATGTCTATGTTGATAATTCTGGAGTCGCCACAGCTCCTGGTGTTCTGGGGTTCTTCCAGCTGGCTGCTGGCCCTGCCGCCCTGGGGCTAAAACCTCGGCTCATGCGGACCTGGGCTCGGCTCGGCTCGGCTCCTGCGCTCTGCGCGCTGCACGCTGCCAGGTCCCAGACCACTGCGCTGGTCCTTCCTGCAGGGCTGCTGGGCTGTCCTCAGCGGGAGTTTAGCTTCTCTGTGTCGTTCTGTGGGTGCTGGGGCTCCAGAAGTTGTTCAGAGTCCCCTTTTACATCGTTTGGGGGGGATGTGGGGGCAGAGTGGCTTGGATGAGCTGTTTCTACTCCACCATCTTGGCTCCGCCCCGTACTGCACTTATAATGATACCTAGTATTTTTTTATAAGATGCCTTAATTTTAAAATAAAAAAGAATATTTTTCACATGTAGTTAATAAACATGTGGAACGGTGTAATTCAGAAACAGTTTTTTTGCTATGATTTTAAATTTTATGTATAATTTTCAAACATATGTAAATCACTCAACTGCTGTGGGCTTCAGTTTTCTCATTTGTAAAATGAAGTTGTCGAATTGGATAGCCTTCCAGGTCAGATAGTATCAAATGGTAATTTGGGAATTGTCAAGATTCAGTCATAGATTCATAGAATACATAGATTATTTAGTCCCAACTCCCTCAGGTTACAAATGAGGAAATGGAAGAACCAAATTGGTTCTTTTGCCCCCAAGGTTGCACAGGTGGAAGAGTCAAAACTTAAACCAAGGGGGTAGCTAGGCGGCACAGTAAATAGAGCACCAGCCATGGAGTCAAGAGGACCTGAGTTCAAATTTGGCCTCAGACACTTAACACTTACTAGCCGTGTGACCTTGGGCAAGTCACTTAACCCCAATAGCCCCTCTTTAAAAAAAAGGCAACTCCCCCCTTCCTTAAACCAAGGCCTCTTGCCTTGGAGGTTTTCTGTGCTATATTATTCAAAAGTTTATTAAGTCCTATCAAGTAGCTTGTTTTATGTGTTGTTCACTCATTAGAACAAGGAGCCTTATTTACAATATAACTTGTTTGTTGATACATTTAGTATCTGTCTCTCTCATTTGCATTACAGAAAATTGAGATATATTTGGTAATTTGCTATGTATATTTTTTTTTTGGACAAGTGTTATTCCTGATCTGGGGGAGACTCTTTTTGTGTAGAAGAAATCTAATTTGTTAAATAGAGATTGAGCTAGACGGTCTCTCAGGTCCTGTCCAGCTCCAAATCTATGGAATAGAAATGGAAACAACCATTTTATGTAACTTGTTGATCACTTTCAGTCATTGCCTTGCCACCAAGAGGTGTAAGTTTTCACAAGTTTATAGTATTACTGCTCTAATATTAGGTTTGTTTATTGTCTTTTTTTTACTGCTATGTATTACTGACTTGAAATAAACCAAAGTTGAAAATATAAATGCAGACAACTTGGGAATTTAAGAACCAACATCTTAAAAGATAAAATAAAGATTTATTAAAATTGATTTCCTAAAGATAACATAAAAATTTAACATATGAAGATTCAAATAAGGCCCAAGATGGAAATTTGACTTATAAACTACATTGCTGTGGATTTAGTGACCAATTCAAAACTTGCCATTTCTACTGATTCCTTTTTCATTTTTGCTTTTAAGATTAATTTAGATCTTTAAGATTTGGATATTTTGTTTAAGTTATTACCAATTAAATGTTAAGATTTTTGTTTGGTCAAGTTAATCAACTGACAATATATACTGAGTGCTTTCTGCACACAAAACATGATGCTAGGAGACACATAATAACTGATGTTTACATAACAGACTTAGTTTTCTCTCACATAAGCATTTTGCACATTATACTCACAGCAACCCTGGGAGGTAGGTGCTATTGTTTTATCAGTCTTATAGATGAGAAAACCCAGGCTCAGAGAGATTGTAATTTAGCAACAGTGTGGGACCATAGATCCAGACTGGAGGAGACCTCAGGAACAATCTATTGATTTGATGGTGTTAAGTGACTTTGATTAACACCACAGTGTTTGAGTCAGGACTTGAGTCTAGGTCTTCCTAATGCCAAGTCTAGCTCTCTATTCACTTTGCACATGTGTTATTCCTGGACGTTGGCTTCAAGCAACAACTAAAACTTTTCCTAAATTTAATTTGGCTTTGGAGTATGAAATATGCTCATGAGACCTGGGAAATTTTTTTTTAGGGGGAGAGGAAGTGGGACATTAGTAGGGTTCTGCCCTAGCAGAACAAGATTACTCCTTAGAGGAATCAATGAAATTCTGAAGGAAATAATGAAAATTAATCATATTTTCATGTTGAATATTTGGTAATTGTTTTTGATACAAGGTGAAGACTGTGGAGTACTGGAACACAAGGAGGTATATGTATTTGTCACCATGGACTATAGGTTTACACAGAGCTCTTGGCCTTAGATCACCCTGGAAGAACTTTAGTGCTTCTGAGTTATTTCCTAGCAGGTTTTATTCTCAAGGTCTCCTGTTTCTTATCCAGGCTCACCTCTCTGCCTGGCCTTTCTCTATTGTTCAGTCATAATAATGTGTTTGGTTTATGCTGAGACCTTTGTCTCCCCCTGCAGCCTGTACCCACTTTATTGCTTTGTTTCCACTCATGTTGGACACTGTAAGGTACTCTGAGTACAGCCCATAGCCTCCTGTTCCCATAACTGCAGCTAGAAACAAGAGAGCCTCCTTCTTACCCTTTAAAGGCTGTTAGGTGGCACTGTAGATTGAAAATTGGGTCGAGTCAGAAAGACAAATTTGGTCTTAGGCACTTACTTGCTGTGTGACCTTGGACAAGTCACTTAATTCTGTTTGCCCTGGTTTTCTTATTTGTAAAGTGAGCTAGAGAAGGAAATGGCAAACTACTTCAGTATCTTTGCCAAGAAAGCCCCAAAAGGCATCGCAAAAAGTTGGACAGGACTCAAAAAGGATTAAGCAACAACTACTTTATCTACCTAGTTGCCTGCCCAATCTCTTCCATTCCTTCCTCAGACTTGGCAAAGTGGGGACTCTTAGTCTTCCTTAGTCTTCCTTAGAGGTATATAATGAGAGGAGATGGGGAGAGACAGAATGGGGTAAACTATCTCATATAGAAGAGGCAAGGGAAAATGGTTACAATGGAGGGGAAGAACAGGAAGGCAAAAGGGAATGGGTCAACCTTATTTTCATTGAATTTGACTTAGAGAGGGAATGACATACACACTAAATAGGGTATCTCACCCTACAGAGGAGTAAGGGTGAAGGGGATGATAGGGGGGATGATAGAAGGGAGGGCAGGCTTGGGGGGAGGAAAGTTGGAATCCGATTTGTGTGCCTTTTGGCACAGAATTTAGAAAATTAGGAACTACCAGTATATCTTAATTTTGGGTAATCGATGATGATGTTGGCTTATATTTTTCAAGTTATTAAAGTATAAGGTTATTAAAGTATAAGGCAGGGGTAGGGAACCTGCGTCCTCAAGGCCACATGTGGCCCTCTATACCCTCAAGTGCAGCCCTTTGACTAAATCCAAACTTCACAGAACAAATCCCCTTAATAAAAGGATTTGTTCTATAAAAACTGGATTCAATCAGAAGGCCACACTGAGGGACTGAAAAGGCCGTATGTGACTTCAAGGCCACAGGTTCCCTACCCGTGGAAAATGTATCAGATGAAAAGGCTGATGTGATATAGTGGGTACTGTCCCTAGCGCATAGTAGGCACTTAGTAAATTTTTATTGAATTGAATAGGTAGCATTTTGGACATGGAGTCTGGAGATCTGGGTTTAAATCTCTCTTATATTTATTAGTTGTGACTTAGGGGGAGTCCCTTCACCTCTGCTTGCTTCCTATCTGCCTTGTGAAGCTGAAATAACATAAAAGTATACAAAGCACTTTGCAGACTTTTAAAGTGCTATGTGTCAGTTATTGTTGATAATTTTCCTTAAAGATTTGCTCTAGACATACACATATCTACTCAAAGTTGCTAAAGCAATAGAATAGTCAAAGCTTGTAATTAAATTGAAATTGTAAAATGGTGGACTACTTTTCCAGGAAAAAAAAACCAAAATAAAACAAACAAAAAAAAAAACCAAACATAAAAAAAAAAACTGTATTCATTTCATTAAGGTGAATGTGATTCAGGAATGAGGATTCTAGTCTTGAATTGGAGAGATCTGATTTTCAGGTTATATTTTTCCCTCCCCCATTCCACTAGCTAGAAAGAAAGAAAGAGAACAAAAGAAAAAAATTTTATGAAAAACAAAATGAGCAAATAATAGTACAAGAGAGGGCACCTCAATGACCCACCTGCCTCTTCCAAATAGTGTATTATGTTGCAATAACTTTGGGTTCTTGGATTCCTAAAAAGGATCCTAGCTAACTAACTTAAAATTGTTGGTCCCAAGGCTATTTTAACAGGGCACAGGCCTGGAATAAAAATGGTGTAAATTTTCATTCTCTGATCTCCTGCTTCCTGAACTTACTGTTATAAATCAAGTTTTTAAACAATGGATCAGGCTGTCATTACATGCAGACTTATTAGCTAGAGTACGTCTTATAAGGAATGACATAGTATGTGCAAAATGAGAAGCCTGAGGTAACATTTAAATTATATCTCAAATGGTTTTTAATAAGAAGCTGTGCTTTGTTGAGTTTCTTTACTCTATGATAAAATTTGAGAATTTGCTTGGTCAAACCCGGGGGTGGGGAAGCTGCAGCCTCCAGGCCACATGTGGCCCTCAAGGCCCTCAAATGCAGCCCTTTGAATGAATCCAAACTTCACAGAACACATCCCTTTAATAAAAGAATTTGTTCTGCAAAACTTGGAATCAGTCAAAAGGTCACACTCAAAGACCTAGAAGGTCACATGTGGCCTCCAGGCCACAGGTTCCCCACCCCTGGTCCAACCCATACATGCAAAGGAATACCCACTACAATTGTCTGGGACTCAATAAACATTAAGTACTTGTGCTATGCTCTGGAGATACAAAGAAATGCAAGACAGACCCTACCCTAGAAGAGCTCTGCTTGGGGACCTCCACAGAGGAGGAACCATCACTTTCTACTTTTTGACAGCTCTGATTATCAGGGAGTTTTCCCTGATATCAAGCCTACACTTGGCTCTTTACCTTCCACCACACTGCTCCAGTTCCCGCTATCTGGGGCCAAACAAAATACGTCTGACAAGAGATCCCTAAAAAACACTCAAAGACCGCTATCCTGTCTCCTATTTGTGTTCTCCAAACTGTGGTGCCCAGAGTTGAGCCAGTGCCCCCATGTCGTCTGACCAAGACTGAACACAGGGAGATTCTCATGTCCTTATTCTTGAAAGCCAAGCCCCTCTTAATGGAGGCCAACATTACATTAGCTTTTTTGTCTGCCACAGACATTACTGACTCAGATTGAGCTTGAAATCCACTAAACCCTACCAGATCTTTCCAGAACATCTGCTGTGTCTGTTTTCCCTCCCCCTCCCCATTCCCACCTCCACACCCATCTTACAGCTTTTACTCAGCAATAAGTTCCCTAGTTGAAGAGTGATCCTCCTAACCTCCCATATCTAATCAGTTGCCAAGATCTGTCAATGATAACTTCTACAACATCTCTCACATCCGTCCCTTCTCTCTCAAAATGCTACAACCACCCTAATTCACACCCTTATCTCCACTACCCTGGACTATTGCAGTGACCTCCTGTTTGCTCTCCCTTTATCCAGGCTCACCTCTCTAATCCACACAGCTAGAAAATTGATATTCCTTCTGACCAAGGCACTCCCTTACTCCCTAAGGTCTCCAAGATAGAATAAAATCCCCTCGTTAGCATTTTAAGCCTTTCATTGTCTGAACCCAACCTGTCTATCTCTAAGTTGATTACACATTACTCTTCTTAGATTCTAACCACACTTGAGTCTTTAAGTTGTTTGTTGATGTTTGATGTGGCAGCTAGGTGGCTTAGTGGATAGAGAACCAGGGCTGCAATCAGGAAGACTTGAATTCAAATTCAACCTTGCCCCACCTAGTAGCTTTGTGACCCTGGGCAAGTCACTTAACCTCTATTGCCTCAGATTCCTCATCTGTAAAATGGGGATAACAGCAGCCCCCTCCCAGGGTTGTTGTGAGGATCGGATGAGCTAACATTTGCAGAGTGCTTAGCATTAGTGCCAGGCAAATAATAAGTGGTAGATAAGTGTTAGCTAGTATTATTATTAACTGTGCATGACATCCCATCTTTCACTTGCATGGCTTATCCAAACTGTACCTTGTGCCTAGAATGTCCCACCCTCATCTCTGCCTCTTCGAACCCTCATCAAGGCTCAGCTTTGGTGCCACTCCTTAGCTTCCCTTCAGTTGCAAGGGTTCCACCCATCTAAATAACTCTGGATTTAGTTTGCATACATTTAGGATTTACTTACCCATATACATGTTTTCCCCAAGTACCATATAAATTCATTGAGGATAGGGACTGTCATTTTTGCCCAGTGCCTAGCATAGTAACCTGGCACATAGCAGGTATTTAACATAATGTATGTTGCTTTTAAAACCTGACATGATCTGGCTTCAACTTCTCTTTCCAGCTCATTATCTCTTATCTTGCCTCTTGCAGTATAGACAAAATGGTCCTTCTCTCCTTCCCTTCTTAGCTGTGGCATTCCATCTCCCTTCCCTACCTTGGACTCAAAGAGGTTCTCTTGTCCTTTGAAGATGGCTCATGGACCATCATCTTCTGCATGAAGACTTTTCCTATCCATCCAGCTGCTAGTGCCCTCTCTCCCAAACTACCTCGTACTGAATTACCTTGTGTGTGTATATACATAAATACTCATATGCATCAACTTCATATTGATGCTGCATATATTTGTATATGTACTTGTTATCTTCCCCATTAGAATGTGTAAGTTTATGAGTAGGGATTTTTTTTTCATTTTTTTGTACTTGATTCTACAATACCTGGCACAGTTAAGGTGATTAATATATTCATATACTTGTCTATAGAATTGAATTAACGAAGGTACATTAAGTATTAGGATTTGGAAGAGCCAAAGAAAAGAGCATGAGACATTAGAAATCCAGAATTCTATCCAGTGGATAGAATACCAGCCATTGAGTCAGGAGGACCTGATTTCAAATCTGTCCTCAGGTACTTACTAGCTGTGTGACTCTGGGCAAGTCACTTAGTTCCCATTGCCTCAAAAAGAAAGAAAGAAATCCAGAATGAGTGGAGAAATTGGAAGGTAGGAAGAGTTAAGTCTCCTAGATATAAAAGTACCATAAGTCATATTTTCACTCTCTGAAAACCAACTTTGCTGCTCCAGTGAAAAGGAAAGTTCTGCTACCAAGACAAGTTGACACCTCTCCTGCAACTTCTCTGCTTTGGGAGAGATGACTACTCAAATCTTCATTCCACGTTTACAACATGTCAATTTCTATAAGGAAAGAACCCTGGGGCTGCTCAGGCTCTCTACAGGTTTGGCAAAGGGGAGATTCTATTTCTTCATTCTTGACTAAAGTTTATATTTACTCTTCTGTTCCCAGAGCCGCCTTTTAAAACTATCAGTTATAGCTATGTGTGACATACATATCTACCTATATATCTACATATCTATGTGTGTACACATTCATATATATCACAGATTTTATATATATGTATATGTCTATATATTTACATACACACATATATAAAATCAGGTTCATTCAAAGAACAAGTTTTTGCAAACTGTATACATGGCATTGTGACAAATATTTAAACAACTTCCTGGTACTTTTGTACGTAACTTCCAAAGGGATTAAAACATTTGGGATGAGTTTAAGATACAATCATGCCTTTGTTGGCATGCTACTTTAAGGGAATGTCTCAGATGTGACCTTTTCCCCAAAATTTTTCATGCTGGTTTTGATAGAGGAATGAAAACATTTTCTGCAAAAGCTTCAAGTTGGTAATTAATTTCTGCAACATAAACTTTGTGAGTCCATTTAAGAGTTGAATCATTTTGAGAAATTTGTTTGTAAAGCATGGTCTTGGCTTAGGAAAGTCACCATTTTCCATTTACTATTGAAGGGAGAGGTAACCTTCACTGTTGCCACATGTTCTTAGCACAATATTCTATTGCCATTAAAATTAATTATTAGAACATATGTATGTATATACATCTACATACATGATCTATGATCTGACCATGTCATTCCTCTATTCAAACACCTTCAGTGGCTCCCCATTGTCTCCTTAGCCTGGCATTTACTTAAGGACCTCTACCTACCTAGTTCCAACTTGTCTTATTTCAAGTTAACTCTTAACCACACATTATATTTTCCAGACTGCTAGTCCAAGCTGCTAGTATCTGGTCTTGTCCTACACTTTACTATTTCTGCACATTTATCTAGTGTATTGTCCCTTCCCTCTATACCCAGACTTCCATGCCTGTAATAGATTCTTTTTTTATATTACTTCTGTCTGTTCAAATATTTCTTTTCCCTTAAGACCTAGCTCAGGTATAACTTGTTCCATAAAGCCTTTGTTATCCCACCCCCATATTCTTCCTGTCCTCCCCCCAAGTAATTCCTCCCTCCTCAGATTTTCCTAGCAGTCAACAAGGATGAGATTAAGTACTTACTATGCATGTGCAACCTAGGTTCTCTGCTAAGGACTGAGGATATAGGGAAAGGCAAAAACAATTCCTGCCCTCAAGGAGCCTAGATTCTAATGGGGGAAGTAGCATATATAAATAAAAACACAGTAGATGTAGAGAACCTTTTTATCTCTCTCCTTTTCCTTATTACATCTTACCTCTCTTTGTATATAGAATTTTCCACCCATCCTTAGATTGAAAGCTCCTCAAATTCTGTGTCACTTTTCATTTCAGGTTTGTTCAGTCCCTTGCATAGGAATTGGCCTATAGTAGGAGCTTAAGCAAATTTTTAAAAATTGATTTTGCATATAAACACATGTGTCATGTATATACACTTACGTGCTCTAATGCTCCACTGGTCCTACGATCCCAACACTTAGCACTGTCTAGCACAAGTAGGCACTTAATAAATGCTTATTGATTGATGTGGCTATTCCTTTTAGTATATTCTCAGCATCCATTTGTGTTTGCCCACCCTATGTAACTCTCATCTCTGTCTTCCCCAAGTGTGCTAGAGTTGGTCCACCCAACTCGTTGGGAGGTCTTCTTCCTATTATGTTTCCATTTCAAGGATACCAGTGGGGCATATGAATACCAATACTCACTTCTGTGATCAGTTCATCTTCTTTTTCTGTTGTATTGTTCTTTGACATTTTCTCTACTGTTTTTCCTATGTAGTCTCTTGTTTGTAGCATGCTGCATGGCTAATTATTACCCCTTGCATGATTCTCAACCCTATGTAGTTGAATTCTTTTCACCTAGCTGGTAAGTACTACCTACTGTTATGATGAGCCCCAAAACAGAATAATGTTGCTTTATGAAAGTGAGATCATGTTGGCAGCTTCCTGGCATTGTGGCTAGACTTCTGGACTTAGACTTAGGAAGATATGCGTTCAGATCCAACCTCAGACATTTACTAGCCTTTTGACCCTCATTTAATCTCTGTTTACATCAATTTTCTCATCTTTGAAATGGGGATATCACTTAACCTCCAGTTTTGTTGAGAAGATCAAATGAGTTAATATTTGTAAAGCCCTTAGCTATATAGTACTTTAAGGTTTGCAATTATCATCATGCACTCAGGTGATTATCTGCTTGAACAGAATCTTTTTTTCTGCCTGATAAATTTGAAAATCTTCCCCTCCCCCCACTTTTCCTTTATTCCTTGGCTCTTCCTGCACTTTGTCCTTTGACCCTTCTCTGTAACCGTAGATGGGCATTTCACTGTTCTCTGGGTTCTTTGAGTTCTTGGGACAAAAGAGTCTAAGTATGAATAAAATGCATTTATCTGTGAATGGTTTTTGAAATATCAAAACGTTTCCACTTTGTAAAGGATTGTTTGCTCTGGCTCAACAAAAGATTCTTGTCTTCTTGGTGTAGTTTCAGTAAAGTGTCCTTTGTCAGCTTATTAGATTTTTGATGGACTTTATACTTTGAACAGAGAAATGGTGTGTTTATTTGCCTGGAAAGTTTGTTTTCAGAAACTTTTAAGTTAACTGATTGTGTTTAAGTCACAAAGATGTCTTAAGGATGTTCCTCTTGCATTTAAAAAGCTGCATTTGTAAGTAGGAAGTGTTAGCATCCTGGGCTTGGTTGAATTCACATAACTAGCAGTATTCTATAGTTGGTTTCCTGTTATAGTCCGGGAAAGGGAATTGCTTTAGGCTACTGTGGCCACTAAAACTTCTTGAGTTATCATTAGTTCATGCTTGCAGCCTATTATCTAATCTATTTCCAGTTTCCTTTGATCACGTATCTACTTTGAGAGCAGATTGTCTGTACTCAACTCTGAAACACAATTTACAGTCTATTAAGTAACAGAAAATGCCTTATCTGACCTAGAAAAAAATAATTATGATTTAAAATTCTACACCTAAGAAAAGTTATGTTGGATAACATTAGAAAATAACTACTTGTTTAAAACTTGCAGCCTGAAATTTTGAAGCTGGAAAGCAAATTTGCTAACAGCTGATGGAGCTGTGGAATTGAGAGTATTTGATATTATTCTTTATTATTGTAGCAAGGCTGTGGCTAGATCTGTGCAGTAATAAGCCCTGCTTAGAATACCTTTCAATGTTTGAGGCTATGGGTATGTGGTTCTCAGTGGATATTTTGTACCTAGTACAGTTAGGCATAATATGCAGAGTAGAATAATTCTTTGAGATCAGCTAGTCCAATCCCCTAAGGTCAGAGATTAAGTGGGGGCAGGGGGGAGACAGACGGACAGGTAGGGGGTGGATAGATGCAGTGATTTGCCTGAATTCACACAAGTTAGGCAGAGGGCAGGTCTAAAATTCTGGCCTGTTCTGCATAGGACCCAGATGGAGACTTTTTTGGGGGGGCTTCTGTGAATGCTCAGACCCCAACCTTGTGGGTGGAGTCACAAGACATTGTGACAAGAAGCACCTTCTAGTCTCTTGTAAAATCAGCTCATAAGCCTGTAATGAGAAAAACAAAGTAGATAGAACCCCTTTCCCATAGAGATACTCCTCCAGGTAGCCTTCTTTTTCACCTTTAAAATTGATCCCAATGTTAATTCAAATCCCTTTTCAGACCTGTACTGATCTCTTGTTTTTGGCCCTGGGGGAGTAACCCAGACTGTCATCTTCCACTGGGCTATTAGGGAGGTAAGAACAGACTGAGGGAAAGTTTCAGGTGAGTGTACTTAGTTCCTCTGTGTTCTCCTACTCTCTCTGGGTTTGCTGCCATCACCTGTTTCTGTTGCGGGCTTTGCCCAAGTGTCTGCCTGGGTATGCCCTTTCATTTAGTTGGGCTATATGGTAGATGGTTGCTGAGGCTTCTTTCAGCTCTCAGATTCTGTGATTCTGTGGAAGAGCATTTATTAAGCAGCTACTGCATGCATATCACTGGATGCTGAAGGCTGGTGACATAGCTACCTGCTATTACCTATAAGTGGTGGCTGGTATGGATGATGTGATGAATGGTGTACATGGTGTATATCATAAAGCCTCATCAGAGGCAGCTAGGAGGTGCGGTGTATGTTTGTTGTTCAGTCATTTTCAGTCATGTCTTTTTGTGACCCCATTTGAGATTTTCTTGGCAGAGATATTGGAGTAGACTGCTATTTCCTGCTCCAGGCAGGAACTGAGGCAAATCGGGTTAAATCAATTGCCCAGGGTCACATAACTAATAAGTTTCTGAGGCCAGATTTGACCTCTCATAGATGAGTCTTTGTGACTCCAGGTTGCCCCTTTATCCACTTAATTACCTAGCTGCCCCTTGATGCAATGGTTAGAGTACTAGCTCTGGAGTCAAGAAGATCTGAGTTCAAATTTATATTTAGACACTGAGTTACTATATAGGACTGGGCAAGTCATTTGACCTTTGCCTCAATTTCCTCATCTGTAAAAAGGGGATAATAATAACATCTACCACCCAGGATTATTGTGGGGATCAAATAAGGTAATATTTATTAAATCACTTTGTAAACCACAAAATGCTATTATCATCATCATTAAAACTCAAAACAGTGTATAATTTAAAACAATTGTTCCCAAAGTACTAGATGCATACTTTCCTTTAATGGAAATATAAAATAATCTAAACCCAGCAGATGCAAAATTATTTATTCAAGAAGTTTGTATTTTGAATGAATAAGATTATGTTGAAAAACCCTGTTGGTCTAATAAAACTAATAAAAGCATTTGGAAAATGTCTCTAGGAATTTACCATCTTTCTTTTTCAGCATTCATTGGGTTTTGTCACAACCTTTAAAAACAAAACAAAACTATTCTTGTTAAGTCATACCTTAAAAAATCAGACTAGGATTTTATAAGAGAAACTCTATAGCATATAAACAAGATTCCATGATGTCAATGAGTTAGCTACATAGTACATTATATAGTACTATTCTGCAGTACAGTATTAATTTTAGAGTATTTTATCTCACTAAGTTTTATGCAACATTTTACAAAGCATTTTTACATCCATTATCTCATTTGATATGTACAACAACCCTGTGAGGTAGGCAGTACAAGTTATTAGCCCCTTTTTTTATAGTTGAGGAAGCGGACACTCAAAGAGTTTAGATGGTTTACCCCAGATCACAAGACTAGTGTGTGGCAAAGTCTAGACTAGAACTCTGGTACATAGTAGGAATTTAAATACTCGTTGAATTGAATTTTCTATGTTCTTTGCATTTCATCACTGCTGGACCTAGCAGTAAGTATGTCTTAGATGGCCAACTTGGTTATCTGGGGTTTCTTTTTCCTTCTCTGCCTTTTCCAAAATAGCACCGTCTTTCAAACCTAGGTTTTTAAAGTCAATAACACTGTGTCATAATGGAAAGAGCATTGGATTAAGAGTTAGGAAAATTGGGTTCTTGTGTCCCAGTGGTAGCATTTAGCTTTTCATTTCATTCCTCTGGGATGCAGTTTCTTCATCTGTAAAATGTGGTTTCAAGGTTTGACTTGAAACCTCTAAGCTTCCATTAAGATTTTATGCAGGGTTTTCCTTCTCTCCTCCCTCTCTCCATCATTGCTCTGCCTGAGTACAGATAGTTGAGCTCAAGCTGCGTCTTTCTCTGTCTTTGCTAATAGACCAAGTGGTTACAGTTGCTGCTAAGAGTTAAAAGTTTGGTATTAAAAAAGCATGGCTGTAAGTATTTAATCTTCATTTAAGGTGCCAACTCCATAATATCTCAGCCACTCAATCTACTCTCTCTATTTACTGTATCTCAGATTTCTTGTTTCCACCAGATGGAAGCCTGGGATTTTCTTTTGGGGTGGAAGAGCTTAGAGAAGTAGGTTAAGTTCTCACAGTTAGGAAAAAAGTTGTATCCACCTGTTAGAGACAGGAAACAACTGGGGTGTGTAGGCCAGCTGTTCTCTGCTTTATGAGTAAAAGGCTCCACCAGATTTTTTTTTCTTCCTTTTTTTAAAGTATGTCAAAATTTGAGTATACATATGCTTTAAATGTATGATTTTGCACTCAGAGAACCTTGTAATGCTGTACAGAACTGCAGGCAGAGGTTTGAAAAGAACTACTCTTAAACTTCTTGTGAGTTCTAAGAATCTGAGTAGCTCACTTTTGGGTAGCTGAAGAATGGTCTATATAACAGACTGAGAGAATTTTCTGAGGGGGGGGAGGGAGCATTGCACCTGGATACAAGTCACAGCAATGCTACTTAACATTTATGTGACCTGGGACAGCACTTATATGCTATGGGCCTCAGTTTCCTCATGTGCAAAATAAAGAGGTTAGGCTAGAGGAGCTCTAAGTCCCTTCAAGCTGGAGATGTATGATCCTATCAAAATGTGATGTAGTGGATGGAAAATTAAGTTTAAACATAGCTTGGCAAGAGAGAAATCTAAAAAAAAATCACTTTTTTCCCAATATTTCTATAACACATAGCATATCTGTATTTCAATAACGTTTACTACTCTATTTGTACTTTAACATCACAGGCCCCAATGTGCTACATGAGGTAGCTGGGAGAAATGGGTCTAAGGAAATATGGGAAGAACAATTGAGCTGGACCAGAGATACACAAAGGGGAAGTCTGTGCTGGAGGAACCAAAATTTCAGAGGTCTTGAGGGACTGATTATCAAGGAATCTGAACGAGGGAAGTATATACCAAATACTGTGGGAAAAATTTCACACCATAGGATCAACACAACAAAAAGCCTAGAACAAAATCAATTAAATGTCAATGTCACCTCATTTGCCTAGTTTCTCATCTCTACAGAATTATTGGTGAAAATAATCTACACACGCTTTGTAGGCAGAAGTCTTAAAAACAAAATAAGCCAGGCAACTCTCACAGAGTTCTATAGCTGATTACACTGCAATTGTGATCAATTATAGTCGTAATTGTATGTCATAATGGACCAAAAACTTAAGAAGAAGAAAAGTCCTGCTGTATTTATTATTTGACTATAAATATAACTTGATTCATAGAACAAAATATCTTCTTAAAGCTTCACCTCTTCAACAAAATGTCCTCTGTGCATATTTCAAAATCATATAAGGTTTCTTGAAATATGGAACAACTACAATAACAAACATTTGTTAATTGCTTTTTGTGTTCCAGGCACAATGCTGAACTCAGGAGATGCAAAGAAAGCAAAAAACATAATCCCTGACCTCAAGGAGCACACATTTCAATAACAGAGATAATTTTATTTGATTCTCTGATTATTAATATCCAGAGAAGCCTAAAAAAGAGAGATGAATGTTTGCCAAAGATATTTCCCACCATCACATAGGCTGGCTTTTCAGTGCAGAGTCCAGATAGAAGAAAAAAAGATTCTTTAGAGACAGTGAAGCCCACCACATCTTCCTACTTGAAGATGATTCTGTTCAGATGACATCAAACTGATAGGTAAGGTAGGTAACATAGTGGATAAAGTGCTGGGCCTGGAGTCAGGAAGACCTGAGTTCAAATTTTGCTACAGATACTTATAGCTATGTGACCCTGGATAAGGCATTTAACCTTGCCTCAGATTCCTCATCTGCAAAATGAGCTAGAAAAGGAGAAGGGTGGATCTTTGACCCCAAATGGGGTCACTACTGAAATCTGAGTGAACAACAACAAAGGTAGATAAATTGGTAGAGAGACAGGATGTAGATGAATTAGGTATCTAGATAGATGATAGATAAGACAGATAGAACATTCATGATAAAGGATTGTAGCCAGTGTTAAGGGGGAGAAAGCAACTTGCTGGCTTATTGCCGAGTGGTCCCACCAGGTGAATGGTGAATCGTATCCCTCCTCTTCATTCTCCTGGTGGCCACTCCCCTAATGAAGGGTCTGATCCCTTCCCACATAGACTACTGCAAGTCTCCCAATTGATTTCCCTGCTTAAAATCTTTATTCTTCAATCTTCCATTTATCTTTCACACAGCCACCATTAATTTCCCAAGTCACAGTTCTGACCATATTACCCCTCTACGAAAACTGTGATGGACGTCTAATCTTTGTAAATACACACACATACATATGTGTGTGTATGTATATATATGTAAATATATACACCTCTGATATTTCAATCCCTTTACAACCTGCCTTCCACATACTGTTCTATATTTATAATATGCTACTCTCTCCTTCATGGACCCCATGTTCCAGCAAAACTGCCTTTCGTACTGTTCCTCACACATGACCTTCCATCCCTTCTCTCTGTCTGTGCTTTTACACACAGATTTGTACCCCATGGCTAGCGTGCACTCCCTTCTCACCTTTGCCTCTTCAAATCCCTAGTTTGCTTTTTCAAAGCTGAGCTCAGGAATCATTTTCCTGCCCAGCTGTTGCCCTCCCTCCCTCCTTCTGCCCCCAACCAATTACATTGTGTTTCTTTTGTACATGCTTATGTATGTACATGTCTCTGAATAAAATATAAACACCTGGAGGGCAGGACTTTTTTCATTTTTGTCTTTGTATTTCCAGGGCCTAGCATAGCAGCCCTTATATCCAAATGCTTCTTGATTGATAATAATAATTTGCATTTATATGACCCTTTAAAGTTTGCAAAGTTCTCTATAGAAAGACTGTCTTCTTTGATCTCATTTACGCACATTGTCTCATTTAACCCCTTTGAGCCTTCCAGCATTCAGTCCTATGATTTGCTTGAATGATTTAGCTCTTGGAAAAGCCAGTACTCCAAAGTGCTCACGTTCAATCATCCTTGCCTTTATTCTGTCTGTCCCCATGACAGAAGGAATGAAGACAAATCATTCCCAGTTCTCTCATATATTGCTACTGCTTGTGATTAGGGAAGGTAGAGGGAAGATGGTAAGGAGCAAAGGGTTGTGGCAGCTCACTGTCCAAGTAACTTAGACTCTAGTAGTAAAGGAAGCCTTGTCCTGAAGGTACTGGGCACTATATAGAATCATTTATTTTGCTGTTCAGTCATTTCAGTTGTAAAAGACTCTTAATGACCCCATTTGGGGTTTTCTTGGCAAAGATCCTGGAGTGGTTTGCCATTTCCTTCTCCATCTCATTTTACCCATGAGGAAACTGAGGCAAACAGGGTTAAGTGACTTACCTAGGGTCACACAACTAGTAAGAATCTGAGGCCATATTTGAACTCAAGTCTTCCTGACTCTAGCCTCGCACTCTATCCACTACACTATCTGGGTACCCTCACATTACATATTATGCTTCCAGTTCTTTTTTAGTTTTGTTTTTTTTGCCTTTTGGAAGGGGAAAGGCAGGGCAGTTGGGGTTAAGTGACTTGCCCAAGGTCAAATGGCTAGTAAGTATTAAGTGTCTGTGGTGAGATTTGAACTCAGGTCCTCCTGATTCCAGGGCTGGTGACCTATTCATTTCACCACCCAGCTTCCCCAGTTTGTAGTTTTTTTCTTGCTTTTTAAAAACCTCCCCTGAAGAATAAAAGCCATTTCAATGTAAAGTGAATGTTGGGCTTGGACTCAAGTTTGGAATATAAGCTCCAACTCTTTCAAACTGTACAACTTTGTTCAGGTCACTTGTGAACCTCATTTGCCTTATCCTTAAAACAGGGGTAATGATGTAATACTTGTAGAACCAGCTGCAGAGGGATATGAGAAAAGTAATGCTTAAAATGCTATATACATGTGAATTGTTCATGATAAATAATGGCAGTGCAAATGGATAGTTATCCACAATTAGTGCTGGGTTGGGAGGTGGGCGGAGGGAGTCTGGGTTCAAGCCCCAAGTCTACAATCTGTGTGTTTCTCAGTTTCCTCACCTATAAAAAGAAGTGGTTGGGCTAAGTGATTTCTAATGTCCCTTCCAGCTTTAAAATCTGTAATACTGTATTATGGCCCACTATCATTTATAATTTGGAATGGTAAACAAGTTAATTTCTTAAACTGTTAGTTCTAATCCATTGGAAATATTTGTTCTGAAGCCTGAAAATGTCTTCAGATGGGAGCATTCAGTTAGCCTGACCTACTTCTTGTTTAGGAAGGATGCAAGCCTGCCTTCATGTTCTTACTTTGCTACAATTATGGCAAAGTCTTAATATCTTGCACCTTCAAAAATAGGAGAAAACACCCATTTTTTAAAAAGAACTAAACATCACAGGACGAAACAGCCACAAATCCCTCCAGACCACTTTGCTGCTGTTGCTGCAAAGCTTGTCAGCAGAAACAACCCATGTGGAAGGCCTACATTAAATATACCAGGAGCTTAACGAGTGACCTGCAATTAAGAAGTGGTAGGTAGCCTTTCATTTTGTCCTCTGCAGTTGTCAATTAGTAGTCTTATTATGAGAAACTTGTTTACTTAAGACTTTTGTGAATGGAAGTTGAACTTCTAGTGCGCTGTTCACTACTTGCTGGGGAGAAAAAGAACCCTTCTGCCTTTTTTCTGAAAATGAACTACCCCACCTCAATGTTCTTGATGAACATTGATGGTAATGAGTTCTTGATGGTAATGAGTGAGCCTTGGAAAACTATGGAGCTACATTTTAAAAAAATTCATCCCCATACCCCCCCAAAACAACCACCACCACCAGACATAATTACTCAGTTATAAAGTTAAATAAATTATAAATTTATTTATAATTTGTTAAAAGTTCCCAGAATACAACAGTGATTCAAATGGTTTTTCATAATTTACAAATTACAAAATTTACATAAATCATGTCAGAATTCATTTCTGTAGTCTTTTTTAACTTTGATTTTTTTCAGTCAACAAGCATTTATTTTCTCCCCCTCTCACCCTTCCCCTTCCCTGAAAAAAAACAACTTTAAAATATTTTGTAACAGTTATGAAAAGTTGAGTAAATCAAATCCCCTCCCATGTTGCAAGTTGAATCTGTCACCTCTGTCAGAAGAGAGATAGTGAGCTTTATCATTAGTCCTCTGGAATTGAGGTGGTCATTGAGTTTTATCTTCAGTGTTTCAAAACAAGTATAATTTTCATGGACTACAAATATTTTAAATTGTGACTTTTCTTTAATAGTTTTTTTTAAAACAGGTTTACTTGCCCTATGAAAAAACCATTTGAATCACTGTTGTATTCTGGGAACTTTTAACAAAAAATATATATATCCTAGGAGGATACCAGCATGGATCAGATTAGAGAAAATTCTACCTTTTTTTGCATCTATGAACTTGAAAAAATTTCAAATTTACATATATAGTATTAGAAAATATTTCCCTTGACATTCTTCAACTGTCTGAATAACTTATTTATAATGGCAGTAAAAATAATTTTTTGTGATGTGATACATTTCTTAGGTTCACACTACTCATATAATGTGTAATGGAAAAATAGTTGTTAGTCAGATTCAGTAGTTACATTTAAATATTCCCCAAGATGCACAGGGCTTTTTCACTTTTATAATACAGGTTCCTTGGGGCAGATTTTCTTCTAAAAGTTACTGCCACTCCAGCCCCCAAAGTCTGCAGTGATAATCCTTTAACATATATGCCCCTAGTATATATACTAATAGCTGGAAGACTATGACCAACTAATCCTACTTCCCTGCAAACCAACTGTCAATTATTATTTTAATGGGGGCATCAAACAAGGGCACAGTGAGTTTGTCTTGTGCATAGCAGGCCCCCAATAAACATTTGTTGTCTTTGTGACTTGATAGAAATTGCACACTAATATTAGAAATGAGTGTGAAATCCATACTTCAGCAGTTTCTCACCTGGTGGGAGATTATGCTTTTACCCCACCCCACTTTCTGTATTTGAATTAAATTGACTTGGGTCCAAAAGTGAATAAAGGAGTTTTGCAAAAGGAGACCATGAATGAAAGTCAACCTCCATTTCACCACATCTCCTCCCTGCCCAGATGGATCCTGAGTGTCCTGCTACCAGTCAGGGTTGAACCCACAGCAAATACTCTATGCTGTGGACCTAGAACATAAGTTTGTAACAGCTGGGTAAGGCCTTCTGGCAAGTATTTTTACTGTACTAGTAAATGGGGATCTAAAGCTCAAACCCTAAGGATTATCTCCATCTTGGCAGCTGCTATCTGAATTTGATTATGCACATCTTGCATATGACCCTTTGGTGCCAAAAGGCAATTTGGGGGAGATAAAGTATAGGCAGAGTTCTAAAGAAGGAGGTAGATTTGAGTTGCTGTGGTTCAGTTGTTTCAGCCATTTCCAACTTTTAGTGACCTTGTTTGGGGTTTTCTTGGAAAAGATCATGGAGTGGTTTGTCATTTCCTTCTCCAGCTCATTTTACAGATGAGGAAACTAAGGCAAACAAGGTTAAGGGATTTGCCCAGGGTCACATAGCAAGTAAGTGCCCGAGGCTGGGTTTTAACTCAGACCTTATTGACTCCAGGACCAGCACTCTCTCTACTGCACCAACAAACTAGGGGAATACTATTTTTATTTTTTTAATAAATGGGAGATACACACACATTTTTTATTGTTATTTTTTGCTTTTTGGAGGGGCAATTGGGGTTAAGTGACTGAGGCTGGATTTGAACTCAGGTCCTCCTGATTCCAGGGCCTGTCCTCTATTCACTGAGACACCTAACTGCTCCTATGAATACTATTTTTAAAAAGAAGCTATGATCATAGGGTTTTAGATCTGGAAGGGAACTTTGAGATCATCTTAAAACTGGGTTTCTTACCCTTTTGGGGGTCATGGATCCCTTTGGCAGTCTAGAGAAACTCGTGGATTCCCATACATAATAGTATGCTTAAATGCAGAAAATAATGCATAGGATTACAAAAGAAAGCAATTGTGTCAGATTTATCAAATTAAAAAAAAATAAGTTCATGGGGTGCAGCTAGATGGCACCGTGGATAGGGCACTGGCCCTGGAATCAGGAGGATCTAAGTTAAAGTCCAGCCTCAGACACATACTAGCTGTGTGACCCTGGGCAAGTCACTTAACCCTGATCCCTCACCACCAACCCCCAAGGACAAAGTTCATGGATGCCTGATTAAGCACCTTTGATTTAACCCCTTCATTTTACAGAGATAATAGTTAGCATTTATCTAGTTATTTAAGCTTGTAAAGCACTTTACAGATAGGATCTCATTGGTTCCTTCCACCCAGTTAATTGGCTGTCCCAGGGTCATACAGCAGGTGGCAACGCAAATAGAACAGCTTTCCTGATTCCAAGGTGAGGATTCACCTCCCCACTTCCCCATTAAGTCCGTTTGTCTTAAAGCTAATTCTAAAAACGTAGTTTTGAGTTTATTTTGCCCTGAAATAGAAAATTTTATAAAGGTGAGAGGTTAGATAATATGCTTCCATGTATGTTAACCAGTTTTTGTCCTGTGCTACTTAATATCAGACTTGTTCAAGCCCTCCTCATCCCACTCCCACTATCCTACCATTTTCAAGTAGTTTGTAGTCTGGGCAAAAGTTTTTACTGTCTGAGAATGCAGCAAACCCAGTGGATCATTTTAATGAGTTCAAACTATATGCCTTTAGGGCAGAGTGGGAGTGGAGGGGAGATGGAGGGGTGGACAACTTGAATCGGGGAGGTGCTACAATGAAAACGGAGGAAGGATGTTTGTAAAACGGAACAGAAGGTTGAACTGTGGCAGTGTCTGGAACAGAGCTGCCACCACTGAGGATTTATGGCCTACAGTCTGGAAAAGATAGGTGGGCCCTCCCATTATCTGAGTGTGTGGGGGGCCTTTGAGCCTCAGGCTAGGAAAGTAACAAAGCTTGGGGGAAGATGGCTATCTGAAGTTCTTTGAGACTCTATGTTGCTATTTATTTCTGTCTGTGTATATACTTGGAAATTTCAGTGCTTATTTTTCTTTTTTGCTGGAGAAGTGAAGCAAGATTAGTATTTTTCTCTTTGGTGAAGAGACTGAGATTTAACTTCTAGAATGCAGTGAACAATACAGAAATAAGAGGCAGAATTGAGAATAAAGGTAAAGCTTTTTCCCCCCATTTTGCCTCCAACAGAAGGATTTAGTTGTTTTGTTTTTATTTTGAAATAGAAGAGAATAAAAATTGATCCTGTCCTTTTGGGAGAGGATCTTGGCTAGAGAGGAGTGGGAAATAAGTGATCCAGGTAAGTCTTGTTTGTCTGTCCACTGAAAAGACAGGTTAAGTAGATTTGTAATGTGCCTTGAGTATCTTCCTGAGTTCACATTTGGTTTCATACACTAAGTAGCTGGCATACCACTTAACCCTGTTTGCCTCAGTTTCCTCATCTGTAAAATGAGCTGGAGAAGGAAATGGCAAAACCCCAAATGGGGTCAACAAAGCATTGGACGAGACTGAAAGGACTGTACAACAAAATGTGCCTAGTTGTGGGGTTTTTTAATTGCTTCTCCTCATTTTTAAAGGGTGAAGAAGGTGTTTATCTGACCCAGTCTCCTTGCCTTAACCTGTCTCTTACAATGGGAAGAGACTACATTTATATAAACCCTACTGGGATTTAGTTAGGATTCAACACACAACACCCCACCCCCCACCACCACTTCTTTCAACCATTATTTTCCAGTGACTTTTATCCCTCTTTCTTGAATTGCGTTTTTCAGAATATCCATAGTTCCTCTCTAAGTAACTCACCTTTTTACATGGGGCTTGACAGTTTACCAAACTCCCCTAGCCAACCACCCCCAGAGTCAGGCAGACATGTTAGAGTTAGAGCGGTGAGACAGGGAAATGTTTGAGGTTCCTCTTTGGGGAGGAGAACGTGGGCTTTGTTTAGTGTCCCTAATTCAGGACATGTCTGTTGTGTCTGTTGGGTCTTTCTTAATGTGTTGTTTATTGATTGATGGGCCTTTGAAGTCCCGATTGTCCTTTAGTGAGTTTCTGGAAAATGGTTACCTGATGATGATGAAGTCCTCATGCAGGATAAAGGATTGGGTTAGAAAGAAAAAGATGTAAATTAGTTCCTTATTTCTCCCTCCCTCCCATTATCCAAAGTGCCATTTGGTTGCTTTTGATAAATAGTTTTAAGATGGCTGAAAAAAAATAATTGTTTCCTTGCTTTGTTCCACTTAATTTTTATATATAGTAGGTGGCTAATTGCTACTCACTCTTACTCTACTGAAGCAATGCCAGCAGGCTGAATAGAAGTGGGTTGTTTTTTTTTTTTTTTGCAGGAACTGAATAAGCAATGACTGTAAAGTATATTTTATGAAACTATTGGGTAAAGTGTATTGATAATATGCTGGGCAGGGGAAATGACATAAGGGCATATGGAACATATTTGAAATATGCTGTTATTATGTTTTCCTATTATTAGTGAGATTTCAGATATCCAGATAAAGTTTTGGGGTGGCTGTTCTCCTTTGTTAGGGAATTACAAAGATGAACACAGTTTCTCATATGTCCTCATTAACACAACCACCGTCTTGCATGCTCATACCTCCACAGTTGGCCAGATCCATTAAGTCATATGCATTCTTAGTTCAGACTACTTTGTCCTCCCTGGGCCTCAGTTTCCTCATTTGTAACATAAGGAGTTATTTCCTCAGTGACCTCCAGTGTCTTTTCCAGATCTATACCTATGATTCTATATGATCATCGAGCCTTTTTTTCCTCATCTGAGAATGGATAATACTTGCTATAGCTAGTTTTACAAAAAGGTTATTTTGCTACTGTTTTGCAAAAACTCAATTCTTGTGACTCATTATTACTTAAATTGCAAGTGAAAATACTCCTTAGCTGTTAGCATTTGGTAGAGAGGAGTCACATTCTTCAGGTGGCAGCTTCTAAGCAGAGGGAGAGCTTATTCCTGGATTAGTTTTACATAAATGGAGTATTTTTCCCACCTGCTGCTTTTGCCTGGGGTTGGAATTTCTTCTTTTCATTGCTTGTCACTTTGAGTTTGGATGGAGATGTGCATATCCCTGTATTCTGCATGAGGCAGAAGCCTTGTAGTTCCTCAAGGAAAAATCCTCCAAGGACATCTATGAATTCACTTACTTTACAGTCAGGTTTGAAATGAATCATTCACTGGGAAGATGGAATAATTTTTTTCTGAGTTTCAAATACTTCCCCAGCCCCTCAAAATATACATAAAAATGACTTTCCAAAGAACTGCATGCTGTGCATGCCCTCTTAGCCTTTACAATTTACCATTCTGCACTTTTCAAACTTGATTTTGGCAGGACACTATTAGCCCCAGCTACTGACAATTTGAAGGGAGGAGGAACGAGGTTGCTTTCTGCAAAGAAGATGAAGAAATGGTGTCAGTTCTTTTTTTGTAACATTTGACTAGGCCACTTTGCTGATGGAAGTTGTTTCCAGGGGCCTTGGATTTGCCCAGGAGAGAGCCCACCAGTTCTCAAGTTACGCCCAGCTCTGCCCTTTCCCTAGGAAACTCTGAGGGAGATTTACATCTGTAAGCGGATAAAAATCTGTGAAAAGGTGATTAGATTAATTGATCAGAAACTATAATTATCCAGTAGGGGGTAGCTGTATGACTGGCTGTTAAGACGCTAGAAATCTTGATGGGAGGGCAGGAGGGCGTGGAAAGTAGTTGGAAACAGCACAACAACATAAAAACATGACTTCTGAGAGTGTGGGTATTTAATGAAATGCACTGGGAAACTAAGAAGAAAAAGGGAAAATGAGGAATGCTTGGGGAGTCTGGTTTTTGTAACTCTTGCATAAGAATCAACAAATGGCCCAGCCAGGAGAAGAGGGGGTTCCCCTGAGAACTGGGATTCATTTCTTGACCCTAAGTATTTTATTTAGGGGAACAGAATTTAGGCAGTTATTAAGCTCATAGAGTTGGTGGAATCAAAATCTATTCCAAAGTTGTTATTGCATAAGGACACTGTGGTGAATTTGCCACTCTCCGCCCCCTTTTTTTTCTCTCCCTTAAAGCCTAATCTAGGGCAACGTTGTAAAGTGAAATCTTTTTTTTTTTTGTCACATCAAAGGGGAGGGAGTGCTGTACAGACAGTGAGTGAGCTAAGAACTAGGGAGCAGACGTTTAGTATTTGTGTTGGGAAACTATGTGTGGAATGTGATAGTTCATGGAGCAGAGACCCTGAAGTGAATCCAGGTGCCTTAGCCGCTCTGAATTTTCTTGGAATGAAAAGGCTCCCGGCAGAAATTGCAGCCATATGAGCTAAAAATAAAATTAATGGCTTTATTGGACATTCTTTTCATGAAATTTAGCTTTCTAACATAGATCATTTTAGAGACATCAAATTGAAAAGTCAGCAGGCAAAAAAGGGAGGAGGGGGGCTGAATCTTTGTTTATAAAAGCTCCCTGTCTGCTGGGCCTGCTCAACTGTGACTCAGAATTAAATTTGTCTTGGGCTTGCAGTTGTCTCTGAAGCATCCAGATGGGTGGATGGGGAAAGAGTTGATGAAAACTTGGCAAGAGTCATAGGAGATAAATATTCTTGTTCAGGATTTTGAACATCCCAGTTTGTACTCAGGATGTGAAAAGTTATGTGTTTCTGAAGGTTTCTCTGTGTTGGACTGAACCAGAGGAAATCCCTGAATGGCCTTGGGCAATTCATTTGGTGACTTTGTCTCAATTAGTCCCTTTGTAACCCAGTATTGATAAAATTACATCTCTATATTGTGGGGATTAATTCAGTGAGGTTTTTCAGTTTCAAAGGCTTTCTTTTTTTAACCAAAGTATGCATATTTAGGAAATATTTTCCAAGACATAATTCCATTTTTTTTCTCTTAAAAATCTGTTTTAGGGGCAGCTAGGTGGTGCAGTGAATAGTCAGTGAATGGAGTCAGGAGAACCTGAGTTCAAATCCAGCCTCAGACACTTGACACAGACTAGCTATGTGACCTTGGGCAAGTCACTTAACCCCAATTGCCCAGCCAGTGTTATGAAGATCAGATGAGATAATATTTACTGTAGTGTGCTTTGAAAACCTT
The DNA here is from genome assembly GCA_011680675.1 of Gymnobelideus leadbeateri. NCBI lineage: Eukaryota > Metazoa > Chordata > Mammalia > Diprotodontia > Petauridae > Gymnobelideus > Gymnobelideus leadbeateri. The sequence continues at coordinate 430,817 of WOXC01008115.1, forward strand.
AAAATTCTCCATAAAAGCTATTTATTGTTATTATTGTTAGTTTGAAGCTAAGAGGAAAATGACAGGAAGATATATGAGATGATGAGCACCTCCAGAAGAAAGGGTTTATAATGTATATTTAGAGAAGAAGTACTATCATTATGGCAATTTGATATGAATGGTTGCCATGATATTGCTTATTTAGAACAAAGTACCCAGGTATCGTCATGTTTACATGAGGTAGACTCTGACCCTCTGAGATCTTAGGCAAACCACTTTCTGTGCCTGTTTTTCACATGCAAAATGAGGGAATGAGACTAGATAAATGTAAGGTTCTTTCTAGCTCAGAATCTTCCAATTAATCAGCAAACATTTATTTTATTTTTTTCAACAATAATAATTTATTGAGTGCCGACTATGTTCCAGGCACCATGCTCAAGTGTGAGATAAAATAACAAAGTCTTTGGCCTTGTGGAGTTTCCATTCTATTTGGGAAACACATGTATGTAAAGGTAGATCCAAGGTAATTGAATGGGATTAGGGAGGACAGAAGGCATCAGCAGCTGGGAAGACGGGGAAGGCTTCATGTAGAGGTGGAAGTTCAGCTGCCAGAGATTCAGAGAGGCACAAGTCAAGAGGGAATCAATTTTAAGAATCAGGACAACTCAGGGGCGGCTAGGTGGCACAATGAGTAAGAGTGCTGGCCTTGGAGTTGGGATGACCCAGGATCGAATCCAGCCTCAGAAAATGAGCACCCACACATAAATAATGACTGGCCGTGTAACCTTGAGCAAGTTACTTAATCCCAATTGCTTAAAAAAAAAAGAATGAGGACAACTCAGAGAAATGATACAGAGATGGGATATGGAATAATGTGGATAAAGAGAAGCAAGAATTCCAATTTGGCCAGACTGTAGAGAACAGGAAGGGGAGTAATATTTCATAAGATTGGAAAGGTAGGTTGGGACTGAGTGAGATTTATGATCCTCTGACCTCTAAGATTCTGTCATTCTTTGCTTGGATATTTGAGATGAGTGACAGTAAATTTATTTTTGTCCTTTGCTTATGCACAGTTGTTTCAGTCTTATATTCCTCACTTATGTGACCATCTCCCTGCCCTCCAGTGTACGTGTAATTTCTCATCTTTGCCCCCTACTCACACCATTCCCATCCCTCCAGCCAATCAATACCTTTAAGGTCTTCTGGTCAGGGCTGTTGACCTGCATTTAAATCAGGCATCCTTGGCTCAGGCTGGGTTGCCTTTACCGGGCCTGTTTCTTTATTTGTAAAATAAAGACGTTGAGTTAGACGACCTCTAAGGGTGCTTCTAGTTTTAAATCCATGCTCCTATGATCCTCTGTAGTCCTGCTGCTAGTCAGGCTTCTGTTACCATGTGCCAAGACTATTGTGGTAACCTCCTAATGTCTTAGTCTCTCATTTTCCTCCCTCCCACTCCCCTTCTGGTCTGATCTGCCTTTTACATCACTGTCGGATTCATTTTACTCACTGAACTGGTCATTTCATCTCCCTGGCCCCTAGAACCTTTCAGTGCTTCCTCATTGCCTAGCAATCTCTCATCTCTCATTGAAGGCCTCTTACAGTCTGGTACCACCTGAGTTGTTACAATGTTACTTCACATCATCCCACTCAGCACAGCCTCTGCTATACCGAGGTGTGTGCTACTATTCTGTGCCCCTCCCCCCATACATTTACCAGGCTTTTCCGGCATTTCTTGCACTGATCTTTGGACTTGGCATGCCTTTCTTCTCCTGTTAAAATCCTCCCCATTCTTTAAAGCCCAGATAAAATGCCTTCATGGAGTCTTTCTTCGATAGTCCCATGACCCTTTCACCGGGACTCAGGTTTCATGTAGCATTTTATTCTTACAGATGTTTTTAGAGGTGGGAGGGATCTTAGAGGTCATCTCTGTAGCCCAGCTCTCATTTTACAGTTGAGGAGACTGAAGATCAGAGAGGTTAAGTCACTTGCCCAAGGTCACACAGGAAGACAGAACTGGGATTTGAATACAGTGTTTCTGACTGCAAAAGCTGGTGTTCTTTTACCTACTTCATGATGATATATTACTTTTAAATTCTGCATCATACTTGTCTAGGTGAATCTCATACTCCCCTATAATAATGATAATAGCTAGCATTTATAAAGGGCTTTTGCATATGTTACCTCATTCAGTCTTCATAATTGCCCTGAGAGATTGGTGCTATTATTATTCCCATTTTATAGCTGAGAAAACTCAGGCTGAGTTAAGTGACTTACCCAGTATCATATAACTTGACAACAAGTCCAGAGGTCTAATGGGTCACCTACATAATGGCAGGGTACGGTATCTTAACTGACATTTTAAAATTTCCCTCATGTTTTTTAGCATAGTGCTCAGCATCTTACAGGAACTGAACACATTTGTTGCAGTAAATTAATTTCTTAGTTAATTTTTAATTAATCAGTTTTAAAATTTGCTTAATTTTTATTGAAAAACTTTTGTTTCCTGTTATTTAGACAGTTACATACAAATGGTCTCATTTGACTGTTTCATAATTACGGAGATTGCTTACCATCTTCTCCTGTGGTTTGGAAAGGGAAAAGGAGAACTAGATGTTTTTAGTCTATTTGCCATGAGATGGGGAGCCTGGAAGAAGGAAGGCAGTTGTGGAGATGGCAATAGCTACAAAGAGGGGATGATCTCATGCTAACAGTGGACAGATTGTGTGGAGGGACCAAATGGAAGCCAGTGCCAGACAGGGCATAATAGCAATAGATGGAGTAAAGAAGGATGTATTTTTTCCCCTAAGGATCTCTACAGAGCTTTTCACAGCCTCTTAGAACACTTTACAAAGACAGAGCCCTGAAGGCAGCGTAGCATATTGGGGAAATCTGGTATGGGAAACAAGCCAGTTTAGACTCCTTCTATGTGATAGTGGTTAAATCCCTGAACATTTTTTCTTTTAAAAATTTATAGTAACACATTTATTTTAGGTTTTATCATTTACAAAGTGCTTTCCTCTTTGAGGTTATAGTGCAGTTTTATTATGCCCTATTTTACAAATGAGGAAACTGAGGTCCATCAGTTAAGTGACGTGCGTGGTTACGCACTATATCAGAACTGGTATTCAGATCCAAGTCCCTTGATTCTAGTGCTATTTCTACTCTGCATTGTTATCTCTCTAGTACCATCAAGGTTTAAGTGAAGTTTTCTGTGCTTCCAGCCTCTCCAGTTATACAGGAGGACAATACAAGGCTAACAGAGAAAGAAGATAACCCTCACAATTAGATGTTTTCAGAGAGAAGGTGGCATCTGGGATAAGCCTTGGGAGATGACAGAAATGATTCTGAGATGAAGAGGAAGGCCATTCTACGAATGGGGGTATGGGGCTGAGTGGTTTTTGTGAATGCACACATATATGGAAAGTGTCAAGATGAGAGAGTGGCTAATTCTCCATTTTAGCAGAAATGTAAAGTTAATGAAGGGGAGCAGTATGAATAAGTTTGGAAAGGCAGGTTGGACCCCAATTATGGAGTGCCTTAAATGCCAGGCTAAGGAGTTTATATTTTATCCTATAGCAATAAGGAACCATGGAAAGTCCTAGAACAGCTCCTACTCTGGACAGTTTCACTATCTAATGTTTATAAAGTACTTTATATACCTACACTCTAAAACTAATCAACAGCTAAACTAAAACACTCTAGAACTAAAACAACAGCTATTATTATGTAGATATCAAAGAGGGAAAAGGAATGGTTTTAGACTCAGAAGGCCAGATCAACCTCCAGGCCCCAGTATCCTTCTCTGTTTATTGGAGAAGTCCGATGAAACTATCTCCTAGTTCCTATTAACTTTAAAACCTGTCATTCCAACAGATTAAATTTTCTTTTCTTTCTTTTTTTTTTTTTAAAGCAATTGGGGTTAAGTAACTTGCTCAAGGTTACACGGCTAGTCATTATTTGTGTGGGTGCTCATTTTCTGAGGCCGGATCTGATCTCAGGTCATCCCAACTCCGAGGCCGGTGCTCTTACTCACTGCGCCACCTAGCCGCCCCTTTAGGGCAATTGGGGTTAAGTAACTTGCCCAAGGTTACATGGCTAGGTTTTTGTTTGTGTGGATTAAGGGTCTGAGGCCGGATCCGAACTCAGGTTCTTCTGACTCCAGGGCCGGCACTCTATTCACTGTGCCACCTAGCTGCCCCCAGATTAAATTTTTTAAATGAACTTTTAAGTTCACTGTGTCAGATTTCACCATGTTGGTTCCATAGTCTAAACTCCAGTGGCTTCCTATTGCCGCTAAATAATCCAGCCTGTCTCAATGCTTTAATTTAAGCCAAGATTTATCTGAAGTGTCTCCTTACAGTAGAAATATCTCAAAGTTGTACTGCTAGGCAGATTGAGGGTAAAATGGATAATAGAAAGATGGACCTGAAGCCAGGAAGACCTGAATTCAAATCTGTTCTCATGTACTTTGTTGTGTGATCCAGGACAAGTCACTTATTAAGAGCACCTGCCTCCCAGGGTTGTTGTGAAGATTAAATGAGATAACACCTATAAAGTATGGCTTTCAAGCCATATATAAATGCTAGTTTTTATCATTATTAGCAAAACAGTATCTCATGAAAATCAATCAAACAAAAAAAAGAACTTGAAAAAGTGGCGTTGTCTAAGTTTCTTATTATGTGATAACCTGGTTTCTTTAAATCCCTGAGTTTGGTGCCTATTTGCTTGTTTTTGAGGCTAAATTGAGACATGAAACATTGGTAGGTAAATACGCTTTCCATGTATGTCGTGTCACGTCAGAAATTATCCCCCTTTAAATTGTTTATCCTGTAAGAATCCTTTCCCCTGAGATTGTATAGACTCTATCTCATTTCTTTTACTTAAGATCCCTTGAATCACTGAATAATTTCTTTCTTTCTCCTTCTCTTTGGTCCCTTGTGTATATAGTTACCGTGTTTCTCTCATGCTTTGCCTTAGCCAAGCTATACAAATTCTGTTTTTCACTTTTCCCTCACATGCCAATCCCTCTAACTCCTTAATCATTGTTGTTTATCTCATCTGAATTCCCTCCAGTTTATTTCTATCTTTTTGGAAATGAGATACCCAGAACAGCAGACGCATCTCCTAAGTACTAACCCATTAGTTAGATCCTGATTAGGGCAGATATTTCTTTGCTCTTACTTTGGCTCATGTTGAAGGCATTACTGTACACAGCAGAAGTGATTAGGGCCTTGTTTCTTATAGTTTCTTAATGCAGCTACCAAAACATGGCATTGAACACTTTAACTGTTCAAAATTATAAAAATGCTTTCTTTAAATTGTGGAGTTTGGGGGAAAGTACAGTAAACATTTAACTTGTTATGGTTGGAGAAATAGTCTGGTTGATTGATTATCATAGCCAGTTAAATAAACATTTATTAAATGCCTACCATGTGAAAGTCACTGCTCTTTGTACTGGGAATATAAAAACAACTTCCCCTTCCTCCTCCTCCTCTTCCTCTCTCCCTGCCATATAATAGCCCTGCTGGCAAAGGAGGAGTATATATTTTACTGAGGGATATAATATATATACAAATTAATAATGATAACATTTATGTATAATGCATATTATGTGCCAGGCACAGTTGGAAGTGTTTTACAATGATCTCATTTGATCCTCACAACAACTCTTTAAGGTGAGTGCTGTCATTATCCCCATTTTACAGATGAGGAAACTGAGGCAAACAGAGGCGTGACTTGCCTTGGGGTCATAGAGATAGTAAGTATCTGAGGCTATACTTGAACTCAGGTCCCTGATTCTAGACCTGGGAGCTCAGTCCCCCTTGTACCACCTAGATGAGTAACAAGTTTTGGAGTGGGATTTTCATTAACCAGGAACATCACAGAATTTGAGGGCTGGAGGGTAAGGTATGTCAGTAATCCCCTCCATGACACACCTGAGACAAGTGCTTCTGCTGCCTCAGCTCCAAGATGGGGAACCCCACCATGTCTCAAGGTAGAAAGTCTCCCCGCCCTGTCAATCCTTAATTTGCCTCTTGGCACCATCTATCCATTACTCCTGGTTCTGCTGTCTGGAACCAAACAGAGCTGGTCCAAGCTCCTTCTGCACATGGCAGGAGTTGGGAAGACTTCTCATAGGGGGTGATGCCCAAACCTTTTGAGAAGCTAAAATTTCTAAGAGGCAGAGATGAGAGAGGGGACATCCTAGGAATGAGGAATGGTCAGGGCCAAGGTACAAGGGCAGAAAGATGGAATGCAAGGTAGACAATTGGGTTTGAACCTCAAATGTGTGAAGGGGATATGATCTCGAATGTCTAGAAAGGTAAGTTGTAGCCAGACTGTAGGATGAACAGTTTTGTATTTGATCCTAAAGGCAATAGGGAGCAATTGATGATTCTTGATCAGAGTGACACAGTTAGATCCCTGGCTTAGGAAGAATATTTTGGCAGCTGTGTGGGGTATAGGATTGGATGGGGTGGGACTGGCTAATATAAATAAAATTCCTGTAAAATATTCAGCTTAGAATTTAAATGCCTTACAAAATTTGCTTCCAACTTTCTTTGTGTACTTAATATTCATTGGTTATCAAATTACAAAGAATTAAGATGCATTCAAATATACTCATTATGAAAATTCTGCTGAATAGAATTTAATCTTCCTTTAGGATCTTTCTTTGCCTCAGGGTGATGGTTTTGAACATCAGTTATCACTCTGGTTCAGTATATTAATAAAAATTTCTAGTAGATAGGATACCATATAAAACCTACTTTTATTATATACATTTTAATAAAAATGATATTAATTTCTTATAGGTTATGCATGTTATATGCTTATCCTATCCACAGTAAAGCAATTTGATTACTAGGAAACTTTTGCTATAGGCACAGTGACAAGATTTCCAAAAGGAAACCACTTATCCTGTGTTTTTTAAAAATATTATAATTTGATTAATAACTTATACAAGAACATGAGGCTTTGAAAAATAGGAGTATAAGATATAGTTTCTTTTTTTGCTTAAAGGATTCATTATGGAGCTTGTCCAGAACATGTTTGCCCAAAGAGAGATTGGGAAGAGAGATGTGTATGGCAAAACCTGCAGTGACTTATAGCTATGTCTACTTTGAGAGAACCCAAAATAGAAATATTTATGAATTGTAAATTAGAAGGCAGTTATTCTTATTACCAAAGGATTCTTTTATAATTTCCCTGATACATTTGAAATATTTGGTTTGTATAAAAATTTCATTTATTTATGTGAAACATCACATTATTCCTGTTTGTATACAAGACATTCTGTGGGCATGTCACCTTTCACCACTGTGCATTTACTGAAACTGATTGTGAAATAAATGAACTCTTTCCTTATTTCTTTTCTGAATTTTCTTTGCCTTTAAATCAAATGACAGTAAACTAGGAAGCAAATATTTGTTAAGCACCAACTCTATGCTAGGTACTGTGTTGGGGTATGTCTTACATGATTGTGAATCTGCAATGTGGTATACTGGGAGTAACACGGAGGTTGATGTCAGAAGTCCTGAGTTCAAATTCTGTCTTTGACATCACCTGTGTGACCTTGGGCAAGTCAGCTTACAAAGACCTCAATATACTTATCCGTAAAGTAAAGGTGTTGAACTATATATGACTTCTGAGGTACCTTTCAGCTTGAAGTCTGTGATCCTGTATGTAGCGGCGTGGAAGAAAAGGAGTCCTTAGACTGCCCATCTCTGCATTTGCTGAGACAGCTTTGCCTTTTGGTGCTCTGAGAGTGCAAAGATGCCCTGCCTCCTGCTGGCATGAATGAGAGAAGTGTTTGGTTCTGTATTGTTTATTCAGTTGACTTTGATCTCTGCTCATTGCTCTCCAGAAGTTTTGTGGGATAGATGGAAGGAGAGAGGAAGGATACGGTTTGGTTTCTGTGTCTTAGAGTGATGATGCTATGCATCCAAAGGGAAAAAAGGATTTTTAAAGGAAAGCAGTTTTCCCAAGAAAATTGGTAGTTATTTAGGACGTGCAACTGAGCAGCTCCTACTTCCAAATGAGCTTTGTGCAAATGAAGAAACAGATAGACAGGCAGGAGGAAATAACCATTGAAAAAACACATTATTGTAGGTAGGAGTTTATACTTGTGGCTGCCCTCATGTGAAGTTATTTCTGACCATTTGCCTTTGTAGAATGGCTGGCTTAAGATCAATGTTTCTCCAACTTTTTTTTTCTGTTAAACCTTCCCCCCGCCAAGCAACTGAGCAATTTAAGGAATTCTCAAGTCTTGTAAAGTTTCCCCACAGTCTATGTTTACATGCATGGTATCTCTAGACTTGTGCTGTGTTCCCAGCCCTTCCATCAATAAGCCTTTGTTTCTTTTCCCATCAGATACCCCTATCAGTCTGATGTTTTCTTACCTTTATCCCATGATCCCAACAAATTTTGGCCTCAAAAATGTCCACCCTGGTGCTGCTTTGAAGAGACATTTAACTTAAATAATATATTCGTTGGTTAACTCTTGAAGGTTTGCAAAGCACTTCATGTACTTTCTCATTGGATCTTTGGAAAAATCCTGTGAGGGAGGTGGTATAATTATCTTCATTTTATAAATAAGGAAACTGAGGCCAACAGAGTTACCCAGGCTTGAAATAAGATATACAGGCACTGGGGTACAGAGATCCATCTTGTACTACTGGAAAGTCGAAGGGGAATAGGGGAAGATAAAAAAGACAGCAGATTGGGGGAGGGGGAATACAGAAGGATCACTCTTTTGGGGTGGTGGGTAGGAGAAAGGTAGGGAGAAAATTTGTAACTCAAAATCTTGTGGAAATGAATGATGCAAACTAAAAATAAACATAAAATTTAATTAAGAAAAAAAAGAGTTACTTAGGCTTATGCAGCTATTAAGTGACTGAGCAAGAGAGGCAGGGTTCAAACTTGGTTCTTTTCTGAATCTGAATTCAGCACTCTCATCCTTTATACCTCTGTGAGCTTCTGCTACATAATGGTTAAAAATTTTTTTTGTAACGTTAAAGTATCCAAATAATTTGGCTTGTTAGCTCATAAAATGGATTCATTTCTAATTAAAAACATTTTTCAAGTGCCTGCGACATACAAGACATACTCTTGGAGTTTATACAGTTTCCCCCAATGATTATCTGTTTAAAGAGCCTTTTCTGATATTTAATAATATTAGTTATATGGGTCAAACATCTTTCTTAAAACACTGGTCTAAGAGTTGATATTTACTGGGTCTGGTATTTTTTGTTCTAACTTAACCAATTCAGCCAAAATGAAAGCTCTTTTATATTTATTTTTGGTAAAAGAGAAGAAAAGGTTAAAAACATGAAAAAAATTCTCAATAAACAAACATACATTTTTCTCCTTCCCCCCAGCACTGGGAAAAGAAAAACAAACCCTTGTAAAAAATATGTGCATAGTCAAGCAAAACAAATTCCCACATTGGCTGTGTCCAAAAATAGAAAATATGTCTCATTCTGCCCCCTTAGTTAGTCACCTCTCTGTCAGGAGAGGGTAGCAAGGCATCCTTCATCACTGATCAAGAGATTGAAAATGAACATAAACCCATAGGACAAATCCAACTCAATTGGAATCTTTATAAATTGACCACATGAGTTATTTTGAAATATTATTGATGAATTGAATGAAGGCCTTGGAGAACACTTAAATGAGTTCTCACGGCCAAAGCTTTAGAAACAGCATAAAGGCTCACTTATTAGTCAATTTTATGAGCTTTGCAAGTGGGCATTTAGTAACTCCTGAATCATATAAACTGAGAGAGAAGCAGAAGGGGATTTCATCTCAAGTAAAGAAAGAATTAGATGATGCTTATTTGATTGCCTTGAAAAAGTCCTTATCCTTATGAAGGTTACATCCCATTCAGGGAAAACAGCCTGGGATGATCACTGGAAGACAGTGTGGAATTGAGGTTGGCTTCCTACATGAGGTAGTGCTTAAGTCAGACTTTGTAGGAAGCTAGAGATTCTAGGAAGCAAGTAGTGAGTGCTTTCTAGGCATGGGAGACAGGAAATGGAATGTTGGGCTGCAGGAACGGCAACAAGGTACCTAGTTGGGCTGGAATGACAGTGTGTGAGGGAGAATCATGGCTATAAGCCTGGGAAGGAAGACTGGAGCCACATTGTGAAGGACCTTTAAAGCTAAACAAAAAATATTTTATCTTCGTGACAAGCAGGAATTATTGACTTTTCCTAGACAGAGGAGTGACATGATAAGACTTGGGCTTTGGGAATGGCCAGGTAGCCACTACAAAGCCCTTTCACCTAATCATCTCATTTGAATATCTTAACAACTTTGTGAGGCAAGTTCCTACTGTTGATGCAGATCATAACACACTGTTCAACCAGTACAATTCTTTGCCCTTGGAGAAGTGTTCTGCAAGGGATCTGTCTTAAGCTGGGGGCCTTCCTCTAGCTCTCTAGCTCTTGACCCTGAGTGAATTCCAATGGAGCACATGGGTTATCCATCAGGTATCCCTTAGTCTCTCTACATGATCAGCCTAATAGCTAAGAACAAATATTATTGGCATTCTTATTTTACAGATTAGGAAATCTGAGATAAAGGCCAGAGAAGGTAAGCTATTTGCCCAGTCACACAGCTAGTAGGTTGGACTCAAATGTAGGTTCTCTGTCTTTCTGCCTTTCAGTGGTTTGGATTGTTGCTGAAATTAAGTGAGATGGCATCTTGTCTTATCCTGTTTCCCTTAAGCCATCAGCTCCTGCTACTGATGAAAATAAGCAAATTACTTTGTATTGCATCGTCAAGGTGCAGTCTGTGCATTTTATTACTCTGGTGACAAGGATAGATAATCTGCTGCTGGCCAAAGCTCTTAGATGCCTATAGTGTGTCTACAGATTTTTTTTTGCTTTATCAGAGGAAAGATCAAGCATCCTCTAGCCGCCTGATTGATTGAGGAGGTAGACTAGACTATTTACTAGTCAGTGACAGCCTAACCTCTTGAGGAAACTGAAAATACTCCCTAACTACTGACCCAACATGATGACCCCTACTATTTGTCTGTATTCCCCACCTTATGCTGACAGTTCTAAGGCCACATTATGACTAACCATAAAACCAGAGTAAATCCTGTGGGTATGCTTGATTTTGACAAATTCCGAGAGAGGCAGACATTTTTCTAAGCCACTCAGTAGCACCGGCTTTTTCCTTACAAAGAAGCAATGAAAAAGAAGCCAAAATCTCATATTCATGGGGGCTAGATTTTTCTTGTCTTTTGATCACCTTAAAAATATACTCTGAAATAAGGGACTTAAGAGTTAGAGTAGAAAGGCTGTCTTAGTATGTAATTAACTTTTTTGATATAACTTTTCACTGTTCAGTAATTTCAGTTGTGTCTGATTCTTCCTGACGCCATGTAGGATTTTCTTGGCAAAGATACTGGAGTAGTTTGCCATGTCTTCCAATTTATTTTATAAATGAGAAACTGAGGCAAACAGGGTTAAGTGACTTGTTCAGGGTCATACAACTCATAAGTGTCTGAGACCAGATTTCAGCTCAGGAATGTGTGTCTTCTAGACTGCAGGTCCAGTACTCTTTCCACTGCTACTTAGCTGCGCTGATACAACTTGCTTCTGGCTAAAAAGTCTCCCATCTTGATAGCTGCCCAACCAAGTCTTGGGCCGAGCTGTCAGGATCTCAAATACTGCAGCCCTGGAAAAGTATTGCGTGAAGAAGGTTGGTTATTTCACTTTTATTTCTCTTACTGGGTCTTTGCTCTCCTCCTTCTGTATGACATTAGTGTATTGAAGTTGAACAAGACAGTTCCAAAAGGAGTTTTCTTGTTATGTGATAACACTTGACCAAGAATATATTTCTTGATCTAATGATCTCAAAAGTGGCACAGAATTCTTCAAAAAATGGTCAAAGCAGAATAAGTTTTAGTTCATTTTTACATAAAAGCTTTGGTAGGAGAGGTCTTCTAAAGAGGACTGATGGTTCCAGGAGGGATATTTTAAAAAATGTTACACGGTCTATTTCTACTCCAAACAGGTTGGATGAGAATCATTGGTTTAGGTGCTCAGATAGATTCCAAGAGATTTAAAAATCAGTCTTCTTTTGATTTGTGGTTTCGGATATCTCAGTTGTTTCTGTTAGTTTTGATCCTTTTTGAATGATCTCTATGTGTTGTGGTAGGGAATATAACAAAGCTACTAAAAAATTAGAAGGAAACTATTTATGTCATTTCCCTCCTCCCCCCTTGCCCTGGCTAGTTCACTCATAGATATTCTCTGCTTCTTTTATCTTTTTAAAGTCTCCTGAGTTACATTACTAAATAGATCTCTCTCATCTATTCGTTAAGAAGTGATTCATAGTAGTAGTGTTTTTAATAGTAATGCAGAAACATAAAATGTGGCTAGTCACTGTACATATCTACTCCTATTACATTCTGATAATCCCTTAAAAAATTAGTAGGCAGAACTTCTGGTACGGAGGCATTCGTGTTGTGTTATGATAACACAGGGCCAAATAATAATGCTTGGTCTAGAAAATTTGCAGTCCAGGAATGACATGTAGTTTATATTTGATGCCAGTAACTCCATAAAGAAAATATTCCCTTACTCATGATTTTGCAGATGAAATAAATTTGTACCTGGCTAAGAAGCTGTTGAAATCTTTTCTCTTTTGGTATATTCTTTTTTGTTCTTATTGATTTCACCTACCTAGAATTTACGTTTTGTAAAGCCTTGGACAGAGTAACTTGGTTACTTCGCTTTTTTTTCCCTTCTTGGATTTTTGCTTTGACCCTACTGGGTGTCATTAGCATAGAGGAAAAAAAAAGTGGGGGAAAAACAATTCCAGGAAGAGTGTTCTTGTTTTCTGATAACATTTGATAAAGAATTTATTTTCTACAAAACAACTTATGCACATACTATTTAATCAATAAACTTTTATTAAGCACCTACAATGTACTTGGCAATGTTCTAAGCCAATATTATACTAGATCTCTTTCCTCAAGGAATTTACATCATTCTTAATTTTCTAATGATGTATCCTAGAAAATTGGGTCTGAGAATCTTTGGGCCTGTATATATTTGTATCAGACTGAAATGCTTGCTTTGGCCTCTGTCACCTTTACTGAAGCTGGTGCCAAAGGGACTGGGTTCATAGATTGAGAACTGGAAGAGACATCAGAGGCTGTCTTAATCTAAACTGCTCTTTTTGCTTATTAGGTAACTCAGCCCAGTGAGGGACTTGCTGAAGGTCACACAGGGAAGAAGAAATGCACTTCATGTCCATTAGAGCAACTATTTGGTGCAGTGAACAGAACATTGGGCCTGGAGTCAGGAAGACCTGAGTTCAAATCCATCCTCAGCTTCTTAATTAGCTATGCATTTAGCCTCTTTTTTGCCTCAGTTTCCCCATCTGTGAAATGGGGATAATAATAGCACCCACCCACCAAGAGGTATTGTAAGGACCAAATGTGATCATTGTAAAATGCCTGGCACATAGTCATTGCTATAAAAATGTTAGCTATTATTATTAGCTAGCTACTACTAGTATTACACATTGGAATACTAAACTAAGTATTAAACACAGCAGGTCACTGAAAGAAGGGTAGGCAATTCTGCCAGTAAAAATCTTGGCTCACTTCAACCAAGAGACTGATTAAGTTTCATGGCATTCTCTCTAAGCAGTAGGAGGTGGAAGGGAGATGTGGGGGAAAGGTTTTTTTTGTTTTTTTGGACAGACCCAAAAAAAAAAGAACCTGCTAGTTCCTCTGAGAAGTTGGGAATATTCCAATCTAAGCAGAGAATTTGCTAAGCAAGTACATGAAACTCTCTTAAGTATGAGAGACCATTTATACCTGGTTTTATTCTAAAGGTCAGTTAATACTCCCCAGAGAATTTTTGTGTCCCTTTCCAGGTTGAGAATATTAGAAATGTCCAAGATCAAACTTGCTATTTTTCTTCATCATCATCTTCACTTGTCAGAGGGCCTCTGAGACTCTGTGACTCTCTGGTTCATATCTTCCCTGTCATAATGGACAATAGGGCAGTATCCCTATCATGGCCCATGCACGAAGTCTGCATTTATTTTGGCTGGCTGCTACCCTTTACTTGAGGAGTCCAGTCCTTTGCCAAATCAGTCCTCTTGTCTCCCTCACATTGAATCTCAGAGTTGGAAGGAACATAGATTTAGAGCTGAAGGAGGCTTAGAGGTCATTTTATTCAATTCTTCATTTTACAGATGAGGAAATGAAAGTCCAATAGAGGCTGTGACTTGCTGGAAGTCACACCAACATTAATTGGTAGGGTTCAAATTTGAATGTAGGTCCTCTTGATTATAAATTCAGCATCATTTCCAGTGTGCCATTCTGTCTCAATGGCAAGAAACCTGTTCCCGGGGGGAGAAAAGGTAAAGTTGAGGAAAATCCTTGGTGGTACCTACCTGCCATAGATAGAGAATATGTCTCAATTCTCCTTTCACAAATAATCCTAAAGAAGGTCATCTACGTCTTGTTGCTAGGGTAGGGTGAGAAAGGAGAAGACGGTATTATGACCTATATCAGAAACAGGAAACAGTGTTCCCCTTCTCTGTCAGTGTAACTTTTTATACCAAGCCATTACACAGCTGCTATCATTGGAGTAGATTTCTCCCATGTATTGCATTATTTCTGAGAACATGTTTTAAGTGACCTACCAGTCTCTGCTTGGAGATCTCCAAGGAATGAGTCCATTACCCATCTGAGTGAGTCCATTTCAGTTTGGGGTAATTCTAATTGTTAAGACATTTTACCCTAACTTTGAAAATCATTTAATTATAAGCTTTCTTTAGTGTGTTACCAAACAGAAACAGATAATTACATTTGGGAATATCTCTGTAAGCACACTCTTGAAATTTGAAAAACTTGGGTTTGAATCTTACCTCAGACTCTTAGTTTCTAGGTTACTCTGGGTAAGTCACTTAGCCTTTGTAAGCCTCAATATCCTCATTTTTAAAACAGGGATAATAATAGCACTTATCTCATGGGATTGTTTTGAGGAACAAATGCGAGAATGTATAGAAAGGCTTTTGTAAGCCTTAAAAAGTGTATGTAAATATGACTTATTACTATTATTAAGTAAAAATTAAGTATCCGTAGGTTATTTTTGTATCTATCTTTCCAAGCTATGAATCCATAGACTGGCAACATATGGTCAGTCATCAGTTCAGTTACTTTGGAAACATGTTGAATGGAGGAACAAACACATTGCTCATGCATTAACCTGCTGAGAGGGAAGAAAGGCTAAATAGTAGGAAAGAGAGGTCTGTCTTTGTTAGCCACCAGGTGGTGCCAGTGGGGAAGGACAGCCTGGCCACCAGCTAGAGAACCTTTAGCACCAGGTCTCCAGAAGGAGAGGCAATGTAGGGAACATTCACATGTGGGGTTCCAGTAACCTTGAGAATGCCTTTAAAATCTAGTGTTCATCTCTTCACTAGAGAAAAGTAATGCTTTAGTGGTTAGGTATGGGAAGAGAGAAGAATTTGCTGGAATTCCCAGGAAAGGCTTTTTTGGAGGAAATGAGAGTTTGGAGGGACATTAAAAGATGAGTATAATTTGGTTATGGTGAAAAGGGTAAGAGAAACAGATCAGAAAAAGAGATGTTTAGGATTGAACAGTAGGAATGAGCATGGGGGTGCCTGGGTCAATAAGACATATGCCCAAGCTGTTATGTTGGGGAGTAGTAGGGTATGTGTTTGAATGGATTGGGTGGGACTAATTTGTGAAAATCCTTAAATGTATGGAAAAGTAATTTGGATTTAGTATAATGTACAGAAATTCAGATTAGATTGGAGGGAGAAGAGAATAAGGATCAGGGAGACTATTGGTATAGTAGCATAACAAGAAATGGAAAACGGTGGGAATGAAAAGCAAGAAATGGCACAACTTTTCCATTGGAGCTTTAATGGAGACAAATAACTGGCCATCTTACTGTTAGATGGTTGCAAATGACAGTGAAATCTCTCATGTATATGATTCCATTTTGCATTTTTCAAAACATTTCTTTAGAGATGCATTGCTTAGTGACAGCAATTCCATGGAAAAGAATTATTACACATTTTAAATTTCTGTATCACATGTTTTATCACAATTTGCATATTATTATTACAGGTAGCATACATTATTTACGTATATAGATTATATAGTTATTATATAAGGTATTAACTGCAAAACAACTTTAGTGATACCTCTTCGTCTGATGTCTCTAAAGCTAAGGTTGAGAAGGCAGTTGCAGTTAAGTAGTTTGCCTTTTGAGATGTCTTTACCTGCCTGAGAAGGGGATGAATCAGTAACATATAAGTATCCTGCAAAGGTCTTTGATTTCCTAGGTGTAGGAATTCACCCACCTTCCAACTACAGGCAGGATTTGAACTCAGGTACTCCTGAGTTCAAATACAGCAATGTATGTACAATTACAGGCTTCCTTTATAATTACTTTATAATTACAGGATGTGATATTGTTGGTACTCAAGTATTACAAGGTTTGTTTTCATTAGTTTCCCTCAGCATATACTTATTTTTGGTGGTGAAGGGGGAGGGTACAGAAAGTAGAGATTTCACTGTATTTTTGTCTGTTGCTACCTTGGGTGATATTCCTATAGTTTCCTGGAGCTGTCCATTTACTTATGATATTGTAATGTCAGACAGTTCCAGTTCCACCTGTTGTTATTTTGTTCTTTAAAGACACGTAAATGAATAGGTTCCTGCTAGTAAAGGAGAACAGAAGGGAAAAATAAAGGCCAGTGCCTCTGATGGATGAGCCTTACTTCTCAGAAGGAGTAACTTATCATTGGTTTTGTAGAAAATGTCTGTCGTATCATTAATATTGTGCTGAAGGGAAATGGAAAAAAGAACCTTTTGCTGGGTATGACTAATTTTTGTGCTTTTCATGGAAGCAATTGCCATGATAACTAGCATGCAAAGAGAGGACTCACTGTTGTCTATAAAGGCAAGTAAGTAAATTGCTAGTTATTATTGATAGGTCTGGAGGAGAGGAAAAACTCTGGTGTGTGATTAGGACATGTTTAAATGTATTTCTTGTGTTTCACAAAAGGTCAAAGATTTTGGCCTCCTAACATAAGAGGCTCCATTCTCTTCTTTGTGATTCCTTTGTGGACTTGAAAAATGCTTTTGGAAAAGAGGACTAAAACCCTAGTCTGTATCCCTATCTATTCACTAATATACTCAGAAAAAATATTCTATGCCTTTCTCTAAGTGATGAGAAAGGTCCCAATGAGCAAATCTTCCCGTTTTCTGGACTTCATGCTTTGAAAATAAAACTTGTGAACTCTGGTATTGAGTGCATGTGTTGAGTGGTTAAATAATAATTTAACAAGCCATAGTGCTAGGCAGAAAATAGGTAAGAAATCCAGATGATTTCATTATACATCCAATACTGCTTTTATTACATTGGATTGGCCTGTTATGATTGGAAAAAGGGTAAGAAGAAGTATATTTGGGGGCAGCTAGGTGGCACAGTGAATAGAGCACTGGCCCTAGAGTCAGGAGTACCTGAGTTCAACTTTGACCTCAGACTATTAACACTTATGTGACCTTGGACAAGTCACTTAACTCCAATTACCCTGCCTTTCCCCCCTCGAAAAGGCAAAAAAAAGTATGCTCTTTTAAATATACTTATTCAGTATGTAAGAGCCATTCAGATCTTCCTTGACAAGATTTTGATGGCCTCAAACACTTATTTAATATGTGACCTTAAGCAAATCACTTAACCTCTGTCCCAGTTTTCTCACTTACATTTGTGAACAATAATAGCACCTCCCTCTCAGGGTTGTTGTGACAATCAAATGGGATAATATTTTAAGTACTTTGTGCACTTTAAAGCAATATATAAATTTTAACTTATTATTGTTGTTGTGAGGGTGGTATCTGTCTCCTTTTTAAAGTTCCAGCTTAGTATCATAAGGATGCTATAGGCTCTGCTTTAAACAGTTAAGTGTGTTGGCTTCCACTATAAAAAGCTTCCACAGCTCGACTTAATGTGTGAGTCACAGTAAATAAATATGGATCTAGAAAGCTTAATTCTGACTCAGAGCACCAATAAACCTGTAGGACCACCTCCCCTCCCTCAGTACTACTATATATAGAAATAAGCCACCAGGAATTGTTAGATAACACTAGAGAACATCTGTGTTCTTTCAGATGAGAAGAGTAATCAATGGGATTATTAGTCTGGGATAATCATGAAAGAAGAGTACAGTAGGATTTTTCTGAGCCTATGTTTGTAGAGTGGAATCACAAAATCACAGAGTTTTAGAACTGGAAGTGATCTTGATAGTTATCTTGTCCATTGAATGGTGGAAAAAGAATCCTCATGACAGCACGTCTGTTAAGTGGTCATCCAGCCTGTAGTGATGAGGAACATGGCAGCTTATTCTGCTTTTGATTGGCTCTCAGTGTTAGGAAGTATTTCTTGCCCTCAAAACTAAATTTTTGTCTTTGCAACTTCTTCCTGTTGCTCCTTATTCTAGTTCTTGGGGTCACATAAAACAAGTCTCTTAAACTTGAACAACTCTCTTAAACATCACAATATTTCAGATACTTGAAGACTGCCCTATCTCCCATGGATCATCTCTTTTCGAGGTCTTAATATCTCTAGTCATGTCATTTGGTCCCAGGCTTCATGTGGTCAGGACTCAAGGCCTTTCACTCACTGTCATGGTTGACACTTTCCAGATTATTAATGTTCTTCCTAAATTGTGCAACATATGTGTGTTTCAGATTTAGGCTGAATATGTTGTTGTTGTTGTTGTTCAGTTATGCCCAACCCTTCATGACCCCATTGATTTGTTTGTTTTTTGTCAAAGATAGTGGTGTGGTTTGTCGTTTCCTTCTCCAGATCATTTTACAGGTAAAGAAACTGAGGCAAACTGGGATAAGTGACTTACTCAGGATCACACAGCTAGGAAGTGTCTGAGGCCAGATTTGAACTCAGGAAGATGGGTCTTCTTGCTTCCAGGCCTGGCATTCTATCCACTGTGCCACCTAGCTGTCTGAATAGGACAAAGTATAATGAGACTCCCCCATCTCCTTATTCTTGAACAGTTTGCCTCTCCTACTGCAACTCAAACATTTTTGGCTATTATATCATACTATTGACTTATATTGTTTGAAATTCACTAAAATTCTCAGTTCCTTTTTTTAAAAAATACATTGTTACTTACCCAAGTTTCCTCTGTCTTATATTTGTGAAATTGATTTTTGAGCCCAAGTATAACATCTAGCATTTATTTCCCTATTAGATTTGGCCATGGTCTAGCTTGTCAAGATATTTTTGGATACCAACTTTGTTATCTGCAGAATTGAAAAGTATGACACATATTGCCTTTAAGTCATTGATAAAAACGTAAAATCCCTACTCCCCTAGAAACTAAATTGATACAGAACCAATAATGACTACTTTTGAGTCCATCCATTCAGCCAATTCTCAGTCCGTGTGACCGTGTGATTGTATTATAGTCTTTCCAACTTTTCTAATAAAATAGCATGAAATACTTTATTAAAAGTTTGCTAAAATATTGGTAAATTAAAGCAGCTACATTCTCCTGCTATACCAACTTAGCTTCATTGCCAAAAAAGAAAAGAAATAAAGTTAGACTAGCATGGTCTATTCTTGATGAAGCCATATGGTTTTTTGGTGATCGTTATTTCTTTCACAGATATTCACAGCCCATCTACTGAAATATTCTATAATTTTTCTAAGAGTCAAAGTTTTTGTCCTTTTATTTAGGTTATTAGGGTAAGTGTAGATATGAACATAATCTAATGCACTTAAAAGGAAAATACCTAATGGTATTGAAAGGTCTAGATGAGGAAGGTCTACTAAGTGATATATTCATAACTTTGTTTTTACTCTTTCAAATTTCTGGGTGGAAGAGATGATATGTTGATGAGGTGCCCTAATGTATTTTCATCTGTCTTTTGGGCAGCTATTGTAGGAGATGGTTAATTTGCAAAAATAGAGTAGTTTGATTCTTTTAACCAAGTAGAAAGAAAATTCTTATGAGTCATGAATTCTTTATGTTACAGTTTCTTGGTGTTTTGTTAATCTTGACTACTAGATTCTTCTGTAGACTTAGGTCTTTAAATGAATGAGATTTACCAATCTTCAGGTGCTAGAATAAGAGAGCGAATTACCATCTTCTTTTGCTTTCAAGCTGTATGGGAAGAGAAGCCTTACTTCTATGTAGTCTCATCACCCTTTGTAGTCTCCAATACTTTTTTTATTTGTCATCTCCCAAAATGAGGATGAAAGGCTCCTAGAGCCTACTGACTGACTGATAGTGGACAAATAAAACTGCTGATGAAAGCATCTTTCTGTTTGAACCCCCCGATTTAATATCAAGAGCTAGACTTGGCAAAAGTCTTATAACAACAACAACTAAAAGCAAAACAAAATAAAAAAAAAACCCAAAGACTTTCCCTCTCCCTCCCCACAAGAAAGAACTTGCAACCTTTCAATTAGTAAATGAACTCAGCTTTTTTTTTTATTTTGAACTCAGTTTTCTTGATGACATTCATAGGATTATTTATAATAATTATGCATCCCCTTTCCCTCCCACCTCCCTAATCCAAAATACCAAACACCTTTTTTTGTTGGGGAATAACAGCCAAATTTTGTGAGAATGGTTTCCTATAAAATAATGTGCCAATGGAGTGGACACAGCGCTTAATATTTTTATGTGATGTAATTTCTATTAAGTTCTAAAATAGAAATGAACCACCATTTAAAGTAAAAATTAGCTTCAATGTAATTGTACCTTTTCAAAGAATTTTTTTTGCAGCAGCTAACATCACTCTAGCTATCTGGTTGACTGGGAATAGGAATGTAAAAGGTAAATGTTTACCAAGTTACTATTGTTTAAACTGTTTTGCACTAGGAGTAAAGATAGGTGTTTGTACATAGTTGTTCTGATACTGTCTCTCTCAGACTGTGAGCTCTTTGAGAGCAGTGATTTTCTTTTGCCTTTCTTTTAATCCTAGTTTTAGGACAGTACCTGGCACATAGTAGGTGCTTAATAAATGCTTTTTGACTGGCTGGCATCTGAAGGAAATGAAAAACTATGTCATTGAGAGACAATTTTGCTTATTCAACAAATTCCATTTTCCAACCCTTATTAGTTCCTCTTAAAAAACAGATGATATATTTTCTTGAAGATGTTTATTTTCTTAAATTATCTGTTGCTTCTGCTATTGTATTAGAAGTCACAATCTCCTGTTAGTGGCCAGTGCTACAATTTTGTCACTGAAGGTTACTCACCAGAAGCTAGAAAAGCCAGACTGTGAATAACAAAGATCATCTATCATGTAGCTAACACAGAAAATGGGAGGTAGATGAGGTAAGTATACATGATGAATCTTTTAACGACTAGATCATTTGAAGACTGATCAGTGTCTGCTATGAAATGAGCTAATAGTCTCAGTCCTATTCCAAAGTGTTTATTAGCCCTCCTTTATTAGTTATGATCAAAGCCATAACTAGCTGTTTGTCCAGGTAAATAGCATGAAATGTGCCGTAAGGCAAGCCAGCAAAACCCACCCTTAAATCAACTTTTTAATTACCAACACAAAAATAATATAAGAAGTAATTAAAATAAATTAAGTCAAATGAGAAGAAGAATTAGTTACTCTAGTGGCTACTAAAGGAGTATGTCAGACTTGTTTTTTTGTTTTTTTTTATACCCTTCACATTTTATTGTACCGGGACAAAGCTCTGCTACCCGCCCTAGTTACTGCCCTGGTCATAATCATTACACCAGCAAAATTTATTTTAAGATAGTTCTGGTAAATGGAGCCATCTTTTCCATTAAGGTTCTAATAAAACTATTTTTCAATTATTTGAGGATAGATATCAACTCACCATTTTGTTTTTTCTCCTTTCTTGTGTAAATAAAAGCTTGAGTCTGGAGAAATTTGTATCAATAACTACAGTTTAGTTGTTTTTCAGAATCATAATATGATGGTATTTTTGGTACCTCTTATCAAGACATGTCTGATCCTAAATGAACTCTTCAAAACAATAATTTATGAAAATTTCCTATTATATCCTTCCGCAAGATTAATTTGTATCTGACATATATGAGTTTCATATATACTGATAAATGTGTATATTATCTTCCTGATAGAATGTAAGCTCCTTGAGGGCAGAAACTATTTCACTTTCATCTTTGTATCTGTCTAGCAAATATTAGGCACTTAAATGTTTAACTGGATAATTGGTTGAAGGGATAGTGTTTAGACTTACTTGTTTCCCCCATGTTTCCCTTATAGTAAGTGATAAATAAGTATTTGCTCTTGACTTGATTTTTATTGTGATGGACACTGTATTTCTTCCTTCTCTTCCAAAAGTCTCATCCTAGTATGGAGGTATGGAGATATAGGGTATGCCTGTAGGGCATAGGCTCTAGAAAGGTCTACTGAACTGAAAAGACGTCAATAATGCCCCTGGTGAGAGACTGCTTTCTAAAGGACAAAACTAAGTTCATAGGGGCTCATCACCAGGTTGGCTGCCCTCAAATGCCATCTGTCTAGTCATAACTAGGTTGTAACCTTCTCTAATCTAAGGGATATTGGAATATGGAATATTGAAATATTTCTTTAACAGAAACAAAAACAAAGAAACTAAATTCTAATTCATACACTTTATATGTTATAGTGTATATGCAAATCACATAAAGGGTCTGTTTGACTGAAGCAATAAAATAACTAGGGAGCAGAAAACTTCAGTACTGCAAAAATCTTGGGATGTTGTTAGTGCTGCTATTTCCACTGCTGATGTACAGATCAGCATCCTCCTACACCCTTCGTTAAACTCCAGACCATGCTGGAGAGTTGCTGTTGCTTAAAAATTCATCACCCTGCCAACAGCTCAGTAATGAGACCTAGAACTTATTACAATAACCCACTCTAATTCACTAATTTGAGCTCTAAAGTTGATTCTTGGAATGTTTAGTTCACCTGTGATATTCACTCATGTGTACAATCTATAAATGTATGTTTGCTTGCCATCATAGTAGCAGAGGAGTGCTCCAAATTCAAGGAGTAAATAAGTCAGCCCCTGTTATCTAGGACCATCTTTGGTAGATGGGGCGTAGTAACTAAAGAAATTAATAGAAGAAAACTACTTTGATTCAAAGAATCTCGAAGTTGGAAGGACTCTTCAGAGCCATCTAATCTAATGTATTATTCAATGTATGAATCCTCTTTCCCACAAGTGGTCCTCTAGTCTCTGACTTCCTTTAGTCCCAAGAAAGTTGCTACTTCATGAAGGATCCATTCTGATTTTGGACAGGTCTGGTTATTGGAAGTTGTCATTATGTTGTCTTAAAAGTGTTCCTGTGATTTCTTACCACAGTTGCAGTTAGGCCCTTTGGACTCTCAAGGAATATCTTTTATTCTCTCTTTCACACAGCAACTCTTCAAATACTTAAAAATAGTTTTTGTGTCCCTAATTCATTCAACTGTTTCTCATGTGAAGTGCTATTGTACCCCCTCACCATTCTCATCACTTTCCTCTGCATCAGAGTTTCTTAATCCAAAATCCCCAGACATCTCCCAAGGATCAGTTTCAAGGAGTCTGTAAACTTGGATAAGGAAAAAAAGAATTACACCTTTATTTTCACTAATCTCTAATTAAAATTTAGCATTTCCTTTGATTAGCAATGTATGAGCAACCAAAATGATTATGAGGAGTCTCTAGACTTCCCCAGATTGCCAAAGGAGTCCTTGACACACAAAAAGCTTGCATTTGACACTCAAAAACAAACATGGTACCCTGAATGTCTTACCATTGCAGAGTACTGTGATGTGTAACTTCCACTGTTCTGGATATTAAGATTTTATTACCACAGCCTAAGACAGCATTCTCTCTTGTTGGCAGCCACATCACACTGTTCAAGCATTTTGAACCTACACTCAACTGAGACCCTTAGAGTATTTTTACATGGAAAAAAAAAAGGATGTCAACTTTCCTTCTAAGTTTCGTGTCATCTACTGATTTGATAAGGATGCCATCTATGTCTTCTTGCAAATAATTGATTATTAGATTGGAATCCCTTTGAGAAGAAGGTTGGTGTTAAATTGACCTCTATTCTAAATGTCCAAAACAAATTATAGGTGCTTATAAATAATAGGTGCTTAATAAATGTTTATTGAATTTGAATTGATAAAAATGTGGAGCAAAACAAGAGCAAAAAGCTCTTTGTGGGGATTCCATTTAAAACTTTCATGTAGGTTGGCATTGATCCATCAACCAAGTTTCTTAACTGTGCAGTCATTCACCCATCCATGAATCCACCTAACTACTGCTATAAAACTCACATTTCTTTGTCATGTCCAAAAGAATATTAGGAGAGACTTGATTACATACTTTGCTTGCACCCCTCAACATTTATTGTATTCCTTTGATTAACCAGTCTAACAATTCTACCAAAAAAGTAAATGTAAGTTTGTCTCAGTCTGTCTTAATTAACCCATAATATACCTTCATGATCATTGCTTCCTTTACTGGGTGTTCATAAGCAATTGCTATAGAAATTTATTTAGACATCAGGCTTACTGGTCTATAGATTCTAACATCTAACTTCCCTCTTTTTTTTTTTTTGGAGAGGGGAAGGTAAGGTAGCTGGGGTTAAGTGACTTGCCCAAGGTCACATGGCTAGTAAGCGTCTGAGGTTGGACTTGAACTCAGGTCCTCCTGACTCCAGGGCCGGTGCTCTATTCACTGCTCCATCATCTTTCCTCTTTTGAAATTAGGGGCATATTGCTTGTCTCTTTAAGCATATTTATATCCCATTCGAAGCCTAGCATAATGCTTTTCAGGTGCTAATATGTTTGTTGAATCGAGTTGCAATCATGTTGACCACAGTGCATCCAAAAAGAAGTTTAATTGAAAGAAATCTTCATTAAAGGAACAAAAAAATTCTTAGACATACTATAACAGACAAGTCACCATAATCTAATATTCTTAAATTCCATTAATATCACCATTTTGAGGGAAAAAATTGGTTCATACAGTAGCCTACGCTTAACTCATTCATCCATCACCTCCTCTACTACCTCTGTCTGGCCAGGGACTGGATTTGTAGAGATGCCTTTGTGATATTCATCAATAACATCGTTCTCTATACTTGCAGAAATCTCAAAGCTCTCATCTCAGCTTGGTGCATATTTGCTCTTTCCATGTCTGTTTCATAGACTGTTGAAATCTCCAGAATAATATTATTATTATTTTATGCAATGCATGCAGCTCTCCGTAAGTACTGCTTGGTGTATGTAAAAGAGTATTTGGGAATAATTCCTGGGCCATTCAGAAAGCAGCACTTACAGTCGGTACCCCTGGAGACATCAGGCATGCCAAACAGCTACCTAACCCTGTGTATAGACACCAAGACCCATCTCTGGAATTATCCATTGTCATAGGATGAGAGCCGCGTCTGCTAGATATCAGGTTACCTCAATTGTACTCATCTTAGGCAGTGAGAATATATCAGTTCATTACCAAGAGCTATCCCAGAAGGGGTGGCTGAAATCTTTTCTCAGCCCCCACTCCCAGCTCCAATTTGAAGCAGCCTTCACTGGCATTCTGGATATGCAATGCTGGACAGCCACATCTCATGCTAAATGTCTTCTGTTAGAAAGCCTATTCTTGGTTGAAATTTTCTCTTCTACAACTGATATCCTTTAAAACTGGACCATTTAGAGCAGACCAGCTCCTGAGGAAGTAATTTCAGCTATTGGTTGCCAAGCATCTAAAAAAAGAAAATCACTAGTTTCGTGATGCCTAATGTTGGATTTTGGGTTGCCTTTTTTTTCAGGTGATTTGAGCTCTCAGGACGTTTTCTGCCCAACCTACTTTAATCATCTTCTAAATCACAAAATGTGTGCATTATTCTGAGTCCAAGAGAGTAGATCAAAGGGTATTTTGTTTTCCTTTCGGGTTAGGGTGTCATGAGAAACGGGAGAGTAGTGCCTGGGGAGCCCTTGTGCTTTGGCAGAGTCCCCACCCCCTTCAGCTCAGGAGCCAAGTCAGCTGTTGCCTGTGCCCAGTGCTTTCCTTGAAACATATGTCCTTTCCTTAGGTTCTTCTCCCTAATCCACCCCTTTTATCCCATTTTCCCTATCTTCCTTCCCTCTGGGAACAATTGACATATGGCCCAAACAAGGGGCAAAAAGCCCCTTGAATGTGCACTTGACCAGGGTACCTTTATTGAGAATAATACCTCTTGGTTTCACAAATTAAATTCTGCTTTTCCTAATAGGAAAAACATTACCATTACTTGAATTTACTTACCTTTTGGTAATCATGAATTTGATTTAGCCCAAAAGAGAGGATTTTCCTCTCTTTTATCTTTGAATTAATTTGAAAACATTTTAAATTAAATTTTTTAAAAAATTGTTTATTTTTAAAACATTACAAACATTTACAGATTATCCTTACTTCTTGAGAGGTCTCTTGTAATTAAGGTAAAATAATTAAACAATATTAATAATATAATGGTCCAATCTGAAATTACATGCACTATTCCACATCATAACACTTGCTCTTTTTTATTTATCTGTATGTATTTTTATAAGATTAGTATTATTATTTTCTATATATTATAAAACATTTAAAATATATTTTCTCTCCCTCTCACATCCTGCCCCACTGAAAAGAAGAGGAAGGAAAATTCTTTTAACAAACTACTCCAGTATCCTTGCTGAAAAAAACAAAAAAATGGAGTCACAAAGAATCCGACACAACTAAAATGGCTGTGGATAGAGTGTAAAGCCCAGAGTCAGGAATACTCATCTTCCTGATTTCAAGTCTGGCTTTACATACTTATTAGCTGTGTGACTCTGGGTGAATCATTTAACCAAGTTTGCCTCAGTGTCCTCATCTGTAAAATGAACTGGAAAAAGAAATGGCAAGTCCCTCTAGTATTTCTGCCGAGAAGACTCCAAATGGGGTCACAGAAATCAGATATGACAGAAAATGATGTTCATTTCTTGCATTCAGTCGCTTCCATGTAGTACAGTAATTTTTTGTGATGTTTTTCTATTTGTTTGATGTGACCTTTTATATCTAGGTCACCTCTAGCCACAATTAGTAAGAGATATTGAATTTAGGATTTTATTTAAGAGCTGTAACTTGTTTTTGAAATGGAGTTCTCCCTTAGAGTGCCACTCTGAAGGGGAACTTTTCACTGTTTAATTTTCATAGAATTGTAGTTTGGAGAAACCTTGGAGACCACATAGCTTGCCCAGCATCATAGAGGTGGCAAAACAGTAGATGATTCAAACCCAGGTCCTCTGCTTTCAAAGCCCGTGCTTTCTCTGTGCCATTGCCTTGCTCTTATGTTTTGCTTTAGTATTCTTGGCAAATATAATTTTGGAGGTTTGGCAAAAGAAGATAGAAGTAGACAGTATACCATAATGGTACTTTGGATTAGCTGAATTCTACCTTATTCAAAAGGGGGTTGTTTTTACGTTCTAACTATTAATAAAAGGTGTTTTTCCCAAACAATTTATAAATGAAACAGCTCCCAACATTTGCCTTAGAATTATGCTATCACAAAATACACAAGGTCTTAAAATTTAAAAAAAGAGTTAAGATCTATGAGATGTATAATTTAGGGCGTTTTTATTAAATGAGACATTGCCTAACTTTTAAAAGGAGAGAAAATATTTTCAAGTAAAGGGTTACAAAAATGGTAGCCATCTTTAGAGTAGGGGTGAGGAGGGAAGAATAAAAAAAGGGGGAAGTTATATGATAACTATTATATATTTAAAAGGAATAGCAAGTTGTACATAAGAGATTTGCCATTTCATGTGCAGTCATCTTTTTTATTCTTATTATAGAAATATTTTTTTATTTCTTGAATTGAGAACAAAATAAATAAAATTTTTAAAAATATGAAAGGAACACAAGCATTTCTTTTGGGGTTAAATGATAAAATAAAAAGTACCTATTATGTGCAAATTGCAGAAAATGAATTCAAACTTTGGTTCTGCCATTTACAAACAGTAGCTATGGGCAAATGAACTCTCTGGGGCACAGTTTCCTCATCTGTAAAATGGGGAGAATGATAATTGCATTTCCAGCCTCACAGAATTGTTTGGAGAAGAGTGATTTATAAAGTAAATAGTGCTATAAAATGTGCACTTTGATGTAATCCCATTCAACAATTATTGAAAGCCACCCATAAACAAGATATTGTTGAGTCTAAACACTTATGCATGAGAGAACAAAAGCTTTAGTCAATGAAAATAAAATTTCTCTACCATTGAGATGTCAAGCATTAAAAAATCCTTTTTCATCTAGTTACTGATACTTCAACAGAGAAGGAAGTGGATAGATGATGAGGAAAAAGGAATTAGACGTCCCATGTAGTGTTAAACTCTTAAAACTGTATAATAAATTGTAGGAACAAATTTCTTTTTATTTACTCCCTAATTACGTTCCTCTCTAGAAGAAGTATATTGGAGTCTTTCTGTGAATTTAGTTGACTTTTTATAATAACTTTTTTTTGTCTTTGGATTTTTTTTAATGTTAGAAGATCTTGAATGATGAAAATTCCTCCTGTGTTTTGAAGCATCTTCTCTTTGTTAGAGAGTAATGTTTCTCCAATTCATTAGGCCCATGAGAGTATTCTGCTATTGAATGAAAAGAATTGTAGGTATTCCAGGAATTCCTAAATAGCTATTTTGTCATAGAGCAAACAGATTGGATATATTTGGAAGGGTGGTGGGGGGCATAGAAAATGTAAGTTTCATTAAGAAGTAGATACCAAGAAAAAGATCGACATGTATTTTCTACAAATTTGACACCTTTGCTTTTCAAAATAGAAAGTCTTGGCATTTACAGAAAGACTTTGAAAATATATAATAGAAATTTGGGGAGTTGTTAAATATTTTAAGGGGAATTCTTTTTGGAGATAGCATTATTTAAATGAAAAGCAAATTACACAAAAATAGGTTCATTGGTATAAATTTATGATAAAAGTGAAATACATATCCACTAGAAAGGTTTGCTAGGAAAAAGACAATATGATTCTTTTACTCAGGAATGTGTTTGAGAAGTAGGGCTTTGTGGAATTGCAATGTTCTCTCTCTCTGTGTCTCTGTGTCTCTGTCTTTGTCTCTCTCTCACTCTCTTTCTGTCTCTCTCTTTTTCTGTCTCTCTGTCTTTCTTACATGAGTCCAAGTAAAGATGACTAGTAATTTTCAATTCATTAAAAAAAATAGGAGCCCACCTGAATGTTTATGTTTTGTTTGTCCATGAATTCAGTCAGTGCTATTATAACTTTAATGTCTTCCTTTTAGGAAGAGATATGAGTAATAGGAAGTTGTACAGATAAGATTGATGCAAGTCACCTCTAGTCTTCCAATGTAAGCAGCTTGTGTTTTTTCCTCTTGCTTTTTTGAGAATGGGGTGGAGTGGTGGTGGGGAGGGTATCACCAACAGACTAGATGATAAAGCCATTTATCTATCTTAAAGAACCACAAGCATTATGCATTCCCAGGTGCTCTTTTGCCACACTCTGGAATATTGTTTCCCAACTAGGAGAATCCCATTTACTTCAACTTCCTTATGTTTCATTTCATACAGTAATGCCTTTAATCTATCTATCTGCTTGGTTTGGCATTTGGCTATATATAGTAAGGTAAGGGATAGATGGCACTCCTTTGTTGATATGTGCCAGAGATCATTTTTAAAGATGTTCTCAGTTATAATTATTAAAAAGCAAGTTTCTTATTCATTATAATGCGTAGATGCAATATAGCACATAACGCATGTACCTTTGCCAGCCACCTGAATGGTATATTAATGTAAGTTAACCTCTGAATACTAATAAAGTCTTCATTAACCTGAAATTCATTCCCTTCAGGGAAGTTGAAATGTTAAGTTTTCATTGAGCAATACTATTATTCTATTTCTTTGCTTAAAATCTCTTACATTTTCTTTGATTTAAGTTCTGGACATGGATACTGGCTATGTGACCAAGAACAAACTACTTAACCTCTCTCATCTTCAGTTTCCTTATCTATAAAATGAAGATTAGAGGAAGCATGGCAAAGTGATTAGAGAACTGGTCCTCAGAGTCAGGAATACCTGGGTTTAAGACCTGCTTCAGATAAACCAGTGATAGATGATAGATGGAAATAGCAAACCACTCCAGTATCTGCCAAAAAAATCTCAAATGGAATCCCAAAGGGTTGAACACGATTGAAGTGACTTACAAAAATATGAATGCTAGTTATTATCATTACTATTACTAATTGTTAATTCTGAGTCTAATAAGAGAAGGCATGTAAAGTATTTTGAAAACCTTAGAGCACTGTATAAATAATAGTTCCCGATACTCTTCAGGGATGAAGAAGTAGGATAAAGTAGGCAAGCTCTGGTTTACCCTAGTTTTTGTAGGTTTTTAGTCTGCTTCCTTACATAATCAGAGGACAAGGAATGATGAGTAGACAGAATTTAAAAGCAAAAATGTGGCACTGGCTAGCAGTGACCAGGTCTGGGAACTTGGATTTTCTCTCTGAGCTGAGTACCTGAGTTCTTCAGGATCAGGTTAGTGTAGGTAGTCACCTCAAAACAGTTATCTCAGAGAACCGTTGATTCATTTACAAAACCAGACCTTTTTTTTTGTCTTATTCCATGTAGTCAGCCAACTGATTATCCATTGAGCCCCTACTATGTGCAAAGTGCTCAGTGTGGATCCAATACTTTTCTGCCATATTCTACCCTGGGAGAGCCTAACTTCTTTTGCTTTGTAAAATGGGTACTTGCACACTTGCATCAAAGTGTACTAATGATTTGTGCTATTAAAAGGAAATATGCTTTCACACATCTTCTAATTTGTTGGAGGGAGCAGCTAGGTAGCACAGTGACTAGAGCACAGACCCTGGAGTCAGGAGCACTTGAATTCAAATTCAGCCTCAGAAATTTAACACTTAGTAGCTGTGTGACCTTGGGCAAATCACTTAACCCCAATTGTACTGCCTTCCCCCTCCAAAAAAAGACAATAAAAATTTAAAAATATTGTTGGAGGAATTTCAGTGACATATCTGCTGCTGCATCATCATCATCATCATCATCATCATCATCAACATCATCATCATCTCACATTTATATATCTCCTTAAGGTTTGCAAATTGCTTTCACAACTGGGCCAGAGTTTTGGATTTAGAGTCTAGGTATGTGGGTTCCATCAAATGCTCCCTCTTCAACTTAGATGTCTGACCTTGGTTCTGTCACTTAACTTTCCTAATCCTATTTCCTTATTTGTTAAAGGAGGGGTTTAATAAAATAAATCACTGAGTTTTCTTTTAGTTCTAAATAAGATCTTTGCTCTGCTGATAGTGACTGTCTCTCCTGCAACGATATTTCAGGAAAACTCCAACCATGCATCATTCTCTTCTTTCAGTCTTTACTCTCTGCTTTCCAATCCCCCCTGCAACTTGCTTTCCAACTCTTTTCCTTGTGGCACACCCCAGCATCCCGCCTCAGTCAAGTAACTGAATGACTTACCCTTCTCCCCCAAACACCTCTTCAATTATAGAACCATGAACCATGACCAAGCCAGTCTTTGAATTTTTTCCTGGATGGGGTGTGTTTGTATATATTATTTGTCAATCTGCTATCCAGTGGTACCATTCATGACCCCTGTGCTCCTTCGTGGCCATCTCACTCGTGTGTGTGTGTGTGTGTGTGTGTGTGTTTTCTCCCTCATTAGAATGTAAACGTCTAGAGGAGAGGGATTGTCTTTGCTTTTCTACTTGTATTCCCAGGGCTTAACACAGTGCTTGGCACATTGTTCAGTCTTTGAGTTGGGGTCGTTTCTTTGTGACCCCATTGGGTCTTTTTTGGTAAAGATAACTTTGCTTCTCCATAAATGCTTTTTCTTGCCTTTATTCATCCTTTGATCCTATGTCATTTGCTGTGTTTCCTAGGACACCTATCCTTGGAGTGATGTTTAGTAAATAGTGGTATTATTCCTGTTTGCTCCATGGGGACAGGAGTTTTATGTTCATCTTTCTCTGTATTCCTATCACCTTGTGTTGTAGCTTTCACATTATAGGCATTTAATAAATGCTCATTGAATTGAGGAAACAGACATGTATATAGGAAGGAGGAATTTAAGATGAGAGAAACTGAATTTTCTACTCTTCATGACCTGCCTCCTGTTAGTATATTTCTTTTGTTTGGTTTGGAGTGAATTTCTGGAAGATCAGACATACCAGTGTCCAAATGTATGTAAAAACACAACTTAAAGTCAAATAAAAAATCAGTTCAGTCATGTCTGACATTTTGTGACCCCACTGGTGATATTCTTGGAAAAGATACTGGAATAGTTTGCCATTTTCTTCTCCAGCTCATTTTATAGATGAGGAAACCAAGGCAAAGAGGGTTAAGTGCCTTAATCAGGGTCACACAGTTAGAAGGTGTCTGAGGTCAAATTTGAACTCAGGAAGATGTGTCATCTTGCCTCCAAGGTCATGCACTCTATCCACTGTGCCACCAAGCTGCCTCTAAAATCAAATAAAATTCCAGATAAATTATTGGGGTGTGTCATTTTGGATTTTTCATACCTCTGCTTTATCCCAATTGGGGAGATAACCAAGACTTGACTGTATGTCAAGCTGTTTTGGTAAAAACAAAGCAACTTTTAAACAAAGACAAAATCGTAACTATAGTAGTTATTTTATTATGTCTTCTTGTCTTCCCTTTCTCCCACCTTAATCTGCATTATACTTAAAATTGCATCACATCACATCCTTTTTTGCTATGTGACTAGTAAAACATGAGTAGGGATTCTTAACTTGGAATCCATAGGATCCCCAAGAAATTCATGCATATTTCAGGGCTTAAAAGTTTTATAACTATATTTCAGTTACTCTATTGTTACTCTATATATTTTATTTTATGCATCTAAAAACATTATTTTGAGAAGGGGTCCATAGCTTCTAAAGGGGTCCATAGCACACAAAAAAGGTTAAGAATTCCCGATATTAGAGCTAAGATATAGTTTGTCATTAAGAATGCCTATCTTAGGTATAAGAGAACAGAGCTACTGGGAATACACTATTTTTATCTGTTAAATGCCTTGCCCCAAATCAAAGTCCACAATAGGCCTGTTGTGTGGTTTGAAGGCCCTGGAATGCACCCCTACTCCTCTGTGTCAGACCAGAGTTTCTTTTCAACATGCAGATACTTAAACACAGGAAGAACACAGGTACAATAACTGATCCTGAGGGCATTTTCAAGCAAAAGCCAACAAATCAGTTAGGGCATGTGTGATGTGTGTCTGCTTTCAGTTATGCTTTGTAAATAAAGCCCATAATTGGAAAGTATATGTAATCAGAACAAATCTAATTGTACGAGACCCATTCTAGGAAGGATTCAGTTCTGTTCTAGTCATGTGATGCTGGGCTGCAAGTCTAGGTCAGCAACTTGGAAAAAAGGGGGAGGGTGTGCCAAGGTTCTGACTGGAGGTGAGGGGTGGGGGTAGGGCTATGTGTTTTCCATATTTGAAGGAGGTTTATTTCTGAAGAAGATAAGCTGAATGTGCTTAATTCTTTGGATCCAGTATGGCCCAGTGAATGATTCTGACCGTGATTCGAGCAATACTTACAGGCAGAAGATTGGTGGTCCTGGGATTGTATTAGGGAAGGGAAATGTTTAGGAAATCATCCAAAGACTGTCGTTAAAACCTATGCCCCCATGGCATCTTTGGTTCACATGTTGATGGCCACTGAGCCGTATTCCAGTTTGTCATTTTGAATAACTAATTCCTCACTTGATGCTGACCTGAGGAATTATTCTTTTCAGAGGGGAGAAGGTATGTGAAAGGATGTTTTCTATTTGAGACTGTCTCAAGTTTCTTGAAGGACCCAAGCCTATGTTTTAAAATTGAATGGGTGAATGAGATCTCTAGTCACTCAAAGCATTTCAGCAAGCCCCTGAAATGCTAGACCTTTTAACTCAGATAAAGAATAATAGATTTGAGGCAAAGGATCTGGGTTCAGATTCTTACTCAGCAGCTCACTGACCTGTGTGACCTTGAGCATGTCCCTTATTTCTTTGGCCATTTGGAAATAAATGAGTCAACAATGAATAATATACAATAATTGCTTGAAGGGCATTAGTTAGGCCTAGGGTGAATATTTGGGGCATGAGCTAGGTCTCAAAAAATGGGTATTATGAGAGAAGATATTCCAGATGTTCAGATATTCCAGGGATGAAACACAGAGGACTGCCTGGTTATAAAACAATAAAGCCACCAAATCTATTTGGAATGAAGGGCAGCTATTAGGAAATTCTGAGTAACAAAGATGAATAAGTGATGTGAATGTAGATTATTAAGGGTCTTAAAAAGAAGGCAGAGGAGTTTAGACTGGATGAAAATATGCAGGAGGAAGTTAATGTAAGGTTTTGTTGTTTGTTTTACCAGAAAGGTAGATATGTCTTAGGAGCAACTTGGGTCATCTGAATCTAATCCTTCCTCAAAGCAATGAATCCCTTCTAGGGCATCCCCAAGTTCTTTAACCAGTCTTTGCTTGTATACCTCCAGCAATGGGCATAATAAGCTAGCCCATTTCATTTTTTGATTATTGCAAATGCTAGGTGATTCTTCCTATGCCCAAATCTTCCTCCCTATAACTTTCTGCCTATTGGTTTTAGCTCTCTCCACTGAGATTACATAAGATATATTTAGACCTTAGCATATTGATAAGAACTTCAATATTGAAAGATCACTATAATAGGCCCCCACCCCACCAGTTTTCTCTATTCCAGGATAAATATCTTCAGTTTTTTCACATATTTTTAGCAAACAGTATTTATCATTCTTGTTTTCCTTCTCTGGACATGCTTCCATTTCTCATTGTTCCTCTTAAAATGTCAATGCAATATTCCAGATGTGGCCTCACCAGCACATGTTTTACAGACTGGAAAATTAATATGAACTCTTCTCATTCCATATGAGGATTTTAGCTGAAGGCTTATTAAAAATTTTCAAATCTTAACTCTTAAGGTAGAGGGTAGGGCATAATAAAATTGATCAATTTTAAGGATACAGATTCTATACTCTACACTTAAGGCTTACATGAATTTTGAGTTTTTTAGTGGTAGAGATGGAAGTGGATGTCTGTATCTTGGTGCCTACTTTTAATAAAGTATATTATAAATTCAAGAAGATAGAATTATCTCTCCAGAGCTGGCACCTCCGTAACAGGTTTGTTAAACAAAGCACAACCATAGACCTTGAATGTCATTGTGCACCATTCTGTTTTTAATTTCTGATTTCCTCCTGATACATTTAAAGTTTATATTCTCTTTGTACATAGATACTCAGTAAGTTATTAAGTACCTACTTTGTTCCAACCTCTGTACTTGGTGGAAGATACAAAGACAAAAATAAGACAGCCTCTCCTGGTATTAGCCCATATAGTATTTCATATAAAGACTAAATGAAGCATGATAAAATTTGAGAGGTAATGGGAAGAAAACAATGTATATGACTGCTATTCCTTTCATTTTGCAGTCCCCTGGATTCTAAATCCTCTTAGGCTTTTGGGCACTGACTTGCATCTAGAGTTAAATACAATTTTAGGACATCCTTACCACACATTCTAATTTGGAAGACCTTGAATTGATTCTCCATGTTATATACCTGCTTCTTAACACCCAGTTACTACCTTTATTTTTCACTTAGTGACAAAAAAGGCAACTTTTCATATTTAAAGTTCAGATCAAAGGCTCATAGATTAGATCTGAAGGGAATGTAAGGGGCCAGAAAACTCAACTTGCTCCTTAAAAAAACAAAATAAAACAATAAACATTATTTTTAAAAAATACTACATTTTTTTCAATTATCTAGATTTTTTTTCTTCTTTCAACCTTCCGTCCCCCACTAGGAAAAAAAGGCAAAAGAAAAAAAACCCAAAAAAACCCTAAGCCCTCCCACATAACAATTATAATCACAGACAAGAAAAACATATTCCCCCAAATTTGCATCTCATTCTGGATGTTGATCCATTACTTTTCTATCAGGAAGTAGGTAGCATTTTTCATCAGTATTCTGGAATTATGCTTGATCATTTTGTTGATCAGAGTACATAAATCTTTAAAAATTGTTCATTTTTTACAAAGCTGACATTCTAGTAGTCATTGGCATTCTGGTAGCCATTTTAATAAGCACTTTTTGCGTGTACATCAGCATATAAGACACCGGGGAGATGAAAAAGTTTAGATACATCCATTCCCTCCCTTCTCAGAACTTAAATTCTGGAAGGGGATGCAACATACACAGATGTTTCTTGTGAGCTAAGTTCTATGTGAGGTCTGAGGGCTTTCCAAGTGATTGAGATTTGCCTAACTGGGAGGTGCATTAGGGGTGGAAATAGTTTTGGCCCCAAGCAATCATAAAATTATACTTAAGAGTACAGCTCAGAGAATTTAGAAAAGAGAGAGATTGATAAAATGAGGTGAAAGCCAAGAGACTGTAAGGTGGTTACAGCCTTACCTGACATGTGAGGGAGCAGTCAGTGAGTCTGTGGTCATTTTATAAGAATGGAAGGGAGATATCCTCAGACTTTATCCCCAGTGTTTCATTGATACCACTCCTATAGCCAATGGCCTCTTTTATGGCAAAATATATGGGGTTGCCAACAACTGGCACTGAAACTCATTGGACCTCCTTGGTGAAACCTTCCTTCCTCTCCAGGCTACTCTCTTGACTGTCCCAGTGCTCCTCTTCCTGTTTACTTTTTTGGTGTTATCTTCTCCCATTAGAATGTAAGCTCCTTGAAGGGAAAGGCTGCCAGATTTTCTTTCTGCTTATGTTTGCATCCATAATTTCTTTCTGCTTGTATTTGCATCCATAATGTTTAGCACAGTTCCTGGCACTTGGTATGTGCTTTAATAAACGCTTTCTTGACTAAAGCTCTGGTCCACCTGGATTGTAGGATCATAAGATTTAAATCTGCTAGGAATTATAGGGGCCATATAGTCCAACCTCTCATTTTACAGATGAAGGTCACTGAGTCCCAGTAAGCTAAGTAATTTGTCCAAGGTCATACTACAGGTAATAGGCAGCAAACCTTGCCTCCTTGGAGGAAACTGATAAAGAAGATTTCTGGGCTCTTTTTGTTTACACAATGACCAAAAGAAACCTTAGGCCATAGAGTGCTTGTCAAGTAGGAGAGGATACCATGCCATCTTTGGGGTGAAGTGTACCAACCCATTTCATCTCCATTGTACACTCCCCCTCTCTCCCAATGATGATTGGATGAGGAATAGAAGTTAAGTAGTTTATGGAATTGTAAGGAAACCTCTCCCTGAGATGGTGAGTGAAATCATAATAATAAGATTGTTACTCGGGGATCTTTTGGAGGGCAGGGGCCATGGCACTCTCACTGAGGCAGCAGCTTTGGCCTTATTTATGTTTTGCCTGAGAAGGAGACCTAAGTTGAAAGCTTTCAGAATTTCCCTTTGAATGGATTAGTCTGGTTGCCTTTGGAGACATCCTTAGCATTATGACTATGGGCCAAAGTTATGTCATTTCAAAGAATAATGAAAATGGTAGTTGAACTGGCCTCCTTCGTTCTTTAGTTGCTGTGGTCATTGAGGAGTTAGAACTTGAATATGTGAAGCCTGTTTGTGAAGAGGACTTAGTTTGAATGAAATTAAAGTGACAAAAATGCATTCTTCAGTTTTTTTCTCTTTTTCACTTTCTTCCTCATTCATTACCTAAAGATTCCAAATTCCATAAAGGAAATTTTACCTGATAGGATGAATTTAATTTCTTAGTTGATGAGTTACATTCCATCAAAATTTCCCATATGGAGTGTTTATACAGTATGGGATACATGAGTAATAAGTCTCTCTTTGATTCTCTTTTCTGCTGAACCCTAAAACGTGCCCTGATTTTCTTTGGAGTACTGTTGGAAGTTCTGGTAATTAAATCATATTTATTTTTTCTCTGTCTACATCTTTGGATGACTATTTCTTCAAATCAATTTCACATGCAAAGGACTTTGGATTTGATACGGAAAGCAAAAATTGTTGTGCTTTGTTTTTAAGTATTTTTAATTTTTTTGTTATTGTGAACTTGATAAATACTACACTAGCAGGCGTGAGCATTTTTATATATAAAGAACAGAAGGATCCACTGTACATGTATACATTATACCTGGCTTGGTATTTTTTTTTAACATACATAACTAATTCAGTACATTAGTTCCCGATTTGTCCTGCTTGCATTTGTATTTTCCTCTGAATCTTTTCTGTGAACTTTTAAAAACATTTAATTGATGTTCTTTTTTAATATATATATATAGATATATAGATATATGTATATCTATATGTATATTACCATCAGTAGGTCCCTTTTCCCTCTCCATTTTTCTCCTCTCCGTCCCATTTTTAAAAGTCCTCTTTTGTGACCAGCAATCATAGTCAAGATAAATAAACCCACACATTGACAAAATGGATATCGCATTCTTCAGTTCTACTCCACCACCTTCCTATTAAGAAATGGGAAGCATGTTTCAGCAAAGTTCCTCTGGAGTCATGAGTGATTATTGCATTGATCAGAGTCTTTTTTTCTCTTTCTGGTGTTGTAGTCAGTGTTCATTTCTCCAGGTTCTGCACACTTCACCCTGTATCAGTTCATGTAGGTCCTCTTCAGTTTTTTTTTTAATACATATTCCTTTCATCATTTATTTTTAGAGGCCTTGGGGTTTAGTGGAAAGAAGTCCAGGAAGAATAAGTGTTAAAATAAATTTGGCTTCGAATTCTACCTCCGGTATTTACTGCTTGTATGACCATGAGCCTTTAACCCAAATCACATTTTTTAATCTCCAAAAATAGGATAGCAAGTTCTTGTCTCATAGGATTGTTATATGCATCAAAAGAAATGGTTGCATGCATCCAACTTAAGTCACATGTTCTTAAAGAAACCAGACTATATAAGGATTTACTTTTATTATCAATAATACTTTCAGAAGGTAGTTATTATCATTATAGTTTTCCCTAGTTATGAATTAAGTTTCACTTTTTCTGTATGTTTAACAGAGACTAAACGGAAACACAATTTAATCTCTACCTCTTCGTGTTTCAGGAAATTTTCCTGCGTATCTTTTAATTTATTCATAACTTTACTGGCTTTGACCTACTAAGTTGTATACAGAAAAAAATAAAATAAACAACTGATTTGAAAAAGCTGAGCAGATTTTTTCTTTCTTCCTATCCCCACCTACTAAAGGAAATCTACTGACCACCTGTCACAAGTGCCTGAAATTCTGCTGTTAAAGGTTCTTCCTTCCCTTTGACTTTTAAGGGCTCTTATATCTCAAGCTCTATATTAAAACACAGATGCTCCCAGAGGAAGTAATTAATATCTTAAACCCCTGATCAGCCATCACTTTCGGGGGATTAGTTGACTCCTGAGGCATAAGGAATGGCCCATTGTTTAGGGATGTGGGATGGAAAGGAGGAAGTAGAAAGAAAATATACCATAGCCACAGAAAAACTTTATTACTTTACATGCTTACTTAGCACTATGCCTGGCATGTAGTAAGTGCTTAATAAATGCTTTATTGACTTGGCTTGACTATTTTACTTGTGTTGGTCCTCCTTAATTCTCATGTAGAAAAGGGGAAAAAGTGATTATTGGTATGTTTTGATATGGATGGAAGAGCTTCCTCAAATGATCAAGAAATGCTTGTTAGGAGTCCCTACGTTCCAGCTGTGTAATAGATTTTCTGAGTAGGTGTGAAAGGAGTTGTGGGTCCACCCTCAGTGATGCCATTGGGGGTTTTCTTGGCAAATACTTGAGTGGTTTGACACTTCCTTTTCCAGCTCATTTTACAGATGAGGAAACTGAGACAAACGGCATTAAATAACTTGCCCAGGGTCACACAGCTACTGTCTGAGGCCAAATGTGAACTCAGAGAAAGATAATGGTTTTCCCAATCCCAAGCCTAGTGCTTTACCCATTGTGCCACCTATCTAACCTGAAGAAAGGCTACTAAAATCTATACAGAAAAGGATATGGAGTAAAAAAGGTGAACCTTGTTCAGAAAAAGGCTATTAGTTTTTCCAACCTGAGCGTTAATGTTCTCTGATTTTAGAAATAAAACATTAGTTTTTAAAAACATCATTGAATTAAGAAAAAATTTGATTATGTTCTTCATTAGCAGCCTTGAGGAATGGTTAAAAGTAGTTCCTTTCGGGGTGGCTAGGTGGCACAGTGGAGTAAGAGCCCCTACCCTGGAGTTGGGAGGACCCAGATCAGTTCTGGCCTCAGAAAATTAGCACCCACACATAAATAAATAACTAGCCGTGTAACCTTGAGCAAGTTACTTAACCCCAATTGCTTAAAAAAAAAAGGGAAAGTAGTTCCTTTCTCAGTGGCTGTATACTTTTCAATACACTCTGTCATTATGTTCAAAAATGGCCTACTAGTGTCCTACCAGCAATTATAGAAACATAGGCCTGCATTCCCAAGTAATGTTAGCAAAGCTTATGTCAGCATCTACAGATTGAGTTTCTTGGGTAACTCTGCCACAAACATGGGCTTAAAATTGCTAGTGGCATGGTGATTACTCCCTTTTTAAAACCCAGGTGTTCCCATTGTACTACAAGTGTGGTTTAAGCCTGTGTCCTGTTGTCATGCTTCCTCAGCCTTTTGGACTTAAATATTGACATATTTTGGTTTTATATATTATAGTTTGCTCTGTGTTGTTCCTCTCCTTTCTTTTTCTCCTCCTTTGCTTTGTCTCTCTTTCTATGTGTGTGTCTCTGTTTCTGTCTCTGTCTCTCCTGATAACAAAGAATATTTTTGAAAAAAAAAAAGAGAAAAAGAAATCCAGGAGACTCAATTAAAATAGATCTGATATTGTATGCAATGTTCCTTGCCCTTTACCCTCTTCCCATCCTAAACTCAGTAAAGGAAGAGAGGAACTCCCTTCTCGTAGCTCCTCTTTGGGGCCAAGCTTGTTCTGTATGTTTTTGCAACATTCAATTTTGATTAGTTTGTGGGTTGTTGCTCTTTCCATTCTTGTTGTTGCAAGTCATTGTATATGTTGTTTTCCTTGTTCTGTGTATTTCACTGCATCAGTTCATGTGAGTCATTGCATGTTTCTCTGCATTCATCATATAAGTCAGTTTTTTTTAACTGCACAGTCACATTCCATTCTATTAATTTACCACTGTTGTTAAGCTATTCCCCATGTGATGGGCATCTGCTTTGTTTCCAGTTCTTTGTTGTCATAAAAAGTATTGCTAAAAATCTTTTGGCATATTTGGAGCCTTTTTTTTTTTTTTGTCAGTGAGTTCCTTGGAGGTATATGCTTCCTTGTTATCCTAACTTTTTAGAACAAAAACAATAAAGCTCTTTATCTGGACTGAAATCCTCCTGCTCCTCCACCCCACCATGGTCTGGGTCCACTCAGTTGGGAGGATCATAGCTTCCCATTGGAAATGCTTGAATACCCCCAGGCTTTGAATGTAACATTGTAAAAAGTGACTTTACTTCCCCAAGAAACTGTGATAAGTGGTGAGCATTAGAAATGCCTTGGAAAAAAGGTATCTTAACACAGAATCTTTCCTATTATCTTTACTATGGCATGGTGTCACACCTGGTTGGGGGGGAAGAGGAGAAGGGAATTGTGCATTTTTTTGAAAGGCTTTAAGATGAAAGGGGCAAAGAAAGCGGGAAAGAATATGTAGCAAAACAGAGCTAACAGGCAGCCTGCTGTCATTTAACTTATTCATAGGGCCAGGCACGAAGACTCGTGACCATCTTTCTTTCTTTCTCCCTGCCTTTGTGCTGGAATGTTGGCAGGGTGAGGGGCTAAGAAAGGAATTGCTTATTCAAGTTTCAAGAATGCTCCCAGGGGACAGATGTTTCTGACCTGTTCTTCCTGTCCCTACCCTCACTCATTGGGTCTTTGCTGCCCCTTCTGAAATAAAGCTCCTTGACCTTTCAGAGGAGCTGTCTCAGGATTCCAGATTTCCTTATGGACTATTTGTACCAGGATTGGCAAGGTCAGTTACAGATTTAGTAGGTACCCGCTGCTTTGTCTGCACAATTAGACTTTGTGATTGCTTAGTCCTATTATTCAGTTACTGTTAAATTTTGATACCATGAAATCACAAGATACTTTACTAGCTTACACATGAACAAACTTCATAATCTCTTAAGTCCTTCCTTCTTGTTTATTTTCCTATCAAAATATGGTACCATAAATGGGAAATTGCAAGTGTTTGGATTAGTAGTGCTTTCCTATCCTATTGTGTACCCACATATATGTAAAAATGCATTTATGGGAGAGTGGCATATTTGGCTAATCAGATAGTATCTTGTTCTAAATACTTCATAGAGCCAACCCCAAAGAATTATATAATTGTGAGCTGGTTAAATAGGTGATTCAGTGGGGAAAGGGCTTGGCTTAGAGTCAAAAAGATTTCAAACCCAACCTCAGATACTTGTGTGACCCTGGTGTAGCAACAAGCACCCCAGCATATCCAGCATGGCTTCCAACACAGGTTCTTAGATCTGCTTTTTAAAGGAAAGCAGCTCAAAATGGGTTAACAATCTTGCTTTAATCAAACATATATCATTTACTTAGTTCAGGGGATAAAAGTTCAGCACCCTGAACTTCAGAGAATACAAACAAGTTATAAGCAGACAACAAATACAGAGAAACATCAGCAGACAGGCTTCCAACTGTCTGACCATTACATTCATACCTAGTCAGTTACCAGAGAGAGAAGCACCAACATCTGGGTTTTCAAAGCTGGGGGGCTCAATGGCTGCCCAGAGTCTCATCTGATCAAATCATACAATTCTTCTCAAAGTGAGCCCCAAAACAAATCTCACATCAGGATATAT
The DNA here is from genome assembly GCA_011680675.1 of Gymnobelideus leadbeateri. Lineage (NCBI taxonomy): Eukaryota > Metazoa > Chordata > Mammalia > Diprotodontia > Petauridae > Gymnobelideus > Gymnobelideus leadbeateri. The sequence goes on from WOXC01008115.1 coordinate 473,723, forward strand.
ATATAGCCTTCTCCTGGATCAGAGACTGTCATAGCCCTCTAGACCCACTGCCCAATCAAAAAGCACCAAGTGTGGGTATTCCTGAAAAACAAGCCTCCCCCCACAGGCTCCATGTGACCACATTCAGCCTATTAGGGGCAGAGTATATTTTCAAAGCAGGGAAGGTTCTCAGAATCACTTAAACCTAGAAAAGGGCCTAGGAGCAAGGAAGATCTTAAATTCCCATTCCCATAACCCCTGGGCAAGTCACTTTACCTCTGTCTGTCTCAGTTTCCTCAATTGTAAAATGGTGATCATAATATCATCACAGGGTTGTTCTGAAGATCAAATGAAATGATATTTGTACAGTGTTTACCACAGTGCCAGGCATATTGTAGGTGCCTAATAAATGCTTAGCCCCTTCCCTTTTCCCCCTTAAATGCCAATGACTCTCGCATAGATTGACAGTTTTCAAAGAATTTCAAAGAATTTGAGTAACAAATTACATCAAACATTAAAATACAAAATAAATGTTTTTGTTTCAAAAGATACGGCTTTGACATCACCAACATGGACATGAATTTTCACAGTATAGCATCATAGATGATGAAGAAAATAATTCATGATTGACCCATTGGTTAGATAGAATGCCAAGTTGGAACTCAGAAGACTTAGTCCGATGCAATCTACATTTATCAAGCAACTGCTAAGGGTCTAGCACTATACTAAATACGGTGTATACAATTAATAGAAAGACAGACCTCCCCCTTAATGGCCTTACAATCTAAAGAGACAGAGAACACACAAAAAGACATGGGAATAGGGTTGGGGTGGGGAGGCACAGAGTATCCCACCAAGAGGCATTTTGTTTCATGTAATCGAAACCAGGTAGGGCAGCAGATGCAAAGTGGAGTGAGATGAGTCCTGGTTTTTGCACTCTATAAAGGAAGGAAGGCATTGGGAGAAATTTGGTACTCTTTGCCCTCCAATCAGAGAGAAGGGGGGGCTGAGGGAGATGGTGTCAATCAAGGCTTCAGTTAACAGCAAGCATGATGATGAGTTTAGAAATGATGAGCTTCTCCTGGAAGGGGCATCTTATTCTTTGGAGTTCAAACTAGGCAGGGCAGCAAATACAATGTAAAGTAAGCTGAGTCTAGTTTCTGTCTTCTCTAAAGGACCTGAGTTCAAATATCATCTCTGAAACTTACTAGCTATTTGATCCTGGGTAAGTTGTCCTCCCTTAGCCTCAGGCTACTCTCTGAAACTGTATTATAGATGGTATGTAGTTGTGAAATCATATGGGTCCCTGATGTTCAGACTTTGAGCCTTCAGGTTGTTGGTATTCTGGTTAAGGAAGAGTTTTCGGTATATAATTAAATACTAACAATCTGCCATATTATCTGGGCTGGTTATTCATGTGTGTAGGTGGGACTGAATTAAATTAAAAAACAACAAAAAAACCTAAGGTCAAAATAGCAGTTGTGGTTGGAAGTAGGCTTGAGAGCCTGTTGCTACCTGTGGCTCTGCCTCCAAAGCCAGTCACAGTGGGTGGGAAATTCCTTTCTTTCTTCTTCCATTCACTTGAATATATTTGTTCAGACTTTTATTAAGCACCTACTATGTACTAAAAAAGACTTGGATTCATCATTTCTCTTAGTGCTGAAGGAATGAATAGATTACTTAAAATTTGCTTTGCAATAATACAGAAAAAGAACTTTTTTTCTTCCAGTGGGGCTAATCTATCCATGACCTAGAAATTGTGAAGTTGTGAGCCTTGGAGCCTTGCTAACTACTTGTTTCCACATTTCTTCTAATGTGTTTGCCCAATTAGAAGATGATATACTATAATGATCCATTGGGGGTGGTGTGACAGACCAATAATACACTTTGTAAATGACAGTGTTCTGTGTAAGTGTTTAGTAATTTACTAAGTACTGTTTACACATTTAATACCATCATAGCCTAACATTTTAAAATTATTTAAAATAATTTACTATTTCCCATACCATAAAATTATGAAACTAAGTATCAAAATAACCCTCTAACTAGCATCTAAATAGTATTGACGGTTTACAAAGCCCTGTCCATACATTATCTCATATGATCCTCAGGATGACCTTGTGAAATAGGTGCTATTATCTTGCCCATACTAAAGGTAAGGAAACTGAGAGTGAGGGAAGTTTGAGGGACTTGTCCAGGACCACATAGCTAGTAAGTGACTTAAGTGACTTAATACTTAAGACAGTATTTGAACTTGGGTCTTCCTGACTCTTAAATCCAGCACTATACCCACTGTTATACCTAGCTAACTACCTTGGGACACCTTATGAGGTTTTAAGGGAAAGATTAGAGAAAACAGGAGAAAATGATAAGGAATACTGTTTCCATCCCCCAAATCCAAATTAATAACATTCTCAAGGCAAATGATGAGAGGCTAACCATAGTAGGGTTTAATTGGGAATGTTTTAAAACTTCTGGGGGGAAAAACACAAATAACCAAAGAAGTTATTAAATTTATATGAAGTAGAACAGACAAACACTTAAGATACTGTACAAAAATGGAAAAGCTACTTTGGGGGGCTTTTTTGGCTCTCTCTGACAGCAGGGATGGTTTTCAAGGGTGCTTCTGTTTCTTGCAACTCGAGAAGCTGGGACTCTGCTCAGACTTTAATCCTATTACAAGCATTTTATTGGGGGGGAGGTGTATATGTGTGTATCTTAATTTTCTGGAGATTAGAGATTTGATGATTTATTAGTAAGGGCTCTTTGCTACTAAAGTTTATCTCATATATCATTCTGTCTTCTAGATTAAAGACAGATTTCCAGAAAACAAAGATTTGAAATGACTTGAAAGACCTTGTATGCAACTTTTCTTTTCTTTTTTAATTAAAAGGGATCCCTCAGCAGAAGGCTTTATGATCTGTTATCTCTAACATGACTAGGATAGCATTAGTTCAGCAAATTTTGGAATCTAGTTACCATAGTGATCAATACATGAACCTCACTCTGAAGTCATGAGTTTCAAGTATTCCTGGGGTCATAAACAGGCATAATTATGGTATCCCAAGTTGTCACTGGGCTGCTAGATGCCCAGCAGACAGAGCACTAGGCCTGAAGTCAGGAAGACTCATCTTTGTGAGTTTAAATCTGGCCTCAGACACTTAGTAGCTATGTGACCCTGGACAAGTCATTTAAACCTGTTTGCCTCAATTTCCTCATGTGTAAAATGGGGTAGAAAAGGAAATGTCAAACCAGTCCAGTAGCTCTGACAAGAAAACCCCAAAAGAGAGTCATGAATAGCTGGACACAACTGAACAAGAAGTTGCCCCAGCAACTTTGTTTCATTCCTTTGTCTTAGTATCAATAAACTTAAAGAATCATCATAAGTTTATATGTTTGTTTCATAATAGGATAACAGTTGACATTTCTATACTGCTTTAAAGTTTGCAAAAGACTTTATGGATGTTATATTCTTTGAAGTCCAAAGGCTGCAGAAAGGAAAGGAACTCGGAGATCTTCTGGTTTATCCTCCTCGTTTTAGAGGTGAGGAGACTGAAGCCGAGACGGGTAAATGATTTGCGCAAAGTCATAGAGGCATTAAATCGTGAAGCTTGGATTCATACCTAGGACCTTTAGCTCTAGATTTGATGTTCTTTCCATTACAGGATACCTCCAGTTACTTATACTTAGGATTTTATAAGTGCATAAGGACAGAACTAGTGACTTAATCTATTTTCCATCAGAGTACCTCACTTGCACAACTGGATAAACCCTTAATATCTATTAGAATAAATTGGTTGAATGTAATGTTTAGAACACTTAGTGGCTATGTTGGCGTAACAAAATCTGTGTGGGTCCCATTTCACCTTCCCCCCTTTTTGTCCTCAGAAATTTTTTATATTTGGCACATCCATATTATAGGAATTCATTTCATGGGAGTGGAGAATGAAAGGTTAACTATAACAAACAAACTCACTGACCAACCAAAAAATTGGTTTTTAAAAAATTGAATGAGTTTGTTTTTCACAGTGTAAGTCTGTGTCATGACCCATACTTATATCGCAAAACACAGAACATCATTTTGGCAAACATACTGATTGCTTACTTGTTAGGTGACAGTACCCAGTGATTAAATTATCTATTTAGCTTTGTATTCTTTATTAAGTAGGCAAGTTAGGCTAGCTTATGGGATGATGTTTTTAAAGTAGATAAGGAAATTGGGTCAGAAGGGTTAAAATGAGTTGCCCAAGGGTATCTCTGGAATAGGAAATCTTGATGGGAGCTCTAGATTCCCAGCTATAAACAGAGACCATTAGGCAAAGGCAATGCCATCTTTCCCTGTATCAGCAAGTTTGTACAAACTGAAGTAATTAGATCAGTTAGTTAGATTGTGGTGCTAATGAGGCTATGAGCCAGTTTGGTTTGCTCTGTTCCATGGTCAAAGATTATTCTTCACAACCCTGCCAGCCATCTTGCAAAAGTGAGTCATAAAGCAAGCCTTTAGTCACAAGAGAAAGTGGGTGAATCCATCCCCAATCCATCACTGTGATTGGCAAAGAAATAACAGAAAATATGTTCTCTATTGAACATCCTTTTCATAGATAAAGGACAGTATTACATCCATGATTTGGAATGTTGCATGAGTATTCTCTTGGGACTTTAGCAAATTAGACTTAACCCAGTACATACCACATTGTGAATCCTTAAATGCTTTATCTAGTCTAGAAAGCATAGTGCTTTTGCAAAGAATAGGATAGGAACTAGACCTCAGATTTTATTGTTTATAGAGTGACTAGACATCATATTTTATTAATTATATAGGGAATCCCCTCATGAAAAAATTCTGGAGGCAGTTTTAGAGTTGCTGGGGCTTTGAGAAATTAAGAGACTTGGCGAGATCTTTGGAGCCATTATGTCAGAGGCAGGATTTGAATCCAGGTCCTCCTTCCCCCCCAGGCCAGCTCTCTATCTACTCTACCAAATGGCCTCATGTTACTTTGCAAATAATAAGTGTCACTTTCCCAATTTAGACGCTGCAGTTAAAGGTATTGGACATCATCCAAAAAAGTTGTACGTTAACTTTTAAAAAACAAAACCTGTGCTGGTTGGGTTTTTTTTTTTTTAGCACAAATCAACTAAATATACACATTCCAATGGCTTGTTTGTGGTTACAGTCCATTGCTTGAGTATAACATGAAATTTTTAATAGAGTATTATTGCTAGGTGAAAAATATGATGCAAGCTTGATGATCTATAAACATGCTCAGATGATTGTGTGGTATCATTGATAAAGTACCCTTTTTAATCTGTCTTGCTCTTCGCTTGCCCATCTTCCACAAATCTTGTCTATGTTCTCCCTCAAGTCAGCAACAATGAAATCCACCAAATATGTTAAGTTCTCCTGGAGACACCTCAGTGGGGCAGTGGGTAGAGCACTGAACCTGGGGTCTCGAAGACATGAGTTCAAATATGGCCTTAGACATTTACTAGCCATGTGACCTTGAGAAAGTGATCTAAAAAAGATCACTGCCTCAATTTCCTCAAATGTAAAATGGTCCTAGCACTCTACTCCCATGGTTGGTGTGAGGATAAAATGCTTATTAAGTCTTTCCTTCTTTCCTTTCCTCCCTGTCTTCCTCTCTTCCCTCCTTCCTCACCCAGGAGTTTTGCTGTGGTGAGTTTGACACTGTTTTACATAATTCCTTTTCCATAATCCCTTCTATGTAATGTGTTACAGCCTGCTTCTTATCTCAACCATGAAACTTGCAGTTGACCTTTGGGTGATAATTTATTAAATGCCTTCTTTGTGCGAGGCCTCCACTTCATTTCTTTTGTGTTCCATTGCTCAGTGCCATGCATCACCAGAAGAATGTAGGTATTTGAAAGGATGAGCCTTTTTTCCGGGGACATGCTTGGGGTCAGTGAGGGAACTTTGCAGTTTCCTAAAGACTACCCAGTTTACTCTCCTTTTCAAATCAGAGCCCAACAGATTTCATTTTTTAGTGTCAGTTCAATATCTCTGTATTCATGAATATAGTCTATAGGTTGTCCATTTAACTATACAACATGGTCTTAACAATAGACATTCTTCCACTAGAATTTTTTTTTTTTGTAGTTTTCATTGTTTGTTTCCTAGACAGACACACATTTGTAAGTTTGAAACAAATAAACAAAATAGGATCATGAGTGTTTTACTATTACATACTGGTAAGAGTGTAAGTTCTTTGAGAATGAGAAAAGTTTAATTCTTTGTATTTGTTTCCTCAAGTGTCCAGCACATAATAGGTGCTTAATAAATTATTTTGTTTGGCTAACTGATTGCCATTTCTCAAGTTTGTACAGCTAGATCTGGATTAGTTCAAATACTTAATTCTCTGAAGTGGTCATGTATTCAAATTCTCACTATTTTAGATTATTATTATGTAAAATATAGTCATTTGTTCCAGCCCAATAAAAATAAGAAAAGTGAATTTTAATAATATGACCGCTTGAGAAGAATTCATTATTTGCACTGCTTCCATCTAAAATTCACCATTTTTATGAAAAGATTATGGCAAACCAAGCAAAGCATATTGTCAGTTTTGTTCATTTGAGTTTTTGTTCTGATCAACATTCATTCTTCTGTTCTCTTCTTTACCTAATCATTTCTTAGTAGTATGTTTTTAAAAAAATTTTAATCATAGCCAAGAAAATAGTGAATAAATTATGTCTAAGCCCACCTGACAGAGGCATATGGGAAACTAAGGTTCTTGATCCCACTTTTAAAAAATGGTTTTCTATATGACTATATTTTGACAAACTGAGCCTTGACATTGTGGCTTGCCTATAATAATTTTCATCTCAAGTCTGGTAATACCTGGGATAAGGGAAAAAGAGAATGTTTCAGTCCTAACATAGGGTCTTGAATACATAGTTGTGCTTAGGGATTAATTATTTCTTCTCCAGTAGAGTGTTCCTGTGCATAAGGTCTTTGGATAAAGACAAATAAATTAAAGATTCCTTTTTCTCTACAACAAAAGGTTGTAGGGAAGATTGGATAGGGTTTGTTCATCCTTGAATAAAAGGCCATCGTGTTGTTGGCCCATCATGTTCTAATAGTACAGCCTTCTCTGTCCTATTGTGCATTACAAAGTTCTGGCCTTTCTTGGTGGGGGTCTGTGAAAATGTGAGACCACTCCCATCATGCTAAACTACATGGGGGAGAGTATGCAACTCATCTTTTTCTCAATGTTCTTTTCCTGTAGGAACCACTGGTAGAAAATGTATGGTCTTACAAGGAGAGGAAAGACTATTCAAATTTCAAATCTTTCCTTTCAAGAAAACATTTTCTATCTTATGTATTTTAGCCACCTACTGTAGACCACTAAGTAGAAAGATAATGATTACTATATTGTACTTGGATCCTTTCATGAGTATCATTTTATTAAAATTCAAAATAAATCTTTTTTTTGACAATTGACATATCAAGATAGTGGCAAATGAGAGTGTGACTTCTGTTTTATGAGCTATTTTAAAGTTAAGATGGATTCTCCTGTTGAATTAGTCTGAGATTTACAGGTTAGCACTTTTTAGCATTTGACAACCAGTCAGCAAGCATTTGCCATATACTAAATGTTGGGTATGTAAAAAAAGGAAAAAAATAAAAATAACATTTCCAGATTTCCCAATATTTACTTTTCTTTTAACCCAAATTACTTTTTTCAAGCAATTGAGTGAGGATTGTCTATAGGTTAATCTGAGTGACAAAACAGTGATCTACAATCTGATATGAGTAAATATCACTTAAGTCAGGGGGTTTAAACCTTCTTTGTGTCTTGTATTTCTGGAAGTTTGGATATACTTTGGACCCCTTCTCAGAATATTTTTTAAAATGCATAAAATAAAATGCATAGAATTACAAAGGAACCAATTATATTGAAATACTCATCAAAATAATTTTTAAAAAAGAGTCCTGGAAATCTGTTACCAGGTTAAGGACTTCTGTTCCAAGAGATTCCTATCTAGATGATACCAAAAGTTTTAGGTCAGTTTTAAGGAAAATGGGGTGGGGTGAGGAATGGGGAAGGGACACCTGTATTTTCGTCTAGGTAATGTTAGGACCAAAAGTTCAACATATTTAATAGTATACAAATTATGAACTCTTCATATTTCAATGGGTTTCTAGAAAGAGAACTTAGGTTTAGGCATATGGAAAGATCTTTTCCCCACCATATCATTTTGATCCTTAGCAACTTATTTTTGGTTAATTTCAAGACGGATAATATTAACCTCCATTTTGAGACTTTCATTATAACAAACATTGGAAAAGGTATCTAGGCTATGTGGGAGAGTAATTTATTAAGTGTTTCCTTCATTGTGTGAAAGAGTGAATGTACCTTCCACAAGTCCAGGGTGTTGACAAAGTACTAGGAAATGTGAAATCAAAAAGAAGAGAAAAATTCATGATTGGATTTTCATCTTTCATAGTAATTTTTTGCTGCAGTTAAAGACCAGATCCTATGTTTTTTGGCTAATTCCAGAGGATGTCTTCCCTCCTTCCCCATGCTTAAATTCATCAGTGTATTTCAGAATCATATATTATAATATATAATGTGTGTGTCTGTGTGTGTGTGCGTGTGTGTATGTGTTATAGCTCTCATCCATCTAGGGCTCTATAGTTTACAAAGGTCTTTTGCCTATACTTATACTAATCATCACATTTGTGACAGGTAGTTATTATAAATATCATTGTTCTAGTTTTTTAAAACAGATGAGGAAATTGTGTCTTAGAGAAGCAAATGAATTGCCTAAAGTCATACCACTATTATAACAGAGCCACGTCTGTCCAGTTTAAATTCCACATTCTTAGCTATACCTCATTGCTTTTGGAGATCTTGAAGACACTAACACCATCTCCTAAAATGGTAGTGGGGCCAACATAACTTAGTTGCCTGAGCAAGGGCATCTGTGACAAAGGATGGCTGCCAGCCAAAAGACTACTCCCTTACTTGAAGCAAAGAAGTATGTTTAAATCTACCCCAGGTATATTTGAAGAGTTGCTTCAGAGCAACAACAGCTGGGAGGCCAGGAGCTCCTCAGGGGCTTGCCATTTGGCCATCCCTGGCCTAACTGATAACTGCCTGTTAAATATTTCATGAGAAAAACAACCCTTCCCAAATGGTGGCTAATGTTGGTTATCTATGGTTACCCAGGTGCAGATTGTCTCCATTAGCTACAGAGTTAAAAAAAAAAAGGCAGGGGGAGGAGGGTCTGTTATCTATGTAGTGTGTGGAATCTTAATCTACTGTGATAGGAATGACACCTGTTTGAAGTTTCTTAGCTAGTTTTGCTACTAAAGTTTTTGTCACAAATCTGTAACTTCTTTCCTATGAGATGTTTTTTTTCTCTAACCTTCATGTGGGTGCCTTTCTGCCTTGGAGAAATGTAAAAGACATTATGGTATCTTTCTGCTGATGTACAGGCAAACTAAGAAATCCAAGTCCTTCCGGAAAATCTCCAGGGCTTTGCTTTGTTCCCAGGAGATGATATGCCTGGTAAATATGTTTACCTTAAAGTGTGTGTTGACATACTCTGACTTTTTTTTCCTCTCAGACACACAGGTGTGCCTTAAAAGGCATAGAACAGAATCAGCTGATCCATTGCTGTTGGACATGTATCATTTCTTTATACCATTTTTTAAAAAAGTCATATCAAACTATTGCTTATGCAGTGGCTAGCTAGATGGGACCAGAAAGATTTTATTCTTTAAATACACACTGTCCTGCTATCTTATTATTCTGTAAAATGAACATTAATCTTTTCACATTGTAACAGTTTATATCTGATTTTGCTTCCATTTTCTCCTTTTGGCATACAAAGGAGGCAAAGCCAACTATTTGGAGTTAGGCGAAGAGTTCAGAAGTATAGAATTCCAGACTTTTGGCTCAGCTGTTTGTTGGTCTGTTCCCTTTTCCCCCTGTTCCATCTATTAAACTAATTAGCCATGGTTTTATTTCCTAAGTTGCAGCATTTGATTTATTTTGATTTTTGTTAGAGAAGAAAAGTACATTGTAAACTATAAACGCAAACTACAAGTCATTTGAACTTTGCCAATTTCTCATCGCTTTTTCTTTCTTCTCTAATACTTGATTTTCATTAAAGTTTCCGAGGTAGAAAGTATTTACTTTTCCTGCTTCCCCCTTCCTCCACTTCCTTTGTTATAGAGAAGTGTAGTAGATGATTTGGCTATATGGTGTCTCGATAAAGAATTCAGTAAAAATTGGCCATCCAGTCATTTAACTGGAGATGTGTTTGCCATGCTGGTACTGACCTGATTTCTTCCTCCTAATCAAATTCTGGTTCTTCTTTCTTGCTGGTCCTAAGACTTAGATCTCTTTTTGTCTCTTGAGATGTAGTCCTTTTTCTGACAGCCATTCAGTTCTCTTGTTCATTTGCTAATTTCCTGTCTTCTTTTGGAAGCATCTCCTTGGGGGCCTAGTTAATTCAGTGGGTAGAGCAATATAGTGGAATGATTACTTGGAATCAGGTCCTTTAGATCCTTCCTTCAGATACTGAGTAGTGTGTAATTCTGGGTAAATCAGTCTTTCTCTTTCCTAGCTTTACTTATTAGCTCATCTGTAAAATGGGGCTAAAATCAGCACTTAAATAACAGGATCTCATGGGTATTGAATGGGCTAATGTATATAAAGTACTTTGCAAACATAAAAACATATATAACTGGTAAACTATTATTTCTAAGCAAATGGAGTGATTTAACTCTTTTTTGATGTTCTATACATCTCTTCCCATCTATGTAGCACATAGTATGAAACATACCCTTCTGCCTGGCTTCATTAATGATAAAGTGTGCCTGCCTCCTTAGTTTCAGATTTTCAAGGTAGCAATAGAATCATGTGAATCTCAGTAGTTCTCTAAAAAACATGACTGGTGATGGGGTGGTAAAGCAATGTATATTTAGATGGCTGTTCAACTTCTATTATTGAAATTTGACAAAACAACCATCTTTTATAGTAGAAAACAAAAACATAGGGAAGAATTGTTCACACAGACACACATTCACACACAACTATAAACAGCCATTGTTAATTCTGAAAATCCAGAATGCTGGAAGGCTGACAGATCAGGAAAATATTAATAATAACTCATTTTACATAATTTACTAGAGTTTCATGAAGGTTTGACAGAGTCTGTTATGATAATGCCTGCAAGTGGGATAGAGAGCTATGGACCAATGAGAGGATGCATATTTAGGTAGCGGTAGACCTGGTTGACCCACTAGACCAAAAGAATGCTGATAGATTGATTAATAGGCTGGTGTCATGTTGAAAAGTGGTTTCTAGTGGAGTGCTGCACATGGCTGTCTTTGACCCTGTCCTGTTCAACCTTTTAATCAATGACTTTGATGAAGGCAGTCACTTGAAATTTGCCAATAGCATGAAGCTGAAAAGGAGAACTTCCAAGTTGGATGACAGAATCAAGCTCCCAAAAGAGCTTGACAGGCTGGAATTATGGGGTAACTTTAAAAAGATGAAATTTAATAGGGATAAATATAGTGCTACATTTGGGTTAACAAAATCAACTGTACCAGTACAAGATGGGAGGATACATGACCAGAAAGCAGAATAAGTTGGGGCGGCTAGGTGGCGCAGTGAATAGAGCGCCGGCCCTGGAATCAGAAGGACCTGAGTTCGGAGTTCGGAGTTCGGAGTTCGGAGTTCGGAGCCGGCCTCCGACACTTAATCTGCACAAACAAAAACCTAGCCGTGTAACCTTGGGCAAGTTACTTAACCCCAATTGCCCTAAAGGGGCGACTAGGTGGAGCAGTGAGTAAGAGCCCCGGCCTCGGAGTTTGGATGACCGGAGATCAGATCCGGCCTCAGAAAATGAGCACCCACGCATAAATAATGACTAGCCGTGTAACCTTGAGCAAGTTACTTAACTCCAATTGCTTTAAAAAAAAAAAAAGCAGAATAAGTAAATTTGGATATTTTAGCACATTATATTAGCTTAATACAACTCAACACTGAGTCAAAAATCGAATATGATTATAGTAATAATAATAGCTAGCTGGGGCGGCTAGGTGCTGGAATCAGGAGGACCTGAGTTCAAATCCAGCTTTAACACTTACTAACCATGTGACTTTGGGAAGTCACTTAACCCCAATTACCCTGCCTTCCCCCCTCCAAAAAAAATTTATAAAAAAATAATAGCTAAACCTAGCCATGTGACCTTGAGCAAGTTACTTAACCCTCATTGCCCTCCAAAAAAAAAAGCAAAAAAAAATAATAGCTAGCATTTATATACTTTGTGCTAGGCACTATGCTAAGTGCTTTACAATTATTTATCTCAGTTGGTCCTCACAGCAGCCCTGAGAGGTAAGTGCTATTATTATCCATATTTTACAGTGGAGGAAACTGAGGCAAATAGAGGCTGATGTGCCCAAGGTCACACAAGTAGTAACTATTTGAGGTTGGATTTGAACTCAGGTTGGCCCCATCCAGGCTCAGAACTCTATTTATGGTACCACTTAGCTGCCTAAGGAAGAATAGTATTAATTTTTTAAAAAGAAAAAGAGTATTTAGAACAAGGGGGACAGAAAACCTCATTGTTCTTTGCTTTGTCAGACCACATTCTGACTACTGGGTCTAGTTCTGGGAGTCTATGATGTTAAGGGAATTTGAAGAACTTCCCTGTCTATTAATAGGCAGATAGAGCCCTGGTCCAGAACTAATCAGGCTCTGGGCTATGGGGAATTTCATGCTGGGGCATGAGCATTTTCCAGCTCCCCAGCACTCATTAAATCAGATGCTGAGTCTTTGTTATATATTCTGGGAGATTAGCATTTTGCTTTGGGGGTTCACTCATGAGAAGGATCTTTTGAATTCCTGGTAAAAGCTCTGAGTAGCCATATGTTCAGAGCCCCCAACTGCTTAGATAGCAATGCTCCCTCAATCCAGTGATGGATGTAAAATATATAGCAATATTGCTATATGCAGACAATGGAAGACCTGTCTATTGATTTTTGTGGTAATTTCTCTGCTTGTATTTTCTCTACGTTCAGGGTGGTGACCTTTCCCCTGAACTACTGAATGTAATTAAAAGTAGATTTGTTAAACCCCCTTTTTGAGCCTCTTTCCTTTAAAAGCAGATCAAAGAACCTGTGCTAGTAGACCATCTTGAGTGTGCCAGGGTCCTTGATGTTATAGAATCACACCTTAGAATGTATATTCAAGAAAGGGTGACCTAGTTTGTAAGGAGATTCAGTATGTCATATGTAACATGACTGAAGCAAGTTAGCCTGGTGAAGAGATTATAGGCTCCCTGGGGGATAGAGATGAGATCTTGTATGAGATTTTTTTTTTTATTTCACCTGGTATCTAATACAAATCTCAGCAATTCTATTATTTAACAAAGCTTTATTAGATAGAACTCATTGACCTTGGGAGAAAATGTTGAATGGTGGTTTTAGGTTTTGGTTCGGCTATTTTGGTGGGGAGGTTGGTTTTTGGTTTTGTTTTTTGTATTTTTTTGAAGAAGGATTAGACATTTTATACTTGGTCCTGGAGATCAAAACAAGAACCAATCTGTGGAAATTGCATGGAAGTAGATTTCAGCACTATATAAGAAAAAATAATTCTAACAATTAGAACTGTCTAAAAATGAATTGGGTTGCTTTGGTGTGTAGTGAGTTTTTAGTTACCAAAGATTTTCTGTTGGAACCATTAAAAAGAATCATTTACTTATTTTTAAGTAGTTTTTTTAGTTAAAAAATTAATGAGCAAGCATTTGTTTTCTACCCTTCTCACACCCCTCCCCTCCCAACAAAAACAGAAACAAACTCTTGTAACAACTATGTATCATCAAGCAAAACACATTCCTCTGTTGGCCACATCTGAAAGTATGTATCTTATTCAGCATAGTAAGTTCATTGCCTCTGTCAAGAGGTGAGCAGCATCCTTCAGCCTTAGAGCATCACTCACTGACATTGTTGTAGACAAGATTCACTCTTCATGTGCGGGTGGAACTGTGTGGGCCCTATAGTGCTAGAATTCTGACTCTATTACTATTTATTTTTGAAAAAAAATTCAATTATATTTTTATTGAAGCTTTTCACTTCTAAACAGCAGCATCTTAGTGGATGAAGTGTTAGACTTGGAGTCAAGGAGACCTGGGTTTAGAGCCTACTGTAGTCATTTATTAGCTGTGTGACCCTGGGTGTCAGTCACTTAACCTCTCTGAATCTCATTTTTCTTTAGAGTTGGAAGTTGTTTTTTTTTTTAACCCAAACTCTTTTTTTTACCTAAAACTCTAAAGAGTTTTCTTTAGAATTAAATACCATTTGGTCCAACCCTTTTATTTAGGTGTAAATGAAATGAAAAGGTTAAAGTCTAAATAAAAGGGACAAGATGATCTCTCAGGCCCCTTCCAGCTCTAAATCTATCATCTTGGGATTTGGTGTGTCCATCCCAGTCCCTCATCCATGAACCATCCCTTGTAACAGATTAAAAGGGTGGGGCAAGGTAGGGGTAGTGGTGGGGAGAACTAAAGCAAATTAATTAATACATTGTATCTGATAGTTTTATGCACTACTTGCAGTTTTGCAATGAAGGGGGAAGAGGTCTGGGAAGAGCTTTCTCAATTCTGCCTTGTATATATTGTCTTCCTGGTTCTGATGGCTTGAGTCTGAGTCAGTTCCTACATCTTCTCACATTTCTCTAAATTATTAATTTTCATTATTTTTGTGGCATAGTTATACTCCATTATTTTTTTTTAATGTCATTGAGTTTGAATAGTGATGTGGTGATAATGAGGTTGCCAGGTGACCATAAGCCTTGAGAAGTCTCATATGCTAGTTTGTCCAAAGTTTATCTTGTCATTAGCTGTAGAGGCATGTGTAGCCAGGATCAAAGTAAACCACCCAGACTTGTTTTTTTAAGTTTATTTGTTGGAGCGGCTAGATGGTACAGCAAATAGAGCACTGGCCCTGGAATTAGGAGGACCCAAGTTCAAATGTGGCCTCAGACACTTAACACTTACCTTAGGCAAGTCACTTAACCCCAATTGTCCTGCCCTCCCCCCTCAAAAAAAAAAAAAGATAATTTGTAAACACCAGAAGTTTCTTCCTTATAGTTAATGGTACTCAATGCCATTTCATGCTGTATTCTGGAGAGTAAAAGTCTTTCATGGGTTGACAGGATGATCATACGACCCATATTTATTTACAATTAGGAGAGCCCTGATGAAATAAAAGATGATGAGAGAATGTTATGATGGAGAAGGCAATATGTTGTTAGACATATGAGTTCTGCTTTTAATGTGCATTTTTTGTTAAAAGAGTACATTTGGCACCATGACCTCTTCAAGAGATAGATAGCTTTGATGTTTAGCCAAACTCCTAACAGCAGACTCTTGGTAATCTGTAGAACATTTAAAAATATATAAGAACAGCATTAAAAAGTGATAGACCCTCCAAAATGAGTTGACCTACCAATCTCTGGATTTGGCTGTGTTGTGCTACAGAGACTTTTACAATGGAGTAGATGAAGGTCAACTTAGAAAGATCCTTCCATGCTTGCAGCAGGGGCTTAAAATGACTTACTGAGACTGTCCAAGTCAATAACGCTTAGAAATCCTCAGTGTGTGACAGCTCCAGGGGGTTTGCCTTTTAAAAAGCTTCATTCCCTTGACCAGTTCGAGTTGACTAGTTGTCCAGAATGCCAGAGCCTTGCTCATTGAATTGGTAAAAAGAAAAGCTGTTTTCCTATTGGGGTTCGGTGTGGGTGGGGCAGAAGATCTTTTGAAAGGGCTAAAGCTGAAGAGTAACTGACAAATTTGTAAATTGCACTTCACATCAACAAATTCCTGCTTTGGTAGATGAGCACCGGGAATGTGAGACATGAATGAATGTCAAATATTTACAAGTGAAGTTGTGACTATACCCCCTTGAAATTCAATTTTCTTCTTGTTTGAAAGAAAAGCAAATGCCATTAAGTTTTTATAGTCCTTTGCAATGCTGCCAGCACTCTGGATGGATTTTTATTAGGTCTCATTTCTCTTATGTGGTAGATGCCACATGTCTAGTCTACCAAATACAGTATTTAAGGTAATCAGTATATTTTAGGTTGCTGTTGATCTTAATCTATACCTTTGTGTTTTTTTCATCAAAAGAAATACAGATAATATACACGAATTTGACTCCCCCTAATGCTTATCTTGTAATTGGCTGTTGATGAGGGGCAGGGTATGTTTTAAAATGCAAAAGTCAGAGTTCTTTGCAGTCTTTAACCTTAAATGCTGATTTTTACCTTTTGAAACACCTTGATTTCTTAGGAGGCCCAGTGAGAGAACGGATTTGATGTTGGATATTTGGGTCATGATTCTAAATGTCAGTCAGTGTATAGGGACCAAAGATGGAAAAGTTGGGATATTCCTTTGAAAAGACTTAAAATATTCTGGGATCTGAAAGTTCAGGCAAGATGTCAGCACTTTAGTTAGAAACATGACTGCCTATAGGCATTGGCATAGAATTGATAGTTTTCTCTGAGAATAGGAACAGAAAAAAATAGTACATTATCTTGCAAATTAGGAATGCCAGATCTCAAATGAAGATGGATTTCCCCTCACTCATCAAGTTTGTGGCACCTTTTAAACAACATTTACAACAGTTACTGAGGTTTAATGTATGTTTAATAATTACCAAATTTGTTCAATGGCCTTTCTGTTTTTTTAAGTTCTTTTTCTGCAAGATTGAATAATGAATGGTTTTCTTATATTTGCTGGGGGTTTTATTTAATTAAAAAATATGTTTTAATTTAAATTTTGTTTAATGTTAGAATATAGGGAAATTGATCATGTGTTGTTGCCATGGGGATTGTTTTCTTAAAAACCATGAAAGGGAAGAGAATCAGTATCACGGCTTCTCAAATGGCAGATTTTTACAGAGAATCCCCCATTACCCAACTTTAGGATTGATTACAGCTGCTTTTGTAAGCATTTTAAAAAGAACAATCTGTATTAAAAACATCATTCTTTGGTATGAGCTTGAACAGTTCCAAATGGGTTTCCATGGGGTCTGCCCTGCAATTTGACCACTTGAGGGGATTGTCGTAATCACCAGTGGGCCAGGGCGGTGAGGCAGAGAGGGAGTACTATTAGGTGAGGAGTTATTGGCATGCATGCCAAAGAGGTTACCCGGGCAGCTTCAGTCTTTCAGCTACAATCTCCAGTCTCTAGAACTGGAGGGACAAGAGTAAGTAGTTCTCTCTTCTGTAGGGTGAGTTAAGATAAGCAGAGAGAAGAGAGGATTGGAAACACATCTTCGTTCCAGAGCATTAACCAAAGGCAAGTGTATCGGTTGGAAGTAGAGAATGACAGAAATGACCCTCCATGTTTCCCTGTGCCCCACAGCGTAGTTCCTGGGGCTGAGAAAGAGTGATCACATCTTCATTTGGCATTTTGCAGGCAGAAAACCCCCAACAAGTTTTGTTTTGTATTTTTCTGACACAACAGTTGTTGTTTGTCAAGCACTCACTGGGTGCCAACAGATTCAATTTAGCAAATATTTGTTAAGTGTGTAAGGCACAGTGCCTTTTTGTGTTCAGTGCAGAGGTTATAAAGATATATCATCACATAAAGATACATCATCAAGACTTTTATAATCCTATGATTAGGAAAAAGACATCTACACAAATAACTAATACAGAGTCTGTGAGTAAGGCTGAGGATGTTTTAAGTATCAAGAAAGGAATAAGAAAAGTGCATTGTGAAATCTGAAGAGGGAGAAATCACATG
Source organism: Gymnobelideus leadbeateri (assembly GCA_011680675.1). Classification (NCBI taxonomy): domain Eukaryota; kingdom Metazoa; phylum Chordata; class Mammalia; order Diprotodontia; family Petauridae; genus Gymnobelideus; species Gymnobelideus leadbeateri. The sequence goes on from WOXC01008115.1 coordinate 491,492, forward strand.
GTGTCAATACCTCAAATGAGGTGGTACCTGAGTTGGGCTTTGACAAAAGGGAAATCAGCTAGCATATGGGCATGGAAACTAGGAGAGTCTATCCCAGGCATGATAGAAGGAATAGACAAAGGCCAGCATATTTAATAGGGTGACTGGACAGAAGGGGTTAGGGTTTTAGCTGGAATTTGGAGTATATGAAGGTAGTCTGAACTAAGTCTGTGAAGTTTTGTTAAGTAGGGGTCCTTAACCTGGGATCTTTGAACTTATTTTAAAAAACTTTTTGATAAGTGTATTTTAATATAATTGATTTCCTTTATAACCCTATTTATTTTGTGCATTAAATGACAGTCTGAGAAGTGGTCCCTTAGGCTTCATCAGATTGTTAGAGGGGTTCGTCACACACACACACACACACACACACACACACACACACACACACACAAGACTAGTCCATGAGTTAGAGCCAATTTGTGGCATTTTGAATGCCGTACACTGTATGTTTCATGGATGCTGACCTCCACTGGTAGAGGAAAGTTCTTTTTTTTCTTGCCTTTTTTTTTTTTTGGAGGGCAGTTGGGGTTAAGTGACTTGCCCAAGGTCACATGGCTAGTTTTTGTGTTTAAGTGTCTGAGGCTGAATTTGAACTCAGGTCCTCCTGACTCCAGGGCCCATGCTCTATTCACTGTACCACCTAGCTGCCCTTCAGAGAAAGGTTCTTTCCCTAGAGCTCACTGTGCCAATGAAATACAAAGTCCAGTCCATAACCCTAACCCATTTTATTAAGCAGGCAATGAGGAGTCATTGAAAGAAAGGTTGTGAGTAAATCTCATCGGAGTGGTATACTAGGAGTATTATTTGGACAGCAGTGTGACAGATGGATTGGAAAGGGAGGAATGTGAAGGTAGCTAGCCCAGCTAGAAGGCTGCTACAGAAGTCTAAACAAGATACACATACAATCTAGACAATATACACTCTGAATTACAATGTCTTTAGTGGTAGTGGTGAAGAGAAGATTCATCTTTCACTCAAGTTTAAATGTAAAATCAAACAGTAGCCTGGAATAGTATCCTCTTCTTCCCTTTCCCTCACCCCCACCCCCACCCTCTACCCCAAAGAAAACCAGGCACACAAAATAAAGCCCCTAACCATCCTCAGTGCTACACACAATGGTGAATACCATCGTGGGGGTTGGGAGAAACAAATTTCTATGACTTGCTGGTCATACCAGAACATAAATCCTATAACATTATGTATATCCAGGTGATTATAAGGGTTCCCGTTAGCAGTTTCCATTACAATATGATTCCTGCTTTCTTAACTGAATGTGTAACCAGTTAAGAGAGTAAGTGAAACATAATAAAATGTGAAAAGAAATCTGAAATGTATAAGAGGACAGAGTAATGTTTTTAAATGGATTTTACTATTGCTTAGTTGCCACTGATAGAAACAGTAGACATTTGGAGAAGATAGATAGGGAGGAATTAAAAGAGTTTGGCAGTGTGGTCATTGAATAAAAGGAGGGTTAAAATTATTATCAAAATGTATTGAACACCCATAGAGTATGTGGCACTGTTATCTTTAGGGGTCCTGGGCTACCAAGCCTGTGGTAGAGTACAAAAATCTCTTTTAATTGAATTCACTTAGTAACATTTTTCCTCAAGACTTCTGAATGTATTTTCTTCAAGAATTTCATTTCCTAATGCTCCAAATATTCTCCAAACCAAGTGAAATCGTGATCATACGTGTTTTCCATCTGAGGTATTTTAATTATCACCAGTAAATTAACATAACGCAACTTCAGTTAAGAATAAAAATAGCAACAATTGCATGAGGTTGTGTGTGTGTGTGTGTGTGTGTGTATGCACGCACGTGCATACAAATGAAGCTTTTAGTTATTTTCTCATGCAGAAAGTAGTAGAAAATGGTATTTATGCAATGGAATATTTTAAATAGTTTTTAGAAGTGCGTCTACAACTTTTTACCATTTGGCCTTACTCATGTTGTTCCAGACATTCCTACTGCCTCCGGGAAGTCTTTCTCCCAACCAAAAGAATATCACCTTCCTCCAGACTCAGATTTCTGAGGACCTCTCCTCAGTCCTTTCCACATTCTCCTTTGCTATTACTCTCTATTTCCTCCTCCCCCTTCATAGTGTAAAGCTCCTTGAAGGCAGGGCTCTGCCCTCCTATCTTCATTTTCACAGGGCCAGAATAATTCTTTGCCCCATTGTAATCACATAATCGATGTTAACTGAATTGAATTGAAGAAAGAATGTTGGTTCTCATTAGATAAAGTTCTCATCATTGTGTTCCATCTGTTCACCTCAGGTGAGAGTTCAGTGAATGAGGTTAGAAATTGTGTTCTGGTGTTGACATTCTGTGCCTTTCTGCCAAAATGTCTGTTTGTCCAATATTTTATTTTATCTCCTGACATACATACACATCTTTGATTAGCTATCATTTTAATGCAGTTTTATGCTTATATAAATGAATGAATGAATGCTTATATAAGTCTAGGTTGAATTTCATAATTTATTTCAGTGGTAGTTTTTCTATTCAGAAATTAGTTTGATTTAAATTATTTTTCTTTACTTTTCATGCTTAAACACACACACGCACCTTTCATCAAGCCACACTACAGCCTACAAAGAGAAACACTGGGCCTAGGGCTATTGGTTTTGGGCAGGGTCTGGGCCTTTCTACTTTCTTCTCCAGTAGATATATGGAATGTGAATAATCCCTTTGGCATATACTTCAGATACCATGGTGATTTGGCATCATCTTTAAAAAGACCTTAGTTCATAAATTTACTTTCAACTTAATGTAGAAATTATTTATATTTATACTCTTTAGATATTTTAAAAGAACCAGCCTACTGGGTGGATCCTTTGAGAAGGATTTATACCAAGACCTCAAGAAAAATCACAGAGGGTTAGGAGCAAGGAAGGGAATGACTACTGGAAAAAAAAGAGCACTTGTCCATCAAAGTCATTGTCAATAGTAGGGTCATCTAGGTCAGAGAGATAGCCTGGCCTAGTGGATAACCTGCTAGCTTCAGAGCCAGGCAGGATGGGGCCCATGTGCCCCCAGACTAGGTGTGTGACCTTGGTCAAGTTGATTTTGGGTGATTTTATAAAATTCTCAGTTGCAGAGAAGGTATGACCTGCACAGGTAGGAAGTTTTCTCATCTGAGTTCCCTGTATCACTGAAATAACAGGTCAGTTAATCAACCTTTATTAAGTACCTACTATGTTCTGTGCACAAGTCCTACATGTATCCCTCTCCCTATTGCCTTAGTGAAAATCCTGCCATTACTCATTAGTCATTTAAGTTATTTATTTGCTCTTGTTTGGGTAATGCTGATCAGCCCATTCCTGTAGGGAAAGGGAGCAGATGCCATCTTCATTCATCATGTTTTAAAGTCCTCCTAAATCAGTTCCTCAATGTGTGTCATTAGCTCAAAGCCTTTTCGCTAATCAGCAAACCCAGAGACTGGCTCCAAAGGGCAGAACAAGCAGTTACTATTACAACAAGACAATGTTTCACTCTACTCAGAGAAATAAGTGTAATAGAATTGGTACAGAAAACCAGAGATCAACACAAAACTCTAGTTTTAGTGGAAGAACTGGTGAGTCCATGCCAGTGAGTGAATATTTCAGAGTTACAGTGTTCTGGGCACAGGTAGCAATAGGGAATGTGACCAAAAAGGAGCTCATTAACTTTGAGGCTGGCAATCTCTGGGTCTGACCATGCTTCAGACTGTCACAGGAAGTTGCCTTCTCTCTTTAAATAACTGAGGGGCAAAAAGGAGCTAATGAGATGGGTAATTAGACCTGGGGAATTTTAGAAACCAGAATGTTGCAATTAAATATCCATTTTCCTAGCCTTCTTGTCCTTGCGGCCCAAGATGAAGGGATAAAGTGGAATTAGATTCTGCAGAGGCTGCTCTTATCTGTCTCTAACCAAAAATTATTTCGAAGCATTTGGCCAAATATGAAGCACTTTATATCCTCGTTATGAGAATACCCCCTCAGTTCTGTTCTTTTCTTAAGCAATGGGAAAAAATATTGTACTGTCAACGAGAAATAAATAAAATGCCAAATGGGATGATCCATTACACACCTCTTGGCAAAAATCCCATTTATTCACAATTGATGCAACTTAAGCAAGAGCTCATATTTTTTTTGTAAATTATGCTGGGTCCTGAGAACACTTTGGTCTTTAAATGAAGTTGTGGCATTATGGACACTTCATAGTTCATACCATTTACACCATCAGTTGGACTCACCAAATACTTATTGAACACCCAATAACATAATGAACTTTATTTCATTAGGTGCAGTGTGGGGTAGATGAAAAAGAATATGGTATGGCCCATTCTTTCATGGTCTGGCAAGTAGAACATTGGCAAATAACTTCGTAATACAAAGTGTAACCCAAAAGCATAATAAGAATGCTATAAAGGGCATTGGTGATTCTTCCCAGTATTTAATCTTGTTATTCAGTCATGTCCTACTCTTCATAGCCCTGTATGGGGTTTTCTTGGCAAAGATACTAGAGTGGTTTGTTATTTTTCCTTCTCCAGCTCATTTTACAAATGAGGAAACTGAGGTAAACAGGGTTAAGTAACTTGCCCAGGGTCACACAGCTAGTTTGTGAGGTCAGATTTGAACTCAGGAAGATGAGTTTTCCTGACTCCAAGGCTGGCACTCTGTCCACTGTGCCACTTATTTCTGATTGGGGTCAAATGAGAGCTAGCTAGTGGGCCCAGTGAATGGAGTTGTGAACTTGGAGCTAGAAAGATGTGAGTTTTTAATCCTGTTTTCCCAGAGCAAGTCACTTGGCCTCTAAGCCTCAGTTTCCTCATCTGCCAAATGAAGGGGTTGGATTCAGTCTCTTGTTTCCTTTCAGCTCTAAAACCACCATGCTAGAATACTTATATGTAGTGCTTTTAAGTTTTACAAGTACTTTATTCATACTATCTCCTTTGATCATCTGGTGCTTAAAGCCCTTTTCATTCTGGCCCCACCTTCCTACATTTCCAGCCTTTCTTTATACCTTTCTCTGCTTCCAGTCCCACACACAAATTCTGTGATCCAGCCTCACTGGCCTCCTTGGAGTTCTTCAGAATTTTGGCAGATTTGGCCATCTCCCATCCTTGTTCCTTTGTACTAGTCATTTCCCACACATTATATGCTCTGTGCAGTTTCACCTCTACCTCTTAGACTCAGATTCCTAGGCTCACAGTGCTAGTGAGGATCTGATGGGGGGAGGATTCATACCCAGGTCTCCCTGATTCCAAGTCCAATGTTCTATCAGCTACATCATAGTGAATTTTCTTGGAAGAGGTGATCTATGAACTATTTTGAAGGATAGATAGGAACTGCCCTTTCCAGGAAAAGGGGATTATTTGAACAAAATCACAACAGTAGAAAAACACAGGCCATTTTCAGAGGAGTGGAAAATATGGCTAAGAAAGTTAAGTTGGCACCAAATTGAGATGGACCCTGAATACTAGACTAAGAAGTTTGGATTTTATTTGCTAGGTGATGGGGCACCATTAATTTTTTTTCTACGTTGAAAACATGATTAGGAGTTGGCATAGTGGAGAAAAAACTGGATTTGGAGTTAGGATATCTGGGTTTAAATCTCAGCCACAGCCTTTGTGACTGTGGACAAGTCATTTAATGGGTCTCAGTTTCCCCATCTGCTGACTAAGGCGCTTCCTGAAATAGTGATCCAGGAGAGACAATAACCAAGATTTGAAACCTTGAAAGGAGGGGGAGAGCCACCATTAAGGACTGGAAGAAGGAATGCTTTAGGAGGCATAAGAGACAGTAAAACTTCTAAGTTTTCCTCTTGACCTATACCTTCACATAAGGCCATTTTTGAAGTGATAAAGCTCAGGCTTAATAAGCAACTGCTTCTGGGAGATTGAAAGGCAGGGGATTGTATCATCAGAGTGGAAAATCCTACTCTCTTGGAGGCTTTACCCGTAGAGTTGATACTTGGAAGCTGATCCCTAGCTTTCATGGACTATGATTAATAGGATTTGAGCCCTCTGCATAGTTGGTATGTTTTAAAATAGACAAGAAGCCTTTCTATCAGCTTTACTAGTGCTCAACATCACATTTCCTCTCATTTGGTTCAGCTCTAGAGTGACCTGTGCATTTATTGGTATTCAAGTAGAGTTTAACTTAGCCAGGCCTTTGTAATACATGCTAAACTGTGGATTCCATCCCTATGTATGAAACATGGCAAAATGGTTCCCAGGCACTGGTTGACATGAAACTGCTTGGGTCTGATCCATTACAGTCTACCATCTCATTCACTTTCCAGTCTCCTGTCATTCATAAAGCACCATCCACTAATATACATTGTTGATGTAAATATGATAGCAATCATTTTCATCTGAAAATATGCACAACTAAATCTTACGGGCTAAAAATGTAATTTTCTAGGTAAAACTTGGGTGGAAACACCCTTTGGCCAAAGCTTTAACTCTTCAGTTAGAAACTGCTTTCTTCATAAACTTGAGGTCCCTTCATTGTGTGTGTGTATGGGGGGGTGTGTGCAAAATGCCTTTGAAAGAGAGTTAGCATCTTCCAGTTGGTTACAGAGATGGTCGAAGTTCAGAAGATCTGAGTTCAAGTCCTGCCTGTTTCATGAACTGACTGTATGACCCTGGGCAGGTCATTTAACCCCGTTTGCCTCAGTTTCCTCATCAGTAAAATGAGTTGTAGAAGAAAACAGCAAATTACTCCAGTATCTTTGCTAAGAAAACCCCAAATGGGGCCGCAAAGAGTTAGAGATGACTGAACATTAGTAGAAAGAACTACCTACTTGTTTTCATCCCCATGCTGATAAAATCAAAGGTCCAGAGCAAACAATAATAATAATGACAAAACACATTTGAATTAGAAACAAATTCAGAAACAAAGAAAAAAATAAAACAATAAGGCATCTTAGAGCTACAAACTCCATGTCTTCGTTTTCCTAAACTACACCTATAAACCATTCTGGTTCTTCCATTGGGAGGCGACAGTGGAAATATATTAATATATTCCAACTGAAATTCATGTTAGAATCACAATCTCTCTCCTCTCCTCTCTTCCATCCTTTGTACCACAAAATAAACAACTGGAATATACTTTGGTAGGTGGCAATGTACTGGTGATGACATGACTTACAAACCCCATGTTTCCCTCCATTTGATATACCAAAAAAGGAAGAGAACACAACTTTGCACTCATCTGTAAGTAATGAACATTTTCCCTTTGTGTGTCATACATATCCAAAACAATCCCACTCAAAGTCCCAAGCATTGTTTTAATATGCATTTCTTCTTATCAACTCCCCACTTGGAAGCCTTGATAAATGCTGCCAACAAATTCAGCTCAAGGTAGAAATTCTTTTCCTTCTCTCTCAGGATCCAGATTCTAAGAATTAGTTTGGTTAGCCTTCTCTTTACTGTCATGAAGGATGAGTGTTTTAAGTTTAGCATCTTCCAGGAACCAATTTCCTTGCAAAAAACATTGTTTTTGATTAGTTGATTTCATAAACTTTGTAGGTTAACTTCTGAATTAGAAAATTAGTATGCATTGGGAATGGGAATGGCAGATCCAGATTTGTTGCAGAACATTTTATTCCATGAAGGACTCTTGTGATAATGAGACTCCTAATAACATTTGAGATCACAGGATTTTGTAGTATTGTATTCCTGGGATAGAAACAATTAGTGGATGTAAATATAAATGTTGACAGGATATGATCAGGGCTGCTGGCTATTTTTAGACTCCACATTACAGGGAGATAGTAACAGAGGACTGTGGTCCAGTATAGTTGACCAATAGGTCAATGCATTGGAACAACACAATTGGACTGAATGAGAATCACAGAAAAACAGAGCAGGCTTACAGAAACCTTGCTGGTGCAAATGCGGTATTGCTTCAGATTGGAATCAATAAGGCAGACTGACACTGGACTGAAGTTTGAAAAACAAGTAGTTTATCTCTTTCCAGTAAAGAGCCTTCTGTGAAAAAGGTGGTGTGGTAAGAGCCCTACAAACCCTGGAAGGTCAGCCAGGCCCTTTACAAGGTTTTGTTTTAAGATTCACAGATTGATTATTGGGGAATTGAATTGCCTAGGTCAGAAACCCTTCATGTGTAAAAAGGAGACCCTTCACAGTTAAGGAGACCATCTAACCATAGAGTTTTTAAAAAATGCTTTTGGGTTACTGAAAATATGTAAACTGTAGCATAAAAAAGATGTTGACCCATTAGTGATGATAGTTTCCATTGAATCACTTGGAAAAATATTTTTCTGAACCATAATTCATGTTCTGTAAGGCATTTTATGATCCAGTGAAAACTAGTTGGTTAGTTTAGAAGCTCTTTGTTTTAGGGAAGGAAATGAGGATTTGGACTACTTTTTCTTTTCTTCTTGGTCTTTTCATATGGGATTAGGATAATGGCTAAATGCTTTTTTTTTTTTTTGGAGGGCAAGTGACTTGTCCAAGGTCACACGGCTAATACATGTTAAGTGTCTGAGGTCAGATTTGAACTCAGGTTCTCCTGACCCGTGCTCTATTCACTGTGCCATCTAGCCACCCCTAAGTGCTTTTAAATAGCATTTTGCCCTTTTATCCCCAAGAGGTGCTTAATAAATGCTGATTGATTTATTGACTGACTGACTAGCTTAGCAAAAATTTCATGAATGCACATTCCTTGAGGACAGGGATTGTTGTTTGCCTTTCTCGGTATCTCCAGGCCTTCACACAGTGTCTGGCACATATTTGGCACTTTGTAAGTGACTCACTTGTCAGGAACATAAGACACAGTAGTTGACTTCAAGAATTTGAAGGGTTGTGATTTGGAAGAAGGATTAAGATTTGTTCTGCTTGGCCATAGCAGGAATAATAGAGAGCATCAAAGTTCTAAAAAGGCCCGTTTAGGACTGATGGATGGAGAGATTTCCTAACAGTCAGAGATCTCTGGAAGTAGAATGGGCAGCCTCAGGAGGAAATGGATTCCTCCTCATTGGAGATCTTTAGGCAGAGGCTGAATGATGACTTGTCAAGTGTGTTATAAAGGGGAATTCTTTAGGTATGAGTTGGATGAGATGGTCTCCAGTATCTTTTCTGATACTGACATTCTGTGATCCTGTGATTCCATTAGTAAATTTTCTACTGTTTTCAGTTATCTGTGATTGGGGATTATTTGTGGGAAGAGTCCCTTTCCCTCATCCTGTGTAGCTAATTACCCATTTAACTCAGTTTTCCCACAACTTGATTTTTGCTTCTTAAAGGCATTGGGGTTTATGTTCTTAATTTGCTTGACTGATTATATACACACTAAGTAAGCTAAACTCTTTACTTTCTCTTTATTATATGTTGAAATAACTTATTGGGGAAATGTCTTGATTTTTTTGTGTTTGGGCTAGAAATATTATAGGAAAGTTGAAAGAATTCCTAAATTATAGAGGTATTCTCCAGAGTATTGTCTTAAGGATTTTTCCTGACCTATGGAGAAGGCCCTTTCAATTCCATTCATTTCTGATCTTGACCCCTTTTCATCATATAGGTATGTCGTTATTGTTCAGTAATGTCCAATTCTTTGTGACTCCATTTGGGGTTTTCTTGGCAAAGATACTGGAATAGTTTGTCATTTCCTTCTCCAGCTAATTTTATAGATGAGGAAACTGAGGCAAACAGGGTTAAGTGATTTGCCCAAGGTCACACAGCTAGTAAATATCTGAAGTTATATATGTACTCAAGTCTTCCTGACTCCATATCTATTGCTCTATCCATCACCTAACTGCCCCCCTAAATTAAGTCTCAGTTATCTCACTTATGAACAAAGGAATATTAGGAGGCAGGAAGTCCATGGGCAAGGCATATAACCTTTCTGGGTCTCAGTTTACTACTATGCTAAAACAAGGCATGCCACAGTGAATAGAGCACCGGGCCTGGAGTCAGGAGGACCTGAGTTCAAATCCGACCTCAGACACTTGACACACTAACCATGTGACTGGGCGAGTCACTTAACCCCAATTGCCCTCCAAAAAGCAAAAAAGAAAAAAAAACAATCACATATGGTACTTTTGGGGCAGCTAGATGGCGCAATGAGTAGAGCACTGGCCCTGGAGTCAGGAGGATCCAAATTCAAATTTGGCCTTAGACACTTGACACGATTACTAGCCATGTGACCTTGGCCAAGTCACTTAACCTTAATTGCCCTGCTCTTCCCCCTCCAAAAAGCAAAAACAAAAAAACAAAAAAAGCAAGGCATGGGATTAGATGATCTTAAAGATTTTTTTCTAGTTCTAACATCTTATGAATCTTAATTTAAACCTAAAGAATATATGGAAAAAATGGAATTTTGCATTTTTATTATGAAGAATAAAAATTATAGGTCCCCCAAATGGTAATGGAACCAATCGACAAACATTTATCATGTTTAAATATTTATTTATATATTTATTATGACTACTATGGGCTAGGCACTCTGCTAAATAGGATATAGATGGCACAAAGGGTGCGGTACAAATGGAAAGAGCATTGCCTGTGGACTCAGGAGACTTAGAACCTAATTCCACTTTTAATGCTTTCTACCCATGTCATTTTGTGTGAATTGCTTAACCTCCGTAGGACTTGGTTTTCTTGTCTGTAAAATGAGGGATTATAGATTTAAAGCAGGAAGGGCAATGGCATGGGGGGAAGGGTATCATCTAGTCTAACATAAAGAAACTATGGCCCATGGCTCTCCTAAGGTCACACAGACAGCAATCATCAAGAAGGATTCAAACCCTGGTCCTCCAATTCCAGTCTTATTGAGGATAATCCCCCCAAAGAACTTTTACTTATTTGTGTTGTAGCCTTTGATATTTTATATTAGAAATTTAAATGCTAGGATTATTATAAAATTATTATCATTTTGATCTTGTAGATACCCTAAAAGTGTTTCAGGGACCCCCAAGATCCCTGGACCATACTTTGAGAATTGATGGACAAGAGAGCCTCTTAAGTCCCTTCTGATCAATATCTATTATCTCATAGACTTAAAAGACCAAAATGAAATAGCCCCTGTCTCAAGGGACATATATCATGTATATATATACATGATATATGTCATATATATAATTTATTTTGCATATATATGTAATGAATTCAAGGTAGTTTTGTCACTGAGACCTTAGCAGTTGAAGGATTCAGAAAAGGTAGCATGCAGAAGAAGGTAAGGATTCCAAGAGGCCAAGGTGAAGATGGGGGGAGTGTATTGGAGAACAGCCTGTGCAGGGGACCCAAGGCAAGAGAAAGAATGTCATGTATAAGAAACAGTACGCTATCCAGTGTGGTAGGACCATACATTGCGTGGCATGAAAATAAATATGTAAGAAGACTGGGAAGGAAGGAAAGGCCCAGGTGACAAAGAGCTTTAAATGCCAAACAGAGGAGCTTATATTAGATGCTTCTTGTTATAAAGGGCCATCGGTTCTTTGAGTTGGGAGTGGTATAGGGGTAACAGTAAGACCTGCACTCTAGGATACAGTCTAGGAAAATCCCTTTGGAAGCTGTCTGGAGGCTGGTTTGGAGTAGATAGAGAATGGAGGGAAGGAGAACAATTAGATAAGATGTGGTAAGGGCATGGATTAAATTAGGTCTCTGCTGTCTTGATAGAAACCAGATGACATGAAGTAGATGTTATGAAGATTGAAATGACAAGATTTGGCAGCAGATGTGGATATGTGAAGTTAAGGGGAATGCCACTCTTGGGGTGACGTGATGTCACTCTCAGTCCCTCATTTTAATATAGGCCACCTCCCCTTGTGTTAACCAATCAGAGTTGATTGCCACTCCTCTTCCAAAAGAACACATTAGCCCTGAGCTTTCCATGATTATCTCTGGTCCAAGAGAGATGGCCAAATGACCATCCTTTCATTAACAACATGCTGGCTTTATTAATAAAATGATTAAATTACCCACAAAAAAGTGAATGACACCAAGATGGCAGACATTTTTGACTGAAAGGATGGTGATACCCTCAGCAGTTCAGAATAGAGGTGAGTTTGGGGGGGAAGATACTGAGTTCCATTTGGGACGCTTTACAGCAGAGATGCCTATTGGGTGTCTGGTTCAAAATGACCAATAGGCAGTTGGTGATGAGAAACTGGAGCTACAAAGAGAGATTAGACCTAAATATACAGATCATCAAGTCATTTGCAGGGAGATGATAACTGAGTTCATGGAAGCTACCGTTGAAAGATATATGGTGGGCTTAAATAGGTTTTAGCATTTTATCAATGATAATGTACTCAAGAAGTTGTATAAAAGATATGATTCAAGAGATATATGACCGGAACAGGTGGTAGGCCAATCATGTAGCTTTATAAAGGAAGGGACAACAGATGCATAGCCCATCTGTTGTACTAGTACTCACGTAACATTAGTTTTTTTTTTAAACCCAGGGTAGAGCTCCTGGCACACTAGGGAGGCATCCCTATGGAAGATTTGTAGAAGAATGTAGTCAAAAGTGTTGGACAAAAGAAGGCAAGGAGTATTTATGGTCTTCCTCTTTGGAGGAAATATCATACACTTGGAAGGGAACTCAAAGATGAGGTCACTAAATTCCTTCGTTTCACTAATGAGGAAATTAAGGGTAGGTCACCTCCTTACTTCTTGGGCAAAAAAGTTTAACTGAGTAAAATGAAACCACACTTAGTTTTTGGTCTAAAGAGAAACTCACAGGTAGTTCAAGGATATCCTTGACTGTATACAGAGTCAAAAATAGAAGCAAGTTTGTCAGCAAACTTAATGTTCTATCCTTGGATTGTGGCTAAAATTTGGCTAAGGGATAAGTACACTTAATTGTTCAGTAATAAACCAAGAATGCTGCTAATACTCAGCAGCAGATTGATATTAATAAAAAGTTAGTTAGGAAAAAAAGAAAATCTTATTCTCCCTTCATCTTCTCTCTTGACTTCTCTGGGATTTTTTTTCTTTATCTGGTGAGTGAGGGAGTTAAATTAGCTCTCAGAGGTCCTATAGGGTATGCATTTGGAAAAACTTAAGAATGGGTACATACTCCTTAAGTGGCTGGTGGCAGGAGTCTGGAGATAATTATTATTTCATAATAGATCAGTCTATGGTATATCAGTTTAACTTAATGAAAGTGCAAGCTAAGGTTACATGCCATCAGGTACTTCATCTCTTTACACTAATCATAAAGGTAAGTTCAGCTGTGAGGGTAGGGCCCCTTTAAGTCAAGAGTTAGAAGTGTCTTTATCTGGAAACAAAAGCCTCTATCAGGGTTTTTAGTTTCTTATAGAGTAGTACAGAAATTTAATGCTGGATGGGTATTTTATTTTTATAGCTAAAGCTTGGCTTATGGAAGCTCTCCGCCCTCCACCTCCCACCCCTCGCCCCTTGATTCATGAAAAATGTGGCTTTTTTTTTCTCATTCTTATGACAAGTAATTAGAATGTTTCACTATCCTGAAGTCTGTTATTGGCGTTCTCTCTTCCTTGACATTACAGTTCTAATCCACCAATGTTGAGAGGTCATACTTGAAGAAACAGAAAAGAATTTGGTTTCAGAAAAGTTGCAGGTTGGGGGGGTGGTAACAGCCACAGTGGAGAAACTTGAACTGATGTGTTTGCACAAGTCTGGTCTGGATGGGCCTGAGACAGCTGAATTATGGGAATGGATATAACTTCATAGAAGGGACATCGGGGCATCTAGTCCAACCTGAACCTGCAAAAGAATCCCCAATGAAACATTGCCAGCAAGTAGGCATTTAGGTAGGCAAATTTTGCTTTGAATTTGCTGATGAATAGCCTTATTTCTTCGGAAATTTCATTTGCTAGGTTGTTCTCTTCCACTTTCTTTCCCCAGATAGCTTTTTTTGTTTTTCTGAGTAGCTATTGTTGGACTCCTTTGGTAGCCTAATGAAGCCTATGGACCCCTTCACAGAATAATGTTTTTAAATGCATAAAATAGCATTTAGCAATAGTGCCTGGCAGAGTAAATGCTGATTAACTGACTAGTTAAAAATAAAATGCGTATGATTACCCAAAACAACAACAGCAACAAAAACCAAACAATTATGTTAAAATGCAATTATCAAAATATTTTTAAAAACAAATTCCCAGACTTGGGTTAAGAACCCCAATTTTAGATATTCTCTATTTTACCTTCTGGCTCTAATTCTCAAGGAATCTCTAGTAAGTGTGCTAGAGAAGCATTTATCTAAGGAGATAAACCAATTAACAAGGAAACTGTATGTCCAACCTGTGACTGTCTTCTAGGCTCACCTTTTTCTTAACCTAGAATCCTAGAGTGGTGTTAGCCTGGCATAATCTTGCAAGAGTAATTTTTCTTGGGGAATTCAATGGTGTGTGAGACTGACTACATGGTACAACTGAATTGCAAAGTCTCTAAAGTAACGCAGAATTATCTGTGAGGTTGGGTTTTTTTTTCTCCATCTGCCTGTTAGTGTGTGAATGATGTGTTGGTCTAGACAGCTGGGTTATCTAATGAATGGAAACTCAATTTACAAGTAAGGATTGAATATCTTAGAGCTGTACTTAGATCTATCAAACCAGAAGTTTGGTGTGGGCAGAGGGAAATTAAAATCACTCACTGTGAAGAAAAGGAAACAGAGTTTCCAGTATTCTGAGGGGTCTCTTTCCCTTTTTGAAAAAGAGCTTCTAAGTTCTCTAGCTTTGAAAATAGATCCGTGTGCTGGAACCCGTGTACAGAAGAAGCTTGAGTACTTAAGAATTTATACAAAGCTTGGGGTCAGAGGACCATCCATGCCTGAAATAGATCTAGTTTCCATTTGTGACTCTAATAACTTGTAGTGTCTTGGTACTGTTGTGACATGTTAGCCATACATTCTCACCCAAAGACAAATTTATTCTATGTCTAGAAGTCAAAAAGCATTTCTTGAACGCCTGCTATATACTCAAAACAATACTATGTAAGTATGGTGAGGATAAAGGGGTAAATCTGATGTAATCCCTGCCCTCAAGGAGCTTATAGTGGAGCTGGAGAGAGAAGATTAATATACTTGGTAAAGTGGAATGTTTAGTGGTTCTGAGGAAGTGGGTTTGAATCCCAGCCATGCAGATTACTTTCTTTGTGACTTTGGACAATTCAGTTTACTTCTTGAGGACTCAGTTTCCTTATCTATAAAATGAGGGAGTTAGAGTTGATGGCCTCTCAGTTCCTCTAGGCTCTTCATTTATGATTGAATGAAAATGCAGTAAGACCTATATGACATATCAACCAAAATGAGAAACTATATAATTAAATTAAATTCCAAACTGCTTGATAATAGACTATTGGTGCCACCTCTAAGTTAAATATGCTGCTTATGAGTTTCATGAGGGAAAGAACCAAATCTTGTCTAGATTGCTTATTTCCCACAGTGCCTAGCATGATATATTGTTCCCAGTAAGGGCTTAAAAAATGCTCATTGAATTCGCTTGAATTGAATTAAAATTATGGATATTGTTGGTCCATGAAGGAGTTATCAAAGAAGACTTTATCACAGATGTAGAGTCAATCTATATCAGTCAATCAGTAAATATATATTAAACAACTATTTTGTGCCAGCCACTGTGCTAAAAGCTGAATTAAGGTGGACTTGGAAGGACTGGTAGGATTTTGAAAGGTAGAAAAAAAGGGAATAATTTTGAGAATGACAATGTATGCAAAGGCAAGATTGTGGGAATGAATGTGGCATGTTTGAAAAAGGGTGATCAGTTCTTTTTGCATACTCTCCCTCCCCAAATTACCTTCTGTCTATTTTACATAGATATGTGTATGAATGTTATGTATATGTATACAAATGTTATTATGTATGAATGTGTTCATATAATATATGAATATATTATCTATATGATATGTATATGAATATCATTGTCTTCCTCAGCTAGATTCTAAGCTCTGTAAGGACAGGAGTAACTTCATGACTGCCTTTGTATTTCCAGGTCTTCCCACAGTGCCTGGCCCATATTAGGTGCTTAGTAGATGCTTCTTGATCCATTGCTTTTGTGGAGGAAAGAGCTTTTGGTGGGTAATAAGATTGTTTGCATGACTGGGGCACAGAATATACCTCAAGTTCTGTGGTAAGGTTCAGAAAACTGGAAATTCACATTGAAGATTGTGAAACCTCAGAAAAGAGAAAAGTGAATAATGGATATTATCCAAAGACTGCCAAATTGAGATCTGACCATGCTGGGAGAAAAGTTCCTTCAGACTCTTGGCTCTCTGCAGTTACTCAAAGCTTGTGAGCCTGGCTGCAGGAAAACCAGAGCCCACAATTTTGATACTTGGAATCTGGACTATAGGGCAGATTAAATAAGATGGATTCGCATACCTTTCTACGAATTGGCATAAAGGAATAGTGGAGTATGTAGGATCAAGTTTAAAATGTGTTCGCCTTTCCTAGCAGGAGTTGTAACTTGATAGAATAAAGTCGTACTGTTTTCAAGGGTGGGACCTGCCTGTCTGCCTAGGATGGTTTCTAGCCAGTGACTCTTGGAACAGAAAATTCTGTTTGAAGAGAAAAATCTAATAAAAAACAATGTTGTGAGGAAAGAAAGTTTTAAAGTCTATTGAGTGTGAGCATTCGACTTTATTTTTTAATAGTATCGTAGTGACTGGATCATAAATTTAGAAAAGGGAGGCATATTAGAAGTCATCTAAATCAAGCTTCTAATTTTACAGATAAACTCTGCCCTCATCAGACCATAAAAATTTAGGTGTCAATAATGCTTTAATTATGGGGTTGGTCAAATATCAGCTCATTACAGTGACTTTTAATAGACATCCACTACCCTAATTCCATGTGGGTTTTTATTCTTACTTTGTATGGATCAAAAGTTGGAATTTTAGAATGAAACCCTTTTATTGAGCAAGCTGTGAGTCAATAAAATAATTGTGCGAGTAAATGCTAGTTGACCCACAAGCTAAAATAAAATACATAGGATTATAAAAGAAAACCAATTATGTTAAAAGACAATTATCAAAATATTTTTAAAACCAAGTTCCTAGACTGGTTAAAATCCCTGGATCAGACATTCACTTCCAACTCTTAATTTTAAGTCTTGGGTCTTCATTGCCCTTGGTAAAAGGAACTTTAAGCAGAGGCAGAAGAATCTCTTGTTGGGGGTGTCACAGAAAGGATTTCCCGCTTGAGCATAGATTAGGCTATAGTTGATAGTCCAAGAGGCTCTCAAGGGTCTTTATCATTCTGTAGTTCTACTTTCCTTGACAGTAAACATGTTGTTTGCTATTACCGAACATCAATCATTTTTTAAAGTGATCTGTTTTGTTTTTCTTGATGTTCTGATCACTAATTTCAGGGTCAAAGAGACCAGGGGCCATAGTCGTTAGAGGAATATTTCCATTGGGAAATGATCCATGCAGACACACTGATTAGATCACTTGCCATGCCAGGTGCCATAGACAGGATCATGCAGGACCCCAAAGTACCAGGCTACCCATATAAATGGTGGTAGTAATGGTAGTAATAGTTGTTGTTGTTCATTTTTTTGGCTGACAATTACTCTCTTTCCTGTTTTACTGGATAGTCTCATAGGCACCTTATGCTGGGTCCAGCTTGACCTTGTTCATGCCAGTTGTTAAATTTTCATTATGAACATTGACACCTCAAAAATCATCAAATGCTACAAATCAAGGCTTGATTCATTGTTTTGTTGAGGATCTAGACTTAAGAAAGTGATGGAGAAAATGTTAATGAGTATTAAACTTTTAAAAGTGTATCTAATGTGTACATTCCCTTCCCTAAGCCTGTTGTTAAACATTTACCAGCACACTCCTGATTCTAATATTTCTTCTCATTAAATTCAGAGGGAATGTTGTTATAAGTTTTGTAACAGTCTTTGTGAAGGCAAGAGAAGTAAGCCCAGGGTTGGCTTCTAATTGTTTTAATGTTGAGGAAACAGAAGCAGAAACAGATTCATTTATGCCCCAACTCAAAAACAAAACAAAACAAAACTGTCAATGGAATGATAGGGATGGAATATTATTTACACTTTGTTATCTTACCCAACACTTAGCACAGTGCTTGGCACCCAGAAATATTTAATATTTAAATATTTATTATAAATAAATATTTAATAAATATTTGTTTAATCATACTGAATGAAATTGTAGTCATTGGAGTCCCTGACCCACTGTGCTGTACTAGGCAGTTTTGTGTGTGTGTGTGTGTGTGTGTATGTATATATGATTTTATTTTATTTATAGATATATATTTAGTATATATAGGAATTAGAGACTAGAGCTGTGATTCCATTGCTGTAGGGAATTCCTGGATGAGAAATGTTGATTCTATCAATGCAAGGCAGCACTTTTTTCCACAGTTCAGTCACAGAGAACTGTCTAGGGAAGGTATTGAGAGAGGATAAATGACTTGCCTAAGGTCACATAGCCCATATGTGTCAGAAGGGAGACTTGAAACCCTAGTTTTCCTGGCTCCAAGGTGGGCTCTTCAGCCCCGATACCACACTGCCGTTCATTGGTTTTTTAAGATGCTATGAAACCATTCCTAGACACAGAACTTGAAGAATGGGGGTGAAGAAGGAAAGAGATCAAAGGGAGGTAAATAACTAGAGAAAATGGAATAATACCATAAAACAAGCTTCTTAATAGTTTACTTTCTTAAATTTCACTCTCATTTCTTTCTTAGAGGGCAGAGCTAACTTCTGATAAAGACATGTACCTTGACAACAGCTCTATTGAAGAAGCATCGGGAGTTTATCCTATCGATGATGATGATTATGCATCTGCATCAGGCTCAGGTAAGAATAGGAAACTACTTTTTTTTCTTCATACTCCCCTCTCTAGCCTCCTCCCACATGAAGACTGTGCCTTATTGGTCAACATTAATAATAATTAGTTGCTTTTTAGATGCTATGATACTAACTTGATTCCAGAATTCTTTCAGGAGTCTGTTAAATTATTGACTTATTTATTCCTTTGTTTCATAGTAGTGTGGGAGTAAATATGAATATATATATGTGTATATATATCTATTTATATATGTGCAAGGACACACATATATACATACACATGCTTTCAAGCTAATTTGGGAGTGGGGTACCTAATAAAATGATAGTTGAAAGTCTTCGGACAATTTTTTATAACAACAATAATAATTTAATATATCTTTATCTCAACTGTTTTTTCTCTTTGTCTTCACTTTGTCCATTGGTATTTCTAAGGTAATACTCTGCTTCTGTTTTAAACATTTTGGGGGAACGGTTCTCATGAAATAGTTCAAAGAATTTATTTATAGAGAGTATATTTGAGTTTCAATGGGACTTTCAATTAAGACATTGAGAGTAATGTCACTTAAAACATCTGTGAGGAAATTAAATGAACACCTACTTGGCAAAACTCCATACCACAGATTAGAAATTAAAGGATAAATCAGAAACAGTTTGGCCTCACTTACTCCCTCTGGGTTGCTCTAGAAAGGAAGAAAGGAAATGTACAGTTGAATTGAAAACCATTTGTGATAAACACTCTCTAGTCCAGTGGTCAATCATTTTACTTGCTCCAGGAACAATCCCAGTGGAAGCTATGACTAAGACAAGGCTTGAGCACAGAGGTAATTAATGGTCAGATCAGGAAGCAGTGTTCAGCAGGGTACCATGAAAATCTTTATTGGGATTTTTATTGATTAGAATTTTCATTTGTAATCCCAAAGGTCCTGACAGCTGCCCTGGGCTTAGATTTATGTATGCCATCTGATTAGCAGACTGGCCCCAAATACAGAATGACCCAGAAAGATTCAAATTGATCTTCCTCTTCAAGGAATTCAAGCTATAATATAAGGTGTAGTGTTTTAAATGGAGAAACAGCAAATCTGGGAAAGAGATGGAAGAGCTTGCTGACCTAGTAAGTATGAGCTTACAATGCAGTACTGGTGTAAAAATAGCCATTGCTATTCTTAGGGAAGTGATATATATCTCACATGCAGAACAAGTGGGGGTAAGTGTTGCCCAGCAGAGCCCTAATGTCACTCACTAAAACTATTAATACTTTACACCCATAACACATGTTTTTTCCCTAGTGCCTTAGATATACTCTGTACTTAAATAATGTTCAGAATGCCCCAGCACATAATTAATTGGGCAAATCTTGTCTCTATACTACAGGTCTTAGAATTCAAGGCTTAGAAGGGCTCGCTGGAGATCACAATACAAGTCATTTTGCTATTATTCCAAGAGATAGATACTTCTTTTTCTCTTTTTTTTTTCTCTCTCTCTGACTAGATTTAAGGAAAGGGGACTTTGTATCTCCTCTTAGTTAAAATTCCCTTTTCAAAGATGTGGATAGAATAGATGAGACCTAGAAATCACAGGATCTAACCAGGATAGATACGGGGCTAAAACATGAGGCCATTATCTCTTGGTTCCTGGTTCTAGCATTGGTTTGATCAGAGCTATAGAAAAAAAGTGTGCAAAAGAGCAGCATCCCTCATCTCTGCCTGTCTTTGCTTTGAGAATGATGTTCTTCAAAATAGCAGTTACTGATTCTTGGCTTAAGATGGTGGTTCTTAAAGTTTTCTAACAGTATCTCTTGCCTTCTCCTTCAGAGGTGCTAGAGAACTATAGAAAGACCCAATTTTCACAAAAGGGAAGACAGTGGACTCTACAAACTAGATCCAGGAGACTTAGCTTCAATTCCTGGCAAAATCTAGAACATATTATTTTTCAAGGGATGACCTGTGGACACCTAGAAAAGGATCCAGTGACCACTCTGCTAATAATGGCTTCATCAAGAATAAATAGATAATGCCATTCTAACCTCATTTCCTTTTTTGACAGTGTCAGTAGGTAGGTAGGTAGGTTAGGGGAAAGCTGTAGACAAAGTTTACTTAGATTTATTGAAGCATTTGACAAAAGTTTCTCATGCTTTCTTTCTGGGAAAATTTACTGCTAGGTGTAACAACTGAACCCAAGGAGTTGTCATTTATTGGTTGATATCAACTTGGAAGGGCAATCTCTAGAACAGTGTCTCAAAGAATTGTTCTTGGCCTTGTTGTGCTCAGTGTTTTTATCAGTCTTAGATGAAGACATAGATGGCATCCTTATCAGATCTGTAGCTGATGCAAAGCTAGAAGCAATAGCTAAAATAATGAATGACAGAACCAAGGTGCAAATATACATTAATAGGCTAGAATGTTATGTTACTTGAAGGCAAGGATTTTTTTTTTTCATTTTTGTCTTTGCCTCCCCAGCACTTTGCACATAATGGACATTTAACACATATTTATTGAATTAAATTGAATTTAAAAAGTTGAAATTTAGTAGAGATAAATGTTGAGTTCTATATTTGGGTTCAAAAAATCAATTTCACCAATGCAAAAGGAGGGAGGTATAGCTAGGAAGCAGTTCATCTGAAAAAAAAATTGGGGTTTTAATTGACTTGTAAATTCTAAATGAGTCAACGTTGCAACATAGCAGCCAATAAAACTAATGAACCCAGTAAATCCTGAGACAGCCCATTCTATTTTTAGATTACTCTAATTACCAGGAAGTTTTTTCTTACCTTGAAAGGACTTCCACTTCTTTTCATTTTGTCATCTGAGGCCAAGCAGAAAATGTCTTCATCTATTAGTGAATTCCTCCTTCCTAGGCATCTTTAAGTGAAGGCTGGATGACCACTTGTTGAGCATACTGTAAAAGGGTTGCTTGGTTGGACTAGTTACAAGTTAGACTAAATGGACTGTGAGGCCTCTTCCATGTCTGCCATTTTGTGATACTAGAAGTGGATGAGTAGGTAACTGAAAGAAAATGCTATTTTAGGAAGAAAAATAAGGCGGTATTATTAATGACTTATCTTGTCCTTTATGAGATTCCATGAATACCTTTTAACTCATCAGTGATCCTGGTTTGTGAAATGTTATCTTTAGGTAATCTTCTCCCTCAAAGAAATTCACAAATTTCAAGTTCTTATTGTAGATTTAAAATTTTTCTATTTTCCCCTTTTTCTTTTTTCCTCTTTGATATCTGACTTCTAGATGAACTTTATAACTGGGACTCTTTTTTTATTTTATTGATTGTTTTTGTTATTGCATCACCATGCCTTTTGAAATATCCCTCCCTTCTTCCCTAAGCTCCAAGCCATCCCTTTTAACAAAGATTAAAGAAAGAAGGGGGAAATCATTTTAGCAAAACCATCCAGTACATTGACCGTTTCAGATAGTAAGTGCAACATTTGACACCTTTGTTTCTTCCACTCCCCCCCCAGCTTTATAAGCAAAGGAAAGAAGTTTATTTTCTGAAGTCTACTTTCAGCCCAAACTTAAACATTATAATTCTGCATCATTCAGTTTTCTTTTCTTTTTTTTGTTCTTTCCAGTTTTAGTCGTTATATACATACATACATACATACATACATACACACACACACATATATATATATATATAAAATGTTCCTGGCTCTATATATTGTGTTCCTTAGTTCTTCCTCAGTTCTTATGTATCTTTCTATGCTTCTTAGAATTCTTCATATTAGTAATTTATTATGGTATAATATTCCACTATGTTTACTTATTTCAATTTCTTTAGCCTTTCTCCAAGCAATAGGCATATACATTGTTTCCAAATCTTTGCTAGCACTAAAAGGACTGTTATGAAAATTTTGTTGTATATGGATCCTTTCTGTCTGTAGTCTCCTTGATGTATATTTCTACAAGTGGGCATCTTTTGGTTCAAAGGTCTGGACGTTGTAGTCACTTAAAAATTAATTCCAAAGTACTTTCTAGGATGATTGAACAAATTTATTGCTCCACCAACAATATATTAATGTTCCCGTCTTTTGGAATCCCCTCCGCTACCAACCATTTCCACTTTTTGTCATTTTTCCAATTTGCTGTTTATGAGTTGAGTTATTTTGATTTACATTTCTGTTATTATTTATTTGGAACAATCTTTCATATAGTTATTGCTAGTTTGTTTTTCTTTTGAGAACCATTTGTTCATATCATTTGTCCACTTATCTAGAGGGGAATGGCTTTTAGTCATGTATATTTCTGTTAACTATATTTATATATATATATATATATATATACATACATACATATATATATATATATTTGGATTATCAGACCCAAATATCAAATATATGATGCAAAAATTTTTCCCAGTTGACAGTTTGCCCACTTATTCTAGATGCATAGATTTTGTTCCTTCAAAAACTTTTTTCAATTTCATGTAATCAGTTACTGATTTTATTTTTTGTGATTGCCTCTATCCCTCTTCGGCTAAAAATCCTCCCCATACACATGATTATGAAGGGTACTTGAACTTGCTCTTTTCTAATGGTCTAATGGTAGAACCCATTTTATTCAGGTCACCTATCTTTGTTGATATTATTTCTCATAGAAGGTATAAGTTTAGGGAATGAACTTAATTTCAAACTATTTTCCAAATAGTTTGTTTTCCAGTTAATCAAACACTAAATTATTGAATTTGATTGTTTCAAACTCTGACTTATCTAGTCTGTTCTGCTGATCTACTTTTCCACTCTTTAATTAGTGTCAACTAGTTTTTATAGTTACTGTTTTATGACATAATTTGAGGTTTAAAATTGCTATTCTCCCTTCCTTTCTCCTTCTAAATGATTATTTTCCTTAAAATCCTAGACCTTTTGTTCCTCCAAATAAATTTTGGTAATATTGTGTCCAGCACTGTAAACTACTTCCTTTGGTATAACACTAAACTGGTAAATTAATTTAGATACTATTGCTATTTTTTATTATATAGAAGTGGCCTAACTATAGGCTTTGATGATCTCTCTAGGCCCATTATAAAGCAGGCTTTGGGAAAAGAATTTTGATTTGTTCTGACCTAATAGATATAAATATTCTTAGCCCTTAATCTAACCTATTAATTTTTCCCTCATCAGTTCTCATTCAAATGCAAGTAATTCTTTAAAGATTAAATCATTCACCTTGTGAACAAGTCAAATATATTGTACATAAATTGCTGATGGATTAACAGGCAGGCTGGTAGAAAGATGCTTTTGAGATTATTATGCTAAATATAGCAAGTAGATACTTTGGTATGTAGATGCATCTGTGTTCTCATTGGTGTTGACATTCTCCTCACTAATGCACATTGCAATACCTCCATACTTTTCTTGTGCCCATCTTATCCAGATCTTCCCATAAATCTCCCATGGACAATCTTTTCAAGATGTTAAAGGCTTTCCTCTACCACTTCTAATATCATTGTGGCACTTAGGCTGGACACATATTATCCCTCACTCTCACTGCATGAATGGCCTACTATGTCTCCAGTCACTCTTAGTTTTTGTGATGTCTTATGGGTCAGTTTTTCCAGTTCCTTTTTATGTCCCTTATCACATGCAAGTCACCATAGTGAGTCTGCTTATCCCACTCACATATTTTTCCATTGCCCTTTACAAGTCTTCCTAATGTCTTTCGAGTCTTTGTAGGTGACCCAAAGAAGAATTTAGTTGTTTAAAAGTAAAATGGGCGAAGGGAAATTTGAAGCCGTGAGCTAACTCTATAGGAAATCATTTTATTACAAATCATAATTTTCCAGTAATTGTACTTCATTGAAAGCTTTAGGTGGAAGATTAAGATAGAAAAATGAATTTATAAATTAAACAGTAATATTGAGTGTATTCTTAATAAAGTAAACAGTAATATTGAGTGTATTCTTAATTTACCTGAATCATAGAAGAATTATCTAATCATATCATATATGATGGATAGACTATGAGATGGTGTTAAGGAGGGCAAGAGGAAGAAATAAAATCCAGCTTATGACCAGAGGATCAAGTGGAAGCAAAAGCAATAATAATTTTCTTACCATAGATCAAGTCATTCAATCACTGAGTATTTATTTATCACCTAGTATGTTTCTAACATATTGTGGCAATGCAAAGTTTTTTCTAATCTAATTGGGAAGATAAAACATGGTTACATAAAAATATGTTTTATACATGGAAGCATATCATAAAGTGCCAAGTGAATGGTCTGGAAATGACTCCTATAGGATTTCAGAGGGCGAATGAGATTACTGTGGGTTTGACGAATCAGGGAAAATTCAATGGAGAAAGTGAGCCATGAGAAATAGGGTAGGATTCACATTAGTTAATAGGAGGTGAGAAAATATTCCAGGAAGAATGAATGATGTGGACAGAGACGTCAGTTAGTCAACAGGCATTAATTAGGTGCTTACTAGATGCTGAGTATATAGTAATTATATACTATATGTATACAAATATAAGTGAAATATAAGCAAAAAAAACCAGATCCTGCCCTCAAGGAGCTTATGTTCTAATGGGAGAAGACATAAAATGAAGCTGAAAGGGAAGGGAGATGGAGAGGGGAAGGTACCTGACATGGTGTAGAAGTACTCATTGCAGCCTGGTGAGAAATGAAGATGTGGCTGCCTTGGGCACCTTTCTTGAGTGGAGATTCTGGAGAGAGCCATACAGTCAGAGGGAGGTGCTTCTGGGATAGGGGGTGGTCCTTCCAGATCATGGATTTCGGGGTTGAAATTATTTTGGGGGTATGAAGAGGTTTCTGAGGCATGATGGAGATGCACAGCCAGGGAGTTGCAGGGTACCTTAAGGGTCATCCACTCCCCCAACCTTACTCATTTGCTTTTAGTTCATTAGTCTGATTCCTGTAGTTTTCATTTACTGAGAGATAAAGTCAGAAAGATTGATTGGAAAAGATCAAGGAATGTCTGCATTTCCACATCCATAAAATTAGGAAGTTGGGTTAGTTAAAATCTCTAAGATTTTTTCTGACTTTTAACATCTTTATGATAACTCTGTGGTGTTTCCCACTAGGGCAGTGGAAGATGGTGAAAGAGGGGAGTGACTTGATCAAAGTCGCATGATAGGGAGAATTAGGAGAGATCAGAAAGGCAGGAGATCAGAGGCAGAAAGAATTAATTAGGAGACTGTTGCAATCAGTAATCCAGAATGAGGGGCTAAGGCCCTCAACTAGGGTAGTAGAAACCAAAAGCAAGGGACATAAAAAGATATCCAGGAACAGCTCTCTTGGTTTAATTTTCTGAAGTGCTCATTTTATTAATCCTATATAGGCTCACAACATTGCTATTTTCTTTGGCTACCCATTCAGGTTAATTTAAAGGATTCTGAAGATGCTGCTTGACTTTTCATATATATATATATACATATATATACATATATATATACATATATACGTGTATATATATATCAAGTAATTAACATTAAAAACATTAAAAATCAACATTGTGGTTGAATCTCATAAACCTTTAAGAATTACACAAATCCACTTACTAGCTGTGTGACCCTGGGCAAGTCACTTAACCCAGTTTGCCTATCCTCCCCCCCCCCCAAAAAAAAAAAAAGGATAAAAGTCAGCAGGAAACTCTGAAATGGAAGGACAGTGGTCTCTAGGTAAGAAGACTAGAAAATGGAAGGAATTGCTAGTATTCTTCAGAGCACCAGATACCACCTTTTCATTCCAACATGATGAGATGAAGCAGCAATGCAAAAAATTAGATGGAGAGCCGATCTTAAGAGCTGGAAGATCTGGGTTCAAGTCTTAGTTCGGACACATATTGGCAGTGTGATTGGGCAAATCGCTTAACTTCTCTATGCTTTCGGCAACTCTCTAATATTATAATAAGTTTTAGAGAAGCTGCCAACTCGCGTTGGTAGAGGGAGATTTCTTATGTGAGAGTTTCCTATACCAACAAAATCTAGTTCTTATCCTCCTTCAGCCCCAAAGGTAAATGGGAGCCAGATAAGTAAAAGTTGAATGTTTTATAAGAACGTCACTGTTCTCAGGGTTAGATAATGCGCTAGCTGTTTCCTGTTTCTAATCTCGATCTTTGTTGTTTCAGGAGCTGAGGAAGAAGCAGAAAGTCCACAGATGCCAACATCCCGAACAATTCCAAAGAGACCATTCGCTAGTGATGCTCCAAAAGCTGAGACAACTACAGTGAAAATTCAGACTGAGATTCCTGCTCAGACAAAGGTGTGAATTCAAAACCAGCCTAATGTGTCTTCATCATTTGGGTTTTTAAAAATCATTGAGGATTTTAAGAGACCCCCCCACCTTTTAAAATCACATCTCTACATAATTTCTTTTTTTTTTTAATGCTTTTTGGAAGGGGGAAGGCAGGGCAATTAGAGTTAACTGACTTACCCAAGGTCACACAGCTCGTAAGTGTTAAGTGTCTAAGGCCAGATTTGAACTCAGGTCCTCCTGACTCAAGGGTTGGTGCTCTATTCACTGTGCCACCTAGCCACCCCTATATAATTTCTTAAAGGTGTATCACTAATTATACTGGGCCTTCCTTGTTCCTCTTCATGACAGTCCTCTGACTTTTTACCTATCAAATTACACATATGTGTGTGTCTCTGGCCTGCCCCGTGTCTCCATAAATGTTAAAGAAATGATCTGTGTCTCCTAGGGGCTTACAAGCAAAAATGTGCACAGCACAAATGCGAAGAACAAAGAAGAGTCTTTTCAGTTCATTTAGAGTTTAAACCCCAAAGCCAGTGACTTGCCCAAGGTCAAACAGCTAGTACGTGTCTGAGGCTGGATTTGAAGTCAGTTCTTCCTGACCCCAGGCCTGGCACTTTATCAACTGCACCACTTAGCAGTCCTGGGCAAAACCACTCCAGTATCTCTACCAAGAAAAGAGTTGAATGTGAGGAATAAATGACTAAACAACAATAGGTTTTTGTACCCATTAATTACAGTACTGATCAGTACTCCTTGTGTTTTTAAAGTTGATTTTCAAGTGATGATAATCTATCTGAATCTGTGATTGACAGTCTTCCTTCCTGTCCCCCTTGTGTTTTCAAGGCTTAGATGTTAAGGGGTGTGATGTGCGGCTCTTTAGAAAAGCTACCATGACAAAGTCTGCCAGTCTAATTACAAGAGAAAGTACAGTGCTGAAACTGGAATCAGGAAGGCCTGGGTTCAAACACCTCTTAGCTGTGTGATCATGGACAAATCACTTATCCTCCTAAGTTTGTTTTCTCTTGTAAAACAGGGCTAATTAAGAATTATAGTGCTGGGGCAGCTAGGTGGTGCAGTGAATAAAGCACCGGCCCTGGAATCAGGAGGACCTGAGTTCAAATCCGGCCTTAGACACTTAATCTTTACTAGCCGTGTGACCTTGGGCAAGTCACTTAACCCCAATTGCCCTGCCTTCCCTCCTCCAAAAATAAAGCACCCCCCCAAATGATTATAGTTCCTATTTCCTAGGGTTGTTGTAAAGTGTTATTATTATCCTCATCTTAAATATGAGGACACTGAGGGGAGGTTAAGTGACTTTCCCAGTTAATGTGAAGCAGGATTTGTCTTTAGGTCTCCTAACTCCAAGTCCTGTGTACTAAGCCAGCATTCTCTCTAGGCTAAGTAACTTGTGCATAGTGCTACAAAGATAATAAGTGTCTGAGGTGGGATATGAACCCAGATTTTCATGTCTTCCAAGTCCAGTTCTCTACAGGGGTGGGGAACCTGCTGCCTTGAGGCCACATGTGTCCCTCTAGGTCCTTGTATGCAAGCATCCTAGCATATCCAGGATGGCTGCTAGCACAGGTTCTTTGATTTACTTTTCTAAAGGAAAGCAACTCAAAAAGGGGTTAACAATCTTATTTCAAACATATATCCTTTACTTAGTTCAGGGGGAAAAGTCAGCACCCTTAGGAAATACAAGCAGAAGTTACAAGCAGACAAAAAAACACAGACAGAGAAACAGAATGGCAGACAGGGCTTCCAGCTGTCTGACCATTACAGGGTTCGGCCTTTTGACTGAGTACAAGTTTTACAGAACAAATACTTTTATTAAGGAGATTTGTTCTGTGAAGTTTGGATTCAGTCAAAAGCTGCACTTGGAGACCTAGAGGGCCACATGTGGCCTTGAGGCTACAGGTTCCCCACCCCTATACTACACCATATTGTGTCTTACTACCCTTGTTTCTTTTATATATACTATGCAATTTACTGCTAGTAATATTAGTACTAGTACTACTACTACTGCTTCTACTACTACCACTGGCTGAATTGAATTTGGTAGCAGGGGAACAAACTAAGAGTGGAAAGATGTAGGGTGGGTGGCAAAGAAGAAAGCAGAGACAGAGAGGGGAGAGACAGGCAGGGGTAGGGGAGAAGAACAAAAGAAACAGAGATAGACAAGCAGAAAGAGAACCTACTTTCCCACTGATAATGATTAGGAAATCATCTTACTAATATTCAGCAATAGAGAGAATTAGGGAAACTGTATCATTGAAGATTGGGATGAAAATTCCCTGAATGCTTCTAACTAATCACACCAAGTTGGGGGGGAGTGGAACCCTCTCATTTATAGCTTCTTGCTTATGGCCTAAGTGTGTATGAATTGCTACGCTTTTTATTTAATTGTGTTTGGAAGAAGTCTTAGGAATTTGCTATTGCCTCTCATGACCTGCACCCTTTGTGCCTGTGAGTAGTGAATTGCCGACCTGAATGAAGCAGGACTCAAGAATTCAGTGTTATACAGGAGTCAGCAAGCCCTGTGGTTCTGGCTGGCACTATGATAACAGCATATATTATTGGTACCATTGACTGATTTGAGACAGAGAAAGGAAAGGAGGACAAAAAAAACTGTTAATAATTTTTGTTTTTCCCCTGCACTTACTAACATGGTCTCTTGTAAGTGCTCAATAAATGTTTATTGAATGGGGGGAAATGTGGAATGGAGGACTGGAAAAATGAAAAGAGGATGGAGCAAGACAGGAGGAAGGAGAATAGAAAGGAGGAAGGAAACGGAGGGAAGAAGGTAGAGGGAGGAAGGGAAGAGAGAAAGGGAAAAGAGAAGGGGGAAGAGAGGGACAAAAGGGGGACAGAGAAAGGAAAAGAGAATGAGGAAGAAGATAAAGTACAAATGATAAAGATTGAATTATGAAGCTGCCAAATTCTAGTCTGAGTGTCTATGTTATGAATATCCAGGATTGTTGCTGCTAAGTTTTTGCCATTTCCTACCTTTTAATTTTGCTTTAGTGAAGGATTTTAACGTGGTAGATTTTAGTAATGAAACCTCAAGACTTGCAAGTTTTAGGCAAAAACCCCTTGGTTGATTTAGTCACAGTATTAATAAAGATGTCAGATCTGTGACTGTGTGTATGTGGAAAAGGGGCAAAATGTTTTGAATGTATTATGGCCTGATTGACTAAAAAATTAATTCTGGTCTTTTTCTTGTGATTCTGTAAACTCTTTTTTGACATGGGATCAAGGCAAAGGATGCAAACAGATATCAGATCAAAAAGTTCAGAAGTTAAGGATGCCTAAACACAGTTAATCCATTCATCACTTAGGTTGCTGAATGTGATGAAAGAGGTCCTACCATAAATCACATTAATTGAAAGTTCTGTTATGCAGCTACATGGTGCAATTAATGTTGCCTCCAGGATTTTGAACGATGTACATTTTGAATTCAAAAGTTTCCCTTAGTTTCACTGCAGCACTGATGCAGGATATTGCATGTCAGTGTTTTGACAGTCAATCTACTTATTAAATTATAAACAACTGGGAAGCAGTCAGGTGTTTGTTTAGGCAAAGGCTTGCCCATCCGTTAGTCCCATTTCATTTCCGTGGAATTCAAACTAGAGATGGATGTGACAAATCTTTAATTGGCTGCATTTAATTGCTTATGCTGCCTAGTCTTAATTTGATTTGGCAGACATATGGAATTTCTAAGGCATCGAAACAGCATATTGTTACTTTCTATATCTTACAATGATTTATTTTTCTCTTAATGATATAGTCTTGCAGTGCTGTGCCCATTTCTCTATATCTAATCTATTAAAATTTAAAGGGAACAAGCTATTCAGAATGTTTTGAGATTTGGGGGAAATTGGGGGTTATCAATCTCAGGGATGCTGTTTACAGCAAGCCAAATTTCTGCAAACAGAAATGTTGTGCTGTCTTTTGCATTGCCTTGGAACCAAATCAGAGGTAGTAGGTATTACAGCATAGATGACTTAAGGGCAGTTAAAACCCAGGGAAAATTTCATATGATTAACTTTAGTATGGTTCAAGAATGGCATAGATAAGTTAAATTCAGAGTTGATCTGCCAACTTCATTTCCACCATTAAGTTCAGCCTTGTTCCCCAGTGAAATGACTGAAACATCCATGGATTTAGGACCTAGATAATCCACAGACTGGATAATTATTCCTGTAATAATTGAGCTGCATCTCTGCCTTCAGGGCAACCAATCAAATCCAGGCTTATATTGAGATATCTTGGAAAGAAGAATTAAGCGTAAGACATTTGAGAAATGGAAAGAACTCAGTCTATTATGTATTGCAAATTAAATTTGCCAGTTTTCTTTGACTTTGTCTTGGCATATGAAGGCCTGGGGATTCTTTGTGATCCACTAAATTGTTCCTAGGCTTACTCTAGAATATAGTTAAATCAAGCTCTCGGGAGCAAGACCATTTTTCCATGGTCTTTTAACTGTGATTCATGTCAGGTAAGAGTCATGACTGTGCAATTTCTTAAGGTTGGGAAGATAAGGATATCAAACTTTCCAATAGACCTAGTAGCAGATAGTTGTTTATTGAGAAACTGCTATTGGTAGTAATGTCATATGACAAGCTAATAAACTTAACCTGTCAAGGCAACAAAACCAATATTTATTAAGTGCTTGCTATGTGCCTTGCACTGAGAATGCATATGTAAGCAGAGAAGAACAAAATTCCTTCCTCTCAAGGAGCTTGCATTCTAAAGAGAGTAGACAACTACCTATATAAGGAAATTGAAAACAGGTGAGGGAGAGGGGATGGTATGGAAAGGCTGGAATTCAGGCTGGAGAGGAATGAGACAAGGCTAATCTGGATGCCTTCCTTAAATAGAGATTTTAGGAGACGGCATCCCATCAGAGAGAGAAGCTGCAGAGGTGGAGGGTATTTTGAGTGATTGAATTCCAGGGCCAGAGAACATCAGGATGAAAAGAGGGGGCATGGTAGAGGTGTCATCTGGAGTAAAATGAGACAGAGCTAGCCAGACTACTTTCCTTAAATTGGAGGTTCTGAGAAGAGCTATATGTAATAGCAAGCACCCTAGCATACCCAGGATGGCTGCTAACACAAGTTCTTTGATCTGCTTTATTAAAGGAAAGCAACTTTAAAGGGGTCAACAATCTTTAATTAAACATATATACATGGATGGATGGACAAGTAGATAGATAGATAGATATCATTCACTTAGTTCAGGGGGAAAAGTCAGCACCCTGAACTTTAGAAATACAAACAGAAATTACAAGCAGGCAAAAAATACAGACAGAGAAAATAACACAGTTCAACAGACGGGGCTTCTAGCTCTCTGACCATGACATACATACATCACTAGTTAGCAGAAATAGAAGCACCAATATCTGCATTTTCAAAGCTGGGGCAGGGAGGAGACTCCTTAGTGGCTACCCAGAGTCTCTCTGGCTACATCACTTGAATACTCTTCCCATGAGTAAGCTCCAAAGAAAAACCTCACATCAGAGTATATATACACTTCTTCAGGGTGAGAAGCCATCACAAGCCTCGTGGCCCACTGCCTAATTACAAAGTAACAAAAAGTGTGGTCCTGCCTTCCTGAGAAACAAGCCTCCCCTAAGCAAGCTTCTCTTGTTGGGCTCCAAGTGAGGCCTATTAATGGGTGGGGAAGGTATTCAACTGCCATTAACCATCTCATCATCTCATCAGAGGAAAGGAAGATGTACATTCTGCTTATCACTTATTCATACTGTCCTCTTTATTTTTTTCCATTTTAAATTATTTTTAGGGGCATTAATCACCATGACTGGTAAAAGAGCACCAGGAGGATCCTGCAGATTTAGTTTTAATCCCTATTTTTCCACCCAGTCTTGGACAAAATCACTTAACCTCAATGTCTTTATCTCTAAAATGAGGAGAACTGAGTAGATGACCTTTAAATCAAAGATTCCAGCTCTAGAATTCTATGCATCTTTGGAATCTTGTAGACTGTGACTGACCTTTTTTTTTTTTTTGCTTTTTTTGGAGGGCAATTGGGGTTCAATAACTTGCCCAAGGTCACACAGCTAGGTTTTTGTTTGTGTGGGTTAAGTGTCTGAGGCTGGATTCAAACTCAGGTCCTTCTGACTCCAGGGCTAGCGCTCTGCTCACTGCGCCACCTAGCCTCCCCCTTGTGACTGAGCTTTTTCCTTCTGTTTCATGCATCGTCATAACATGGGGCTTTTGAAGACCCCTTTATCAATTTTGTTGCCTTTTTTAACTTTCTTCCCCCATGAACTTTGTTGTAGCTAGGAGCCCTACATTATCCATGTCTAGCACCATGCATTTAAGTTCATGGCCAATCATCATTATCTGCTTTTTAGGCTCAACTGTTTTCTGCTTTAATGAGACTTTTTTCAGGTTCTTTAGGTTCTCTAGAGATTTATACTTTATCTTCCGTACAATCCATACTTCCTCTTATGCTCACAATTAGATTTGATGACGGTGGTCCAGATGGTTAGGCTTCATATTTAGATGGGAAATATGGAAAAGACTAAGACATAGTAATATACAATTCCTATAAATGTAACCATGCTAAAACAATTTTCTTTAAATGTCAAACACATGGAGATATGGAAACCAGATACGCAAAGTAACTGGCAAGTCTATTGTTTTGATATTTCTATTTATAAGCTCATGGGATCTCATAGATCTTGAGCTGCAAGAGAATTAGAAACCTTTGAGTCCAACTCCTTTTTACAGATGAAAAAATTCAGTCCCAGAGATTAGTGACTTTCCTGAGGTTACACAATAGAATGTGGGTTATCATATTCATTTTTCATCCATTATGATTTTACTAATTGAAAAAAGACAGATGAATGATGCTTCCTAAAATAAAATCTTCTGGATAAACTTCAAGTTAGTTCGTTAATTATTTCATTCACTTTTTTTGTATACAGCATTAATAGAATTTTAGAGCTAAAAGAGACTTCTGTAATTGTGAAATCCTAGAATCAGAAACCTAGAACCATAGAGATCATCTAGTTCAGAGGTGTTAAACTCCAGACCCACCTCAAGTGACCTGAAAACTCAGCAAGACCCGAACCAGATTAAAAATCACTGGAAATGTTTGATAATATAAATTTTAAAATACCAGCAGGGATTTGTTTCTATATGAGTTTGATACCACTTTAGTACAACTCTTTGCTTGAGATATGAATCCCCTCAAAAACATCTCCAGCAGGCAGTCCCCCAAACTTTATTTAGGGGCCTCCTATGACAGGAAAAATAACTGTCTCCAGGAGCAACAAATCTCATTATTAGATGATTCTAATTATTAAGATGTTCTTCCTTATTCTGAACTGGAACAAAACTTCTTGTATCATGCATCCATTAGTCTTAATTTTTTTTATTTATTAGCTAATGTTTTAGTACTCCAATCACTTTCCCTTTCCCTCTTCTCTTCTCATCTTTCCCCACCAAAAAATTTATATTTTGCAGAATAAAACATATCTAATTCTTTCCCCTAATTCTCTGCAGTCCAATTGGTCATATCCCTCTGAATATTCGATGTCCATAGCTAAGCCTAGTACTCCAATTTTGTCTTGCCTTGAACAGGGAATGAATGAGATTCTCAGTCATTTCATTCACTATCCTTTGTATTAATTAACATAGCTAAAGATTACATTTTTGACAGACATTTTATACTCTTGACTCATTTATGTTCAGTGTTAATATAAATTCTATAGGGGCCTTTGAGGTAGGTGGCATAGTACTTAGAGTGTCTAGGACTTAGAGTCAAGAAGATCCAAGTTCCAATCCTACCTCTTACACTTACTGTGTGACCCTTGGCAAGTCACTTGACCCATGCCAGCCTGTTTCTTCCTCTATATAAATGGGGTTAGTTATAGCATCTCTCTTATAAGAATCAAAGGAGATAGCAAGATAAATGCTTTACAAATCTTAAAGCATGTTTTTGTTGTTATTATATCCTCATTATCATAAGGGGCAACTAGGTAATGCAGTGGATAGAGAGCCAGGCCTGGAGTAAACAAGATTCATCTTCCTGAGTTCAAATCATATTTCAGACACTTAGTAGCTGTGTGACCCTGGGCTAGTAACTTAACCTTGTTTGTCTCAGTTTCTTTATCTGTAAAATAAACTGGAGAAGGAAATGGCAAACCACTCCAGTATCTTTGGCAAGAAAACCCCAAATGTGGCCACAAAGAATCAGGCATGACTCAACAGTAGCAATAACAACAACATTATCATTAGTTAAATCCACCAGCTCTATATTTGGAATCCCATTTATTCAGGCCACTCTGACATATGTTAAATTATATTTCTAATGAACAGAATGCTATTAAATTTCTTAAAAATCCCTTTGCCACTCCAAAAAACCCTTAGCTGTAACACAAAGTGATTGGGTATTATCATTGGATTAGATGCTCTCTCACATCCTTTCCAGATATAACATTTTGTGTTTTATTAAGCTCTGGTTTCTGTGCTCATTTTGGGCTAAGGAACATAGGAGATAAAAAAGAAGTGGAAAACATGGCCCTAACCCTCAGTAAATCTCTCTGGGAAGATAAGTTGATGGAGAAACAACTCAAAGGCATTATAAGCCAACATATCACCAAGCATTTGGATTTGATTGAGTAATATATATTAAGTGCCCTATGAGGTCATAGAACTTAAAGATCACAGTGAGTTGGGTAGCCAGGAATGTACCTTAGAAGAGGTGGGTAAATTTGGATTGATGGAGGGAGATGATATTCCAGGTGTAGAGAACAGAAAGGGGGGGGAGCACAAAGATAAGAATATGCAGGCCACATGTGGGGCCAGTTAGGAGACAGTAGCTAGCAGCTTCATTTTGGGATAAGAAAAAAGATGGAAGCAGGAACACCCGTGAGGAAACTGCTCAGATAATTCAAGCATGGGGTTATGAGGACCTGAGATAGAAAAAGAAGACACATTTGAAAGGATAATGAAAGAAAAAAAAATGGCACTGGGAAGGAGTCCAAGATGACACCAAGGTTTGGGTCCCAAGGTGCTAGAAGAATGGCAAAAACTTGGAAGAAGAGGTAGTTTGTTGGTGATGATCATGAATTTAATGTTAAACATGATCAATTTAGGACATCTAGATGGCTCAATGGATAGAGATCTGGGCCTGGAGTCAGGATGACCTGAATTCAAATCCAACCTCAGACACTTACTAGCTGTGTGACCCTGGGCAAAGTCACTTAACCCTGTTTGCCTCAGCTTGCTCATCTGTAAAATGAGCTGGAGAAGGAAATGGCAAATCACTCCAGTATCTTTGCCCCCTCCAAAAAAAAAAATCCATGGGTAGAATGGGGTAACCACAGGGTCATGAAGACAACTGAAATGACTGTACAGCACCATTGATCAGTTTGTGGTCTTCAGATATGTAAATGCAGACATCTGGGAACGTGGAACTGAACCTGGTGAAAGATCAACTCTAGAGATGTCAGCTAGGAAACACAGGAAAGGATGATGATATAGTTCAAAGGGACTTTGGGGATTATCCAGCTCACCGTTTTACAGATGAAAGACCTGAGATTGTACGGTCAAGTCACTTGCTTTGGGTCACAGAGGTAGTAATTGGAGAAACTGCTAAGGATCACCCTTAACACTAGTGTCTTCCCTTTATTAATTATTTCTACTTTATTCTGTTTGTAGCTTACCTGTATGTAATTGTTTATATGTATCTCCTTGAGAGGAGGGACTGTCTTTTATCTTTCTTTGAATTCCTAGAGCTTAGCACACAGTACCTAGCATATAGTAAGTGCTTAATAAATGTTTATTGACTGGAAGCTGGGCCTCTGACTTCCTGTCCTGTGCCCTTGGAAGCCATGGGAAGGATTGGTGACCATTGGACAGCTTTAGTGGAGCAGTTCAGGGAGGGGCGTGGAATGGGAAATCAGATAAGATTAAGATAAAATAAGAAAGTACTGATCATTAGTTTAGAGCATGGAGGGGCCTTAGACATCATCTGCAGATGAAGAAACTGAGCAGCAGAGAGGTGAATTTTTTTCATGTTTTGCATCATAATATATGTAGGCCTTAAAAATCTGATCTCTGCTATTATCTGATGATTTATTTGATTGTTAAGTGGCTTTTCACTTGTGACAATCAGGTAGATTTTTATGAGTTCACACAAGTAATAAGTAGCAAAGTCTTGATTCTAACCTGGGGGGCTGTCCTCCAAACCTCCAACCATGATCTCTTCATATATAGATGTATATGAGGGGTACAGAATGAGAGAGGAAGGAAAAAACACTTGCTCCAGAGTCAGAGGATCTGGTTTCAAGTCCTGCTTCTGACCCTTATTGCCTGTGTGCTCTTGGGAGGGTCACTTGGCCTCTGTTTCTCCCTCCGTAAGATGAGAGATTTGGCCTAGACATGGCCTCTGGGGTCTTTGCCAGCTCTGGGATCTATAGACTGGATATTCCTTTCCAGCATTCATGTTGACACAACAATTAGGACAGCTACCTTCCATGATCATTTCCTAAATAATGGCAGAGAGCCTTATAATGTATCTGTAACTATAGCTCCATTCTCATCTAGTTAGTTTTTGGCTTGAAAATTCTTTCCCTTTTTTCCCCTCAACTTCAGTCCCCTGAAGAAATCGACAAGGAGGAAGTTCGAATCTCAGATTCTGGCACGAAGATTGAGGCAGCTGATGAGGATACAAATGTGTATACAGAGAAGCACTCAGACAATCTATTTAAGAGGACAGAAGTACTTGCAGGTGAGTTGCTTTTTGTCCACTAGCCAGCTCCATTCTCCCCCTATCCCAATATAAAACATATGGAGAAGAAGGTGGGAGACAGACATATAAAAGGACAGTAAATACACAGTGGAGAAATTAATAACCAAAGGAATGCTGAATTACCTCTGGGTTGGGACTCACCATCCTGTCCCAGACAATCCTAAAACTCCGTCCTCATCATTCATGGTGAGAGGTTAGGCCAGTCTTCAGAGAAGGTCTGGTGAATATTTGACTACATGACATAAAGAGAGGAGTCAAAGAAGAGGAAGGATCATCTTAAAGGTCTTTTCTGGAGGAGCTAGTTTTGTGATGCCCACCCTGGCTCCAGTTCATCTTTAATACAAAAAGAGCTGTGGGACAGTTTAGTCCTTGAACCAAATTGGACTTTGAAGTTAACTATGAAGCATATTTTGAACTCTTAGGACTAGACTGACACCGAACCAACTTGTAGATATGTGGGGGAAAGATGCTATTTGTTGCTTTGTTGATTTAACTTAGCAATCACTCTGATGGAGACCTGGTTTTTTGTTTTTGTTTTTGTTTTTTTTGTCATTCCAAGATTTCGATTCAAAATGGTTACCCATGAGAATTTTCCAGTGGTCATTGATAACCTGGCTACAAATTTCAGGGTCAAGATACATGAAAGGAGGCTTTTTACTCTATGTACTCAATATGTTTTATAGATAGGCCCAGAGGATTCCTGAGCAACTAAAAACCCAATGACATATGTAAACTTAGAAACCAACCTGTGTTGTATGTTATAGAGCTTGAGTAGATAAATTTGTGGTATTTATTAAAATTGTAGTTAGAGAGATGATCCATTTAAAAAATGGCTGGTGTTAAATCTTCAGTTTTAAACTACTTGTCTTTAAAGGATACCACCTGGTTTGAAGAAATGATCATTTTTGGAGTGATAACACCATCATCTGTATAGCTAATTTTGGGTTGGCATTTATAACAGGCAATATTTCCCTGTTGTATTATATGCTTGTGCTCTCTCTCTCTTTCATATGTATGTTTGTATGTATGTATGTGTATATATATGTGTGTGTACACACATGTGTATGTATATATACACACACATATATATATGCATATATATCCATATATTTGATGTGTTGATGGTAGGCAATTTCCTCAAAAAATATTCTATTTTAATAGCTTTAGGGAAGGAACAGAATAGAGAGATCTGAGTTATTTCTAGGAAAATGACTGATCTCTACTTTTTTCATATTTTGCATGAATAATTACATACAGCCTTTAAGAACCTAGTCTCTGATTTTATCTGATAGAAGTATTTTTATTTGATTTTAAGTGGATTTTCAGCTAAGATAATTCAGTGGATTTAAGAATATCTGATAAATTAAATGATACAAAGAAATCTGGGACTAGAAAAGTAATTTAAAGAACAAAATAAATTCTTTTTTCATGACCATCCTTAGGAAATGAAATGAATGTAATGTAAATAGAAACCCATCAGTTAAAAGAAGGGTAATTAGAGAATTCAGATATGAAATTCTAGTATTGAAAAGACTACAGTATTTCAGAGTTCAGAGTTCAATACGGCTTAATAATCATGCCAAATTTCTCTTCTTGTTGAGGCTTCTGAAGGATATTGTTAACACTAATCAAAGAAGGTATCCTACCTTCCCCAAGACCACCAGCTTTGCATAATTACCTACTTGCTTCATTCTATCTAGCTAGTTTCATAAAGGTCTGGTTTGAGAATTAAATTCTTTATAAAAGTACAAATGCATTCATCCTGATAAATTTAATTTCTATATCCTTTTGCATCTCTTTTGACAATAGTTTTTCTTTTTTTGTCTTACAGCTGTCATTGCTGGTGGAGTTATTGGCTTTCTCTTCGCAATTTTCCTTATCTTGCTGTTGGTATATCGCATGAGAAAGAAGGATGAAGGCAGCTATGACCTTGGAGAACGGAAACCATCCAGTGCTGCTTATCAAAAGGCACCTACTAAGGAGTTTTATGCGTGAAACTCCCATTTAGTGTCTCTATTTATGAGATCACTGAACTTTTTAAAATAAAAGCTTTTGCATAGAATAATGAAGATCTTTGTTTTTTTTTTTTTCATTAAAGAGCCATTCTGGCACCTTTATGATAAAGTCCCATTGTATTTAAAACTTTTCATGTATTCCTTTAGAACAAAGTAAAATTAAAACTTAACATCTGCAGTGTTCTGTGAATAGCAGTGGCAAAATATTATTTTATAAAAAGAAAAACCTCGATGTTCACGGAATCATTTTAAACCTTTATGCGTAAATATGAAAACAATGATATGATTGTTTTATCCTATGGTTCGATGATGAAAGTTGTTTAATTTTTGTCAGCATGTCTCAGATCAGTCTTACAAGTTAGTCTTATTTCATTAATTTATCTGTTTTTCTCCCCTGCTCCTTTTCCTCCCTTCCTCCACTGCCCCTTATCACCCTTTCCTCCCTGCCCAATATACCTTTTGTAGCTGTCATGGTGCAATTTGTCTTTGGATAATTCAGATAAAGGTAATTTAGTGTAAATGTGATTTTCAGAGATGTCAACTTCACCTCCACTTTGTATAAATTTCTGAGTGTTGGAATATCCATTTTACACTTGCTTTGTTTCTCAGTGTACCTGTAGCTGCAGACAGATTTGCAACAGCAGATTAACGTGTAAAATTGGGTTATCACAAAACTGTATAGTCATATCTTTACTAATCAGATCTTCCATCAGGAAGAGCTGGTGTAAGTTACTGACAAACCTAAGCAGACCCAAAGACTCTTAACAGTATTCTGAGAAGTTGCTGCAGATTCCTATGGTCACTGTATTTGTTAATTTCTTGCAATTTGAAGGTACGAGTAGGGGTTTAAAGAAAAAAAAATCAGTTTTTGTTCTTTAAAAACATGCATTTAAGTTGTAAACGTCTTTTTAAGCCTTTGAAGTGCCTATGATTCTATGTAACTTGTCGCAGACTGGTGTTAATGAGTATATATAACAGTTAAAAAAAGAAGTTGGTATTTTATAAGCACAGACAATTCTAATGGTAACTTTTGTAGTCTTATGGATAGACATAAATTGTAATTTGGGAACATAAACACTACTGAATAAATCATGTGGCCTAATATGGAAAATGTCATTGTTATAAATTTTATACTTTTTCGACCAAATGTAAGCTTCCCATTGGCTTATGATTCTGTTTATTATCAAGGATGACGTGGGTTTGATTTCAAGGGGTGCTATTTGTAACTCAAGACCAAAGAAGACATGGATGAGGTTGTTTTGTAGCAAGACTCCCTTTTGAATTAATCAGAGGAAACCCGAATATATCAGCTTGTGTGTATGTGTGTTGGTGTAGAAATTTGGAAGGTTGCCAATGAGATTGCAACCTCTATAAAATAGCTGCTGGCAATATGAGATAGATGTGTGCTTTTTGCAAATAACTCTTTCAAGATTATAGGTTCCAAAGGTATGAAAGGGGTTTTCCTGAATTCAGTATCTAAGGCTCAGTCATTGATTTGATTTACCTTTAAAAACTGCTTTAACTCTTCTGAAAGTTTAACAGAAGTATAAAAGATGGACTAGCTTAGTTCCCACCCAAAGAAAGTGGGATTGTCTCTTTCTACTCGACAGAAAGACCTGGTTGTTAAGGATTCATAGAAATGAAAGTGCAATGTATATAGACTGGGAAAAAAATGGTGTGTGTCTCTCTTGTGTTTATTCTTTGGACATCACCTGCTTCAGTTTTACCAAAGCTTTCTCTCTTTTTTTAATTCCAACCCACCAATTTAGGAATGAAAATATCAGTAGTCAAAGTTTTCCAGCATGCAACTCACTAATAAAGGATGATCCATTTTTCTGGGGGCTTCTTTGAATTCTCACAGAGCTTCAAAGGTTCCCCAAAAAGCAGACACCAGAGCATCATCTTAAAACTCCAATGGCCTTAACACTCAAGTTTATGTCCCATGAGTGTAGAAACAATCTCATTAAAAAAAAAACGATGAAAAAGAAATAACAGCATGTTTTGAAGCTATTCAATGTCCATCCATTACTAAAAAGTTAAGAATGTAGTGGAAATACCTCTCATTGTACAGAAGGCAGTGAAATTCAAATCCTAGAATTGCTTGGAAACACTGTGCCAGGAAAGGGAAATTTCTGGCAAATATTTTGTCACTGCTGTAAAGCAAAGAATTTGTTAAAGTGCCAAAATAAAGTCTGTCATGCCTAAAGTAAAAATTCATTTGTACAGTTTGACATCCAATTTTCTTCCACTGTATGGTGTTTGTTCTTAGCTTGTATCTTTGTTTTGTTTTGTTTTAAATACAGTATATAAAAATTATTAGCCAAAGTCACTGGAGTCAAGGAAAACTTAAAAAGTAAATATTAAAATGCATCTTGAATTCTTGCTCTTTGATTAGTCAACTACTAGAAGAAAACAATATTTTCTTCCTCTTTTGAGTATCACTCTTGTTTTTAGGGCATGTAGTAACAGATACTTGGAAATTTCCCCAAGTTCTGTATAAATGGAGACAGGATGAGTTCTTTTTTGGTTTTGAAAGATTCCATCTGCCATTGAAAAGTAGATTACTGGGGATCAAACTTTTGATTTGACTAATAAAATTGAGCTTAGCTTCAAAAAGCTTTTAGGACCTGTAGTCTATTAAAAATAAAAACTCATTGGTAAGTCTTGAATAAATACTTAGTGGATCATATCCTTAAGGGTAAATTACTCTCTACCAGTGAATTAATC
Organism: Gymnobelideus leadbeateri; assembly: GCA_011680675.1. Lineage (NCBI taxonomy): Eukaryota > Metazoa > Chordata > Mammalia > Diprotodontia > Petauridae > Gymnobelideus > Gymnobelideus leadbeateri. The sequence continues at coordinate 534,056 of WOXC01008115.1, forward strand.
TTTCCTGATTGATCCAATTAAAAAAATAAAATCCCCAAGGGTTGGGACCTCTATAATCTTTATTTTTGTCTTCATTCACAATGCCTAGCGTATAGTAAGTGCTTAATAAATGCTTGTTGTTTAATTGAACCTTCAAAGCTTATCGGGGCCTCATCCTCTGTGAAGCTTTCCTTGATTCCTCTCCTCCATCTTTACAATTAGTAGTACTTCCTAACCACTTCAAAACTGGGATTGTGCTTCAGTATACTGGGAATTCCTTCAGCAGAACACAAACTTCAGAGTAAGGTCTTTTCTTTGTCTTTATGCCCAACAGAACCATGGCCTTGCACTGAGAACACACTTAGACACTTGGCTTGAAGTAGACACAGTGCATTAATACTTTTTGGCCACAAGAAAAAGAATCTGATTAATAAATGAGTCGGGTAACAAGTAGGCAAATGGGTGGCTCAGTGGATAGGCTGCCAGACCTGGAATCAGGAAGGCCAGAGTAAAAATTCAGCCTGACACTTACCTAGCTGTGTGACTTTGGGCAAGTTATTTAACCCCATTTGCCCCAGTTTCCTCATCTGTAAAATGTGCTGGAAAAGAAAATGGCAAATCACTCCAGTATCTCTGCTAAGAAAATCCCAAATGGGGTCATGAAGAGTTGGACAGGATTCAATGACACTTTTTTTGTCCACAAGGGAAAGAATCTGATGAATAAGTGAGCTTGAGTGATAATCAAGTAAATTAGATGTAAAACTACCTTGTGACTTTTGGGCAAGTAATTTAATTTCCTTGGACCTCACCTTGCTCATCTATAAAATAAGGCAGTTGGACTAATTGGCCTCTGAGGTCCCTTTTCTGAACTCTGATCTAAGATCTTAATATCTCTCAGTGGTCAGAAGTCTAAGTGGATAAGTGATCTCTCATGATGTGGCCATCTTCTCTATGCTAGTACACATTGTGATCCTTCTGTCCTGTTTGATTCCTGCTCATGATGACTTTGAAGTAAGGACATTAATACGGTACAAAGTAAATAAGTAATTTAATACACCACTGGTTCCAAAATAACATATGGGAGCCTATTATTCACATACCTGAGTAAATAATTATTCCCATATCTGCCTGTTTTGATACCAGAAAAATGCAAGGGATTTCTCAGGAAAATATGTATTAAATATTTCACTGAAAACAGTAACTCTAAATGCCCTTTTTATGTGACTCAAGAAGTTTTAAGTTACTGACAAAAGAGGCCCAAAGTGGATATCTTAAGATATATTGAAGAGTTTTTTCTACTCAGAATTCATGGTCCATAGAAAATGGTGTAATAAGAGACTGTCTTTCAATTAGCATTTTATGATTTTATAATAAAAATGGAGACTCGGATGTCTCTACAGGATTAGGATGAGTATGGCAATGCAGTTTTTTTTTAAAGGAACAGTAACACCTCTGTCCTCGATATTGGAAATAATAGCTAACATTTACATAGGGCTTTAAGATTTGTGACAGACCTTAAATACATATGGAATCTCATTTGAGCCTCATGACAGCCCTGTGAAGAAAGTATTATCCCCATTTTACAGATGAGAAAATAGTTTCCAAAAAGTTTATCCACTTACCCAGGGCTCAGGGTTGGTAAATATGAGGCAGTATTTGAATTTGCCTGATTTCAAGCCCAGTGAACAAAATCCCATTGGATTCCAAACTCATTTCTCACTCCTGGTCCCTTGTCACCAGCATTCTTAAGCTGGGTCTGTTCTAGTCAAATCCACATAGATAGTATCTTGGGTAGCAGCATGGTTTCCTGTGAATTTTCTAAAAATCCAGGAGCTCAGATGTCCAGCCCATGAGAAGATTCATTATTTTTGTCACCATGGTAAAGCATTCTGGCTAATGAGTCTATTGTTAAAGCATGGATTAATTGAGCAAGCAAATATTTTATTATGGATCTACAGTGCCAGCACTGTGAATCTAAAGGTAAAAACATGAAAGTCCCTGCCTTCAAGGAGATTGTGCTCTATTGGAAAGAAATATGGACAGTTAGCAGTACTTTTTTTTTTTTTTTTTTTTTTGCTTTTTGGAGGGGGGACGTCAGGGAAATTGGGTGACTTACCCAAGGTCACACAGCTAGTAAGTGTTAAGTGTCTGAGGTCACATTTGAACTCAGGTCCTCCTGACTCCAGGGCTGGTCCTCTATTCACTTTTCCACCTAGCCTCCCCGAGCAGTACTTTCTAAATAAATATAAAATAATGGCACTATGGGAAAGTCCTTGCATCTGGGGAGATGGCCTGAAGGATCCTAAAAAGATAGAATTGAATGTTCTATGTGGGAAAAAGAAAGAAGGCCAGTTTGACTGGACAGGAGAGTATGAAGGGGAGTAATCCATAGGGTGTCCCAAAAGTCTTTGTGTAAATTAAAAACTTTTTTAAAAATGACTTAAAACTTAGGACTAAGACTTTTAAGACATCCTATAGGATACATAATAATAACCATCTTATGGTTAGAAAGGTAGAGCACAGCCCAGTTAGCACTTCATTTCCCAAGTTAACTCTTCCACTGGCTAGAGAACTTCTTCCTAACTTTGGCCAAATGTTGGGCAAGAAACATTTTAAACCTTTGTTGACGGCCCTGGTAGAGGAGAAAGAGAAATCACAAAAACTAAAACCAATTCATATTTACATATTTTAAGCAGATTAAAGAAGATACATAAAAGCTTCAATTCTACCAGGTCAGTATTAACTTATTTTAAAGAATAAAAAGATTATTGAGTATAGGAGTAAAAACCATTTAAATTAAATAATAGCAGAGAAGAGAAGTGCATGTAAACTATGAATAATTCTCCGGGATTTGGCTTTGCCATGTATTATGATTTCCAAAAACAAGACTTACCTTCCTGTTTACATTTTGCTTAAATGAATACTTTAAGTCTCTCTTTAAAAAAAAAAAAACATAGAACACACTTATTTGTGTAAGATTGGCCAGAGGAGATGGAGGAAAAGGAAGGAAATTAGCTCAGGGCAGTAAAAAATGTAAATTGACCAGACCTAGGATGCAGACAAAGTAGACTTTTCCCACTGCCAAGGCCTACATGTTTCCTCTCTGCCTATTCCATTCTGCACTGCAGGTACTCCTTTTTCTCCCATGTCTTACTCCCCTGCATCTAATGCTTTCTAACGTATGTCCTGAGCTTCCCTGCACATTCCCTTTAATCTGCACACCCTTGAATGTATAAATATTTTCACTCTCCCTTCTGTCTCACCAAGCCAACAAGCATTTGTCTGAAAGGCACTGTGCGCTGTGTCAAGGATACAAAGGCGTTCATAGCTTTCACCAAAGGGGTCCATGTCAGAGTAAGAATAGTTAACATCTATTGAGTGCTTACTATGTTCCGGACACTGGGCTAAGGGCTTTATAGTTATTTTCTCAATTTGATCCTCACTACCGATGAGGTCAGTGTTATTCTTATTCCCCTTTTACAGATGAAAAAACTGAGGCACAAAAAGGTTAAGTGACTTGCCCAGGGTCACATGGCTAGTAAATGTCTCAGGCTAGATTTGAACTCAGGTCTGCCTGACTCCAGGCAAAACGGTACATGAGTTTAGCCTTGAAATAAGCTAGGGCTTCTAAAAGGTAAAGGAGAGGAGGAAAGTATTGCAGGCACAATCCTGTGATGGCCAGGAGTGGAAGACACAACACCAAGTCCAGAACAGTTTGGCTTGGATGACTGGATTCATGAAGGCAAATAATGTGAAATAAACCTGGGCAGGTTGGCTCCAGCCAGATTGGGAAGAGCTTTTAGATGTCAGCCTAAGGAGTTTGTATTTTCTCCTGGAGGGAATACAGAGTCACTGTTTTGGAGCTGAGGGGTAACATGATCAGACTTGTACTTTAGGGATATTATTTTGGCAGCATGATTTCTTTTTTTCCTTTTTTCTTTGTAAATAGTATTTTATTTTTTTCCAATTACATGTAAGGTTAGTTTTCAGCATTCACTTTTATAAGATTTTGAGTTCCAAGTTTTTCTCCCTCCTTCCCCTCTCCCCTCCCCAAGACAGCAAGCAATCTGGCACAGGCTATACATGTACAATCATGTTAAACATATTTCCACATTAGTCATGTTGTGAAAGAAGAATCAGAACAAAAGGGAAAAACCACGAGAAAGAAAAAACAAGAAAAGTTAAAACAGTATTCTTCAATCTGCCTTCAGACTCCATAGTTCTTTCTCTGGATGTGTATAACATTTTCCACCATGAGTATTTTGGAGTTGTCTTAGATCAGTGGGGCTTGCCCCTTTGGATTTCTTTTGTCCTCTCATTTGGAATGTTGTAACTCAGTGTAGATGGCCCTCTGGTTATCAGGCTCAGAATTCACATGACCTTTGTTTATATAGGGCTTAGGTTGGGAAGGATTCCAGCTCTAGTCTGTTCTAGTTGATCATCACACAATGTTGCTGTTTACTGTGTACAGTGTTCTCCTGGTTCTGCTCACTTCACTCAGCATCAATTCATGTAAGTCTTTCCAGGTTTTTCTGAAATACACTTCTTCATCATTCCTTATAGCACAATTGTATTCCATCATATTCATGTACCACAACCATTGGCCATTCCCCAATTGATGGGCATCCCCTCAATTTCCAATTCTTTGCCACCATCAAAAAATCTGGCAGGGGGTGGCTAGGTGGCGCAGTGAATAGAGCACTGGCCCTGGAGTCAGAAGGACCTGAGTTCAAATACAGCCTCAGACACTTAACACAAAAAACTAGCCGTTGGGCAAGTCACTTAACCCCAATTGCCCTACCTTCCCCCCTCCAAAAAGCAAAAAAAAAAAAAAAAAGTTGGCAGCAGGACTTTCAATGAAGGCCTGAATCACTTAAAGTGACCCTGCCCCAGGTGATGTCAACTACCAGGCTTCTTCTTACTTATCCATTGTCCCTGAACTAACAGTCCCACTAGGAGGAACTTTACATTGAAATCTCAGCAGGTCTTCTATCTTCTCTTTAATCAGAAGCAAGACTACATAAACATTGGCCTTCAAACTGCTTTGGAGACAGCATGGAATAATGAACAGAGTGCTGGATGTGGAGGCAGGAAGACCTGGGTTCTAATCCCACCTCAATTACTTACCAGTGGTATGACCGTGGGCAATATTTCTCCGTGTCTCAGTTTCCTCCTTTGTAAAATGAAGGGGATTAGAATCAGTGGCCTCTGAGGGCCCTTCTGTCTTCAGATCTAGGATCCCATCATGCTCTCTGGTACTACCTTCTTGGATTATCCTCTTCCCTCTTGTGACTGCTCTCATTATAACTAGGATCTGAAGCTCAATTCTTTGGTGATATCTGAAAGACTCCTAGGTGACCGTCACAAAGCTGTCTAAGACGCCAGGGATGGTCGGGCCTCATGGTCATAAAGAAGAGCAGCTCACCCCACATGACAAGTATAAAAACCTTTGTTCCCAAATATTTGTTGGAGGCCATTTGAATTGAAATTTAAACTAAGTCTCGAGCACAGACGCACTCCCAGAGGGCTCTGAGAGAAGGATATTTTATTTTCCCTCCTGATGCACTTCAGCAATTGTAAATGAACACTGACCATATATGCAGAGCCTTAGTAGTTTTGTCCTCTTTGTTCTTTAAAAATGTATTTTTTGTGGTACCTCACAGTCTTAGACACTGGATCCATGCTATATGGCAGATCAAAAAAAAAAAAAAAAAACCCCTCCCCTTTTTATGACCCTCTTTCCCATTTGTGTGAAGGAGGGCTAGCCATAAACATGGTATGAGAAAAAATTCTTATATACCATCTTGATTGCTAACATCTGTGCAAATTTCCATTCATAAATTTAAAATTCAGGCTTCTGCAGCCATCTGTTTTCTAGCAACAGTATGAGAGGGGTGGAGAAAAGCAGGCAGATGGGCAGGTACCAGCCCTCTGCCTGCCCTAAGACTGGGCTTGCCCCCTTGGCTTTCTTTTGTCCTCTAATTTGGAATGTTGTAACTCAGTGTAGATGGCCCTCTGGTTACCAGGCTCCTCTTATTGAGAGTTCACATGGCCTTTGTTTATCTAGGGCTTAGGTTGGGAAGGATTCCAGCACTAGTCCTATTTTCCTGAGGCTTAGGGAGAAGGGACCAGGAAATGCTCCCTTCACTGACATGGAACAGGAAGGAGCTTTTGTCTTCTCTCTGTTGGCATTCATTCATATTATTTCTGACCCCCAATTTTTTTTTATAATTTGGATAACACTTGATGTTATTGGGGTTGTTTTGGAAGAGGTTTAGTTTTTCCTTACTTCACTCTAACAGTAAGATTATTATGATTAGCTCCTGTTTTATGGACAAAGAAACCAGGCCTGGACACTTGGTACAGTAAGAAGACCATTAGACTTGAAGGCAGAGAAGCCAGTGAGGTTCCAGCTTTAGCTCTGTCACTTACTATCTATATGTGACCCTTAGTAGGACTAGTGAATAATTATCACTCACAGTTGGACAGCTAACATTTTAAGGGCTGAAAATCCCTTTACATACATCATTTCAGTTGACCCCCAACAACCACAATGATGGATGTTCTTATTATATATACATATACACACACACACACATATATATATATACACATATACATATATATACATATATATATATATACACACTCTACAGGTGAGGAAACTGAGGCTTATTGGCACTCAGTGACTCTTGGCATCACACAACTAGCAGCTAAATGTCAAAAGCAAGATTTGTATCTGTTTCTTCCTGACTCCCAAGACCAGCAATCCAGCCACTATGTCACACTGGCACAACTCATTTAATTCTTTTAGTTCCCTCTTCTGCAAAATTAAGGGTTGAACTAATAAATCATTAGTCTCTAAGGTCCCTTCCAGAAAACCTTATGGGCTTATTATGTGAACCTATAAATTTACAGTAAATTTCTCAAGGATACCTGTCCTAGATGGTAGAATTAGTGAGATGGAAGTCACAGGGAGGCAGATTTTGACTTAATATAAGAGAAAAAAACATCAGTGAGAGCTATTCCAAAATGGCAGTCTCAGAGATAGCAACTTCCCCATCATGAAAGACCTTTATGGGTAACTATACCATTATTGGTCAGGGATATTGCAGAGAATATTCCAGCTCAGGGATAGATTAGGCTAGAGAGCCTCTGAGATCCATCCCTTCTAATTTGAAGATTCTGGAATTCTAGGATGCAGATGGCAGCAGAATCTGAATCCATAGCCAACTAAATCTCAACTTCTTTCCTAGCTCACTGAACTACAGTGCTTCCCTATGGAGGCTTTCTCCATGGAATAGTTTGGCATAATTAATGGGTGCTATTTGGCAGCTACAGGACCCAAATGCCAAACTAGGTTATGTCCCTTTTTAAAAAATTTCTATTGACAGTGCATCTCTGTCGTTGAGCTAGTTTCCAAGGTTTTTTGGCTCAGTTCCACTGGTGCTGTTGGAGCAACTGTGAAATGCCTTAGAAAGCTAATATGTATTTTGGGGGCCTGCTAGGTAACATTACACTTTTGAGTGCTACTTAGCTTGGATGCACTCTTGGTGATAAAGAATTTGTTTTCTGCTCACCTTGAGAATCACTTCTTAAGCAAGTGATTCACAGTGTCCAGGCACAAAGAATTTCACATTTTTGTGTTCATTGACGAAAACCATCATGATATGAGTGAAGCTTTGCCTATTCTGCATCTGTGTTTCTCAGCATGATACATTTATGTGTAGAATACTGAACTATGATTGAATGAATAGCATTTATTAAGTGTTTACTATGCACCATGTGCTGTGCTAAGTACTGGGCAAGATCTAAAATGGAGACACTTCCTGCCCTTGAGAGACATATTTTAAACAGGAAGATAACCCATAGGGGAGGAGGTCAGGGAGAGGTATTATGGGCTGGGAAGTCACAAAGATGGTGGCTGGAATAATACACTATCCATTAAATCTCCCATTCCAGAGGGAATGGTAGAGTTAAAAAGGTAGACTGAGCAGGAGATACATGTGCAGTGGCAGGTTGTGAAATGAATCCATGGTCCCAGAGGGTACAGAGTTGAATGGCTTAGCTCCTGCCAGATGGTGGTTGTGTAGAAAACCGGTCATTTCAATTCAATTTCATTCAATTCAACATGTATCTATTATGAACCAGGTATTTGGGAAGCAAAGTTAAAAAGGAAGAAGTTCTTGCCTTTGAGGAACTTATGCTGAATGTATGACATATTTATTTTGGCCACAGCCAAGGAAGGCTCTGATGGGGTCCAGTTGCAGACTAATCTTCCTCCTGAAGAAGAAGGTAAGAAAACATGAGCATCACCTCTCCATACTCTGGCTTGGTAAGGTCAACGAAGTGTTCCTACTGAAAATAGAAGCAGGGTTTAAATGGGAGGGAGAAAAAAGCCTATGAGGTTGAAGAGGGGAGACTTGACCTTTGTCAAGATATTGTAGAGTACGAGAATGTCATATAGAAGAGGAGAAAAAAAGCTGTATACTTAGCATTTTTTAAAATAAAAGAACTGATTTGAGTTTCTTCCCAAAGAGGAGAGAACTGGGTGCTCTGAAGAAGAAACAGCTACTTGTCCTCTGAGGAATGAAATAGTAGAGCTACATAAATGGTGAAGTGAGATGTAGTAAAGGCCAGAGAAAGAAAAAAAGAGAGCTGTGCTTCCTTGACCAGATCTAGGGAGGCAATGATTTCTTGACCTGATAACCCCATAGAGAGGTCATTGACTTTCATGGGCATGTGTCCAAGGGAGGCATAACAGAAACTAACACAAACTTACCAAAATGAATCACTAGTATCCATTTCTCATGTTTCTTGTGGACATAAATGATGCTGCCAGAAGATGACTAAAAAGTTATATCAGATTACAAAGTCTCGGGTGAGAAAGTGAAGACAAGAGAGGGCATAGAATGTGTTTTCCTCACTGTTGTCCACTGAAGGCATGGGAGAAAAAATTGATTTGGGCAGTGAAAAGCTGGGTAAGAAAATGATATCTGAGAATGATATTTAGACTTCAAGAGCATGGTTTAAAATATAGTAATGATTGCATCCTGGCCAGGGATTTTGCAAATCTAATTCAAAGGACTTTAAATTAAAAAAGGATGGGTAGAGAGAAATGTACGTATATACACTGTTATAAATGAAAAAGTATTCATTAAGTGTCTACTATGTGCAGAACACTGTGCTAAGCACTGGGCATAAAAAATAGAAGAGCAGAAATAGCTAGTCCCTGTTCTCAAGGAGGTCACATTCTAATGGGGAAGATAATATGTACATATATAAATGCATAGAGAAATGCAAATATATCTATAATAAATCTTAAAGGAAATGAGAGCTAGATTCTTTGAGGTAGAAGTGAAGAGGGAACGGATTCCAGACAAAGAGGACATGTAGTATCAAAAAGACAAAAACATGGAGACAGCCTTATATGAAGAAAAGAAAAAAATTCCAGTTTGACTGGAGTGTAGAGTTATAAGAAGGGGAGTAATACTTGAAGCTGGAAAGATAGCTTGGGGTCAGGTTGTGCAGGTTTTTAAAGGCCAAGCAGGTAAGTTTATATTTTATTCTAGAGACATTAGGGAACCACTTGAGACTTTTGAATAATGGAATAACATGATCAAGCTTATGCTTAAGAAAAATAATTTTGGTAGCTGTGTGGAAGGTGTATTAGAGTAGGGAGAGACTTGAGGCAGGGAGTCCATTAAAATGGTGGTTTTTAGATAGATGCTACTTATTATTTTAAGGAAGACTCCATTTATTCCTATACTTTCTAGTGTTTTTAATAGGAATGGGTGTTGTATTTTGTCAAAAGCTTTCTCTGCATCTCTTGAGATAATCATATGGTTTCTATTAGCTTTGTTAATATAATCGATTATACTGATAGTTTTCCTAATATTGAACCATCCCTGCATTCCTGGAATAAATCCTACCAGATCAAAGTGTATTATTCTTATAATAAGTTGATGTAGTCTTCTTGCTAATATTTTATTTAAAATTTTTGCATCTACATTCATGAGGGAAATTGGTCTATAATTTTCTTTCTCTGTTTTGGCTCTTCCCAATTTAGGTGCCAGTACCATATTTGTGTCATAAAAAGAACTTGGTAGGACTCCTTCTCCAATTTTCCCAAATAGTTTGTAAAGTATTGGAACAAATTGTTTTTTAAGTGTTTGATAGGAGCCTCTAGTAATTCTATCTGAAGGCCATTAAAATGCTACAAGTGATAGCCCATGAGGTGCTAAACTAAGACAGTGATTGTGTGAATAGAGAGAAGGGGTCAGATGCAAGAGATGTCATGGGGGCAGAAATGGCAAGGTTTGGCAGCTGTTTGGAGATGTGGGGAGTATAAGGAGTAGAGACTAATGCTTAGGGTTATAAACTTGGGAGACTAGAATAATGACGGTACCTTCAAAAGAAAAAGGGAAGTTTGGTAGAGGGCTAGGTTTGGGGGAAAAGATGAGTTCTTTGTTGGACATACTCAGTTTGAGGTGTCTCCAGAAAACATAGTTTAAAGTTGTCTAATAGGAAGCTGGTGAGACAGGACTGAAGCACTGGAAAGAGACTGAGGGTGGATATCTGGCTCTGAGTCATCTGTATAGAGATGTTAATTAAATCTTTAGGAGTGGATGAGGTCATGAAGAGAGGAGAGAGTTTACCTAGAGAAGAGGACTCTGGACAAAATCTTTGGGGACATCCACAGTCAGGGGACTGTTATATATAACACTTCTTTTAAAACACTCTCCCACCTTGCATTTGTATTCATGAATTGGGTCCCCAGAGGACTGTGGCTCTTCCAGGATCTAGGGTAGACAGTTGGTCTGGACTTCTACTAATATAGGTCAAAATCACATGCTGATGTTCTCTTCCCTTAAACTGTTGGCTAGAAAAATATGTTTAGCTCTAGGCAATGGCACTTTCTAAGATGGCATGTAACAACAGTAGTTATAAAATATTTGGCCCCAAACCTGGAATTTACTCTCCCATAAATATAAATAGCATCTGTGGGAAGGCTGTATATAAACTCATAACACAACAGGAGTGAGGCCAAAAAAAGTGGCCAAAGCAATTCACTCCTCCAGTAAATACTATAGGGCCTTGCTGTTCTTTGTCTCCTTGAAGAGTTCTCATTCAGCTCTCATTTCACCATGGTGTCTTTGCTGAGAGGGTCATTCAACTGGGCTCTTGGGAAACTTCTCTCTGGAGCTTAGCTTTCAGTTGCCAGGACTAATTTTTTCTTGAATCCAAATTTGATTTTCTTCTCTGTGGCCAGGGATCATATTCCTTGAAACTGCTTCCTTCCTTAAGTGATTGTCTCTGTCTCTGTGTCTGACTATGAAGTATATATGTCTTTGATTGCCCTTAGATAAATCTCAACTGTATCTCAAAATCTGACAAACCCTCAAACTTCTGGATTCCATGTCTCCCATTGGTGAGTAACTGTATTCTTAGATGTCAGAGCTGATGGTAGGAAAAGGAGGAAAGAAAGTCCTTATCCCCGCTCTTCTTCCTCCCAGTCTTTGGTATGGGCACAAGGTTCACACACCACAAAACTATTCCTGGTGAACTTCCTCAACTCCCTCCAGGGCTGATAGGCTTAGCAATTTAAGGGCCTCAATGGCCTCCATGACTAGCGACAATTTTTAGCTCCTCTTTCATTTCAATTCAATCAGGGAAATATTTACTTGCTTCCTAAAGGGACACAGAGCACAGACCTTTTTTAATGGGAGAAAGTATCCAGAAGGAGGGACAGTTAACGTAAAACCCAGAAGAAATGTCAAGAAAGAAGACAGGAAAAAAACCTATAGATTTGGTAATTCAAAGGTCATTGGTAACTTTGAGGAGTGTAGTTTCAGGTGAGTGTTGAAATGATGAGTTGATTGAAAAAAGTTGAAGATTGAGTGATAGGAGAGGAAGTGGAGGCAAGGAGCACAGATGGCTTTCCTCCCTAGGGGTTTGACTGGCCAAGGGACATAAGGATATAGCTTAAGGGGCTATATGGGCCTAGGGAAGTGTGTGTGTGTGTGTGTGTGTGTGTGTGTGTGTGTGTGTGTGTGTTTAGGACAGGTTAGATTGGGGATATTTGAAGGCAGTCAGAAGGGAAGGAATCAGATGAGAAGAGATTGAAGAGACAGGAAGATTGCAGAGAGAAAAAGAGAGGGTACATCGAGAAAGAGGCAGACAGAGAGAGAGAAAAGCAAAGAGACAGCAACAGAAAGACAGAGACAGTGAGAAAATGATTCAAGGTGCAATCTGCAATAGAAGAGAAGGGGATGTGTTTAAGGGGATGTGTAGAGGGTTTGGCCTTGGCAAGGAGAAAGTGCTATGTAGATGGAAGCTATTATTAATTTACCTAGATTATAGCAAAGCATTTTATAAAGTATACCATCTCATTTATGCTCACTTATGCAATACTGCATAGCCTACCTCATTAATAGAGAGTAGAGGAAAGGAAAAGAGAAGAGAGGATGATGTCAACTTATTTTGAGATGAAGAGAGTGCAAAAGAGGTAGTCCCTGGAAAATAGCCTCAATTTTCTTAATAAAGTAAGAGGCAGGATCCTCAGCTGAGGAGGTGTGAGGGAAGAGGAAGTGTGGGAGAGTTTAATAGAGAAGAAAAGGTTTGGAATTGCTTCTGTGTGGAGTGATGTAGGGAGCCAATTAGAGGAATCTAGGGGCTGCCTTGTTGCAGAGATGACCTGGTTATGTCAAATAACCTAAATTTTTGGAAGGCTCCATTGCAGACTTGTGGGACTTCCTCCGGTTCAACTCACAAGCAAGTGAATAGGAGTAGAAGAGGTAGATAGTGGAAGTAATCCAAGATTGGTATTTGGAAAGCAGTAAATGGTGGTGGTAGGTCAGGGGGCTGGTGGATGTGAGAACATAGTATAGCATGGGGCTATATTGCTTAACTATAGGGTCCAGATTGGGAAGGCAGGAAAGAGAAGTGAGATCAGCAGTAATGACCTGAGACTGTATACTTTATACAATGCTTTTCTAGAATCTAGGTAAATTGATAATAGCTTACATTTATATAACACTTTAAGATTTGCTAATCACCTTTATATAAGGTATCTTACCTCTCAGAGATAAAGAGATCAAAGGTTGTGATGAGCCTGGAATAGCTCATATAATAGCTTTTGGAATTCATGAGGCATAGGAGAAATGGAATAACAGGGACAAAAACCTTGAATTGTCAAGGTTTTTAATCGAGGAAGGAGAACATTTGTGGGTAATAGTGAGATCCAGGGCATTACCACCTTATGTATGATTCAGGTGTGGTGGTACAGTAGTTCATAGTCTTGAGAAGACTAAAGAACTGAGAGGTTCAGGTGTTTCAGGAGGCACCATCATGAATGTTAAGGGGTTGAAATTAGAAAAGAGAGGGAGATGGTAATCCAGGTGCTAAACTCCTTAAGAAAGGTAGGAAACCAATACCTTGGGAGTGATGGACAACAGCCAACATCATCTATATAGGATATAAAGTATTAAGAGAGTGAACTTCAACAGGGAGAAGTTTCTGAGTGATGGTAGCCAATGGAAGTCTAGAAAGAGCAATGGGATGCAAAGAGTATTCTGACTCTCCAGCCTGGGAAGGAAGTATGTTGGGGTGGGAGACAAGAGTAGAGAAAATGGAAAGTCATTGTTAAACAGGATGGCCAGGGATGCAGCATCATCTGGAGAGAGTCAGTTTTTAGGGAGTGTAAGTAGATGGGAGGCATATTGGAGAAAGAGATCCAGAATGAAAAGAAGCTTGCTCTTTAGTGAACAGGAATTCCCTAAAGTACAAGAAGGTTATAGACAATGGCAGAGTGGATAGAGTACTCAACTAGGCATTGCTCTGGAAGACTCTGAGTTCAAATCCTCCCTCACTTACTGGCTGTAATATCCTTATTACTTATCCTTTATCTGACTCAGTTTCCTCATCTGCCTACTATAACACAATGAACTTCTCTGACAGATGAGATTGCTGAACCATTGCTAGTGATATTTGAATAAACAGTGCAAAATGGAGTAAAGCAAATATCCTGATTCCTAGAAAAGGGAAGAGAACAGATGTTGCAAACTACAGGTTAGTGAACTTTAATTTCTAGGAAAAAGTTCTAAAATAGATCATCAAAGAGATAAGGGAACATCTCATTGGCAAAGTAGACAGAGCATTGGGCCTGGAGTCAGGATGACATAAGTTCAAAACTGACCTCAGACACTTACTACTATATCACCCTTCTCTTGTTCCTCTTCTTTCAGAACAGAACCAGTCCACTTTGGGTTTTCTCATTTAATTCCCTTGGAAGACATTACGTTTCTTAAGAGAGGAATGGGAAGGAAAGAGAATAAAGAGGTATATGGTACCTACCATGTGCCAGACACTGTGCTAAATTCTTTACAAGTATTATCTCATTTGATCTTCATAATATCCCTCTGAGGTAGGTACTATTAACCCCATTTTACAATTGAGGAAACTGAGGCAGTTTGGATTTAAAGTGACTTGTCCAGGTACACATATGTAGTCTCACTTGAGACTAGGTCAAGTCTGAACTTGAATTTGAACTCAGGTCTTCCTGACTCCAAGCCCACCTAGGTAAAGGGACACTTGCTTCTTCTCTCTCATTAGAAAGTTAAACGAGAAGGCAGAGCCAAGCTGGCAGAGTAAAGTCAAGGACTTGCCTGAGCTCCAAAGCACTCCAAAAACCTTTAAATCAAATTAAACCTTTAAATTTAATTAAACTTTTAATTTAAATAATGACTCTAAACAAATTCTAGAGCAGCAGAACCCACAAAAAGATGAAGCAAAATAATTTTCCAGCCCAAAACAACTTGGAAGATCAGCAGGAAATGTCTGTTGCACCAGGGTGAGAGAGGAGCACAGTCCAGCACAGGCATAACCAGCTTGGCTTCAGCCCTAGTAAACCAGCAGCAGCTACTTCTGGAACTCTCAGGCCACAAGGGATAAGGAGGTTGAACAACTGGTAAGAAGGAGATTACAGGGTTCTTGTTGTTATCTCTAAGTCTCTATTGCTTTGCCCATACTCAGATCCAGGTCACTGTTCCAGATGACAGTCCCAGGGCATGGAGGAGCACTAGTACACCAGCACTTGCAGTCCCTACTCACAGTTCTAGGACAAAAAAGAGTGCTTGTGGTTCCTCACAGAGCAGAGCACAGGCCACGAAGGTAGTAAATACTTCACCTAAGATCATACTACCTTGGAAGGACTGAAAACTTACAGGTCCCTAGAAGTATCTCTGAAAATAACTGTACAAACCCCCTGAAGCTTAGGACAGTGTGTCTTCCATCCCGGAAGCAGAGTTCTACTTTAACAAAGAGTTAAAAGTCAAATAATAGCATTGGAAAATGAGCAAACAACAGAAAAATTCTGACTATAGAAAGTTACTATGGTGACAAGGAAGATCAAAACACACATCAGAAGAAAATAAATTCTAAACTCCCACATTTAAAGCCTCCAAGAAAAGCATGAATTGGTTTTAGGCCATGGAAGAGCTCAAAAAAGATTTTGAAAATCAAGTAAGAGAAGAAGAGGAAAAATTGGAAAGATAAATGAGTGATGCAAGAAAATCATGAAAAAAAGTCAACAGCTTGGTAAAGGAGACACATGCAAAAAAATACTGAAGAAAATAACACCTTAAAAACATGGACTATGTCAAATGGCAAAAGAGGTACAAAAAGTCAATGAG
Organism: Gymnobelideus leadbeateri; assembly: GCA_011680675.1. Taxonomy (NCBI): domain Eukaryota; kingdom Metazoa; phylum Chordata; class Mammalia; order Diprotodontia; family Petauridae; genus Gymnobelideus; species Gymnobelideus leadbeateri. The sequence goes on from WOXC01008115.1 coordinate 549,727, forward strand.
GAAAAGAATGTCTTAAAAGACAGAATTGACCAAATGGAAAAGGAGATGCAAAAGCTTACTGAAGAAAATAATTCCTTAAAAATTAGACTTCAGCAAAGAGAAGCTAATGACTTTATGAGAGAAATCAAGAAACAATAAAACAAAAACCAAAAGAATGAAAAAAATAGAAGACAATGTGAAATGTCTCATTGGAAAAACAAATGACCAGGAAAATAGATCCAGGAGAGATAATTAAAATATTTTTGGACTATCTGAAAGCTGTATCAAAAAAAAAAAAAAGAACCTGACATCATCTTTCAAGAAATTATCAAGGAAAACTGCCCTATTCTAGAACCAGAGGATAAAATAGAAATGGAAAGAATGCATTGATCACCTCCTGAAAGAGATCCCAAAATGAAATGAATTACCTACCCAGGAAAACTGAGAATAATCCTTCAGGGGAAAAAATGGATGTTGAATGAAACAGCAGATTTTCAAGCACCAAAAGACCAGAACTGAATAGAAAATTTGACTTTCAAATACAAGAGAAACATAAAAAGTTAGGCAGGAAATGGAAATCATAATGAACTTAGCAAGGACAAACTATTTGCATTCCTATGTGGGAAGATGATACTTGTAACGCATAGGAACTTTCATATTATTAGGGCAGATAGGAGTACATATAGACAGAGAGCATAGGTGTGAGTTGAGTATGAAAGGATGATATCTAAAAAATATAAATGAACATTAAGGGGTGAGAGAGGAATGTACTGGGAGAAAGGGAAAGGGAGAGGTAGAATGGGGTAAATTATCTCACATAAAAGAAGCAAGAAAAAGCTTTTACAGTGGAGGACAAAAGGAGGAGATAAGAGGCAGTGAGTAAATGTTACTCTTTTCAGAATTGGTTTGAAGAGGGAATAACATACATACTCAATTGGTTATAGAAATCCATCTTACCCTACTGGAAGGTAGGAAAGGAAAGGGATAAGAGAAAGGGGGATCATAGAAGGGAGGGAAGATTGGGGCAAGGGGTAGTCAGAAGCAAAACACTTTTGAGGAGGGACAGGGTGAAAAGAGAGAGAGAATAGAATAAATAGGGGGTGGAGAATAGAATGGAGAGAAATACAATTAGCAAAAGTCACTGTGAAAAAAAATTTTGAAACAAGTTTCTCTGATAAAGGCCTTATTTCTCAAACATATAGAGAAATGAGTCAAATTTATAAAAGAGCCATTCCACAATTGTTAAATGATTAAAAGATATGAATAGTTTTCAGATAAAGTGATCATAGTTATATTGCCATATGAAAAAATGCTCTAATTCATTATCAACTGGTGAAATGCAAATTAAAACAATTCTGAGGTACTACCTCACACCTATTAGATTGGCTAGTAGGACAGGAATGGAAAATGATGGATGGTGAAGGGGATGTGGGAAAAACGAGACATTAATGCATTGTTGGTGGAGTTGTGAACTGATTTAATCATTCTGTAGTGCAATTTGGAATTATGCACAAAGGGCTAGAAAACCATGCATATCTTTTGACCTAGCAATACCACTACTAGGTTGATATCCTAAAACTGAAAAAATACAAAAAGAAAAAGGACCTATATGTACAACAATGCTTATAGCAGCTCTTTTCTGGGGGCAAATACTTAGAAATTGAGGGGATGACCATCAACTGGGGAGTGGCTGAACCAACTGTGGTATGTGATTGTGATGGAATATTATAATGCCATAAGAAATGATGAACAGGATGCTCTCAGAAAAACCTGGAAAGACTTACATGAGCTAATGCAAAGTGAAATGTACTATGTACAAAGTAACAGCAATATTGTAAGATGATCAGGGGTGAATGACTTGCCTATTCTAAACAGTACAATGATCTAAGACAACTCTGAAGGACTTATGATGAAGAATGTCCCCAAAGAAAGAGCTGATGGTGTCTGAATACAGACTAAGGCATAGGGTTTTTTTTAAAATTACTTTCTTTATTTTTCTTGCCTTTTTTGGTCTGTTTTCTTTCACATCATGACTATTATGGAAATCTTTTGCATGACTACAAATGTATAACCTCTAGCAAATTGCTTGCCTTCTCAATGAGGGGAAATGGGGGGGTGGAGAATATGGAACTCAAAATTTTAAAAATGAATGTTAAAATTGTTTTTACATATAACTGGGGAAAATAAAATCCTAAATTAAAAAGAAGAAAAGGGAAGTCCCTCTTCTGACACATACTGGCTATGTGACCTTGGGCAAGTCACTTAAACTATCTTTCCCCCCCAAAAAAATCTAAAGCTACGTAACAGATGCTGATCTTGGTTCCTCTATTTTCTCCTACTGTCCCCCATGCCTGAAGTTCTCCCTCCTCATCTCTGCCTCCTGGCTTCTTTGGCTTCCTTCAAGTACCAGCTAACATCTCACCTTCTCTAGGAAGTCCATCCCAATCCTGTCTATTGAATATATCTTATTTATCCTATATATAGCTTGTTTGTACATTGTTGTTTGTATGTTGCCTCCCTTGTTAGATTATGAGCTCCTTGAGGACAGGAACAGTCTTTTGCCCCTTTTTATATCCCCATCACCTAGTACAGTGCCTGGCACATAGTAGGGCTTAAAGAAGTCTGGTCCTGATACCCCTTCACCCACTTCCAAAAACCCAATAGATGCTAGAAGATCTGGAAGGCAAGGGGTCTAGGTTTTATAATTATTTATGTACCCTACAAATGGATATACTAAAAAAATTTTGGTTTGAACAAAGGAATGAATACTATATTCAAGGAAAATCCATTCCCTTTTACTTAATCCTGATTCCCAACCATGAAAATCAAGAGAATAACCATAAGATTTTACCCATTTTATTTTAAAATATGAAAGAGATTCTGAAGAAAAGCAAGAAGTTCAAGGTGTCCAGGAGTGATGGGTCTAGGAGAAAACTTTCAAGACTTCAACAACAAATAGGGACTAGATATATTCTTCATTACGCCAGAAATCTGTTGTCATGGGAAAATCTTTGATTAATTGTTACTTACTTGTAAGAAAGATGACTCTAGTTCAACTCCCACCCCCAACTTCTTTGCAGAGATGGGGTTCTAAGGGCTGTGGAACATCGTATATGATGTCAGACTTTTCTGTTATGTTGATTAGTTTTGATGAAATTTTTTTCTACCTCCTTTTTTTTTTGTTTTTATTATAAGGTACGTCTCTCTGGGAGGTGGAACGAGAAGAGATTCAGTGGGAAATAAAGTTTATGTAAAAAACAAAAGATATCAATAAAGCTATATATTATGTATATATACCCATACATACATGTATATATAAAAACATACACACATATGTACACATATATCTTTATGATGTACCTAAAAGATTTCTGCTTTGGATCTGGGCACTCTATAATGTTTACAGAAGCTTTTTGGAGTGGTACTGGTTTTTTTCTGATTCAGGTTGTATCTGAACATGGCTAAATAAATGGAGAATAACCCTGTTAAATCACTTATTCTGGTCATTTTGAGGACTGATCCCTGGCAATGCTCAATTCATTTGGCTATGGCACATCTGGTTATCTTGTTTAAATAGACTGGTTTGGAGCAGTTGCAATTACCTCATTGTGTATTTTTCCTTAGCCTTCCTTCTCATTTGTCATTGATTTTTGACCTTTATTCTAACCAGTAACTTCTCTGAATATTAACAATCAACTGTTAAACTTCCACTTCATGTAGGAGAAAGCTGTCTTTAAGTCAGAAGACCTGGGTGAAGGCCTGCTTGTGGCACATGTTGGCTGTGCCATCCAGGCAAACTTATTTTTTTTCTATCTCTGCCAACTTTTTAAGACTATAAATTATAGAGAGCTACCATTCTGGAATGGTAGTGGGGAGTTTTCATACTGCTAGTTCTACACTGATGAAATCATAAGTGCTGATCATAAAAGTAAGCCAGCACTTACAGAGGTAAGGTCAAAAGAGAGGGCACTCTGTATTGACTTGCTCACACTCTCTGATGCTGAAGGTTTGAAGAACAGAGTTCATCAATATTTTAAAGGGAGAAAAAGAAGCTGGGTTCATAGTAACTCAAGTTTACTTCCACAAAAGAAAATGTTTAAATAGCCATTTGTTGATGTTTTGGGTCCCTGAATCTTTTTCTAATCCTTCTTGCAGTGGAATGGCTTGATTTGGTACTAAAAATATAAACCACATGGTGGTAGTAAGCAAAAATCCTGGTGTGGTGGGAAAAGGTCTGGATTTGGAATTAGAAGGACTAGGTTTGACTGTCCATTTTCTCTATTTGATACCCATATGACTTCACTCTTGTATCACTCAACCCTTGCAGATTGAGGATATACTGTGGAAGTTGTTTTGATTCTCTTTGATGCAATCTGCCTGATGGAGGTTCCCTAAACACAGCTGCTCCCAAGGACTCTGAAATGTCTAGCAAGCACAGTGCACTTCTTCTGGTCTCATCATGGCAAAATATGACTCTTCATCTTAGACTAAGAACAACAAATGGTGGTGAAAAGATATGAATGTGGGAAAAACCTTGGTCTTGAGAGACCAAACATGCTCAGCAAAAAACTGGTCTTTTTTCTTCTTCTGGGAAATAGTCTTTTCCGAAAGACAAACAGTTACAGTGATCAGATAAGACATGAGAATAGACTCTTCCATTGTAAATACAGGCATCCTGGTGAGAAATTGGGTTCTAATTTCTATTCAATTGCTGGTTTTTCTCCAGGGGAGGTTGTTATTTTATTGCCAGCACCCAACGGCTAACCTCCCTCTCTTTGTTTCTTATTAGTGAAGTTATAGAATATAAAGACTGTCACTAGTATATAATGACAGAATCAATTACCCTTGATGATGATGATAATGGTGATGATGGAAATGGATGATAAAACTGGCATAGCACTATATGTACCTTAAGGTCCTTTACAAATATCTCATTTGATCTTCACAACACCCTTGGAATGTAGGTATTATTACTATTTCTGTTTTACAAATTAAGAAACTGAGGCAGAGAGGTTAAATAACTTGCCCAGGGCTACAAAAATCTTGTTTGAGGCCAGATATAAACTCAGGACTTCCCGATTCCAGGTCCGGTGCTCACATAATAAGTGCTCAATAGATATATGTTGATGAATTGCTGAAGCCCAGGAAACTGAAGGAAAGATAGAAAGTCAGGCAAGGACCTAGAAGCATTCTCTACCAAGCAGCCTCTTTCTAGTTTTCTGCTTCTCCCCACATTTCTCTCTCTGTCCTAATGTCATTGGAAATGGATTCTAAGCACTTTGCCCATCTCCAGGAGCTAGAATGAAAGCTAGCATCAATTTTTAAGATGGCATCCTAGATAAAAGGCTCAACCTGGAATCAGGGAGACCTGGGTTAAAATCCTGCCTCTGCTATTTCCTGACTTTGGGCTACTTTACTAACTTTTGGGATGATGAACTACTCACTTAGTCTCTCTGACCCTTGATTTCCTAATCTGTAAAACAGGAATAGTAACACTTATGGGATCTGCCTCACAGACACACTAATATGATTATTATAGAGCTCTTTGTGAAACTTAAAGTTGGTATTGTTATATGGTATTTAGCACTTGGTATTATTACATGATATTTAGAACTGGAAGGGACCTCAGAGATCATCTAATACAACTTTCTCATTTTTAATATGGAGAAGTGGGAATTGATTACTTCACCTTTGATAAATTAATTTCCCCCAGTCCAGTTGATGTAGTCATGGAAGATAAGTAACAGGTGTGATAAATATTAAGCTCTTAAATGAAGTGTCAAAAAGGACTTTTACTTTGTTATTTCTTTATGAAGTATTAAGAAGTTTTCCTTCATGGAATTAGAAGTCTGTCCACCATTGGTCAGCTGAAGACTGACTATACCTCTCATGCCCAAGATTGCCTGATAGTTTTGGAGTCAGTTCAGGCAACTCTGAGGAGTGTGTGACCTCTGGCATCAGAGAAGTAGCCAATTAGAAGAAGAACTGAATACTTGAGAGAAAAGTACTCTCTGAACTGAGAGGGGGTGGTAGGGGGAGATGATTCTCTCCCCTACCTCATTAACATCTAATCTACTTGTCCCAGAAGAGGTACTGTAGCCAGAAGAGAACAGAGAGAGAGTTGAAGCAAGAGATATCTCTGAAGAATGTGATCCTGGCAGCAGTGAAAAGAGCCAACTATGAGAGTAGTAGCCCTGGCATTCAGACGTTGAGTTTCAGAAAGGAGCAGATCCAGGAAGACAGATAAGTGATCTGTCTAGCGGGGTCCCTATATCTGGTGGGTGAACAATGTAAGAACACCAGAAGAATAGAAAAGGCATGGGGGCCCTATGGCATTAGTAGATGAGTTGTCTTGATCATCTGGGTTCCCTAAATGTGTTTTGCTACTAGTGTTCTCACTCTTCACAATGAATTTTATGTAACTTTTCACTGCATTCTCCTCCAAATACAGCACTTGTGTAAAGAATATATATATTCTTTAGTATATCTCAGTAGGTAATACTGTCCTTATTCAGCCACTTCAGTAAATGCCTTTGCTTTTACTCACCACTACCACCAGATTGACCATCATCTTCCCTTGGAACCTGATGGAGACATCCCAGGACCCTGAAGCCAGTAGCCTTGGGAAAGGCATTGCTTCCAAGTTGGTGCCCTCAGTGATCATGTCAGGAATGACCATATAACATGACCTGCTCCTTCAGGGGCTATAGGCAAAGCTACTGAAGAGACCTAGGTAAGAAAGTTCTTGCTACCAAAGGTCTTAGCTCTATTAAATGGTTCTACATCAGAAACTATGATTTTGTCAGCAGAAATGACTTTAAAGAAGAGGCATTATTATTTGCTAGGCTGAGGGCCATTGGACTTTTCCATCTGACTCATAGCTGGAACTTTCCATTTGTATTATCTCTCCTGTTAGAATATAAGCTCCTTGAGAGCAGGGAGTCTTTGACTTTTCCATTTGTATTCCCAGAATCTAGCACAACGTTTTGCACAAAGCAAGTACCTAATAAACACTATATTCATTCATTCATTTTTCCAACTAACTGTAACTATTTGCTGACTGCTGAAGGAAAGTGAACCAGTGGGGGTTCATGAACTATAATTTTAGGAGTATGGGCTCAGAGAGGACCTTGAACCTGAGCTATTAGGTACCATCTGAGGGATTCAACCCAAGAATGTAAGTGAGCTGGAGAGCGTTAGCTCCTGGAGTGTGTACTATACACAGTGTGAAATAATAATGAATATTTAAAAAAAATAATCTGTCCATCTTACTATACCTTTCCCCCCTCAACAAATTAAAACAAACCTGAAAAAGCAAATCCTTGATACATTTCTACATAGCCCAGCAAAACAAATTCCCACATTATTTGTATGCATTTATATACAGATATCTGAAAATATGTCCATTTTAACTTCTTGACCTTGAAGTCAGGAACTGAATGACATTTTTTATATTCATTATCTTAGACTTATAGTTTATCATTACGTTGATCAGAGTTCTATCATCTTTCAAAGTTGTTTTTCTCTATAATGTTATCATTATATAACTTGTTCTCCCAGTTCTAGAATCACTTGAAATCTATCCATAGATGTTTTGGGGGTTAATGGACCTTGGGTTAAGAAACCCCTGTGATTCAATGGTGCAGTACTATCTCTGGATGTATAAGCTAAAGAAAATTGGATTTATCTTTACAATTTAGCTATAATGTGTTTCTTTGAAGGAAAAGTAAAAATTTTCATTTTTATTTCATGTCTTGTTTTTTAAAATAAATATAATCTAGTGGTTAAGAATTAGAAATTGAGGGGATGCCCTCAATTGGGGAATGACTGAACTAATTGTGGTATATGATTGTAATGGAATAATATTGTGCTACGAGAAATGACAAATAGGATGATTTCAGAAAAAAAAAAACTCAGGAAAGACTAACATGAACTGATACAGAGTGAAGTGAACAGAACCAGGAGAACATTGTACACAGTAACAGCAATACTGTGTGATGAATAACTGTGAAAAACTTAGCTATTCTTAGTAATACAATGATCTAAGACAATCCCAAAAGAACTCATGATGAAAAATGTTATCTGCCCTCCAGAGAACTGGTGACATCTGGACATAGATCGAAGAATACTATTTCTTTACTTTCTTTCTTTTTTGGTTTTGTTCCAATTTTCTTCCAGAAAATGTCTAATATGGAAATGTTTTACATGATTGCATATGTATAACCTATATCAGATTGCTTACCATCTCAGGGAGGAAAGAGGCAAGGGAAGGAAGGATAGAATTTGGAACTTAAAACTTAAAAAAAAATACCCAAATGTCAAAAATTGCTTTTACATGTAATTGATGGAAAATAATATATTATTTAAAACAAAAACAATGATAATTTAAAAAATATAGTGGCAGCCTTGTTATGACATGGGTTTTGGACGATTAGGCCAACATTTAGTAATTATAACTGAGTTGATATAAGGTTTTTACAACATGGTGTAGTAAAAGATAGTGTTGGACTTGGGAAGTCACAAGGAACTGGGTTTGAATCCAGCCTCTGAAACTAAGTTGAGTCACTGTGTAAAATACTTCATTTCTTTATGCCTCAGTTTCCTCATCTAGCTTTCTTCAAGACTCAGGCTCTACTCTCCCTTCTCCAGGAACCTTTCTCACTTCCCACCCTATGCCTCTCTTTCTCTGTGATTATCTTCCATTCACATTGCACTGTATATATCTTGTATGTATACAGATTTTTATATGCTTTTTCCTTCATTAAAATATGAGTTTCTTGATGTCAGGGACAATGTTTTTGCTTTTCCTTATATATCCAATGCTTAGAACAGATTCCAGAACTCACTAAGCACTTAATAAATGCTTATTGACTCACTTCTGCAAGACGGGAATAATCGTATCATCATCATCACAGGGTTGTTGTGAGGCTCAAATGAGATAATGTATGTAAGGCATTTGGTGAACTTTAAAGTACTATGTAAATACTGCTTACTATTACCGTATAGCTCAGGGATTCTTAACCTGGGGCCCATAAACTTATTTTTTAAAATTATCAGGACTACTGCATTTCAATATAATTAACTTTGTAATCCTATATATTTTATTTTATGCATCTAAAAACATTATTCTTAGAAAGTGACCATATGCTTTTTATCACATTGCCAAAGCAGAGGAGGAGGATGTAGCAGCAAGCACCCCAACATCCCCAGGGTGGCTGCCAACACAGGTTCTTAGATCTGCTTTTGTAAAGGAAAGCAACTCAAAATGGGTTAACAAGCTTACTTTAATCAAACAAACATATATCATTTACCTAGTTCTGGGGGAAAGGTCAGCACCCCGAACTTCAGAGTATACAGACAGATCAAACAGACAGGCTTCCAAACTGTCCAACCATTATCAATACCAAAATCACAGTTACCAGAGAGGGAAGCATCAACATCTGGGTTTTCAAGGCTGGGGGGCTCCCAATGGCTGCCCAGAGTCTCATCTGGTCAAATCACACAACACTTTTCAAAGTGAGCCCCAAAGCAAAGCCTTACATCAGGAATTATATAGCCTTCTCCTGGGTCAGAGAATGTAACCACTCTCTTGACCCACTGCCCAATCACACAGCATCAAGGTGTGGGCATTCCTGAAAACCAAGCCTCCTACCACAGGCTCCATGTGACCACATTCAGCCTATTAGGGGGCAGAGTATATTTTCAAATCAAGGAACGTTCTCAGAGTCACTTAAGCCAATCAAAGGGCCTAGGGGCAGGGAAGATCTTCAAATCTGCATTTCCATTACAGAGGAGGAGGAGAAGGAAGAGGAGGAAGAAGAAGGAGGAGGAGGGAGATAGAAGAAGAAGAAAAGAAGGAGGAAGATAGAAGAAGAAGAAGAAGAAAAAGAAAAAAAAAAAAAGAAGAAGAAGAAGAAGAAGAAGAAGAAGGAGAAGGAGAAGAAGAAGAAGAAGAAGAAGAAAAGAAGAAGAAGAAGAAAAGGAGGAAGATAAAAGAAGCAGAGGAGGAGGAAGATAGAAGAAGGAAGAGGAAGAAGAAAAAGAAAAGGAGGAGGGGAGGAAGATGGAAGAAGGAGAAGGAGGAGGAGGAGGAAAAGAAGAAGAAGAAGAAGAAGAAGAAGAAGAAGAAGAAGAAGAAGAAGAAGAAGAAGAGGAGGAGGAGGAGGAGGAGGAGGAGACGACTACTTGACTTTAGAAGATTTGGTTTAACTTAGTATTTCTTGGAGTAAAATACAGAGCAGTTTTACATTGGGGTTCAATTGTTTTAGAATTGACTTTCACATGACTTTTGCATATTTAACATATGCCATAATTTGCAGTTCTGGACTTCTCTGTCTAGCTCTCACCCTTCCCCCTGCTTTTCCATGTTGCCTGTACTAAGAATGTGGGAAAAGGATTAGGCAACGGTTAATCTCCATGTCTTCTTTTGGATCCTGCCTCCCCTGTTCTTCTTTGACTTGGGCAGCCAGCCCTGTGACCACCACCTCTGCTTTTACTAGTACCAAGAACTCCCAGTAATTGTCCTTTCCCTCATAGGTAAACATTTTCAGCACTTTCCACATACTCATTTCCCACTGCCATTTTGTGGTTTGACATCATAAGGATGGCCACCCACACAGAAGATAGGTTAATGCAGAAAATTCTTCAGGGACCTGCCTGGCAATTTGGGATGGTCAATGTCCTATTCCATGGGAAGCCTTCCTGCTAGGAAGTAACAATAACAACAATAATAATAACCACTCACATTTCTGTAGTACTTTAAAGTTTACAAAATTGCATTATAAGTATTATCTCATTTGATCTGCTCAATAATCCTAGGAGGTAGATTATCTCCATTTTACAGATGAGGTAACTAAGGCAAATAGAGGTTAAGTGACTTGCCCAGAGTCCCAGCAAGATTTAAATTTAGGGCTTCTGGACTAGAGGTCCAACTCTCTTCTGGACCACTTAGCTTGTTAGAGTAATTATAGAAGGAAGAGTCTGCCCTACATAGTAGACAAAATGCAAAGGATTCTCCCTTCTCTCCTCCCTGCGGGGGCCCCCCAATATAAGCCTTTTAGAGATGTTTTTTTTTCTTTTTATATCCCTAGCATTTATCACAGTGTCTAGAGCTTAGTAGGAATTGCATGAAGGTTTGCAGATTGATCAACAGACATGGAACGGGAAGGCTGAGGATGCATCTCTATTCTTACTATTAAATAAGATGATAATGAATCTCTACTCTTTCTCTTAGCATGGTGCCTGGCACATAGTAGGTGCTCCGTAAATGCTTATTTCCTCTCTTCTGTCTTAGAACCCTTCCATCACTGAAAATAGCTTAACCCTTTTCTAGTTTCCTAACCCAGGATTTCAGCAGTCAAGCATTCTTGGTTTGGGATAACTGGTTGTCCCAAAGAGTCTGAGTTTTCATTTATATACCTTCCAAGTCCTGGTTATTTGAACAAGGTTTTTTTTTTCCTGAGGGATAAAATTCTATGTAAGTCTTTGATCTATATGTTCACAATCAAGGAAGTATTCTGATTTCTGTATTCCAGGGATAGACCTTGGCATTGCTAGTGATGGGATCTGGTAATTTACCCTTCCTACATGAATTAATACTCATTGTAGCTTGGAACCTGGTTTCTGAATCTGGAGAAAAACCCCATACAAACCATAAAACCCTTGATACTTCCTTGGTGACAATACATCAGGGCTGATTACTATGACATATATTTTCAATTTCTTATGCCAAGGGGAAATCACAAAAAAGAACATTAAGACACACAGTTCAAATTCAGCCAAGTAAATTACTCAAGGAAGGAAGTTTTATTCTGGCTCCTTGGTGAGGGTCTCTGATGAATGGAAAAGAAACTGCTATATTTAGCATCGAAATCTTCTGTGGATATAAGGCAAAACACAAGAGGGTATCTGTCCATAATAACTTTTCTTTATGGTCATCCTTTTTTCTTTTCATGAAAAAAAATTTAATTCCAAGATCCTAATATTATTTGGGAAAAGGAGGAGGAGACTACACATCAGTTATTCTCACAACTGTGAGAAATACTGATAGTTTGGTTTCCACAGATTTTATAGGAACTATAAATGTTTTGGAAATGGGTTCTGCACAGAATGTATGAAAGGGCCTAGGTCCTGGGAGAAAAGGGCAGACCATACTATCCAATCATATAAAGGAATCTCCAAAGGGGGAGGGAGACCAGGCCAAGCCAGTTCAAACCAATTGGGATTCAAACTGACACACTTAAATTAAGTCCCATTGTTTTACCAGGGAGTACTTTGACTGGAAGAGAAGAACCATTCAGGTGAAGGGTGGCCTAGGAAAGGGGATGACCGCTCTAGAAGTGGGACTATACAATCTTTGTTCTGCTAGTGGGGTGTGTGCGTGTGTGTGTGTGTGTGTGTGTGTGTGTCTTGTTCTGTGAGGGAATGCATACTCCCACTTCTCTGGAGAATCACCAATAAAGGACCTCTTCTTCCACTCCACAAACTGCAATTTTATTTACTACCCAATTAACATTAACCAGAGGCCTGGGAGGAGGGAGCAAGCCTCTATAAGTTAAACTCCAGGCTAGCTGAGTTTGGGACTAGAATTTTGTTTATAACACAACTATTTTCTAGGGCCAGAAAAACCTTAGTCTAGTTATTAAGGAGATTTGTTCTGTGAAGTTTGAATTCAGTCCAAGGGCCACACTTGAGGACTTGAAGGCCATATGTAGCCTTGAGGCCACAGGTTCCCTACCCTTGATTTAGCCAGTCAACAAGTATTTTGTGCTTAGGGTCGGTCAGGTTCTGGGCTAATGTGGTTCCTGCTCTCAAGGAGCTCATATTCTAATCATTCAAACAATTATGTAAATCCAAGGTTTACACACATTAAATGGAAAGCAATCTCAGAGGAAAATCATTAGCAGAGATTGAGTTAGGGAAAGGCCTCTGGTAGATGAAGAGATTTGAGCTGCTTGAGTTTAGTAGAGACCACCCTCCTCAGAACAGGTTGGGAGGCACCTTTGTTGAGTTGACGACTCCTAACTGACCAGGCAGGGTCTTTAAAGGCTACTATGCTCAACTAGGCTTTTGAGTATTAATTTGATCAACCAAATAAGGGTTGGCTTCTGACTTAGATCAACTTGGTCAATGAGGAGGAACTCTCTCTTCAGAGATCTTCAAACCTAATTGTCCAGCTTTTAAAACCAAAAAAGAAGCATGAGGTCTGTGACTACTTTTCCTTTGTTTTTGTTGTTCAATGGTTTCTGACTCTCTGTTGACACCATTCAAGGTTTTCTTGGCAAAGATACTGGAGTATTTTGCGATTTCCTTCTCCAAGAGCTCACCTAAAGTAAATTTATGATGTAGAGAGGCTAATTATAATATCTTTATCATACATAGGTACCCCACCAAATGGGTTTTTCTGTATGCATTGTGGGTAATCCCATGTGAAGTTCCACTGTGGCTTGTACCCCTCCCCTATTACCTAACTCCTTAATAAACCCCTTCTGTCTTTTTAATATTAATAATTTGTTATGTAATTGCGTCTTTACCCTATAAAAACCCATCTTGCTTTCTCTGAAGTTCCTGGTTCCTCTTGGAACTTAGTTCCATTCATTTCAATAAATGCCTACAGTTGGATTAGAGGTGGTCTGACTCTGAATTCTTTGAGGCAGTTCCACCACAACACATCATGAAACCCCAACACTAGAGAGATTAAGAAGATAAATTTGGAGACTTTGCAACAGATTGGATACAGGGGAGTGAGAGAATGAGAAATTGAGGATGTCACCTAGGTTGAGAGCCTGGGTAATTGAGAGGATGGTAGCAGCCCGGACAATAATAGGGAAGTTGGGAAGAAAGAAGGGGTTTTTTGGGAAAAGATAATGAGCTTGGCTTTGGACTTGTTGATGTTTGTGGAACATTCAGTTTGAGATATCCAATAGGAAGTTGGAGATATGAGTCTGAAGGTGAGGAGGGAGGTTAGGGCTGGATAAAATCTGAACATTATTATCATAGAGATGATAATTGAATCCATGGGAGCCATTGAGAGCACCAAGTGAGGGAGAAGAGAAGAGGGCTGGGTATATTCAGAACCCTATGGTATATTAGGTGTGACCAGAGTGAAGTTAGTAGGTGTGACCAGAGTGAAGATCTGGCTAAGGGGACTGAGAAGAAACAATCAAATAGGTAGCAGGAGAACTAGGAGAGAGCAGGGTGACAAAAACCCAGAGAGAAGAGGGTGATCAATAGTGTAAAAGGCTGCAGAGATGTCAAAAGGTTAAGGATTTGAGAAAAAGCCGTTAGATTTGAGTGAGTTCTTTGAGGTCACATGGGTTATAAAGAGCAGAATCAGGATTCAAGCCAGTGTTTAGGTTTAGGGTCACAGGGGTGCTTGAGACCCCAAAATATGCCAGGCTGTGCCAAATGAATTCGATTCAAGCCTTTTCTCAGCCAATGTAAAACAAATTTTATTAAAGATTCCCCATAATGGGTAGACTTTTAAGGAGCCTAAGTATTTGTGACATTTATATTGGACAAGCAGGCCAGATCAATCTGACACAGAGTGTGTCTGAGCTAGATTGAATCTCAGCCCCTTCATAGAGGCAAGATAGATCTTATATATGGAAAGACTGTGGGAGGGATCTAGGGATGGTCTAGAGGAGGGGTTGGGGGAGAGTCTTGAGGAGGAGTCTAGGGCAGATCTTGAGGGCACTGAGGTCAGACTCCAGGAATGGGATTAAGGATGGGAAATAGCTGAAGGTAACCTGGAGATGACAGATAATGGAGGACTAGACTAGTTTAGGGGTAACAGATTTGTATATAGATATTTTGATAGGATCAAGGGTGAGAAGAAGCTGGACAATTGAGGGCTAGGCTAGGTTAAGAGTAACAGAGATTTGGGCCTAGTGATAATGAAAGGCTTATGGCCTTAGGCAAATGCCCCATCAAGTAGGAAGATTCAAGGAGAGTTCAAGGGGGTTCCCAGAGCCTGTACCCCATCACCAGGTTCTATGGCACCACATCAGAACTCACTCTCAAGTTAAAAAAGTCTATCCTATTGCCCTGACTCAAGCCCAACAATCTATGTCCTTGGGCAACTTCTGGAACTTGTTCTTCCATCCCTGCGACCCTGCCTGGGCTCTGATTGATTATCATTCACCTTATCTTGACTAGATCCAGGCCATTTCCTTATATCTCAGTGCCAAGCTATGGGGTACATACACTCTTTTAAAAAATATTAGTAGTTATATTTTAGTTTTCAACATTCACTTTGATAAGATTTTGAGTTCTAAATTTGTACCCCTTCTTCCCCTTCCCCTTTCCAGGACAGCATGCAATTTGATAGAGGCTACACATTGTACAATCATATTAAGCATATTTCCACATTATGCATATACTCTTTTTAACTGCCCCTCCTCCCCATCCCCTAGCTCTGAGAGCTACAATAAAATCAACACTTCAAAAAATCCTATCTGTCAATTACTCTAAAATTCCAGTCACCATTCCCTCTGACTTTCCTCTCCAAAACATTCCTCCCTGGCCCTATCTCAGAGGGTTTTTGTGAACATAAAATGCTTTGCCAACCCTAAAGAGCTGAATAAATGCTAATATTATTAGTAAAAACTTAATTATTTTTTCATGCATTTATTCATTCAACTGAAGGATTATTTAACAGAGGAACTTCAAAAATCGTCTCTTTGCCACTTTGCTGTCAAAGAGAAGGGGCTCTCCTCATTCTTATAAGTTCGGGTCTCAGTCCATCAGTCATTCATCAAACATTTATTATGTTCCAGGAGCTGTGCTACATGGCCAGTTACAGAAAGGCACTCCCCACCATCAAAACAAAACAAAAATCACCTCAAAACTCAAATCTCTCAATCTGAGAGGAATCCAATTTTTGGTTTTCACCAGTTCCTTCCCTACACTGGTGGGATTTTGATACAAAACCGCTCCCTTGTGTCAGTTTCCCTTTCTCCTGTATCTCCAGCAGCTCCTAGACCAAACTGCACACAGGCCAGGGTTTTTTGGCCTGAGGGTGCTGCTTCTGAAACTAACTCCATTCCATCTTCCCCTGAGTTTTTTCTCAACTTGCTCCTTCCATCTCTTTTTAAAGAAATTCATATTATTGGATCTGATTAAAAATAGATATATTTATTAAAAGAAAAAAAAAAACCTCAGGCTAATGACCAATTTACATAATAAGGTTTTACATGAAACCAGGAACGGGGTGTCCCAATGCAGGGGGGGGGGCAGGATGAGCTCCGGAAAGTATGGAGCTGGAGTGTCCTCAGCTTGTCTTTGAGGAGGGCTGTTATGCAAGGCTGCCCCAGGCCGTTTAGGCGGCTGCAGGTGGACTAAAGAGGCCGCAGCCACATTCCACCCGCGGCGGGTGCTGCACCCTGAGGCCGGCCGCAGTCACGCGACCTGGGGCGGCCAGGGAAAGGCTTTTTTTTTCCTTTTTTTCCTGGCGGAGCTCCAGAGGCAGAGAACGACCAGGCCCGGCTGCCCCCCACTCCTGCGCTGCTGTCGCTGCTGCTGCTGCCGCCACCGCTATCGCCTCTGCAGCCAGTGCACGCGCTGCCGCTGCGGGGCTTCTCTTGTTCACGGGTGCTCCAAGGTGCGTGTTTGTAACGGAGTCCGGGTGGTGGTAGGAGGGCCGTAAGCCTGGGGGACAGGATAGCAACCGGGCCTTCAGAGAGGACCGGATGAAAGGATGGTAGCACTGCTTTAAAATGGGAGGAAAAAACTCCTCTTCTACTGCGTTCACAAGCAAGACATCACTCGTGATGTCACTGGCCCTCTTCGAAAATGAAGGACGGACAACATGCATTCCATTTGTAAAGCACCTACTGTGTATGCATGGTAGGCTCTAGAGATAGTAAAAAATGAAACAATACCTGCTCTCCAGGATTCTATATGGGGATGGGGAGGAGGAAGGCAACGTTTATATTTAAAGTACCCCAGAACTTCAGCACTGGCTTGAAGGGCCCTTGCAGATGCAGTCCCCAGATTTTTACTAAAGAGGCTAAGGTCCGGCCTGCTGAAGTGACTGACCTTCAGGGACCAGCCCAGATCTCTTGACTCCTAGTCTTAAAGTATTATTCATGGCCTCTAGGAAACGTCTTACTTAATCCCCCTCCACCCAATCCCCAGAGAAATGAAGTATGACCTACAGTCAGAACAGTAATGCAACTAAGACCTTGGGGGGAGGGGGAAATTTAAGCAGTTTCTGAAGAATTATGTAGGGGAAGCAATTGTTGGTGCCTCTCCTCCCCCCACAAATGATCCTTCCTTTCAAGAATACACTGTGTTATCTAGAGAAAGAACCATGGAGTAGGAATGCAGAGCGAACCAGACTATTTCCTTTTTTGTTTTGTTTTTTCTTTCTCATGGTCTCTCCCATTCCTTATAATTCTTCCATGCAACATGACTAATATGAAAATGTGTTTAGATTGGAATGTATGTGTAGAGCTATATCAGATTGCATGCATCTTGGGGAGGGAGGGGGAGAAAATTTAAAACTTATGGAAGTGAATGTTGAAAACTAAAAATAAATATATATTTTTTAAAAAGAATACACTGTGTTTAGACATCTCTTTGATACTTCTGTTCTATTTGTGTACTTATCTCCCTGGTTAGATTGTAGCCGCTTGAGGTAGAAATTTTACTTCCTTTCCTCCATGTGCCTCTATAATCTAGGAGAGTGCTTTGTTCAGGGTAAAAACTTTTTAAATTAAGTGGGGCAGTGCATAGAGCCCTGAGCCTGGACTCAGGAAGATGTGAGTTCTACTGTGACCTCAGATATTTACCAGCTGAGTGACACTTAATCTCCCTTAAGGTTAAATATATGACACTGGTTTTAGTTTCTTCAACTGTAAAGAGGGGATCTTAATAGCACCTACCTCTTAGGGTTGTTGTGAGGGTCAAACAAAATATTCATAAAGTGGTTAGCATAGCACTGGGCATTTAGTAGGCCCTAAATAAGCACTTATTCCTTTTTCCTCCCCCCATTTGGTGGGTTGCCTCTTTATCCTTCTGTCCCAACCATCCTCGGCCATTTTTTCTCACTCTGTCTCATCCTAGAGTGCCTAGGAAACTGAAGAGAAACTACCAACTTGTGGATCTCAAGAAATGTTAGTGAATAAAGGAGTCCTTCATTTATGGACAGACAACACGGGAAAGGGCATATTTGAGGGTTTTCCTACTCAGAAGAAATTTTTAGGGGAAAAACTCTAGGCTTGGAAGGGTTCTGAGGATTTGGCAGGCTGGCCTCAGGTGTTCTGGAGACAAACAATTACTAATTGTTTAAATGTAAGCAAATCAGTTGGGCCTAAAATAAGAGTGTGCTGAGGATTCCTTTTTTTCAGGGAATTCATCTTGTATAGTTAGAAAGAACACAGGCCCAGGCTCAGAGGACTTGAGTTCAAATCCTGTCTCTTGCTTACAACCTTGTGACCTTGGGCAAATGACTTCACCTCCCTAGGCCTCAGTTTCCTCCTCTGTAAAAGGAGGGAGTTGGACTTGTTGGCCTCTGATGTCCCTTCCAGTTTTTAATCTAGGATTCTGTTTTTCTAGCTTTATTATTTTGTGAACTTAACATTTCAATTCTTATATGTAGAAGTATGTTACTTAAGGTGCTGCACAGGGCAAACTGAACTGATTCATTAATTGAAATGCTAAAGTGGACTAATTAAATGGCTGTATGAACACCCACAAATCATTTTTTTCTCTGTTAAGGTTCAGTTTCCCTATCTGTGAAATGGTGGGGTGGGAAGCAAGGTCATTAGACTAACTGCTTTCTGAGGGCCTCTGCAATTCTAAATCTCTGATTTCGTTATCTAGTGAAGCTACATAAGATACAGACAGTAAAGAAATCTGTATTCATTGTTGGCATATCAGATGAAAGCTTTGGAGAGAGAGTCCTCAGCAGGAGAAAGGTGGCCTCACATTGGCTAGCTCTCTGGGGCAATCTTTAAGCCTTACTTTATTCAAGTAGAAAATGGAGATTATACTATTTACAACTCCTCTACCTCAAGTTTCTGTGAAGAAGGTGCTTTTTAGGCAACTTAAGTATGAACTCTTATTATTATCTGATAGAGAAAAAAAGTGTAGACTTAACATTTTTGTGAATTGAATTATATTTTAAATGGGGATGAGAGGCTGGCAATTTAAAGGAACCATTTGGTGACTTAGCAAAATGAATGATCACTCCTAATTTAAATATGTCCATTTTATCCATCTTAATATTTACACACACACACACACACACACACACACACACACACACACACACACAGCAGTCTGGGGGCTTTCTCCAGAAGTCTTAGGGCTGTTCCAAGCTATTCAAGAACACTAAGACTTTTGGGACCTGCTGTGTCACTTTACTTAAAGGTAGGAAGATTTATAACTGCTTATATTTTTCCTTTACCCCACTAATTTTCAACTTTTAACAAATCATCATCATAATGCCATGCAATCACAGTAGCTGACATTTATATGATGTTTTAAAGTGTATAAAGTACTTGACAAATATTATCTCATTTGTTCTTCATATCAACCCTATGAGGCAGGTAGTACAAATCTTATTGTCCCCTTTGTATATGTTGCTTCTGTCAGACACTTTGATACCCTTCAGGGGCCTCTCCTAGTCTAGTTCCTTGCTCAGGCTCTGGTAGAAAGCGAGGGCACTTCAGTATTTGGTACTTCCCCAAGCATAGTTAGTGACTCTCTTAAAATACTTATGTTGACAAAGCTTCAAAACACAACAGTTTTATTTATTTATTTAATTTTTTTTTTTTCTTTTTGGAGGGCAATTGGGGTTAAGTAACTTGCCCAAGGTCCCATGGCTAGGTTTTTCTTTGTGTGTGCTTTAAGTGTCTGAGGCTGGAACTGAACTCAGGTCCTTCTGACTCCAGGGCCAGCACTCTATTCACTGCGTCACCTAGCCGCCCCAACAGTTTTATTTATAGAGAAAAGGACATGTGAAATATTCATTTTCATCCTTGCAGAGATTCAAGATTCTTGCCCTCTTGCTTCATAGTGACATATAGCATGACCTCGGGTCATTATGGGGAAGGTTGGAATTTTTTTCTTCCTGGTTTTCTGAGTCTCACAGATCTTTACTGGTAGGTATAATAGGTCCTTCTTGCCATTTATGCCTGCTTCTGAACCTGCAGCTATTTGGCTCTGTTTCAACAAATAGTGCCAGCTTTTGAACATTTGGAATTTGGAGAGGATTGCAGTGGTGCCTCAAGTGAGAGTTATAGCCCTTTTTTTCCTTTAGACCAGTGGTTTCTAACTTTGGGTCTATGAACTCTTAAATCATCTGTGGATAGATTTCAGGGGTTCTGTGGACTTGAAGGAGACATATTTTGATAACTTTAATTGGTTTTCTTTACAAATCTAAGCATTTAAAAATTACATTTAAAAACATTATTTTGTGAAGGGGTGCATGGGCTTTACCAGACTGTCAAAGGAGTCCCATGACATAAAAATGGCTAGGGACTTATGCACTCAAATATTAACTGCCTCCAGCGTATTGAAATCTTCTGCCCATTTATTTCTTAGTCCTACCACCCCACCCTCCATACAGAGAGTCCTTTTAGATCATTGTGGGAATATCTGATCCAAACCACTAGGTTTTCTTCTTTGGGCTGACTCATGGCAGTTTTGTAATACTTTACCTCCTTCCTTCCTCAGTGCCTTCCACTTGAGTTATACCTTCCAACTGAATCTTTCAGTGTTGGTCAAGCCAACTTGACCAACTTACTTTCCATTTGTTTTTTTTTTTCTTCTCCCATCATCCCTAGGGTAGCTAGACCATGTTAAATTAAAATTGCCTGGAGCAGTTTCTCCAATATCTCTGGGCATCAATTCTCTAGCAAGTGTCTGTGACTCAAATACAGACAAATGAGGAAATTGTGTCTCAGACCAATTAGGTGATTTGCCTATGGTCATACAGCTAGATAGTTGATTCTAGGTTCAGTCTTCCCTTTGATCAACTACATTGCCTTTCTAAGTGAATGAATGTTGAATAAAAAGTTCTATGATTTTGCCATATTGGTTTACATCAAGGTTATATATTAGAATGTAGATTCATTAAAGGCAAGGACTTCTTTTTTGTTTGTTTGCTTTTAACAGCAACTAGTATAGTGCCTATTACAGTGTTTAATAAATGCTCATTGAATTGAATGAGTTATCTTGGGACAGAGATCACAACACTAAAATAAGATGTCAGTGAAAGTGCTTTCTAAATATATATACATATACATATATATTTATATTTATATAAAATATAAAATTATATTTTAGTTTCTAAAAAATTAAATAAGGGCAGCTAGGTGGAGCAGTGGGTAGAATGCTGGGTGCTGAGTCAGGAGGGTTTGAGTTCAAACTTGCCCTCAGAAACTTACTAGTTGTCTGACCCTGAGCAAGTCACTTAACCCTACTTGTCTCAGTTTCTTGATTTGCAAAATGATATGGAGAAGGAAATGACAAATTATTCCACTATCTTTGCCAAGAAAACCCCAAATGGGGTCACGTAGATTTGGACATGACTGATCTACTAAACAACAAAAGCAACATCCACTAAATAATGACACTAGTTATCAGATATAGTCAAGTTTTATGCAAGCAAGGTTAAAAGCTAGGGGTAGAAAATGTGGCCTATGGTCAGATCAATATAGAATGTTGTCTGGGCTAATGATTTATTGTTCTTGAAATTATAGACTGTTCCAAGGAGCTCTCCTTGCCAAAGCCAAAACAGTTTGCTTGTGATGCTTTGAATATCCTTTCTCTTTGGCAATTTGGTTGTGAATTCCAGTTCTCTGTCTTTCTTTTCCTCTTCTGTGGTTTTTTTTTTCTTTTTGGAGGGGGGAGGGCATGGCAATTTGGGTTAAGTGACTTGCCCAAGGTCACACAGCTAGTAAGTGTTAAGTGTCTGAGGCCGGATTTGAACTTGGGTCCTCCTGACTCCAGGGCCGGTGCTCCACTCACTGTGCCACCTAGCCACCCCTTATCTTCTTCTCTTCTGATATAACAAGATTTGGGGGTAATTGAGGAGGACACAGCTTCATTCTCTAATGCCATGGTCTTACTTCTCTGGGACTCACTTGCTTCAATTAAATCCCTGACTTAAGCTGCCATATTTTCCCCCCAATTCAGTCTGGGGACACATTGTTATTCATTTGCATACATTTGACACAGTTACTGATTTTCCATGTAGGAATGTAAATAGTTCAACTTTGATAAGTTCCTTTTGATTTCTTTTCCTTGATTACCTTCTCAAGCATCTCTTGCTTCTTGAATGTCAAATTTTCTATTCAACTCTGGTTTTTCTGAATGTCAAATTTTCTATTCAACTCTGGTTTTTCCTCAAGAATGCTTGAAAGTCCTTTATTCCACTGAATGACCATATTTTCCCCTGAAACAAGATACTCAGTTTTGCTGGGTAGGTGACCCTTGGCTTCAATCCCAGCTCTTTTGCCCTCTGAAATATCATATTCCATGCCCTTCAGTTCCTCAGTGTAGAAGCTGCCGGGTCCTGTGCTATTCTGATTGTGTTTCCACAATATTGAAATTGTTTCTTCCTGGCTGCTTAGAGTATTTTCTCCTTGATCTGGGAGTTCTGGAACCCAGCCATAATATTCCTAGGAGTTTTCTTTTTGGGATCTTTTTCAGGAGGCAACCAGTGGATTTGTTCAACCTCTATTTCCCCCTCTGGGTGTAAAACATCAGGGCAATTTTCCTTGAGAATTTCTTTAAGGATGATTTCTAGGTTCTTTCTTTGATCATAGCTTTCAGGTAGTCCAATAATTTTTAAATTATCTCTCCTGGATCTATTTTCCAGGTCAGTGGTTTTTCCCATTGAGGTATTTCACATTGCCTTCTATTATTTCATTTGTTTGGATCAGTTTAACAGCATCTTGATTTCTCATAAAGTCACTAGCTTCCATTTGCTCCTTTCTAACTCTGAAGCAATGAATCTCCTCAGTGAGCTTTTGAGATTCTTTTTCCATCTTGCAAATTCGGCCTTTTAAGGCATTCTTCTCCTCATTGCCTTTCTGAGCCTCTTTTGCCATTTGAGTTAGTCTATTTTTTAAGGTGTTATTTTCCTCAGTTAGGCTGTTGACTGTCATTTCATACTTTTCTTGCATCTTTTTCATTTCTCTTCCCAAATTTTCCCCCACTTCTCTTGTCTGCTTCTTAAGGTCCTCTATGGCCTGTAGCCAGCTTGTATTTTCATTTGGGGCTTTTGGTGTAGGAGTTCTGACCTCACAGTCCTCCTCCATGCTTTGATCCTCTTTGCCCCTAAAATAGGAGTCCAATGTTGAATTTTTCTGTTTATTTTGTTTCCTTTGCCTAGGCATGTTGCCACTTAATTACTTGACTTTTGGGCTTGTTGCCACAGTAGGACTCTGCCACCAGACGGGAGAGCTTCTGTCCCAAATGTGGGGGTCTTCACAACTTCTGCAGGTTGGGTGGCCTCTGTAAAGCCTCCACCTGCTCTGGCAAATTGGAAACCCACCTCAAACCTCCCCCCCAGACCACAATCCAGATCCAGACAGTTTAAAGCAAGAGCGATTAACCCCCAGACTGATTGCTGGATCTACCTACAGTTCGAAGACCAGGAGCTAGAGCCGCCAGTGACACTGCAAAATGGCTTCTGTGCCATGTTTCTTCAGCAGCTTTTCGCCCCCAGGGGAGGAAGCTGACACGTTCCCCAAATACTGGTCCCAAAGTCCATAGGGCACTAACCTCTCACTTTGTCCTAGGCATGTCTGTGCTGATAATTCTGGAATCTCCACAGTTGCTGGTGTTCTGGGGTCCCTCTAGCCAGCTGCTGGCCTCGCCGCCCTGGGGCTAAAACCTAGGCTCACTCGGGCCTGGGCTCAGCTCTCAGAATGCTGCGCTGGCCACTTCCTGCAGGGCTGCTGGGCTGTCCTCAGCGGGAGGTTAGCTTCTTTGTGTCATTCTGTGGGTGCTGGGGCTCCAGAAATTGTTCAGATTCCCCTTTTACATAGTTTGGAAGTTGTGTGGGGCAGAGCACCTTGGAAGTGCTGTTTCTACTCCACCATCTTGGCTCCGCCCCTCTGCATACATTTGAGATCACAGAGCATAGGCTTTTGGATCTGGATGGGACCTTTGAGATCATGTTGGGTTTTTTTTTTAATACATATTTTAAACAATCTTTTTCCATGCATGTTTTTGCATGGAAAAAAAATAATTTTGCATCATTATGTCTAAGCTGCCAAAACTCCAAAGTGAATAAAAGTAAAACAAAATAAAACCATAGTATCTGCTATAGCTGTTTTGAATGGTTGGATTGGATAAGACTACAGCAAGTGGGGCCAAGTGTGTCAAATTCAGTGGGGAGCTGACATTTCTGGCTGTTTTTGTAAACCATAAGCTTTTTCTGACCCTTCTCACCTTCCTTTTTCTCTCTCTGTTGGCATTTCCTTGCCCCCAAATTAATCAGGGTTCTTGCTTTCTCAAATTTATCATAGCATTTTTCCTGGCTCTCATTTGGCCTGATCATATTCATTTTTTCCCCTTATATCATACTTATATGTGTCTTGCCCTCCCTCCCTCATCCTAGTTAATCTATAAGCTCTTCAGGGGATTTTATGCTGTTGTTTATCTTTGAATTATTGCTTAGTACAGTGCCATGACTTAATGGGGGCTTCATAAATGTTTGGAGAATTGAATTACAGGGTCATATGTCTTCTAGGAATGGAAAAACCAAACCAGAAGATAGTCCTTGGGGAATGGAAATGTTAGGTAGCCAAGAGGAAGGGGGAAGGAAATAGCATTTATATAACACCTCCAGTACCTTAGTCAGGGGCTAGGCTAAGCCCTTTTATAAAGATTCTCATTTAATTTTCACAGTAATCCTGCTAGGTAGGTGCAGCTTTTATCCCCATTTAATGGTTGTGGAAACTGAGGCAGACAGAGGTTAAGTGACATGCCCAAAGGTCCCATAGCCAGTAAGTGTCTGAGGCCAGATTTAAAGTCACATATCCTAGACTCCAGACCCAGCATGCCGTATGCTTTTCTACGAAGTACCAAAAACAGAGGTTAGGAAGGGAAACATTTTCAGACAGTTTTTTTAGAAGGAATGATGAAGGGTTTGATTATGATTCCCCATAAACAATGGCTGCAGGAACAAAGGATATGTAGCCTGGAGAACAGAAGACTTGAGGTGGGGGAGGGCTTATGAAATAGATTCCTACTTTAGTAAAATCAGTTTGACAGCTGAACAGAGGATGGCCACAGTGAGGAGAGACTTTAGGCAATGCGACCAGCCAATAGTCCAGCATTCTGCAGTTCAGATGGGAGCTGATGAGGATCTGTACCAAAGTAGAGGCAGTGTCAGAGAAGAGAAGGGGTGAATACAAAAGAGATTATGAAGAGAGAAACGGAAGTACTTGACCACAGATTGGATTTGAAGGGGGAGAGAGAGTGAGGAGGAAATGATCTTATATAAGTTTCAGTTAAGGAGGAGGAGTCAGAGTCTGGCACCATTTGGCCACTGAGAAAGTATTTCCTTAACAGCCTTCCTCTCAGAGAAGAAAGCTAGGATCTTCCTAAAGCTGATGGACTGCTAGAGAAAGCCATCTCCTAGAGGTCCAGGAGATCTGAACTTGTAAATTTCTTGGACACTATGGTCCAAGAAGAATGTGAAATATCTGTTCAGTTACCTCATAGAATTGTTTTTACCTTACCAGTGTGGGTGGGAGTGTAATGAATTTGATGGGCTATTTGGTCATTGTTTTAGGTTTATGTATACCTTTGAATCCTTCAAGTCTTATATCTAGTACATTTTCTGTGGATTGAAATAAAAGCTTTCTGATTACTTCTCCTTCCCCCTCCCTAAATTTAAAAAAAAAAAAGAAAAAGAAAAAAGAAAAGGCAGCTAGGTGATACTGTGAATAGGGATCATTGGGTCTGGAGTAAGGAAGACTTGAATTCAAATCCATTCTCTGACACATACTAGCTGTGTGACCCTGGACAAGTTACTTAACCTTGTTTGCCTCCATTTTCTCATCTGTAGAATGAACTGGAGAAGGAAATGGTGAACTCCTCTCATTTCTTTACCAAGAAAACCCCAATTAGGGTTATGAAGAGGTGGATGTGACTGAAACAGCAACAAGTTCCAGTAGGGTGTGAATTGTGGGTTAATAGTAATGTGGGTATAGGTTGTGTAACATGGTGGGAATGAATATGAATTTAGTCTTGAGTGATGGTTGAGCCTGGATTGTTGGAAAAAAAGGTTGACTGACAATAAAGAGTCAGTGTAGGATTATTACCTTGGAAATTCCTGTAGTTCATTTAGAATCTGATTAAATTCTTTTGCTTTGATCCAAATAGAAAGACAGGCGGTGCCATATTAAACATTTACAGAGTTGCCAATTTTGGAAGCATAAAGTAGGTGGCCCTGTATGAACAATTCCCACCCAGTCTCCATGGAATGGTTTATGTTGTGTTATTTGTTTTTAATTTTTGACATATGTCCCTGAAAATCATGGTGTGGTCAATCAATGAATCAATACACATTTACTGGAAAGAGAACTAGATTTGGAACCATAGGATCTCGGTTCAAATCCTAACTCTACTATTTATTTCTTATGTGACCTTGGGCAAGTCATTTTTTGGTTGTCATTTGTTGTTAAGTAGTGTCAGTCATGTCTGACTCTTTGTGACCCCATATGGGATTTTCTTGGCAAAGATACTAGAATGATTTACCATTTCTTTCTTTAGCTCATTTTACAGATGAGAAAACTGAGGCAAACAGGGTTAAGTGACTTGCCCAGGGTCATGCAGCCAGTAAAATTTTGAGGTCAGATTTTAACTCAGGAAGATGAGTCTTCCCGACTCCAGGCAGAAGCTCTATCCATCGTACAACCTAGGTGCCCCCTGCAAGTCATTTACATGCCTCTCTCTCTCTCTCTCTCTCTCTCTCTCTCTCTCTCTCTCTCTCTTCATACATATATACACACATATGTACATCCATACATATACATATGCATATTCTTCTTTAGATGTATGAAATTCTTTATATGTATAAACTTTTTATATATGTGAACCTCTTTGTAAACCTCAGTGTCCTCCTCCATAAAACAAGAGTATTGTGCAAAATGATCTCTTACTATCCCTTTTATCTCCAGATTCATGATCCTGAGGTGAGAATACTATCAGAGTGGTTTTCCAGGTGACTTTTTTATTATTAGTAGCACCTCAAGGTGATGGTAGGTTATATCTACTTCCCTGTGTATAGATAGTCCTCTAATTCAGGAGCAAGTGAAGAAAGAAAAATGGGGTTTCAGGTAGCATGTTCTTAATTTGATGGTAACTAGGGAAGAAAAGAGAAACCCATAAAATAAGTTAAAGTCTTGTGTTGCTTTTTTTTTTTTAATCTGCCAAGTGCTAAGGCCCAGGGACAGCATAAACCAATTGCTGCCATCAGAAAAACTACTGCATGGTGCCAGTTTGATTTAGCTCAGGAGACTGTAACTTTCTGCCCTAAGGGATAATATGATGGAGTAGACCTTCCTACTGCTCAGGATATTATGAAAAAAACAAAACAAAACATTAAGGCAACAATTTTTATTACTTGCCCCCAAGCTAGAGCTTTAAAATGTTCTCTCTCTCCCTCCCCTAAGCCACTTTGGTTTTAAAAACAAACAGTCCATTCATGTGTCCTCCCGAGCCAAGCTGTTAAACTCGTTGCCTTTTAGTTCTATATCTTATTCACTTAATGCACTGAAGTTGTAGGCTTGACATAATCCTGTGTCCCCAGAGTTTTTGTTTCTTTGCTGTTTATATAATGGTCTAGGTACCGTTAAAGGCTATGTGGTTGATGAACTCTGCCAAATGTGAACAGGTTTGTGCCCTAAAGATTCAATAGTCTTAAGACACAAATTGGTTTAATATATGTAAGGGTGTGCTGGTAAATGTTTAATAGCCAATATTCTAATAAAAAAACCTATGGAGGACACACTTTTTCATTTAATTTGCATTAACATTTTCTCCATCACTTTCTTAGGTCTGCACAATCAATTAAATGATAAATCAAATCCTGATTTGTATCATATTCCAATTTCTGAGGTATAAATGGTCACACTGAAAAATTTAACAATCAATTCACCAGAAGATTGGAGCTGGCTCCAGCATACTTTGATTATTACCACTTTCTGAAAAAGGCAAATGAATTTGGAATGATTCATGATTCAGAAGAGTTCTTAGAACTTTTTTTTTAAAGGAACTTTTTTTTTTGGTGGAGTGGGTGGGAGAAAGATGACTATATACTAAACAATGATAGGCCAATCTAGGTTGACAAAGAATGCATAGGAGATAGAATTATAGATTTAGCACTTAAAGGGACCTCAGAGGTCATTTAGTCCAGCTTCTTCATTTTACAGATGAGGAAACTGAGGTCCAGTGTGACTAAGTGACTTTTCCAACGTCACACAAGGAAGAAGTTTCAGAACTAGGATTAGAACCCAGGTTCTATAATGGCAGGCCTAATGTTCTTTCCTTTGCATAGAGGATAAGAAGGAACAGACAGGTAGGGCATCTAGATGGATGAATAGATAGAGATGGATAGATAGAGAGATAAATGATAGGTAGATGATAGCTAGCTAAATAGAAAGATAGAGCATTTATTCTGCACTTACTGTGTGCCAGATATATATGTCTAAACAAATGACACCACAAAGTACATTCCCAGTAAAACATTAGAACAAAACTGGCTAATTGAAAGATTGCAACTAATAGGACATATCACTTTTGACTTTTATAATCTTACTGATTGATAACTGAAAGGAATGATGTGTCCCATAATTTTGATAATTGTCCATTGTGTTGGATAAAAGTTTTGTTGGCTCTCCATGGTGGCTTAATTTGCCCAGTTATAGTCATTGTATCTATGTATGTATGTATATATGTATGTGTACCTCTCTCTCACTGTCTCTCTCTCTCTCTAAATATATATATATATATATATATATATATATATATATATATATACATATACACACACATATGTCTGGTTATGTACCAGGTGTGGGAGCACCATGTTCTTTTGGAACCACATCCCTAAGAAATCATCTTTTTTATTGTACTGTGTTATGGAAATGCTTATTTTATTCCATAAGTTTAAAAAAAAACAAGAATTCTATAGAAGCCTACAGCATAGGATGATATAACTTAGGAATCAACATAAAAAATTGGAATGAGAAGAGTACAAGTAGAAAAACAAAGAGGACAAGGCAGAGGGAAATAGTGGCATGGCTAGCTGCTTCACACCATGGCTGGGGAAGTTTGAGATTCCCCTTCACTCTCAGGTTAGATGTTGGGAAAAGATGCAGTAGTACTGACACTGGGAAGTGTTGCTGCTCCCTGTGGTTCCTGGCTTGGGATTTGTTGAGGCTTTCTTTCTTTTAGAATCTGTAGACCTCCTTCCTCTCTCGTCCTTCCCTGTTTCTATTAAGAGCACCACCATCCTTTCAGCCACCCAGGTTCACACCCTCAGTCATCCTGGACTCTTTTCTCTTTATCTCTTTCCCCATATCCAATCAGTTGCTAAGTTTTAAAAGCAATTTAGTGTCAGTTTCCTTTCTACTCTACCTAATTTCTTCTCTCTACTCCTCCTCAAATCAGTCCCCTTTTCTCTCCTTCTCATGGTTACCACCATAATTCAGGCCCTCATAAACCTTTCAAGAATCATTTCTTCTCTTTTCTTCTCCATCTGGGAATTATCATACACCTACCTATCTGATTGATGTATTGTATCCATCTGTAAGCTTCTAGAGGACAGGGACTGTCTTTGTATCCACAGAAACTAGCACAGTGAGTCCTACACATAAAGTTGTTGTTTAACAAGAGCTTTTTGGATTGGTTTGAACAAGAGCAGAGTTCCCATGATGAACCCAGTAGATTTTAGGAATGGAGTCACAGAACTTAAGGGGCCAATTTTTATTCCATAATTTCAGGCTTCCCTAAGCAAGGTGTTGAGTCTTGGCTTGGGCTGGTCTGGAAATACTATTTCCATCCTTGTGAGATCCTGGGCAAGTCATTTAACCTTTCTTGGCCTTAGTTCCTCCTCTGTAAAATGGAGTGGAGGGGTCCATAAATGACTCCTAAACTCCCTTCTAGCTCTGATTTATGACCTGATGACTGGGGGAATATTGGTGATTTGCTACAAGGCCTTAAGGATGTTTGCCGTGAATGTATTTTCCAAATTTTACCTTGATTTTCTATTTTAAGTAAATTATCTTTCCACCGTCCTCATAAGATACCTTGTAATTAAAGCCATGGTCTGTAGGTATGGGACTTAAGAGTATTAGTTTGATTAGATTGAACCAGAACCAGAACCAGGCTTTAATGCTTTAAAGGAGCTGGGGGATGGGGGATGGGGGGTGGTGTGGGGAGGGGGGAGGGAGGGGTATGTGCTATCTTGATTGTTGATTTTCCTCTACTTTCATTACTTTTCATACCTTCATTTATGTCTTCCCATATTTTTCTGAGTTCTTCATATTGATTATTCCTTCCAGGGCAGTAAACATATATCACAGTTCAACCACTCCCCAGTCATTTGGCAAATATTTTGTTTCCAGCTTTTTGCTATCACAAATAATGCTGCTATGAATATTTTTTCTCTTTTATTGCTTTTATTGTCATTAACTTCCTTAGGGTATAAACCTATAGTGAGATCTTTGGGTCAGAGGATATAAACAATTGAGCAACTTTTCCTGTGTTATTCTAAATTCTCTTCCAGTATGTTTAAACTAACTCACAACGCCAGTAGCAATAAGTCAGGATTCCTATCTTCCAGTGGCCCCTCCAGTAATGAGTTTTCTCATTTTTTTCTTTGCTGCTTGGATGGGAGTGAGGTAGCAAGGGTTGTTTTAATTTTTATTTCTTCAATTATTTGTGACTTTGAACTCTTTTTGTTAGTGGTCCTTGATAGTTCATATTTATCCTTTAGAAAAATGTTCATATTCCTTGACTACTTGCCTGTGGACCACTGGATGGTTCCCAGTTTATACTTTGTGTGAATTCCTCTTATATTTTGGAGCTACGCTAGACAGCAGGGTTCAGGATAAAGAACATTGAATTTCGAGTCAGAGAACTTGGTTTTGACTCTTGGTTCTAATATTACCTATGTGTCTTTTGCCAATTACTTAATATCTCTGTGCCTCCTAGTATTTTCTAGTATCAAACTCAAATAGAACCCTCTAGGTTACATATTGACTTAGAAAACCACTAATTAATCATTACCTATTTTTTATTGTAATTTTTATTTATTTTGTTATAAATTTCCCACTTGCATTTTATTCTGGTTCAGGCTGCACTAGGAAATGTTGCTGGTAAGTTTGACATCTCTGGAATAGATCATCTTCAAAGATCCTTCAAAGCTCTGAGTCTATGACGTAACATAAAGATTTTCCCTAATTGGTATTTTTTCTTCTGATTCTAACTGCATTAATTGTATTTCTGTAGAAGCCTCAGAGGAAGGGTGCTGGGGTCTGAGGGCAAGTCAGAGGTGTGAATTCTAGGGTGACCTTACAGGATCTAGAGATTTCTGAGGCATGATGAAAAAGATTCAGAAGAGTACAGCATAGTGAGAAATTTTATTCCTTCAAATGAATTTTTTAAAATTTTTACCTGATTCTAAAAAGTATCCCTATAGTAATTTGAGGCAGATGGAACTAAATCTGCCTGATGTTTTTATATTATTATATTGATTTAATCTAGTCATGATATCTCTTCAATTACTTAGGCTTTGTTTCATTTCTATAAAAATTATTTTGTAGTTGTAATTATATAATTTCTGTGTTTGTCTTTGATAGGTAACTCCCACATATTTATTTTTATTTTAAATAGAATATAATATATATTTTAAACATAATTTCTCTTCTTTACCCTCTTTGAGCCATCTGTATTTGTAGAATGAAGAGCTTAGACTACATGAGTCCTTTTCAGCTGTTGTTTTATGAAGCTGGACTTCCCAAAGCACCTTCTTCACTCACCCGACTGGTACTTTAAAAGATTTTTCCCTAAGAACTCTGTCATATGGACAGAACATAGGTCCCTAGCATTTTTTTTTTTCAGTATAAACTGGATACTTGAACTTCTCTTTTTCTATGCATTTAGGCTAATTCCTAGGTTGTTCCTTAGTGCATTTATTAGGTTTAAAGCATCCTGGAAATTTTTTTCCTGCCATTCCTATCTGCCTTCATTTTCTCTGAAAGCACCCTCTAATTTTATGTTATACCTGTCTGCATTGGGCTACTTGGATTCCCTTCGGGGCTGGATTAGAACACAGTCTTTCCTAGTCACGTTCTACTACTGGACTGCATGTAATTTGGGATTCAGATACCGTAGTTCACCAGAAGCTCTCTGTTGTATTCGGGATAAAATACAAACTCAGTTATTGGTAATATAAAATCCTTCACAGCCTGCTTCCACCCTGCTTTTGCATCCCCACTTCCTGGGTGCTATGGCTTTGACAAACTGGTATTTTTGCTGTTCATCATAGACCACACTCTATCGTCTTTTGTCTCTTCTTTGATGCTTCTTTGTGTCTGGATGTGCAATTCTCTCCACACCTTCGAAATTCAGTTCAAATAGAACCTTCTTAATGAATGCTTATTGATTGGTTGATTGCACTGACAGTATTTCCATTCAGGATTCCATACTGCATATTTACATATTAAAGGCAATCTCATCTCACTTGTAGAGTTCTCATAAAAGTCCATGTACAAAAGTTTAAATGTTTAAGCCTGTGTGCTAACATCTGTATACAAAATGATCAGACTCTTCTTCACCAGGGAGACTTCATATTTCCTTCAATTCCTGATCACTCGGAGATGGCATATTATACTACTGCACAGTGTGTATTTTAAACTCTGCTCTATAACCCAAGATAAATTATAATTATATACAATGTCAGATCCTTGGGATTGAAGTGTCTTGTTTTTTCTTTGGATATAGTCCCTAGCACAGCATATGACTTTTAACAGCTGCTTAATAATAAATAATAAATCATTTCAATTGTACTGAATTCTTCTCCCTCCACCTGGATTTTTAAATTTAATTTTTAGAAATATGCAGAAAATCTGATGATTTTTTGTAGCTTTTTTGTATCTATTTTTTCATTAAAGCTACTAATTTTCTTGATTTTTAAAAAATTCTCTAGAGTTAACCAAGTAACCATCATGTCATTGAAAAAGAGATATGTTTTTCTCTTCTTTGTCCCTCAATTTCTTTTTCTTGCCTTACTACTGCTTACAGTGGACATCTTATTTGATAATGCTGGGAAATATCTGATGTTTCTTTATTACAAAGACTGCTTTATGTTTAAGTGAATATAACTACTAAACAACCTTTATGGAAATAAAAGAAGACATAAATTAAGGGGGGAAAATAATGCTTCTGAGACATACCAGTTTAATAAAAATGATTCTTCTTACGTGAATTTATAGAGTTAGTGCTATGCCATTCAAATTACCAAGGGAATCTTACATGTCCCTAGACAAAATAATAATGAAATTCATTTAGAGGAGCAAAAGGTGTAGAGTTACCTAGGGAAATAATGAATAAAAGAACAACAACAAACAAACAAAATATGAATGAAGGGCCATAATCTTGTCAGACTTCAAACTGTATTGTCAAGTTTGTATTGAAACTCTTAGGTACTGGTTAAAAAGCAGAAGAGTGGGTCAGTGAAACAGAGTAGATAAGCAAGACACAGAAGCAAAAAACCTTATAACAGAACTTAGTGGGGAAAGGGCTTCATTTTTTGACCAGGACTGCTGGGGAAAAGATATTTAGAGCAGTAGCTTATACCATACACCACAATCAGTTCAGAATGGTTACTTGACCTGAAAAGATCACATCATTAAAAAAAAAAAATAGAGGAGAACAAAACCAGAATAAACAAAACAAAAACTAGAGAAGAAAACCTGAAAACAAATGCTTTTGGCCGGGAGGAGGATTCATAATGAGAACAAAGCTGGAGGAGATCATAAAAGACAAAACGGGCAATTCTGACTACATAAAAATTACAAAGCTTTTGCAGGAATAAAATCAATGAAAATTAAATGGAAAGAGACACTAAAGAGTAGGAAAGATAGTTACTTCAAACACTTCTAATAAAAGTCTGGTATTGAAGATTTACAAGGAATTATTATTTTTTTTCTTACTTTTTGGAGGGCACTTGGGGTTAAGTAACTTGCCCAAGGTCACACGGCTAGGTTTTTTGTTTGTGTGTGTTAAGTGTCTGAAGCCAGATCCAAATTCAGGTCGTTCTGACTGCAGGGCTGTGCTCTTACTGACTGCGCCACCTAGCCGCCCCTTTACAAGGAATTATTAACAAAAATGTATAATACCAGGGACCATTCCCCAACAGATTAGTGGTCAAAGATTTGAGAAGAGTTTTCAAAAGAATTACAAATGACTATCTGATAACATTAAGTCTTTCCTGGTCTTCACATTGCAAAGGCCTCTCCCCTCACCTCCAAATTACCTTTTTTTTCTATCTGTTTTATGTAATGTCTTTATATGTGTGCATCTTATCTCTGTAGCATGGTATAGTGGAAAGAGCACTTGCTTTGTATTTTAGAGGACTAGGGTTCAAATTTCACCTTTATAACTGCCCGTGTCAGTCAGCCAATAATCATTATTAAACTTCAACTATTTCCCAGGTTTTATGCTAAGTGATGGGATAGAAAGAAAGGCAGAAGACAATCTCTGCCCTGGAAAAGTGCGCAGTTTAATTGGGGACAACCTGCATACAACTATGGACCAACAGACTTATAAGCAGCACAAATAGGAAATGGTCAACAAAGGGAAAGGATTGGTAAAGGCTTCCTGTAGAAGCTTGTGGGATTTTATCGGGGACCTGAAGGAAGCCAGGAGGTAGAGATGAGGAAGTAGAGGGTTCCAGGCATGGGGGAATAGCCAGGGAAAATACCTGGAGCTGTGATTTTGTGACTTTCAAAAAGCCACACAACTTTCCTGGGCCTTATTTTCATTTCTAAAATGATGCAGTTGGAGGAGAATGCCTTTGAAGTCTCTTCTGATGACCCTATGAATTCTATATTATAAGCTCATTGAGTACATGGAGCACAGGGCCTATCACAAAATCAGTGCTTAAGAAATGCTTTTCAAACTAATGCATTATTGGTGGAGTTGTGAACTGATACAGCCTTTCTGGAGAGCAATTTGGAACTATACACAAAGGGCTGTGAAATTATGCATACCCATTGACCCAGCAATACCACTTCTAGGTCTGTATCCCAAAGAGATCATATAAATGGGAAAAGGACCCATGTGCACAAAAATATTTAGAGCAGCTCTTTTTGTGGTAGCAAAGAATTGGAAGGTGAGGAGATGACCATCAGTTGGGGAATGCCTGAACAAGTTGTGGTATATGTATGTAATGGAATGCTATAAGAAATGATGAGCAGATGGACTTCAGAAAAACCTAGAGAGGCTTACATGAATTGATTCTGAGTGACATGAGCAGAACCAGGACAACCTTGTGCACAGTAAAAGTCACACTATATGATGACTTTGATAGACTTATCTCTTCATAGCAATGCTATTTTCCTTTGTATTTTGGCCTTTCATTTAATTTATTGTTATCAGTGAATAATCTTGGGAAGAAGTGTGGACTTATTGGTAAGTAAATTGTCTTCCTTTAGTTGCAAGTATGGTTTTTCTTTAATTTGACAACTTTCAAACTTGATGACTAAATTTTGGGGTGAGTTATACTTGTAGTTTCTCTCAAATAGAATCCCCAAGATTCTATAGGGCTGAACTTTGTATTCTAGTCCTAATAGTTCTGGGTATTTTTTTTTTTGAGGGGCAGTTGGGGTTAAGTGACTTGACAAAGGTCACATGGCTAGTAAGTGTAAAGTGTCTGAGGTTGGATTTGTACTCAGGTCCTCCTGACTCCAGGGCTGGTGCTCTATTCACTGCACCACCTCGATGCCCCCTTTGGGGAATTTTAAAATACAATTTACTTACATATGACATTTAGCATCCTGGGAGGATTCTTTTCTCTGTAACACCAAATGATTCTTAGATTATCTGCTCATGCTGTCTTGAAGCCCAGTTAGTCTGTTGAGACTTCGTCTGCTCTTCTAATTTTACTGACTTTTTACTTTTCTTTCGTCTTTCTTGTTGTATGTATGTATTTAGAATGCCACCTCATCCATGATCTTTTTGAAGGTATGTTTTACTTTGTTAGATTTGCTAGCTTTGGCTCTAAACCTGCACTTTTTTTTCAGGTTTTAAAGAACTTCTTTTTATTCCTTATTTCTTCTTTAAATTCTTTTATTAGGCCTTTCCTCTCTGGAGCTCTTATGATTATTCCATTCTTTTTTTTTTTTTGTCATTCTCTTCACAGTTAGTGCAGTATTATTCTCTTCCTTTGAAGATTTCTCACATTCTTTTTCGAAATAAAAATTTTTTAGGAGGCTTACCTATTCCTTATGCTGTTTTTTTTTTTTTACTTGAGGAACCTTCCTTGTTAGGTCCTTCTCCCCTCCCGATTCTTTTTGGTCAGGTCCCAATTTATATGGTATATCTGGCAGATGAACATCTTAATGCTACTACTTTTAACTTTAGAGGGTCATGGTGAAGATCAAATGACCTAATGTAACAGTAAAGCACTCTTTTACTTTGATGGTAATGATGATGGTGATGAGAATCATTTATTCTTAGGTCCTTGAAGGCAGGGACCTGTTCTCATGTCTTTGTGTCTTCCTCGGTGTTTAGT
Source organism: Gymnobelideus leadbeateri (assembly GCA_011680675.1). Taxonomy (NCBI): domain Eukaryota; kingdom Metazoa; phylum Chordata; class Mammalia; order Diprotodontia; family Petauridae; genus Gymnobelideus; species Gymnobelideus leadbeateri. The sequence continues at coordinate 586,478 of WOXC01008115.1, forward strand.
ACCAGATTCAGTCATTCAGTCAGGTCAGTCTCTTTGTGAACTTGTGGGCCATACTGTCCAATGGAGTTTTCTGGGCAGACACTGGTATGGCATGCTATTTCCTTAAGTGACTTGCTCAGGGTCATACAACTAGTAAGTATCTGAGGCTGATTCGAATTCAAGTCTTCCTGACTCCAGGCCTAGCTCTCTCTACAGCTTAGGCACTTAAAAAGTGCTTGTTGAATGAATGGAGATATTCCTTCTACTTGATACTCCCAGTAATCACTTTCAGAGCTCTCCTTTCCTTTTTGTCATCTCTCCCCCTACATTTTTGGCCTTACCCTTATTTAGTTAGCTAAGACAATGACAGAAAAATAATTATAAAGCCTCTGCAAAAACATTATTCTCGTTTTTTTTTAAAGCCTTGTCATTACAGGAAGGTGTTAGACTTCTCAAACAGTCCAATTCCCACTTTAATGCTGAGGAAGAATACAGTGTCATCCAGAGGAATCTTTTTGACTACTAAAATTAATTTTATCTTTGAGGCCCATGCTGGATCCAAGGCTGTAATTATTGCTTTTGCTAAGTATCCTTATAATACAGCGATGCCACAAATATAATGTTGCAGAATTATTGTTCAAAACAGCTGGCTGCTTATCTGAAATGTTTCTTTTGTTCCTTCTTCATATACCTTGCTGATCTGGGGCTTTGTGAAAGGCATAGTACCACAGGAGCGATAGGAAATAAATGGAGACTCTGCAGATACCAATAAGATCCTCCAATAGCAGATCAACCAATTAGGGAAAACCAGATGGATCATTTGTTGCTCATCTTACCAGGGAACCAGGAAATAGCTCTTTCTATCAGCTTCTTTCCATCTTTTGATGGAAGAGCCTTTAAATATCTTTTCTTCATTTAATAGTCCTTGTAAAAGGGATGTGGATATTGTCATTCCTGGTCAAATGTGTTTCTTCCCCCCTTTTAAGAATTGTAGCCTTGGAAGGAGTCAGGTGAGGGTATTTGGAGGATAGTTTTCATATAAGACCAGGATGCTGTTGAGGTCAAGGGGAAAGCTCTTGCTACTGCTGTTCACAGCCTTCCTGCCATAATTCTTACTGCCGAAGCAGCAGATGGAAAGGATAGCAATTGATGACAGGTCTCTTTGGATAAAATTAGGGGTGTCAGGATGGAGGAAAATTGGTGGTGTGTAGCAGCCGAGCAAGCTAATGAGATCTTGGGCTGTACTAAGGGAGAATGATGTCTGAGAATAGGCCGATGATCGTCCTGCTGTATGTTCTCCCCCAGTGAAGGCATATGCAGAATATCACACTCAGCTCTGAGACACATGTCCTTCATTCATAAGATGAAGAGCAGCTAGGATGTTAAAGGACCTCAAGATCATGTAACTTGACGATTGACTAAAGGGACTAAACAGGGCTGTTCAGTCTGGGATTAAGAAGGTTTGGGGTCAAGGGTAGCATGATCATTTTCTTCGAGGGTTTGAAGGGTTAGTGTGTGGAAGATGGACTTGCTTGGCTCCAGAGGAGTGAACGAGAGGCTAGCTGTGGAAGAGTGTTCAATTGTTTTCATTAGTGTTAGACTCATCTTGGCCCTATTTGAGGTTTTCTTGGCAAAGATACTTTGCTATTTCCTTCTCTAGCTCATTTTGCAGATGAGAAAACTAAGGCAAACAGGGTTGAGTGACTTGCCCAGCAAGTAAATGTCTGAGTCCAGATTTGCATTCAGGAAGATGAATCTTCTTTCTTCTTCTTTCTTCTTCTTCTCCTTCTTCTTCTTCTTCTTCTTCTTCTTCTTCTTCTTCTTCTTCTTCTTCTTCTTCTTCTTCCTCCTCCTCCTCCTCCTCCTCCTCCTCCTCCTCCTCCTCCTGGGGGAAGGCAAGGGCAATTGGGGTTAAGTGACTTGACCAAGGTGAAACAACTAGTGTCAAGTGTCCGAGGTCAGATTTGAACTCAGGTCCTCCTGATTCCAAGGTTGGTGCTCTATTCACTGCACTACTTAGCTGCCCCAGATGAGTCTTCCTGACTTTAGGTCTGGCACTCTATCCTCTGTACCTCTTAGCTGCCCCTATGGTGGAAAGTGCAAAGTGGCAATTATAGATTTTATATAAAAAGTAAGAGTTATGTCAAAATAGATTGGACAGCTACAGAAAGTGATGAGTTCTACCTAGAGTTGTTCAGCTGAATGTTTAGCAACTGGCTTGGGGGGCAGCGTGATAACATTTTTATCTTTAAACTGTGTTAGTAAGATTTTTTTCTAATCACTCTCTTACATCTGGTGTCCAGGGATGGGGAACCTGCGCCTTCAGGACCACATGTGGCCCTCTAGGTCCTTAAGGATGACCCTTTGACTGACGATGAAAGGCCACACTTAAGGACCTAGAGGGCCACATGTGACCTTGAGGTTGCAGGTTCCCAATCCCTGGACTTTAGACAATTATCAAAACAAGAAATCAAGCCCTGATTCATAGCATTTGAGGATATCTATCCAGAGTGTAAATGGTCTCAATGAACATTGAACAATTAGCTATCTTGAGCCAGCCCCAGCTGGTTCCAGTACACCCTGGTGCCCCCTCACTGTAGATCTCAAGGCAAGGGCCAATCACTTGTTTGATATGTGGTAAAAGGAATTCTTGTTCAGGTTTAGATTGGACAAGATGGCCTCTGAGGCACTTAGAAACTGTGCAGTTATATAATTCAGAGGTGAGTGACTGAAGCTTGTCTTGGGGTAAAGAGTCTTAGACTACAGAAGGACTAGTTCGGAGCTGTGATGAACAGTATGCTACTTGTCAGGAAGGCCCAGTTTGGTTAAGCTACTTGCCTAAGATCAGGTAGGTAGTAAGTAATAAAGCTGAAATTTGAACCCAGGTCCCCTGAATCTCCTCAGATCTCAGCAGGGAGATGGTGCAGTGCTGGGCCTAAAGTCTTTGTGAGTTCAAATCCTGCCTCGGACATTAGCTATGTGACCTGGGGAAAGTCACTTAACCCTCCTTACCTCAGTTTCCTCATCTATCAAAAGGGTTAGAGAAGGAAATGGCAAACCACTCTAGTGTCTCAGCCAAGAAAACCCTAAATGGGGTCGCAAAAGAGTCAGAGATAACTGAAAAAGAACCCAGCAACAACCTCCAAACCTAGCACTCTTCCCCCTATTCCACTTTGGCATAGTCCTCCCTTTAGCATAACTACTGTGTCAGTCAATTAACCAACAAGCTTTTATTAAGTGCTTACTGCATTCCAGGAACTGTGCGAAAAGCTGGCCATACAAAGAAAGGCCAAACCAGTCCCTGATCCCAAGGAGCATATCTTATAATGGAGGAGACAACATGTAAAAAAGTGTGTACATACAAGACCTACACAGGGCAAATAGGGGCAGCTACGTGGCTCATTGGATGGCGTACTGAGCTTGAAGTAGGAAGATCTGAGTTCAAATCCAGTTTTAAGACATTTCCCAGCTATGTGATTTGGGCAAGTCACTTAACTTTGTTTACCTCAGTTTCCTAATTTGCAAAATGAGCTAGAGAAGGAAATGGCAAACCACTCCCAATACCTTTGCCAAGAAAACCCCAAATGGAATCATGAAGAGTCAGACAGGATTGAACAATAACAACAAATAGAAAGTAATTTCACAGGGGAAGGTATTTTGGTGGGGGAGACAGGGAAAGGCCTTCTGCAGAAGGCTGGATCTGAGCTACCTTGAGTTGATCAAAGACCACCCTCTCCATAGCAGGTTGTGAGAGGCCTTTGTTTTCAGTCAAAATCTCTGCAAACTCTAGTGGATGCATCTGGAAAGGACTTTTGAAGAAAGTGGGCTTTGAGCTGGGCCTTGAAGTCAGTGAGGAGGAGAAACAATTGATTAGAGTAAATAAATGGTGAAGAGGCAGCATATGGCACAAGCCACCCAGGATCTGGAACTGTTTCCGTCTTGGTTTTTCAGAAACTTGTAAAACTTTGATCCCAAGCTGCCTCCATAACGCAGTGACTTATCCTCCTAAACTACTCCTCACACAGGATGGACTCTGTTCCCCTTTTGGTATCCTCTCCATAGGCCTCCCCAGTCAGGGAGGGAAGAGAGGAGGCAGTCCTCTGCTTTGAGGGAACAGATGACACTTTGAATGCTGAAACTGACAAGCCTCAGAAAGCCCTGAAACATCTTTAGAAGTGGAATCCAGCAGGATAATAGGAGACTGTGTGCTGTCTTGGCACTGGGGTCTTTCTGGCACAAATGGCCTTGTAAACAACTCTTCAAACATTTGCATCTGCACACATGAAATTAGATTCTCAAAATGTTCAATTAAACATTTGCCAATGGAGAAAAATGTTTGTTTCCTCAGCTGACCCGATCTCAGCTCTGGCCTCTCTTTCTCATGTTGGAGAAGCATTTTCCCCCCATCCTTGACAGAGTCAATACATTCTTTTATCCAGACAAAATTCCTCTTGAAGTCAGCAGCCTGAGGACTGTGGGGTTAGGCTAACGGAAAAAGGAATCTAGATGAGAGGATTGCTTTTCAAACCCAAGAACATATACCCCATGTTTGGACATATTAGCATAACCCTTAAACTACTTAGATCTCACAGAAGTGTAGAAGTGGCCAGTAGAGTTAGCTCTGGCTGCCTGTTCTGGTACAACCCAGGTGGATGCGGTTGTCTATGAAGAGGAGGCACTTGGCCAAAAATAGTCAATAGTTGATAGTCTACTAGCCATTGTTACCCTTCTTCCATAATTTTTTTTTCTTTTTGTTTTTACAAGATTTAATCAACCTGTTGTAGTAATGAGCTCATTTTTAGTTTAAGTATCATGCAGTGGCTTTTCAGGTCACGTGATTTTCTCTTTGACTACTTTAGGAGTTTATATTAACAAAAAAGAGTTTAGAGTTCACTCACAATTTCTCATAACCCCAGTTAGGAAAATTCCTAACACTCAGGCACAGGTCTGGCTCTTTGCAATAATCTAAATTTATATTTATTTCTAGCTAACTTTATGGTTAAGGCAAAAATTCATGTTACTGAAAACATTTGGGTAGAGAAGTGAGCATACCATCTTATGTTTTTCAGTTGAGTACGACTCTTCATGACCCCATTTAGGATTTTCTTGGCAAAGATACTAGGGTGGTTTGCATTTCCTTCTAGAGATCATTTTACAGATGAGGAAGCTGAGGCAAATAGAGTCAACCGACTTGCCCAGGGTCACACAGCTAGTAAGTGTCTGAGACCAGATGTGAACTCAGGAAGATGAGTCTTTTGACTCAAGCCCTGTACTCTCTCTACTGTGCCACCAAGCTGCCCTATAGAGAGGCATAGGGATGGCCAACTGGGGAAAGAGCAGATATTTTCTTGGTACTTTCCTCAGGCTTTGAAGAGATAGGTACAATGTGGCTTCAGCCTGAGTCTTTTGCTAAGATAATTATAGGGCCAGCAGCCCTCCTTGGTCCTTCTTTCCTCTGCTACAGCTAAGTCTTACATTTTCTTTCTTTCTTTCTTTTTTCTGTTGTTACTAAGCTGCTGTTTCTTTCCAGTTTTGCTCTTGAGGCCTTCACTCTTTCAGTATGTCTTACTCCAGCTATGACTCTGTCACCCTCCTATTCAGTAACCTCCAATGGTTCCTTAATATCCCCAGGATCAAATATAAAATCCTTGGTTTGGCTTTTAAAGTCCTTCATAATCTGGCCTCTTCCTACATTTCTAGTTTTCCTCTCCTCCATGTATTCCATAATCCAGTGACTTATCCTGCTAAACTACTCCTCACATGAAACACTATCTCCTGACTTCAGTCATTTTCCTGACTTTCTCACACCTGGAATTCTCTCCCCACTCCTTATCTCCACCTCCAAGTTTCCCAGGGTTCTCTTAAACCCCAGCCAAAATCCTGCCTTCTGCAAGAAGCCTTTATTGATCCCCATCAATGCTAATATCTTGCCTCTTGCGATTATGTCCACTTTAATCTGTATATATATATACATATATATGTATATATATATATATATATCTTATTTGTAAATAATTTTTGCATGTTGTTTTCCCCCATTAGACTGTGAGCTCCTTGGGAGTAGAAACTGCTATTTGCCTTTTTTTTGTATCCCAGTATTTAGCACAGTACCTAGTACATTATGGGTCCTTAATAAATGCCAGTTTACTTGATTGTCTCTGTCTCTCTATCTCTCTTTGCTGGCTTCATCTCACGATTGCTCTCTCTTGACTTGCCTCTTGAAATACATGGGTTCCAAACTGGTTTTCTGTTTCATAGAAGTCTCATAAAACATGGTTAAGTCTCTTCAGTCATTATGAACACACATGCTGTGGAATGTCACTCCATTTCATCCAGTAGCTTTCAAGGATGTCTTCCATCTACTCTAGTGCCTTTGAATAATTGATTCAGCAGAGGTCTCCTCTCACCCAGTTAAGGTAACAGGGCTAGAGTATTTTAAAATGACTTTTAAATGGAATGGGGTTATTTATTGATTCACTTGACCTCCCCTTTACATTTAGGATCATGGCTTTTTAGTGGGAAAGTGATCTTAGAGGTCATCTAGTCAATGTTCTCATTTTACACGGGAGGAAACTGAGGCTCCAAGCAGATAAGTGGCTTTTCTAAGATCATGCACAGGTGACCTTGGTATGTAGTACACTTAGGAGTCTAACTGTTCTATACTTTTCCCACTGTACCATATTGGTTCTGTTCCTCAAGATGGGATTACTGAATAGTCAAATTTCAGATTTGGATGGAATCTCAGGTGTCACCTGGTCCAACTGATACTGGAAAAAGGCTCCTCTTGCCACCAATGTAATTGAGTGCTTTCCAACCTTTCCTTAAAGAACTCCAGTGAGATCTTCCATGGCACCCATTTATTCTACTTTTGGGTAGTCCTAATTATCAGAAACTTTTTTATGACACAAAGCCTACAGTTGCCACTTTATAATTTATATTTATTGCTCCTAATTTATTGTAGAGAGGAGAGAAGAAGAGGGGAGGGGAGAACAGAAGAGAGAAGTTAATGGGAGAAGAGGGGAGAAAGGATTAAAGGAAGGAAGAGGATGGAAGGGAGAGAAAAATGAAGGGGAGAAAAGAACAGGTAAGAAAATAATGATAGCTGACATTTAAATGCAGTAAGTAAGGGACAGATGCATACTTATTCAGATACAGGGAGAAACTATTCAATAAATATAAATTGTATTTTAAAAAATACTTAAATTCTTGACAGCTGGAAGAAGAAGGGAAAAGATAGTGAAGGGGAAAGATGCAGAAGTAATCTACTTTGACATTCTCTTGAAAGGCTTATTAACTGATTAAACACTGCTCCCAGCTCTTTTCCAGCTTTTTATTTTTAAACCTTGAGAGGTTTTTGTCTGAAGGGGACAGTTCATCAGAAGGAAATCATTCTTTGAGCTACATTGGTAGTAACCAGAGGGATGTTACCTCCAAGGACAACAGGAAGGCTAGAGACCTTCTTGCCTTGTCTAGACATTGCTAATGGACTTTTCTCAGTTCTTTTTAATGGGCTTTAGTAATCCCTACTTTTGGAAATTCTTTCTTCCCTTTTTTTAATGACACAGAAACTTTCTGACTCCTTAACATATTGGAGAGACCTGCTTATGTCTCCTTTCCTAAAAGCTATTCCTCCTCCCAACTCCTCACTGTTATTCCCAAGGTTCAGTCCTTGGACCTAAGGTCCCCTCTCTATATTCTTTCCTCAGATAAATAATCTGCTGTGACAGCTTCAATTTCTACCACTATGTGACTTTCCCCAAAACCACAGTTCCTTTCATCCATTTCTTTTTTTCCCCTTCAGTTTACTTGTGTCATTTTAATTTTTCCTTATGTAGTGATGTGTTGGGCATTTCAATTCTCAGCTGTTAGGATGACTTACAAATTTTAGTTTTCTGTTGTCCTGTGAGACCATCAAGGTAACATATAGAACATAAATTAACCAGATGCACAAGTTTATAAGTATGTAAATGCAAACTTTTTTGGAACTCACCATAAAGTAACTTAGCCCTGTGACGTTTGAGGAAAATAATGGATTGAGAAAAACAACAATAACAAAAACTAATTGATTCCAAAGGCTTGGATTCAATATCTATTATTACTAAGATGGTGGCAAGATGTACCAAAACTCATAGATGAATTCTTTCTGGTCAGTCTCAGGAGAGAAATTCTAGAATAGTCAACTCCTTTGGATTCTGGAAATCTGAGTGTTAGATACCCTGTACATTTCTTTCTTTTTTTTTTTTAAATTAATTTATTAGTTTAGTTTCAGTTGACAAGATTCAATTCCATAGTTCCTTGATTTTCAAATTTCCTTTACTTCCCTCCCCCCTCCCCTCATGACATCATATAGTACAGTATAGGGTCTGCAAATGCATTCATATTAAACATTATTCCAATTACAAAGGCATATTGTACTAGGTGGGATGAAAGATGGTAAGGAAGAAGTACAACCAAACAATGAGAAGAACAAGATCATTTAGTTTGCTTCCATCAGGATTCAGGCTCAGTTCTTTCTAGTTATATCTCTGGATGGCACATTTCTCACTTTCTTGAGTCATTCGGGATTAACTTATATCACTGCATTGCTGAAAAGAGTCCAGTCTGTCATAGTTGGTCGTCACAGATATGGTATGTCTGTGATTGTATACAAATTTCTTCTGATTCTACTCTTCTCACTCAGCATCAGTTTGTATAAGTCTCTCCAGGTAATTATGAAATCCGTCACCTCCTCGTTTCTTATAGCACAATAAAATTCCATTACATTCATATACCACAACTTGTTTAGCCATTCCCCAATTGATGGGCACTCCTTTAGTTTCCAATTCTTTGCAACCACAAAAAGGGCTGCTAAAAATATTTTTGTACATATGGTTCTTCCTCCCACTACTATGATCTCTTTGGGATATAACCCTAGGAGTGGTATGGCTGGGTCAAAGGGTATGAAATTATTTATAATCCTTTGGGCATAATTCCAGATTGCTCTCCAGAATGGTTGGATAAGTTCACAACTCCACCAGCAATGTATTAGTGTTCCAATTTGTCCACATCCTCTCCAGCATTTGTCACTTTCTTGTTTTGTCATCTTAGCCAATCTGACTGGAGAGATGTGGTATCTCAGAGTTGTTTTGATTTGCATTTCTCTAATTAATAGTGATTTAGAGCATTTCTTCATATGCTTATAGATATCTTTAATTTCTTTCTCTGAAAACTTCCTATTCATATCCTTTGACCATTTCTCAATTGGGGAATGACTTGTATTCATATAGATTTGGCTCAATTCTCTATAAATTTTAGAAATGAGTCCTTTATCAGAGACACAAGTTGTAAAAATTCTTTCCCAATTTCCCACCTCCCTCTTGATCTTGGTTACATTGGCTTTGTTTGTGCAGAAGCTTTTCAATTTAATGTAATCAAAATTATCCATTTTGCATTTTATAATGCTCTCTAATTCTTGTTTGGTCCTAAAATCTTCCCCTCTCCACAGATCTGTCAGGTAAACTATTCCTTGCTTTCCCAAATTGCTTACAGTATCATCCTTTACACCTAGATCATGCACCCATTTAGACTTGATTTTGGTATATGGTGTTAGATAGTGATCTATGCCCAGTTTCTGCCATACTGTATTCCAGTTTTCCCAGCAGTTTTTGTCAAATAGTGCATTCTTATCCCAAAAACTGGGGTCTTTGGGTTTATCGAACAATAGATTGCTATATTCATTAACTGCTGGGTCTCCTGCACCTAATCTATTCCATTGATCCACTACTCTACACCTCTGCCAGTACCAAGCAGTTTTGATGACTGCTGCTGTATAATACAGATGAAGATCTGGCATAGCTAGTCCACCTTCCCTAGCATTTCTTTTCATTAATTCCCTTGATATTCTAGACCTTTTGTTTTTCAAATAAATTTTGTTATTATTTTGTCTAACTCTAAAAAGTAGTTTTTTGGTAAATTGATTGGAATGGCACTAAATATATAATTTAGTTTGGGTAAAATTGTCATTTTTATTATATTAGCTCGACCCAGCCACGAGCAATTGATATTTTTCCCACTATTTAGATCTGATTTTATTTCTGTGAGAAGCCTGTACATTTCTTTTGCTTGATAGAATTAAACTGTACATTTGATGAGTGTCAACAAGCTAAATCCTCTCTTGCCATAATATAAAGTCACTTCTCTATAGAAATTAACTTTTAATTCTTAATCTTACTTGCTGCTTGAAGTGACCTATATCAGAATTTAGATAAATATATGTACAAGGTATGCTATAATATACATCGAAGGAATAACTATTCATTTGAATACAAGATCAAATCTGTAATGATTGAACAATTGAAAAAGTACTGATATTATATAACAGCAGATACATACTTCCCCACCAAGGACAAGTTTCTTTAAAAAAAAAAATCCTGACTTACCCCAGTTTCATGAAGCTAACATGAGGTTAAATGTATGTATTTGGTGAATGCTCATGAAGCAAATGCTCTTTACCTGTTACCAGAAGCATTTGTGATGGACAATGGATGGTTCAGATCTATTATATTCTTGTTTGTTCATCTACACCTGCAGAGAGGGAAGGAGAGAAGGCAAAATTGAGCTACCAGTCCCAATGTGGGATACTTACATTCAGGGAGAGCAGTGATCTTTGTTCTGGACTCCAGGGCTGTGATTTTGTGTGTGTGTGTGTGTGTGTGTGTGTGTGTGTGTGTATTATATCAGTCAAACCATGGTAGTATCACCAGACCATACTGTGTTGGAAGGAAAAACCTTTTTGGATATCAGCATAACACTTCATGATAGACTTGACAGTGGTCTCACGAATGCTATAGGATTTCATATCCAGGAAGAATGTCTAGAAAAGGGTTTTGGAACATTTGAAGCTGCCATTGCCAGTGGTGATTACCTGACCTTCAGGAAGCTCTTCCCTCTTCTCCAGGAAGAAGATGCAGCAGAACAGCTGTCACAGTCTAGGGCAGCACGAGCTTCTTGATACCATGAAGGATTTCCCTTTCAGCTATAGTTAGTAAAACCCCTTTCTGTCAGTAATCTCATGAGGTATGTTAGGTTGTGACCAGCCAACTTAGTCCAGACAAAGCATAGCATTGGAGAGGGTGCAGTCCTCTTAGATGAATTCAGTGTGGGTGATTTTATTACCGGAGTCCATAACGATACCAGCAGTACAACCAGAGACATATGGAGATAATACAGCCTGGATAGAATCATTCATGACTATGGTGCTAGAGGTCTCAAACATAGTTTGTTTCATTTGCTCTCTATTGGTCTTGGAGTTCAAGAGGGCTTTGGTGAGCAGGACAGGGTATTCTCTCATTGTAGAAAGCATGATGCCAGATTGCCTCCATGTCTTCCTAGTTGGTAGCAAGTACAATGGTTGAATGAGGTACTTCAGAGTTAGGATGCCTCTCTTGCACTGGGCTTCATGACCAACATAAGTGTCCTTCTGCCCCAATCCTACCTTGATACTCTGGTGTCTTCTTGTATTCAACAACCAAGGATGATGTTGCTTAGGAGTACAGCTTGAGGAGCATCATCCCAGCCATGCTGGGTTTGCACATCCTGGAGACATTGCTGATGAAAGAGCAGCCATTTCTTCTTCCATTTTGTTTAATCGTAGGTTTTGTGACTTCCTAATCAGAGAAATTTGAGCCATGGGGAAGGGGAGGGGCACTAAAAAGGGCAATGTCCAAAGTAACCTATAAGGGCTAATGGCTACCACTGAATAAGACTATTAATTTATTAACAAACTTTTGTTGAGTACTTAATATATGTGAGATACTTCATCTAGAAGCAGAGGATGAATAAGTAAAGATGAGTAAGACCATTTTCCCTGAAAACATTAAAAAATAGGTGGGAGACATAAGGCCTGTACCCAAGAAATTGATATAAGGTAGAATATAGTAGATATCATAAGACAGGGATTCAGAGGAAGAAGAGGGCTTTGGTGAGCAGGACAGGATATGACTCAGGATATCTGGGGAAGTTTCATGGAGGAAGAAGTGGCATTGGAGCCAGGATTGGAGGAAGGGGAACATTTCAGTGGGTAAAGTTGGGCAGAGAAAGGGTATTATAGTTGGAGAGAATAATTCAACTCAAAGATCTAGAGTTGGAAAGGATAGGTACAAGCAAAGTTCCAGTTTGATTTTAGCTTTGGATATGTGAGGAGAGAAATATGAGACAAGACTGAGAAGGCATTTGGGGGCTAAATTGTGCTCAGCCTTGATTTTCTGGGTAACAATTTTGGACTTTAGAAATTAGTAGGGAAATGACAATTTTGACCAAAGGAATGAAGTTTTAAGAAGGGCAGTCCAGCAGTGGTGTGAAGGTTATATTGAAGTGGGGAGGGAATGAGGGCAATGAAGTGAGTTAGGAAATAAATGTGATAGTTCAGAAAAAAACTAAGGAGTGAAAATATTATTACATGGAATGGCTCTCTGGAAAGGGAGGGGAGGGATATTATGGGGAATTTTGGTGATATTAGAAAAACCCCAACAAAAGACATTACTAAAAACTTTAAAAAAAGGTAGAAAGGGGTCTAATCTAAGTTGTGGTAGTGGGAACAGGAGGGGAGGCAAATATTTCCAGAAACATTGTAGATGAAGACTGAGGAGGTCTTGGTCACTGAATAGATAGATGGGAGTCTTGGGAGGAAGAAGAGAGAGGAAGACTCCAAAGACTGACTGAATTAATGGTTTGGGTGATTAGGGGAATAGCAGTTCTTTTCTTAGAAATGGGGCGTCAGGAAGTAAAGTAGGTTTTTGGGAAAGATTAAGAGATTTGGTTTTGACATAGTGAGTCTGAGGCATCAGAAAGACATTCAGATGGAAGTGTCCAGCAAGGGAAGGTACCATCTGATGACACAAATATGTGGGTGTGTATGAGATCCCTAAACTTGACCTTTCTCTGAACTTGTGCTTCGTTTACAGTTTGTATTGCACTATTTAGCAATGAATTACTTTATATCTCCTGTCATTATTTCATGGTTCTCCAGCTAGATGACAGATTCCCTGAAAATAAGAACCATTATATACAACTTTGATAAATGAAAACCAGAGAGACAGGGCTTCTGGGTAATAAATAATCAATTCATCAATTAGGCTAGCTAATAATTGATTATAATAATAATAATTAATGGTCAGTGGTTTCTTTTGGTAATTAAAGACCCCTAATGGAGACCCTGAATGCCTTAAATATTTTTTTGAAAGGAAACACTCCTTCCTGGAGAAATCAATCCTGATTGGTGGATGTTTAAGGAGGAGGTAGGCTAGGAGTCTTCAGTTTGCCTGCAGTATTCTGGAGAGGGGAATATATGCCCCCCCAGACCATTCTGGCTGGTTTTCTCCTTCATAAACTGGGTCACCCTCAATTCTAATGGAGAAGTACAAGAACAGGGCTGTTCTCCTTGAGGCATGATCTTGCCCAGATTGTTTATACTTTCCCCTATCCTGGTTGGGTGGGGTCTCATCCAAGATTGAGGAGCCTGGTCCTGAAGGGTTAGGGGTAATCTCATCAATCAGCTATGTCCTTTAGAAACTGAGTTCTACAGGGGCTGGGCCCTAAATGAGGAAGTAAAGTAGAAAAAAAGCCCTGAATCCTACTTTAATAATTGGTTATTAATATAATAGCAAAATAATAATTTTCATTTCTTATAGCCCCCACTCAGCTGGGTGCATGCTGGATTGATAATGTATAGTTGAGGAATTACTGTTGATTGAGTTGATTGACAAGTTCTAGAATAGAGTAAATTGGCTGTACTACAAAAGAACATCTACATCAGAGATTCTCCAAGGGTGGTCCATGGACCTTTGGGGGTGGGTCCCTGAGACCCATTCCAGGGTGAAGAGAGGGGGAAAATTTATTAAACTTCTACTATGTTGGCGGAAACCATACTTTATAAATATTATCTAATTTGATCTTCACAACAACCCTGGGAGGTGAGTGCCATTATTTTCTCCATTTCATAGTTGAGAAAACTGAGGAAGACAGAAGTCGAATGACTTCTCTGGGGTCTCAAGGCTAATGCACATATGAAGTTGATTTGAACTCAGGTCTTCTAAACTTGGCACTCTATCCACTGTGTCACTGAGCAAAAAAAAGTCTTCATAATAATCCTAAAACGTTACTTGCCTATTAAAATATTCCCCTTTCCAACTACACATCTATGTGAATCTGGATTTTCTTTGTATATTTCAACCAAAACAAAATACTGCAAAATATATATAAATTTAAAAATGCAGAAGCAGATAGGAGAATCCAGCTATAGCAACATGTAAAACAAAACCATTCTTCTCACTGATTATTTTTGGTTGGAAAATAGAATTATTTTCATAAAATGTTATTTAGGGTTTATTATTTTGACATGAATATTTGAAAGATGTGTCCATTTTATTTTCTAATATAGTAAATATTGATATAATTCACATTAAAAAAAGATCTTCAAGGGGGATCCTGAGTACTTTATGAGCACTGTGTAACTCTGTACCATCTTTGTAATCAAGGTGAGAAAAGATTAGTATCACTTTAATGATGGGAGATTACTATTTCAACTCTGCCACTTACTGTCTGTGTGACAAGATAACTTTCCTGGTCTCTATTTGGCTATAAAGCTGTGATCCTAAGTGCTCTTTTCTTTGGTCAACAGCTTATTATAACAGTTCTCAAAGTGTGGTTTAGGGATTTCTGGAGGTCTTCAAGACCCTTTCAGGGGGTTTATAAAACTATTTCCTTAATAATACTAAGAACATTTTAATTTCTTTTTTTTTTTTTTTTTTGATTTAAACAAATACTTTATTAACTTCTGTTTTACATCATTCATTTCTGCCAGATTTTGAGTTACAATCATTTTCCCCCCATTATTCCCCTACCCAGCCTCCCAGAATAGCAGTCCCACAAGATATCGCTTCCTCCAATCTGCTCTCTCCCATACCTTCTCCCATACCCCCATCGACTTTTCCATTAGAGGAAGATGAATCTTTGTGTCCCAATGTCTGCACATCTTATCTCCCAATTATAGGCAAAAGAGTATTAATAATAGTATTTATATATATTTGAAACATCTAATGTTACGACCTCGAATTTCAGATCCATTTCCTTCCTCCCTTATCACCCATTCCTTCTTGGGATATAAGTAATTCAGTATATGTTGTACATGTCTAGCTATGAAAAACATTATCATAGTAGATATATTGTACAAGGCTGCTTATAATTCCCTCCCACTCATCCCACCCCCCACCTGGTCCATTCCCTACATGATCCTGTCCCTCTTCTATAGTGGGTACTTCCAACCTCCCCTCCCCCAAGGATGCCCTCCCATCCATCATCCCTCCTCTCATCCCCCTTCCCCCTATCCTGCTGCAGGTTGAGCTATCCCATTTAGTATGTATGTCATTTTCTCCCTGAACCAAATTCAATGTGAATGTGGTTTTGCCTTTTTAGCCTTCCTTATTCTCCCCCTCCTTTGTACCCACTTCCCCTACATGAGATAGTTTACCCTACCATGTCTCTCCCCATCTCCTCTTGCCACTTTCCTCTCTCACCTCATAATTTCATCCCTTGAGTACTCTCCCTTCCCAACAGAATCAACCTATGCCCTCTATCCATATATAACTGTAACCATATACACACACATTCACATATGTATTCATATGACCACACCCCCTTCTTCCATTATTTTCATAGTGAAAGATATCATCAGTCACAGTTATTGCTTTTCCATATAGGAATGTAAATAGTTCAACTTTGATAAGTTCCTTTTGATTTCTTTTCCCTGATTACCTTCTCAGGCATCTCTTACTTCTTGTGTCTGGATGTCAAATTTTCTATTCAACTCTGGTTTCCTCAAGAATGCTTGAAAGTCCTCTATTCCACTGAATGACCACATTTTCCCCTGAAACAAAATACTCAGTTTTGCTGGGTAGGTGACCCTTGGGTTCATTCCCAGTTCTTTTCCCTCTGGAATATCATATTCCAGCCCTTCGATCCCTCAGTGTAGAAGCTGCCAGGTCCTGGGCTATTCTGATTGTGTTTCCACAATATTGAAATTGTTTCTTCCTGGCTTGTAGTATTTTCTCCTTGATCTGGGGATTCTGGAACCTGGCTATAATATTCCTGGGAGTTTTCTTTTTGGGATCTTTTTCAGGAGGTGATCGGTGGATTCTTTCAACCTCTATTTTGCCCTCTGGATCTAAAACATCAGGGCAGTTTTCCTTGAGAATTTCTTGAAGGGTGATTTCTAGGTTCTTTCCTTGATCATGGCTTTCAGGTAGTCCAATAATTTTTAAATTGTCTCTCCTGGATCTATTCTCCAGGTCAGTGGTTTTTCCCATGAGATATTTCACATTGCCTTCTAATCTTCATTTGTTTGGATCTGCTTAACAGCATCTTGATTTCTCATAAAGTCATTAGCTTCCATTTGCTCCAGTCTAACTCTGAAGGAATGAATCTCCTCAGTGAACTTTTGAATTCTTTTCCATCTGGCAAATTCGACTTTTTAAGGCATTCTTCTCCTCAGTGCCCTTTTGGGCCTCCTTTGCCATTTGAGCTAGTCTATTTTTAAGGTGTTGTTTTCCTAGTCAGGCTGTTGACCCTCATTTCATACTTTTCCTGCATCCTCTCATTTCTCTTTCTAATTTTCCTCCACTTCTCTTATTTGATTTTAAAGTCCTAAGGTCCTCTATGGCCTGCAACCCGCTCATGTTTTCCCCTGGGGCTTTTGGAGCAGGACTTCTGACCTCACAGTCCTTTTCCCGCTCTATGCCCCCAAAATAGGAGTCTAGGGTTGCATTTTTCTGTTTCCTTTGCCTTGGCATGTTGCCACTTAATTACTTGACTTTTGGGCTTGTTGCCACACTATGGCTTTAAGGCCAGATAGAGGAATTTTCGTCCCGAACGTGTGGGGGCAACTTCCGTTTCTGGCAAGCTGTAAACCCACCCACAACTTCCACCCTAGATCACAATCCAGATCCAGGGAGGTTAAAGCAAGAGCGATTACCCCCCAAGACTGATCGCTGGATCTCCCCACGATTTGTAGGCTGGGAGCCGGAAATGCCTCTGAAAACTACACAGTGGCGTGTCTCCTCAGCAGCTTCTAGCCCCCAGGGGAGGGAGCTGACGCATTCCCCAAATACAGGTCCCAAAGTCCATAGGACACTAACCTCTTACTTTGTCCTAGGCAAGTCTATGTTGATAATTCTGGCGTCTCCACAGTTCCTGGTGTTCTGGGGTTCCTCCAGCCGGCTGCTGGCCCTGCCGCCCTGGGGCTAAAACCTCGGCTCACGTGGACCTGGGCTCCGCTCGGCTCCTGCGCTCTGCGCGCTGCCGGCTCCCGGCGTCCTCAGCGGGAGGTTAGCTTCTCTGTGTCGTTCTGTGGGTGCTGGGGCTCTAGAAGATTTTCAGAGTCCTTTTCTACATAGTTTGTGGAGAATCTGGGGGCAGAGAGGCTTGGACGAGCTGTTTCTACTCCGCCATCTTGGCTCCGCCCCCGAACATTTTAATTTCTAATAGGATACGTGGATAGATATAACTCATAAAAAAAAAACTATTAATGGTTGGTCCTCAACATTTTTTAAAAAATGTAAAGGGGTCCCGAGACCAACAAGTTTGAGAACTGCTATAATAATAAAGTAATAATATTATTACTATTTATTAATTATTATTCCTGATAAGGTAACATTATTTTTATTGCTATATATAATAACAATTATGTTATTTCATAGAATCACAGATTCTCATAGTTAGAAGGGATTGCAGAGGTCATCTAGTTTAATTTACACATAAACTGGAACCTTCTCTTCAACATTCCCAAGAGGTCATCCAGTCTTCATTTGACTGGGTAATCTTCTATTTCTTGAGGAACACAACTTTACTATGTATGTGGTATTCCCCTGGTCTACTGATTTAGTAAGCCTTTGCAAAAAGGAAATGAAATTAATGTCAATGACCTCATTTTGGTTCCTTGTGACCACTGTTTCCCTTTCTAAATGTTCACTATAACTGCCTTTTAATAACCTTTTCTAGAATTTTGTCACAAAGTCTGACTTTCTAATCTATGGTTTGAAGGCTCCACCTTTCACCCCACTTTTTTGAAAATCTGATGACACTTGACTTTCTCCAGTCTGTTAACTCTTCTCTTTCCTATTACATTTCTATGAAATGCAATATTTTTGGGTATTTTTATATCACATTTATATTTTAATGTATTTTTATATCAGATTTATTTCCAAATATTTCTTATCTCCCTTCCCTTATCAAATGGAATAAAAAAGAAAAACAATTTATCAAAACTATCTTAAACATTGACCACATTTGACAGGATTTCACACCCATAGATCTCCATGTACTTTGTTCCTGTTTTTTTTGTGCCATAAAATATTTTGAGTATTTTGAGATATAGGTATATTTCTTTCTGCTTTTGATCTTCTCTGACCTTCTGTGAAAATGTTTCTACTTATGGTACTTTTCTTTATATCTTTGACCTCCTTTGATATCTGGGTCAAAGGGTATGGGTATTTTATTCCTTTTTTGTCTTTTTTTAAAAACTTAATTCCAAATTGCTTTCTAAACTAGTGAGGGCAATTCATGATTCCACCAACTGAATATGTGTCCCTACTCATACAGGATGAATGCAAGCTTTCCACCATTGAATATTTCTACTTTAAAATTTTCTTGGACAATTTGCTAGGTATAAAGCAACATCCTAAAGTTGTTTTAATTTGGACTTTTCTTGTTAATAATGAATTGAAGCATTCTCCTATGTTTACTAGTTTTAAATTTGTTTGAGGATTGTCTTTTCATATTCCGTGACTATCATTTGGAGAATAGCTCTTGGTCTCCTATATTTGTGTCAATTTCCTATATATTTTTGCTATCAGAGTCTCATAAGAGATATTTTGTACAGATTTCTTCCCCCAGTTGACAGTTTCCCTTTTTATCCTTGCTGCCCTGATTTCGTTTCTACAAACGCTTTTCCGTTTCATTTAATGGAAATTGTGGATTCTATCTGTTCTAATCTCTTTTATACCTTGTTTAAGAATTTTCCCCCTACTCAGTTTTGAAAATACCTCCATTTATTTCCTCCATAAAATACTGATATTATCTTTTATATTTAATTTGATATTCATTTGAAATTTATTGTGGTATGTGATGGAAGATATTGGTCTAATCAGGTTTTCTTATTCAGGGGTCTGCAAAATTGTTTTTTATTGTTTTGATAAGTATATTTCAATATAATTCATTTTGGGGGGTAATTTGTATGTTATATTTTAGGCATTTAAAAACCTTTATTCTGAGAGGGAGCCCATTGGTTTCATCAGACTGCTGAAAGGGCCTATACACACACACACACACAAATTTAGAACCCCTAGTTTAAACCTATTTTTCCCCAAACTGTTTTCATTTTCCCCAGAAGTTGTTGCCAAATGGAGAATCCTTTCCCAAGTACTTTTCTCCATGATATTTAAAAGATCACTGATGGCAATTCTGTAATCACATCAAGTTCTCTGCAATATACTTTGTCTAGGCATGTTGATGTGAACTCACTGAGGGCAGGTAGGGACTCGGATGGTTTAGAGTTTCAATTCCCTAGTAGCTAGTTTCATTCTCTATTTCCCAGTCTGAACATCATCCTATAGAGAAAGCAGACACCAAAAAGATTTGAGTAGGTTTGCCTTTTTTCCATTGTCTGTTTCTTGGTCCCTTCCCTTGAAGCTAGTTTTTCATGAGTGCCTAGGATATGGCAGTTGAGTCTTGAGTGATGTATTTGTGGAGAGTGAGTATTAGGACTGGAAGAGACTGGAACACCTCACCTGGGCTTTGAGCTCTGAGACTCAGAACCCTCAGGGAGCATCGAGAAAGCAGGTTTCTACAGAGAGAAAAGAGTACGGGATTTGAACTCAGATGATGTGGGTTTATATCTTTACTCTGCCCCCTTTTAGCTGTATGGTCTTGGGCTAATCACTTAACCTGTTTAGGCATCTGTTTCTTTATCTCTTGAGATGTGAGGGCTGGGCTAGATGACCTCTAAGGATCCTTCCAGCCCTAAATCCATTCTGTTATATCTGTGACAGACGTTTTGTTTTTCTGAACCCATTTAGTCTCCACGTGGAAAAGGGGGTATACAGTTGGATCCAGGGCTCAGAATGCAATTGAAATGTGTGAGTCTCTAACACCATATACTTTGAAAATTTTAAGATAGCATGGCCACTCCCAAGGTTCCTTTAGTTTATCCTTTTATGGATACAGACCAGGATTCTGGGGAAATGTAACTTAACCTCTCTGCACTCCCACAAACACCAGCTGAGGCTGTTGTGAATAAGGAAGTTGTGGTGCGGACCTGGAACAGTTTGAGTTAGTTTTGCCTCTGGGTGGATTTTTCTGGGAACTCACTCTGGGTCCTTTGGGCTAGAAGAATATAAAAGTGGGTTTTAGGACTTTGGTGAAGAGATCCTGAGACCCTGGGGAAACTTCTTGCTGAACCGCTTTTTAACTGCTTTTTCTTCTTGGTTTTCTTTTCGGCTACTTTGAGCACTGCAGTATCTGGGGGGTACTGGAATATGGTTTTTAATAAAAAAGATTGTTTGAACCCTTGGGGCTCTTAGTGAGTGATCTATTGATATGAAACCTGGTCCTGGATATACAGCAACTAGTTTATAGGTTCATAAATTAGAATCAAAGTCAAAATTATGGTTCTCTTAAAAGTCACTTCCCCCTACATTTTGAAAAGTTTTATCTTTAAGACTGGTCAGGAACTTAGTAGTTGCCTTGCTTTTTTTTTTGGTTAAGCAAAAGCTACAACAGATTTATGATTATGTAGTTGAATTTCTCTATCACTACTATGTGATGCCTCTAAATGAGTTTTGCAATCTGCTTCCAAAACTCATCATACATTTCCTTTTTCTAACCTGTTGGTCTGTAGTACACTTATCTCATTGTGTTGTTTCCATTGACCTTCACCCAAATGCTTGCCACTGTGCTTCTTCCAGTATGGAGATTTCTTCCTAGGAAGAGATCCTCTTGGTATCTAGCCTTAGTCTGCTAACTCTTTTTTTTTTAGCAAATCTGTTGGAGATATAATTGAGGAAATGGATGACCAGAAAAGGAGGTGGGTCAGTTATGTAGTGTGAGACCTAGGGATAGCAGAGGGACAGCTTGACCATCGTATACCTGATTTATTATTCAGTTGTTTTCAGTACTTTCTGACTCTTTGTAACCTCATTTGAGGTTTTCTTGACAAAGATACTGGAGTGGTTTACCATTTCCTTCTCCAGCTCATTTTACAGATGAGAAAACTGAGCAAACAGAAATAAGTGATTTGCCCCAGTCACACAGCTGATAAATTAATATCTTTAGTAAATAAAATCTGTCTGAGGACAGATTTGAACTGAAGAAGCTGAATCTTCCTGTCTCCAGACCCAGCACACTCTCCATTGTGCCACCTAGCTGCCTCCTGCATGTATGATACAAAATGTATAAAGACAGAGAAAAGATTTCATGTTGAGTAGATCCTCTGGGAAGGAGCTATGGGAATACAGGGATGTGAATTGCTCAGAATGAGAGGGACATGAATGGATGGTACTTCCCATTGATGGCAGGAGTACTTTCTCCTGATCTCTACTGAAGTAAGTTTTGAATAAGGCATATTCTTCCATCATCACCTTCTAATCACAAGTCATATTCTGTTATGTCCCAGAGATAATTATGAGATAGACTTTGCTTCCTTACATTAATATCTCTAGTTTACTTTCCCTCCTATGCATACCCATGTTTATAAATATTATTTCTGTCCCTGTTGTACATTTTCCCCACATTTATATCAGGGCTTCATAACCTTTTTTGTGTCATGGACCCCTTTCCATTCTGGTGAAGCCAATGGACCACTTCTCTTTTTAAAAGCACAAAATCAAATGGATAAGATGACAAAGGAAATCAATTATATTGAAATAAAATTATCAAAATATTTTTTAAAAAAGCTCAAAGATCCCAAAGAAGCCTTTGTTTTATATTAATATTCTTCCTGTCTCATATGTGCCCTGTAGTATATACTTAGTTGATCAGATCCACAAACATCCAAATAACTATATTTTTCTGGTAGATGCACTATGTCCATGTTCATTTTTTATAGTACAGAAATCAAAACTTCATTCTCAGAAACCATCTTTTAAACTATCTGTTCCTTTTTTCAAATGTATTTTTCTTCTAAAGTGCCTACCTTGTACACTGGTGAAAATACCATGTATGTCCAGGATTATAAAATTTTGGTTTTCATTTTGGCAAGATATGTTTGTCATGACCAGTTTTTATCATAGAGAGTGGGACTTGGGGTCAGAAAGAAAGACCTGAGTTGGCATCCTTCCTCAGACACTATGTAACCTTGGGCAAGTCACTTAACCTCTGTTTACCTCAATTTCCTCAGCTTCAAAATAGGGATAATAATAGCAACTATCTCATGGGGTTTTGTGAGGGCCAAATGAGATAACATGTGAACTGCTTTGCAAACCTGAAAGTGCTATGTAAATTATGACAATGATGGTCATTGACCATGATGACAATAATATGACTGCCTTTTCATCTTAATAAATGTTCATTGAATGTGTATTGGGCCTGCCAGCATTTGCAGGGCTATAAAAGACATTTTTTGATGTGTAGGTGGTACATGGAAACAAAGGTGTGAGAATGGGTATATGTAGATGTGGGAGAGTAGAGTTCATTCTGCCTTTTCCATATTTGTCATGTTCTCCTGAAAGTTGTAAGGGATATGGGGTAAAGTGACATGTGTAATCCTACTGAGTCCTTAACTTGCCAAAAAAGAATTCCTTTCTTAGTATCTGTGGCTTGAATACAGTAAGAGGCATTGTGTTGTCAAATCCATGTGAATTATGCAAAGCAGAAGAAAAACAAATGGCATAGCTTGTGCCTTGGCAGCTGAGATGAAGAAGCTATCAATTTGTGGTCAACTGTAATGCTTTATATTAAAAAAAAAATTCCATCCAGTAATTCAAGTGACTGTGTACCAAGATCCCGCAACTTGTTTCCCAAAGATTGCCAGAAAAAAAATTTCTTTCCTTCCTCCAATCTTTACTATGGTTTGTAATCTTAGAATGTTTGAAACTTTGTGGACAAATGACAGTACTCCCAGAATTCCACTGCAGGGAACAGCTATTTATACATACATAAGAACTGGAGAGAAATCTTTGAGAAACTCCAAAAGAAAGGGTAACCCCTAGCAAGAGAGAAACTTCATTAGTAGAGTCTTTAGCAATCTGTAGAGAAACAGACACAACCAAATCTCACCTTCTGGGGAAGAGGAGAAATCTTCCTAGATTTTGGTGCATTTCATGACAGCTCTTTCTGTGAGCCCAGAGAATGGAGCCTCATTATGATGTATACAGACGCAAATGCCTAAGTTGAGTCTGGGGATGGGAAATTAAAAGGAGGAGGGTATGGACATGGGATTAGGATGGGGAAGGGCAAGAAAATCAATATGTAGGACAAACAGCTTTATTTCTACAAAGTATTGTAGATAGGATTTGATGACTTCATATCACTTGGAGAGGAACTTGGAGGTTCTTTCAAAGACTGCACAAATTAGAAGGACTTTGAGTTTGGGTTTCTTGAAGGAAACATATTTTTTTTTGTTTGGAGGAAAGCCCAAGAACATTCAGAGGTGCTAACCAATAGGTTGTCCTCTGAGTGATGAAGTTTTTGGTGATAGCAGCAACTGAAGAAGAATAGAAAACAAGCTGAGTTTAGGGTCCCAGGAACTAACTTCACTGCTTTTCCTCTTACTTTCTATGGGACCTTGGACAAGTCACTAAACCACTCTGGGCCTCAGTTTCTTCAACTGTAAAATCAGAGGTTTGAACTAAACAGTCTCTTAAAATCCCTTCCTGCTTTGGAGCTTTGATCATGTGCTTCTTTGGAGCTATCAAGTTGTGTAGCAGTTGGTAATGTGTGATTAGTGGAGGAAGTATACTTACCAACAAAACATGGATCACTGCGAAGTCAGCTAGGAGGTAAAGGTATAGCCAATAGCTGATATATTTCATTAGGCTTTATATAAGATTTCTTGCTTTCCTTGAAATACCCAAAGGGTTTGTCATCATTCAGATTCCTTCTAGGAGAACAGTCAACATGGAAAGTGAATGTATCCAGGGCAGTAGAGATGAAAGAAATGCCCTCTGAAATCAGGACCTTTTTAAGTTTAATTATATTAGACTCATAATTTATGCTGGTTTATTGAGACTATATAATAAACCCACTCATAAATCATGCCATTAGTGCTATAAGTTCATTACAGAATAACAGGATCTAGGTTCTAGAACAAGGTGTGAGACTTCCCTGGACTTGTTAGTTTCTCTGTCTCTTAAACAGAGCTCATACATTGACCAATGGCAGATCCTTTAACAGATATTATGGAGCTTTTAAAAAGAACTCAAACACAACATTGCCTTGCTAAGCAGCTCTGTTACCTTCATGTATCTTTAGATAAAAGTTTGTCAGCCCGTCAGTTACAAGCCCATGTTTTCGTGTTGGAACTTGGCACGGGTGTTTTGAGGATGAGTGGTGTTGAAGTACTATTTGAACAGAATATGCTTGTCTCATCTTTTATTCATGTAAGGTAACCTTCTCTTCTTAATGCTACATGCAACCCCACCCACCCCCAAATTTCGGGAATCTTAGGCTTTTGTTTTTGGTAAAACACGAGGTGCCTTTGAAAACTAGCCGACCTTTGGTTGTAAAAGGAGGGAGATCTCTTTTGATGTTTTGCCACAGATTTGTTTAAAGAACAGAAATGATTTAGAGATTTTTTTAAAGATTCAGCGCTACATCTATGGTATCGTTTTTGAGTTATTTGAGTTATATATAATCACTCTGAGGATTGAAATATTGATACCTTAAGGGCCAGATTAATCTTGTCCCTAGAACAAAACAATGACTCCCTCAATGTCACCTTCTTTGGAAGAATAGAGACAGTATACATGGGTTGGAGGCTTAGGGAAGATGAATGAGGCCTCAAACGAGGAACTGTATCAAAAGCTTAAAAACAAAATCCATCATAACTCATTTTCCTAAATTGATTTATCTTGGATGAGTAGAAAAGATTTCTTGTTTCATTTGTTCTACTTATCTGTGGACCACCTAGGTTAGAGAGAAGTGGTTAATTAAAGATTCCACAGGCTGGTCAGTTGTGGGGCATCTTGTTACAAATGTCAGTGCAATTACCGATCTGCCTGTGCTGGAGTCCAGAGATGGCTCCAGTGTGAGGCTGAGCCAGTAGTGAAGGCGGCATTCACTTATTCCTTGTTCGGCTGGTACCACCTCCACCCCTCCTTTTGGGTTCTGTAATTGCTGCCTCTTGAGGCTCCCTGCACTCTCTGGGCTTGTTTAGTATGGTACTGGATGCAATGAAAAACACTTCTCCCCACTCAGCTTGTTTAGAAAGCCTCTAGAGCTGGCGTTCTTAACCTTTTGTGTGTCATGAACCCTCTGGCAGCCTAGTGAAACCGAAGAACCCTTCTGTGTGACCTTTTGTTTTTTAAGATAATTAAAACATGTATTTTACATGCATTTACAATCTCTTTTGCTGCCTTTCTTCCATTGAACAAACATACCCCCCAATCCCCAAGCAATCAGAACCTCCAGACAAATACCTCATTATAAATATTCGTAATATTGCAAAACAAATTCCCCCATTGGTCACACCTAAAATGTATGTCACAACAATATTTTAAATGTATAAAAAGAAATATGTAGGACTATAAAGGAAGTCAAAAGTTAGTAAAAATATTATTTTCTTCAACCAAGTTTATGAACCCCCTGAAATCAAGGGCCCACATAATCCAGATTAAGAACCCTACTCCAGAGACATGTCATAGCTATATATTATATTAGCTTCTCATAAAAATTTATCTATAGGGGCGGCTAGGTGGTGCAGTGAGTAGAGCGCTGGCCCTGGAGTCAGAAGGACCTGAATTCGGATCGGGCCTCAGACACTTAACACACACAAACAAAACCCTAGCTGTGTGACCTTGGGCAAGTTACTTAACCCCAATTGCCTTCCAAAAAGCAAAAAAAAAATTATCTATAGTAATTATATGCACTTTCAAACTTTTCTCAAATTACTTTCCTCCTCAGAAATCTTTAGTGCATCCTTACTATCTACCAAATAAAGTCCTTTGCTGTCTTCCCATTCTAAAACTATTATCCCACTTTTCCAATCTTATTCATATACTGTACTCTATTACACCAACTCTGTACTTCAGCCAAATTGGATTACTTGCTATTTCCCAAACTAAATATGAGTTAGGATTTCCTGTCTCTAGGCCTTTATTTATGCCATTTTTAATACTTAGAATTCTTATTCTTCTCATCCCCTATTGAAAACCTACCCATTCTTCAATATACAGATCAAAATATGATTTCTTTCAGAAGTTTTTTAATAAAACATATCTGTCTAGAAGTCATCTTTCAGTCATTTGAACTCTTATTTCACTTTCTTTGTTTCTCTTTTAACTCACCTATTTGTATTATGTTCATTTGTGTGCATGTGTTATTTCTACCTTGAAATCAGGGACCATGGCTTCTTCACCTTCATCCCTTTTTTATATATTATACAGCACCATGCCTTGCACGTCCTGATAATACATGGTAATTAAATTAATTTGACTTTATGAAACATTAGGTACAAACTACAATTTCTTAGAAATTTGCCTCCTGAAATTCAGAAAAATTGCTTCTTCCTTTATAAATGGATTCTGTTTCTGGAGTTGACTGTTTTCTCAATATTACTTTCTGGCTTTCACAGTAGTAATATTGGTGTATCATTGCTTTCCTTCATTGATTCTTATGGCAGGCATCACAGAATCTCAGTTGGAAGGGAACTCCATGGTCATCTAGTCCAGCTCATACTGGAACAGAATCTTGCTCTATGGCAAGTGCCTGTTCATCCTCTCTTAGAAGACATCCAAGGATGTCTCTAGGGAAGAACTATGGGAATGCCTCACCATCCCTGGGTTATGTTGTCATGAGCTGTCCAGGCTTTTTGCATACCTATGCTCCTCAGCAACTTCCACCCCTAGATTTTAGTTCTGTCCCCCGAAACCAATCAAAACAAGTCTAATCCCTCTTTTGCAAAACTGTCAGTCATTAAGTATTTATTAAATACCTACTATGTTCCAGACACTTTGCTAAGAGCTGGAGATATAAATAAAAGATATTCCTTGCTCTCAAGGGGATGGGGATGGGGTGGTAGGAAGCAACATGCTCTTGAAATGCTTGACATAGCAATAAAGGATTTTCCAGACAACATTTAAGCATCCATTATGTGCATACAGATATGGAAAGCAGAGATGCAAATCGCTGTCCCTTCTAATACACTATCTTCATAGTTCCTGTTTTTGCCTTTCCATTTTCTAGTATCCTCAGGCTTATCATTATGCCTTGCACATAATAAATACCTACTAAATGCTTGTTGACTGATGTATACCTCCTAGGACTCTCAATTCAACTCTACTGCCACCCTTTGGGGTGGTCACACCTTGGACTACATCACCATTCAAAGTGCTTCCCCTGCCAAGTTCTCAAACTCTGAAATTCTTCATTCTGAACATAGTCTTCTGTCCTTCCACTATCATCCAGTTTTTTAGTCATGCCTTTTTCCTCTTTTCCTTCATTCTGACCTTTGAGCTTTTGGCTTCTTCCTATTCTACCAGTGCATTATTTCCTGACATTATTTTTTTCCCTGCCCAATTTTGACATGTGACATAGTGGATAGAGCACTGGACTTTGAGTCAGACCTGGATTTGAATACTTCTAGTTCAGTCACCTGTAAAATGGAACTCACAATCCCAAAGGTACCTACCTCACAAGGTTGTCCTGTGATTTACATGAGATAATATATGTGAGATACTTTGCAAACCTTAAAGTGTCATCATAGAGATGAAGGCCCATTGTTATTAAAATCCTCTATCATCTCTTCCATGATCTTACTTCATCACTCATTTTTCTCTCTTATGTCATCAGCCCTATCCTCTGTATTGATTCCTTTCCTTCAATTTAGAGACATGCTTACTTTATATTGTCAATTTTATTTAAAATTTTATTTTTTCCCCAATAACATGTAAAAACAATTTTAACATTCTTTTTTTTCTTCAAATTTTGAGTTCCAAATTCTCTCTCTCCCTTCCTCCCCCAATTGAGAAGGCAAGCAATTTGACATAGGTTATACATGTGCAGTCATGCAAAACACATTTCCATGTCAGTAATACTGTGAAAGAAAACACAGACAAAAAACCCCAAGACAAATAAAGAAAATAAAGAAAAAGTATCTTTGATCTGCATTCAGGCTCTACTTGTTCTTTCTCTGGAGAAGGATAGTATCTTTCACCATAAGTCCTACAGAATTGTCTTGGATCATTGTATTGCTGAGAATAGCTAAGCTATTCATATAATATTGGCATGCTTAGTTTTCCTTTATTCTAAAAATATTCTACTCTCCCCTAAAGCCATTGTTCTTTACTCTCTTTTTCTCTTTACTTCTAGAAGAATGTCCACACTCATTACATCAACTTTGACTTCATTTTTCTCAGTTCCCATCTCTGACTTTTATCCCTAATGTTGTTCACTTGTTTTAGTCATGTCCAACTCTTCATGACCCCATTTGGAGTTTTCTTGGCAAAGATACTGGAGTGCTTTGCCATTTTCTTCTCCAGCTCATATTATAGATGAGGAACTGAGACAAACAGGGTTAATGACTTGCCCAGGGTCACATAGATAGTAAGTGTCTGAGGCCAGATTTGAACTCAGGAACATTCATCTTCCTGACTCCAAGGTCCCAAGCTCTATCCACTGAGTCACTTAGCTGCCCTACTACTCTACTGAAACTGCTAAGTCACTGATGACCGCATTACTACATTCAGTGGCCCTCTTTTATCCTTTATCTTCATAGACCTCTCTGCAATATATTACTATGATGACCGCCCTCTCTTCCATTGCCTTTCACAGTTCTCTTCCTACTTCTCTGATCACTGTTTTGGTCTCCTTTGCTTCTCTTTCTCTTCATATCTCTTAAATGTTGTCCTTGGCCCCCTTCTCTGTGTCTTCATAGATGACTTATGAATAGGTAACTAACTACTAAATCTCAATTTCACACCTCAGCTTCTAATCAGAACTCTAATCCCTAATCCCGTATGCACAACTGGTTTATTGAATCTCCCCAGCATCCATAGTGGGAAGGAGTGGAGGAGAGTTGTAATAATGAAACTTTCTCTTCTACATGAAACCTTTCCTTATCTTCTCAACTGCTAATGCCCTCCCTCCTAAATTTGTATTGAACTACTTTGTGTGTGTATGTATGAAATAATTTAGATTTGTGATGTAGATGCTTTTATATGTACTTGCCCCTTCCATTTGAATGTAAGCTCCTTGTCAATAGGGATTTTTCCCTTTCTACTTGTTATCCCTAGCTCCCAGCACAGTGCCTGCCACATAGTTGGTGTTCAGTAAGTATTTGATTAATCAATTTATAATACTTGGACTTCTTACCATACAAGGTTGTTATGAATCTTCATATGTCATATGAATTTGGGTTATTATTTTGGGTATTAATAATAAAAATGATGAGAGGCATCATGGCATGGAGGACAGAGGACAACTTGGGGTTCTACCCTTAACATATTCTGGCTTCTTGACCCTGGGTAAGTCATTTACTCTTTCACTGACCAAGGCAGCTCTCTAAGACTAGATATTGCAAAGGAGGTGCCAGTCTTCATCAGTGGAGGAAATTCCCTCATGGAAATTCCCTACATAGATGAAATCACAGATCTCCCATCACCTTATCATCACCATCACCTGGAATCCCTGGTGTACTTCAAAACTCAGTTCAAGCTCTGTCCCTTTTGATTGCTTCATCTAATTGTTCTCTGCTACTACTTTGGATTTATTTTGCATATATTCTTTATAAATACATCTATGGATGCATTACTTTACTTGTATACATACTATATATATACATATATATGTATGTGTATATGAAAGTGAGATAGCCCTTGTCATCAGTGAGCTTACATGAAATAGACACA
Source organism: Gymnobelideus leadbeateri (assembly GCA_011680675.1). Lineage (NCBI taxonomy): Eukaryota > Metazoa > Chordata > Mammalia > Diprotodontia > Petauridae > Gymnobelideus > Gymnobelideus leadbeateri. Next base: position 616,546 of record WOXC01008115.1, read on the forward strand.
TGCATGTATGTAATATATACATATATACTTGCATCCATATTTGTTATATATACACATACATGTATATATATACATGTGTGTATACATATATACATATATATACACATATCCATTTTTTCTCTCTACACCCTCTCATTTGGGAAGGCCTGTGTCTTTATATGATGACACACACATATCCATGTCTATATAACAAAATACATATGTCTATATTTTATGGCTGTATACACAATATGAAAAGAAATACAAAATATATGTATATGTGTCTGCCTCTATATACATGCATATATTTGTGTGTATGTCATCATTGAAGATATAAGAGCATATGGGCTTTCCAAGTGAGAGGGTATATAGAGAGAAGGGGGCCAAGGACAACATATACGAGACATGAGAAGGAAGAGAAGTACATATATATGTATATGTATATATGTATATACATATGTATATATAACACACATACACATATCTCCTTCATTGGAATGTAAGCATGTATGTATATATAACATACATATAGATGTTTCCATCATCAGAATGTACATCTCTCTCTCTCTCTCTCCCTCATTTCTCTTTCCTCTCTTTTTCTCCATCTCTCTCTCTGTCTCTTCATCTATAATGTTAATGGAATACAAGATCTTCCCACCCATTAATAGGCCTCACATGGGGCCCATTAAGGGAAGCTTGATTAGGGGTGGCTTATTTTTCAGGAGGACCCACACCTTTTGTTGCTTTGTAATTAGGCAGTGGCTCAAGTTAGCATTTTGCTTTGGATTTCACTCACTGGAAGAGTGTTCTTGTGATTTGACCAGAAGAGACTCTGGGTAGACATTAAGGAGCCCCCCAGCTTTGAAAAACCCAGATGTTGGTGCTTCTCTCTCTGGTAACAATGTATGTATTGCCTTGGTCAGACAGTTGGATCTGTCTATTGATCTGTGTTAATATCTCAGACAGTTAGAAACCCTGTCTGTTAGTCTTTATTTTTCTGCTTGTATTTCTCTATTTTCTTTGTTTGAATTTTCTCTGAAGTTCAGGGTGCTGACTTTTCCCCTGAACTAATGAATGTAATTAAAAAGATTGCTGACCTCTTGAGCAGCTGTCTTCCCTAGTAAAGCAAATCTAAGAACCTGAGCTCTCAGCCATCCTGGGTATGCCAGTGTGGTTGTTGCTACACCATCTCTCTCTGTCTCTGTCTCTCATCTCTCTTGTCTGTCTGTCTCTGTCTCTCTCCATTTCTTTCTCTTTTCTCTCTCTCTCTCTCTCTCTCCATTTCTTTCTCTTTTCTCTCTCTCTCTCCCCATCTCTCTCTCTCTCTCTCCCCATCTCTCTCTCTCCCCATCCCATCTCTCTCTCCCTATCTCTCTCTCTGTCTCTCTCTGTCTCTCTCTCCCCATCCCATCTCTCCCTCTCCCTTCCTCCCCATCCCATCTCTCTCTCATTTCTCTCCCTGTCTCTGTCTTTCATTGTAATGCAAGCTCCTTGATAATAAAGGCTGATACGCTTTTGTTTTTGTCTTCCCAGGCTCAGCACTGCGTGCGTCACGTAGTAGGAACTCAGTAAATAATTGTTCATTTGTTTGATCTGTTCCAAAAAATAACAGTGATAAACTAGTCTTTATTAGTTAGGTGTTTTGAACTGATTTTTTTCATAATTTACAAATATTCTAAATTATATATATTTTAGAGTGGAGCCCAGTGCCTTTTTAATAAGATCTTCTCCACTTAATTTGTAAATTTCAGTGCATTTCCCTTGAAGTCAATACTATGAAAATCACGAGAGGGAGAAAGAGCACCTTGTTCAGTTCAGAAAGATGATGGTGTTCTGAAGAGGCAATTTGAGATGGGGTCATCGCCAGACTTCAGAAGTGCCACACACATTTCATTAGGAAGGCACACTGAATCACATATTCTCTGCTCGACAAGAGCCTTCCTTGGCAACCCTGACCCAGAAGAGTTTGGCAGGAGGAGGTGCTTATTTTGCCAGCTGAGGCTCTGTTGCTTTGGGACTTTTCAAGTTAGTGCCTCCTCTCTCCCTGTCCAGAATTCCTCCCTGTGTCCTTTCTGTTAGGGAAATGGGCATTTTATTTCATACCTCCTTATATTCATTGGATGTCAGATTTACTTTCTCAGTGTCCTTTTCTCCTCTTTTGTCCACCTTCAGAGTTGTAGTCCTGTTTTAAGAATAAAAACAATTTTCCTTGAAAAATTCTGGGCTCCCTGTAATGTTGGGGGAATCTATTTACCTCTTGAAAAGAAGGAGGTACATTTAATGATCTCTTCTCCTGGGTCAATCTTGGTTATTATTGTTACTTGGAGTTTTGTTTTTGTATTCTCTTTATTTGCATTATTATATTTATTTATTATTCTCCTGGTTCTGCTTGACAAGTCTTCTCATGTATCTCTGTATGCCTCTGTATGTAGTTGTTTCTTAAGGTACATTAGTATTCCATGGAGTTCACATACCACAACATTCCCCCGTCCCCCGCCCCCATAGATGGACAACCACTTACCCTCTCCCCTTCTTATTTTTCTAATATTAGAAGGCGTCTATGGATATTTTGCTTCACATGAGGTCTTTCTGTCTTTGACCTCCTTTGTGTTGTATGTCCAGTCATAGTATTTCGGGGCCAAGGGTCACAAACAGTTTAGTGACTTCTCTTGCATAATTTCACATTGTTTTCCATAATGGTTTGAATAATTTACAGCTCCACCAACAGTATATTGCTACTATTTGCCCATCTTCCCACAGCACTTCAACCAAGAGCAATGCATATATCACCCATTATTTGTCTTTATGTAAAGAGCATTTGGTAATTGTGTTTATATGTCTTGAATAAGTCTCAATGTGTTGGCTAACATGTTGTTTGCATTTTGAAGTTAATTTTAATGGAATTTCTCTTTCTATTGTTTCTTCTTCTTCTTCTTCTTCTTCTTCTTTCTTCTTCTTCTTCTTCTTTCTTCTTCTTCTTCCTTCTTCTTCTTCTTCTTCTTCTTCTTCTTTCTTCTTCCTATATAGAAATCCTGATCATTTTTTTTTGTGTTTCCTGCTACTTTAAAGAAGTTATACATTTTCTCAGTTTCATTACAGATTCTTTGTTTTCTAAGTAAACCACCATTTTGTTGGCAAATAGGAATGATTTTGTCTCTTTATTGATATTTATGCCTTTGATAATTTTCTTGTCTTATTACTATGGCTAGAATTTATATAAATTCTATAAAAAAGGAGAAATAGGGAACTTCCTTGTTTCATTTCTGTATTCATTGAGAAAACTTCTAGTATTTCTCCATTGCAAATAATGTTAGCTTTTGGTTTCAGATATATGATTTTTATAATATTAAAAAAAACCTATGCCTATGCTTTTTAGGGTTTCTAGTATAAATTAGTACTGTATTTTGTCAGTCTTTTCCTTAATTGATATATTTTGATGTAGTATATATGGAATGCAGTAGTATGATATATATGTAGTATGATATATTAGAATGAAGTATATGTGATTAATGGTGCTAATTGTCCCAGCAGACCATAAGTTCTGGTAGGTTCTTCTAAACTAGAAAAATTTTGAGGATGGTCCTGGCAACAGATTGTCTGAATACAAAAGGCCAGTCTGGCTAAGTACAGAGCAGATACATACCAGTATGCTGACCATTTGATGATGAATTATTTGATCACTACAACCCATAAAACAAAGAAAAATTCAAAATGGCCTCAGTGCTGTTTTAGCTTCCTTTTACTTTTGCAGTGATAATAGCTAAAAGACAGAAAAGTAGTCAGAGGGTTCTAAAAGATCACACATGTTAGTTTTTATCATTGAATTAACCATATTTCTAAAGGTTTTCAAATTGTTTTTCTCTATTATTGTCATTGTATAAATTGTTCTCCTAATTCTGCTTAGTTCACTCACAATCACTAACATTATATATATATGTATATAAATATACACATAATATGTATATGTGTATACACACAGACACACACTATATGCCAAGCATTGTGTTAAGCATTTTACAGTTACTATCCCCTTTGATTTTCACAACAACCCTGAGAGGTAGGTGAACCATTAATGCAGAAGACAAAAGATGAAACTGGCCACACTTCTTGCCAGGGGCCGATGAACTTAAAATGCAGAGAGACATATATTTTCAGGCAATGCCAATATAAAAATTTGATCTGCTGGATTATGTATTTTTATAATAAGGGTTCTGTCTTCCCTTCTCTTCCTTTCCCCCTTCCCTTCCCTCTTCAATTTCCCCTTCCCCATTCTCATCCCCTTTTCCTTTCTCTTCCCTTTCTCATTTCTTTCTTTTTCTTTGATAAGGAGGTGATGCTGGTGAGAAGGTCAGATTATAAATGCATGTAAAAAAAACCTCATTTTTTAAAAAGAAGCTGGTGCTTGATCTGCATCTTGAAGGAAGAGAGGGAATTCATGAGGTGGAATTTCAGAGGGATTTCGTTCCAGGAATGCGAGATAGCCAATGTAAAAGTACAGAAAGGAGAGAGAATTTTTTAAACGAGGGATAGAAAGAAAGGTCAGTTTGCTTCATGGTATGTGGAAGAGGGAGTTATATATAATGAAATTTGAAATGTAGATTGTAGTTAATAGAGTTGGTTCTGCTGTGTGTCCAAAGACAACAGGAAATATCATTTTATGGGACATTTGGCCATCTCATATCATTCCTCATAATACATATTTATAAAAAGACTGCCTAGAAAATATCTGTAGCTTATTGCTGACCTCTCTTTGCAGAGGATGAAGTTTACCGAAATTTTATGAAGCACTTGGTGGAAGATCCCATTAAATTAATATATACTTTGATAACTCAGTGATTTAAATTCAAAGGTAAGTATAGACAAGGACCATGAAAAAGATGTTGGAAATTTTGCCTTAAAAGTAAGAAATTGGAGAGACTTGTACACTACACAAAAGCTTCGCACCTATGAACATCATACATACCTTTTTCAAAAAAGGAATTGGAATATGGATATGGCTTTGAATAACATCACAGAAAATGAAATTGATTACATTTTAAGAGAAAAGAAATGATTTATTAGTGATGTTGTAGTTATGCCTGAACCAGTTGTATATAGTCAGACCACTGATTTGTTAGAGTCAAGAAAAATGTTAATAAAAAGCTAGAAGTAAAAATAAAAATGTGCAAAAGACATGTCATGTAATTAAACTATTCTGATTTATCTAAGCAAGCAAATAGTGTCAAAAATAGAAAATGATGAAGGAAATAATTTCATACAGAAGTTAAACTGTAATATATAAATAATAAACAATTAAACTACTATAAATAATATATTAAAGGGACCAAAAGAGCCTAAAAACTGCCTTTCCTAGCAGATAATTGATTTATTTACCAAGAAGAGATGTGGAAAGGAAGGGCAACAGTTATTTAGAATATAAACTCATTTGTGAAATCTTACAGAGAAGGATGTTGGAAGATTATGAGCAGTATAACATTATAAAATACTGGGAGACTGTTCTTTCCTGTGGATAGAAAAAAAAAAACAGTTATGAGAAAATTTGGCAAACAACCCAGTTGAACAAAGTCATCCTGAGGATATTTAAGGATGTATTTAGGAAGAATACAACAAACAGATGAAAGATGGAAAAGATCTGCAGGGCTTTTTTATAATAAACTTTTCATCAAGGACAATAGAGCCACCAGCTTTATATTTAACAGTCACGTATGTGTTTATAGAAGAAGTAGAAATGGCAACAAAAAAGATAAAAATTAGAAAAAAGCAGTTGAGCTAGATTAAATGAATACAGAGAGGAGATCAATGTTGGAGGTAGCCTAGTTTTTAGGATATTGTAAGGCTGCACTTCAAAGTGTCCAAGGAAAGGAATGAAACCAAAATTATGGAAGAAAAATTTAGGATTTTATTGTTACTTTTCTTTAAATGTATTTTTAAATCTTCAGTTTTATAATTAATTTTTAATTCTTTAAATCTTTCTTTAGAAAGTAACTTCTGTAACTCTAAGTCATTATGCTTACTAGCTTCTTTCCTCTGTGTATGTATTATGTATAAACATATAGTATAGCTACATGTTTACATACATAATTTTATGACAATAGTTCATATATACACCAAAAGTTTCCTTGATTAGGGCATTAAGAAGGAACAGGTCACCTTTCAAAGGTACATTCCACTGTAGACATCTCTTATATCACAAAATTGAGAGAAAGATGTAGAGAACAGGAGATTATATTATTCTTATTGTTTGTTCTTTGTTTTTTTAAAGCATGCAATTCAGTATAGCAAAATACTACCTTAAATGTTCTCTCCCAACAAGGCATCTTTTGTACATATATCAACATTATATATTATTACTTAAAAGATATAACAAAATTAATTTTGTTTGATAGCCCTCTGATCATGTTAAAGCATAAAACATAAGACTTATGCTCAACAAAGCTGTCAGAGAAGACACAGGTTCATATACTGCTGTTCAATCATTCAGCCACCATTTGCATTTTGTACATTTTATTGTTAATTGGGAGAGGGAAGAATCCCGTCAGGAGGGATTTCACATAGCCTAGATCAGTCTCATTATTAAACGATTATACCTATTTTCATGCCCCTGATGAAGACGTGGGTGTGGTTGTGGTGGTATTATTAATACAGCTAATTTCTGGAGACCTCTTCATAAGACCTATTGGAAGTAGAAGAGCCTGTGCCCCTCCACACTGGCTTCTTTCAGGATTTGGAGCCCAGCTTTGTCTAGCATAAATCCATTATCAGAGTTTCTCCTCCTAGACCTTCCTGTTTCACTTTCCCTTTGTTTACCTGTCTAAGCTTGGCCATAGAGTCATAGACCTCGAGTTAGAAGGGAGTTTGGAAGCCATCTCGGTCAGTGTCTTCAGTTTATAGATGAGGAAACTGAGGTCCAAAGATATTAAATGACATGTTTATGGTCACACATATAGTAAATAGTGGGCCAGGCTAAAGATCTTTGTGCAAGTCTAGATGTACACATATTTGGTCTATTCAGATGATCTCTCCACCACTTAAAAGGAAAGTGTATGTGTGTGTTTGTGTGTGTGTGGGGGTGGTATTTGGTCTCTACATATCCAAACCAATTGTTTTCTTCCTTCTTCCCTCCCCAACTGACATATTTACAGAAATTAAAGATCAGGGAACCACGGTAATGATTTATTAATATGTTAATGAGGTGTTAGGTTAACTGTAAAGATGTCACTATGATTCTGTCCCCTTAGGAAGTATGAACAATTTTCCCCTTAGTTGAACTGGAAGAAGAGGCCAGCCATTGTGTGAGGGAAATGAACCATGTTTTTAGAGGCTTTTAAATATTAAGTCTGGCAGTCACTTCATGAAGTTCTTTAGTCAGTTCCAGAGAGTCTAGGCTGGGAACAGCTGTGAATTGTGGACCCTTTACCTATGTCAGAGTTTTTTTTTTTTTTCCTCCTCCCCCACTCCCATCAGCTATGTTGATTAGGGACCTGGCTCTGTTCATTCATTTGGAGTTAGTTCTAGAGATTGAGACACAGTTGAGATATATTCAGAAGGGAGCAGACATAACCTTTTCAGCGGGCAGCAATTTCAAAGATCATGACCTCTTGTGGAAGACATCGTGGATTTAAGGGAGAACTAGCTTTGCTAGTTGATAAGTGAGCTAGATGAGGGCTTCTTCAACTTTTTCTCAAGAGGATCTCTCTTTGTGATCCTTGGCATTATGTGGCCTGAGGGCATGCACAATGCAAAGTGTTTAGATCCAAGGCTTCCCTGAAGTGGCAGGTTGCAATATGGACTAGTGCTGCCAGAAATGCCTCAGATTCATTATGGGGATGATTTTTAATCAATTTTTGGTCATTGTACATTCAGAAACCTTTTACTGTTGCCAAATTTTTCAAGACCCCATATGGGTCTTCAACCCACAGTCGAAGAAGTGGGAGCTAGATGAGGATACCTTGAGGTGATAAAGGATCTTGATGCTCAAAAATACTGGAGATGTGAACTGACTTGGTCATATGCTTTCCCCACTACCTTTGTATTCTCCTCCCATGGGGGCCATCTCCAGTGTCTTGCTCTATATCTGGCCACTGGACCCAAATGGCTCCAGAGGAGAAAGGGAGGCTGGGGACCTTGCCGCTCTCTCACTTAAATCCAATTCACCTGTAAGTCATGGCATCATCTTCCTGATGCCATGGTCCTATTTGAGAATTAAGGACAAAACAATAACAACAACAACTCTTTCCATAATTGCAGCATGAATTTGTGGGAGAGTATGCCCCAGGTTTATAGAAGTAATGCTTTGTAGCTACTCTTTTTATTCTATCCCAGTAAATGCCAATGCTTTGGGCTAATTGTGTGTCCTAGCTAATTGTTAATGGGAAGTACATGTGACCTATGCTTTTTGGAGTGGAAACTGTAAGAATAGCCACCCATTGGGATGGGGGTAGGGGAGAGATGGGGAGAAAATTTGGAACTCAAAATCTTGTGGAAATGAATGTTGAAAACTAAAAATAAATATATTCTGGAAAAAAAGAATAGTTGCCTTTTGGGGAGTTAGCTCAGAGCAAATTATGGAAAGAAAATGGAATTGCATAATTGCAAAAAATCAGATTTGGAAGGGATCTTGGAGGCCATCTAATCAGACCTTTAGAAGACAAATCCTCTCTAGGAAGTGGTCATACATTCTTTGCTTAAAGACCTCTACCAAGGTCACCCATGAAACCCATTCTACTTCTGCATAGTTCTAATTTTTAAGATGTTTTTTTTTTTCCTTAAATCAAACTAAAATATTGGTTCTAGGGTAGCTGTTATTGATATGAATATGGATTTATCCACTATGGATTTTATCAATATTATCCCTAGAAGTCCTATCATGATGAACCATGAACTACATGGTGAAAAGCCCATTGTTCTTCTAAATTTTCAGTAGTATAGTACAGGAAATTTTTTCCTTCCTTTTTTTTTTTTTTTTAAGCAATTGGGGTTAAGTAACTTGCTCAAGGTTACACAGCTAGTCATTATTTATGTGTGGCTGCTCATTTTCTGAGGCCGGTTTCGATCCCGGGTCATCCCAACTCTGAGGCCAGTGCTCTTACTCACTGTGCCACCTAGCCGCTCCTCCTTCCTTCTTTTTAATCCTAAAACTGGTCATTTCTTTTCTGTACCCCCTTCCACAAACAAGGAAAAATCGCAAACAAAACCAACCACAAGTGTATCAGCAATGCTAGGTAGATATACTATATTGGTAAAATATAACTGACTTCAAGTCTTTGAAAGATTGCTATGTGGAAGAGGGATCAGTTACATTTTGTTTGGGCCTAGGTGGCAAACTGAGAGAAATATGTGGAAGTTGCAATGGGGCAAATTTAAGTTTGTTGTAAAGAAGAAATTTTCTAATAATCAGAGATATCCTAAAGTGGAATGGAGTGCCTTAGGAGGTAGTAGGAGGTTTTAGACCTCATTAGAGGTCTTCAGATGGAGATTAGAAGCTAACTTCTTAAGTATTTTATAGAGGAGATTCTTGTTCGAGCACCTTATTGTCTAAGTAACCTCTGAAATAATCCCATCTCTGAGAATCTATGATTCTGCAAAATATATCCCCCACTTAAACAGAGCTATATCTATTTTTTGGGTTTTTTTTTTGTCAATGTAAGGTCTCTTTTAAAAAAATTAAATATCATAAAAAGAAGCTGCTGAAGTAACTCAGAGCATGGCTGCTCTACTTACTGGCTTCTTCTTATTGGATACTTCTATACTAGGTGCTTCTGGCAATCTCAGCTGTCAGGACTGGGGCCTAGTTGTTAGACCAAATTGGGGATGGCCTAAGGCTGGGGAGTAGATCTATTCACCAGGATGGGAAGTGCTTATGGAACATTGCAGTAGTTGCAGTAGGCCAGGCTGTAAGCAGTAATTGTCAGGCAGGTTGAGAGGAAACTGGAAGTAGCTGATAGCACAATGGACTGAGAGTCAGGAATACCTGGGTGTGAATTCTCCCTCAGATGTTTGCCAGATGGCTGACTTTGGGTAAATCACTTATGCCCTCTGAGCCTTAGTCTCCTTATCTGTAAAACAAGGGGATTGGACTTGGTCTTTAAGACCCCTTCTATATCTGAATCTATGATTCAATGGACTTCCTTTTAGAATGAGGGTTTCTAACCTTTTGTGGGTTGTGGACTCCTTTGGCAGTCTGGTGAAATATACTGATCCTTTCTCAGAATGTTGTAAAATATATACAATAAAATACATAGAATTAAAAAGGAAATCAATTTATTGACATGCATTTATCAAAATATTAAAAAAAAGACCAAGGGGCAGCTAGGTGGTGCAGTGAATAAAGCAACAGCCCTAGAGTCAGGAGGATTTGAGTTTAAATCCTACTTCAGACACTTAATACTTACTAGCCAATACTTATGTGAAGGTCACGTAGTCCCAAGTGCCCTGCCTTTCCCCCTTCAAAAAAAAAGCAAAAGAGAAAAAAGAAAAAATTTTGGGGCAGCTAGGTGGCACAGTGAATAGAGCACCAGCCCTGGAGTCAGGAGGACCTGAGTTTGAATCAGGCCTCAAACACAACACAAAAAAAACTAGCCATATGACCTTGGGCAAATCACAACTCCAATTGCTCTCAAAAAAAAAAAAAAAAAGACCAAACAAACCTAAATTCATGGACCCTAGGTTAAGAACACATGTTCTTTATTTTATTTTATCTTTTTAAGAACATGTGTTCTTAACTGCCCTGTTCACAGGGCACATGGTGACTGGTCCTACCAAGCTAGAAAGGTTCATGAATGAATTGTTTGCATATCTGTCATCTGATGACCAGCCTATACAATTTTAGATAGCCCATTTCTAGGTTAGCTTCAGGGAGATGGAGTTTTTAGCCACTTTATTTCTCAAATAAAATAAAACCTAGAGTGGTACTAGTTTGTGTTGGTAGAGGGGAGAACCCATGAAATGAAATCATGGATCCTTGACATATGGAGGCAAAGTGGGCAAGAGAAATGTTACCTTGGAAAGTTTTCTTTCCTATTGAAAATGGAAGTAGGATAGGAGTTCCATGTCTAAAACCTCATTGGCTTCCAAATGTGTGTTTAATTTATCATTCCCTTTTTCATCCCCACTTCCTCCCCCATTGTTTAGGTGGTGGGGTGCTTAGACCTGGGCTTAGTACATAATAAGTGCTTAATAAATGCTTATCATTGACTGTTTTATCAGAACCTTTGTTCTTTCTGTTAACTGAAAGTTCAGTGGACCAGAATGGCAGCAATGGTCAGATCTCTGGTTTAGGAAGTATGTCTGACCTGCCCAGTGGCACTCACATTTTTCACCACATTTGGATTAGCTTAAATGTTGGATTAAATGTTTTATTTCACATTTGGGGCATGTCTTTCCTAAAACAGAAAACTCTTTACCTTACTTAAGATTATTTGGAACAAACTAAGTATGGATATGGTTAGTATCAAACCTAGCGATTGAGGAAACACTTTACAAATCACATAGGTTTCTGTGTCCTTGGGTCAGGGGTCATATCAGATACAGATGTTTCACTAGCTGGTGTGTAGGTCAGTCAGATGTTGTGGGGAGGCTATATGAGCAGCATCTGTGGTCAGGCTCACTCCCTGAATCAATCTTGGAGTTGAAAGGGACCTCTGAGACCATTTATTTATTTTGCTTTTTGGAGGGCAATTGGGGTTAAGTGACTTGCCCAAGGTCACATGACTAGTTTTTGTGTTAAGTGTCTGGGGCTGGACTTGAACCCAGGTCCTCCTGACTCCAGGGCTGGTGCTCTATTCACTGCACCACCTAGCCTCCCCTCTCAGACCATTTAGACTAACACATACCTACAAGAATTCCCTCTCCAGGCTCCTTGACAGGTGACTATTCAGCTTTTGTTTGAAGACCTCCAGTGATGGGGAGTCCAGTACTTCCTGAGGCTTTTCATTTCACTTTTGGATCATGCCAATAACTCTACATCTTTGCCAATTCCACCCATTGCTCTCCATTCTGTCTATTGGGGCCACACAGAGCAAATTTCATCTCTCTTCCATATGACAACCCTTCAAATACTTAAAGAGAGCCAGCACATTCCTCCCAAAGTCTTCTCTTTTCCAGAATAAACAGGTCTCTGATTCCTTCAACATATGAGATGCACTTGAGACCCTTCCCCCTACTGGTTGCATTCCTGTGCATGTATTCTCTAGTTCATCAGTGTCCTAAGGGTAGTACATGTGAGTGTGGTGCAAATGAAAGTAAATTCTAGTTTGATTCCTACACATGCCAGTTGGTGCATGATAGGTGTATATTTTGTTATTTTTTCAGACAGAACAGCCCAGTTCCTCTTCCCCTTCCATCCATGGCACATCCTAAGCTACAAGGATGAATTCATAGTTTCACATATATAGAGCTGAAAGGGACCTCCCAATTACATTTTAATCTGGTTTGGGTGGCACTGGGGAGGTCACCAGATGTGTGTTTGACATCTTGGGTGTAGATGGGTTGGATACCAGCTTACGTATGAATTTATATAGAAAGAGATGCATAAATGTGATGAAATGTTCTAAAAGTAGAAAAGACTGAATCATTGAGGCTCACCAAGTACAGGAAGGAAGGAAACAAGCATTTTTTAAGCTCTTCCCATGTGTTGGCCTCTGGGCTAAGCATTTTCCCAGTATTTCATCTGATTCTCATGACAACTCTGTGAGGTTGGTGCTATTATCAACCCTCTCCCCCTTTACGGTTGAGGAAACTGGGGCAGACAGAAATCAAGTAACTTGCCCAAGGTCACATAATTAGAAAGTGTCTGAGGCTGGATTTGGATTCGGGTCTTCCTATTCACTGTGCCCCCAGTTGCTTCTCTGCTGGGAGACTATTGTTGTGTATGTTATTGTGGGAACTCTCATTCTGGTATAGGTTGAACCAGATGGCAACTGAGATCTTTTCCAATACTAAAGTTCTGTGATTTCAGTTCTGTGAAAACTCTTGCTTTCCTTGAAATCCCATTATTGGTATCCTAGGAATGCCAGATGCCTGTGTCTCTAGTTTTTTTACATTTGTTTCAGTGATTGTGATATGGTTCATACTCATCTATTCTGTGGGTTCCACACTGACTCAGAAGAATGTAAGCTTCTTCAGGGTAGGCATTGTCTCATTTTTGTCTTTGTAACTTTAGTGCCTAACCCAGTGCTCTGTACACAGTAGGCATTTAATAAATGACACTTTAATTTTATTGAATACCAGCAAAACTGGTTGTGCTTCAGAAGAGATATCAGGGAGTCCAAAATAGACAGGAACTAAGAGCCTCTTCATAACATCCCTGACAACATCTTTTGCTTGATGAATTACAACAATGGCTCCCCGATGCCTTGATAATAGCAGTAGGGTTGGAAGGACGAAGTAGGGCAAAGTTCCAGAAGTGTTTCCTGGTTAAGACAAATTTTTTCTGAGGGCTTTCTGTTCTTTTGGAATCCAAATATCTTACTTTCTCTTTACCCAACGTGGCAGCCAGGAGATGCTTCTAGAATGTCCCCCTAACTCTCTTCCATTACTATGTGAAGTACCTCTGGAAATATGAAGAATGCAGGCCAAAGGGTACCAGTGTTCAGGCCTCCTGGGTACTCTGGGCATGCTAAGTCATGACTAGTTTCCAATATAGTAGTCACTCAAATTGTTTAGTCAGTTTGTTCCAAAAGTTCAAGTGGAATTGGAAGTGAATGCATTTATTTTTCTGTAGAAATAGTGTTAAAACATTGATCAGGTTCCCAGATTGACCCCCCAGAACCTATTTAATTCCATTATGTATCTAAACCATAGTTCTAATAGGATGAGCCTGAATTTTAGGTACTGTGAGAAAGAGGAAGAGGAAAAGTGTTTTCTTTCTGTTTCCTGGGTTTAGGGTTAGTCCTAAGCAAAATTCTGAAGTTCATGAAAAGCATTTTTTGGGGGTGTAGTGAAGGAGCATTATCTAACTTTCCTTTCTGTATGCTTTCCCTTACACACTGGCTTCCATTCAACTTATGCATTCTGGCATCCATTCAAGTCTTCCTCCCCTCCCTCCAATCTCCCCAAAGTGCTCCAAGCTCTAAAATTATTTACCTCCTGTCTTTTGCTTCTCTAATCAAAACTCCCTTCCTTTGGTGCAGCTGTCTCAGCTAGATGTTAGGAGAGATTCATGCTAATTTGAGAGTGATTGATCCTTGCATGATCCTTGCATGACTGGTTGTCCCATAGGCACCTCAAACCCAACATGTCAAAAACAGAACTCATTATTTCCCCCATTCCTCTTCTGAACTTCCCTATTTCTACTGAGGGCATTGCTAGTCTTCTAGTAATACAGATCAGCAAACTTGAGTTCTCCTCAACTCTCACTCTTCCTTACCACAATATATTACAAAGTCTTGTTAGTATCATCTGCAGAACATCTCTTTAATCTGTCCCCTTCTCTCCACTTACATGGCCACCTCACTTATCACTTCCCTTACTACTTCTCACTGGGATTATTATAATAGCCTCCTTATTGGTCTCATGGCCTCCAGGCTTGTCCTTTTCCAATCTATACTCCAAAGTGATTTTCCTAACGAAAATATATAAACTCTGTAAGACATTTAAAACCATCACAGCCTGGAGCCAACCTACCTTTCCAGTCTTATTATACATTTGTCTAATTCATACATATACTGTGGTTCAGCCAAACTGGCCTTCATGCTACCCTTCATACACATTTCATCTCCTATCTTTGTGCCTTTGTACTGATGAGCTTTGGTGCCTGGAATGTACTCCCTCAACACCTCCACATCTTAGGATCTCGTTTCCTAAACTCAAGCATCTCCTTATACCCAGGCCTTTCCTGTTCTCCTCCCCCCGCCCCAGATGCTAGTGTTCTCCTCATTCCCAGTCCATCACATTTATTTTGTATTTATTTTCTATATCTTTATCTATGTGTATTTTTTCTCCCTCTGATAAAATGACAGCTCATTGGCAACAGAACTGTTTTTGCTTTTGTCTTTGCATGCATGTTATCTATAATACATATAGTAGGTGATTAATAAGTGCTTTTGTATTGATTGATTGCTTCTTTACCTTGGCTGAGGTATCTCAGTTTTAAAAAGAGATCACTTGTTAATTCAAATTAATCTCAAATTGATGGACTTTCAGGCAGTGACAAAATTAAAAGGAGAATTCAGGAACTTTATGAGGGAAAAGTATTTTGGGGTGAGTGGAGAGCCACCACATTGTTCTTGATTCAGAGTCTCTCCATAGTTTTTGCTAAAACAAGAGATCCTTGTTTTAGATCCCTTCTACCTCACTGTCAGTGGCTACAATGGGGAGAGAAGGGTGTGAGTGTGAGGGAGGAGAGGGGGGACTATGGGAGCGGCAGCAGGTGCTTACCTGAACGGGAAGTTTGGGAGATAGAGGCAGTACATCTTCATTTTAAGCTTAGTAGGTATTTTCTTTTCCTCCCTCCCTTACCCATTTACTGCTTAGAGCATCTGTACCTCATTGAGGGATTTGTAATGAGAAAGGACAATGTTCCCCAGCTGTGCTCTTCTCAAGAAGGAGCTTTTGATGGTTTCATTTGGTGTTGAATAGATCCTTGGCTCTGGGGATTGGCAGCAGCTGGGGGGCCCTGCATGCTACAGTCCTAGATAACTGGTAAAGAATGTACATAAGGCAGCAAGGCTGGTTTTACCCCATGTACTGCCCCTGCCCTTCCTGGGGAGAGCACAGACTCACATAAGCATGTAATTTGGGCTCTTCTATGGAAGAAGCCCAAAGAATTTCCTCTCTAATAGGCCATAGGGCAGCACCTTGATATGTGACCCTATCATATGCCTTTTATATGTATATATACTCCCCCTTTTAAAAGCAAAAGACAGAAAACGAGGGAGAAAGCAAGGCCATTGGGGATATGTAGACTACTTAGAAAGAAACCCCCAACTCCTGACAGCTGCAATTCTTTTTCTACATTGTGGTCTCTTTATATTTTGATGGGATTTGAACAGTGAAAGATAATCAATACATAGCCACCAACTAATTATATGCAGGATAAATAGGAAATAATTAATGGAGTGAAGGCACTAACATTAGAGGGAATTGGGAAAGGCTTCCTGGGGAAGGTGGGATTTTAGCTGGACTTGAAGGAAGCCATGAAAGAGAAGAAAGAGATGATGAAGATAGAGAGAATTCCAGGCATAAGGCACAGGCAATAAAAATGCCTGGAGTCAGGAGATGGGATATCTTGTGTGAAGAACAGTAAGGAGTCTTGTGTCACTGGATCTCAGAGTATATTCAGAGAGCAAGGTGTAAGAAGACTGGTAAGGGAGCAGAGGGCTGGGTAATTAAAGGCTTGGAATGCCACAGGGTTTTATATTTGATCCTGCAGGTGATGGGCAGCCACTGGAGTTGACTGAATTTGGTGGGGAGTGTGGGGAGGTGATCTTTAGGTGTCTCTAGGAAGATTAGTTTTGGCAGCTGAGTGAAGGATGAACTAGAGTGGGGAGACACTGGAGTCAAGGAGACAGGCCAGCAGGCTATTGCAATAGTCCAGGCTTAAGGTGATGGGTAGCTAGGGTGACTCAGTGGATAGAGTGCCTGGCCTGGGGTCAGGCAGCCCTGAATTCAAATCCAACCTCAGACACAGCTTAGCAGCCCCCAGTTCATTTTAGTTTGACACCACTGCTCTAAGCAACACTGCTTTTAAATGAGCATTTGATTAAAATACAAAACTAATAATAATAATTATTATTAAATTATAATAATTAATTATATAATAATAATTATTAAAATTCCTAAAAAATACTGAAACCTCACTTTGGCCAATAGTACTAGTCTCTTTAGAGACAGCTACAAGGCTCAGTGGATAAAATTCTTGGCCTGGAGTCAGGAAGACTTGAGTTCAAATTTGAGTTCAGGCACTAGCCATGTGACCCTGAGTAAGTCATTAACCTCTGTTTGCCTTGGAGAGGTATCGGGAGGACTAGCACCTCTGTGTGAGGGCTTGTCAGCTTTTTTCAGGGATGCTCACTTAACTTTGGTGTCCACCTGTGTGTCCACCTTAGCTCTGAATGGGCAGATGAGAAAAATCTGTTTTAAAAGCCCTGAAGATGGCAAAAGCAGAAACTGTGGAACACTTGGAGCTTGGTTAGATATTGAAGATGCCAAGGTCATTCACTGCATCCAGGCCATCACCAGTCATCTTGACTTTTGTCATGCTACTGGATTTTGATGACTCTGGAAGAGTGAGGCTGACGACTTTGACTGCCTAACTTAAATTCAATTCACTCACGTGTCAAGACATCATCTTGTGATGTCACTGGTTCTTTTAAAAAAGAAGGATGAGCAACAGCCTTGGAAGCAGCTAGATAGCCCAGTGGATAGAGTGCTGGGCCTGGAGTCAGGAAGACCAGAGTTCAAATCTGATTTCAAACACTCACTAGCTATGTGACCCTGGGCAAGTCACTTAACCTCTATTTGTCTTAATTCATTAGAGAAGGAAATGATGAATTCTTTACTAAGAAAACCCCATATAAAAAGTTGGATATGACTCAAAAACAATACCTAGTTCCTTTACTAGCATTCCCAATGGATGCTGAAATAGAATAATATAAACTTCTCTTCACCTGCCCTTGTGGATATCAGTATGCTTTTAGTGAAAAGGCTCAAAGGTATTCAGGAGTAGAGAAAAGGAAGTGGCCAGGGGCCTTTGTGATCTTTGGCCTAGACAATAAAATCTAAAATAATTGAGAGGTTGTTATCCACAAGTTGATAGTGGTCCAAAACCCACTTAATATCACTGGAATTCAGCTAGTAAGTCAAGTCAAGTCAAAGCATGACCCTGGGTGGTGCCTTCTCTTTATCTTCACTTAGGTTGGCACCAGTGCTTATGTCCTGACCTTGATTAAATAATGTAATTTCTTCCTTCTACCCTCTTAATCATGAGCAGAGCTGATTCATTTCTATTGAGCTGATGGGGCACAACCTTCTTCTGCTTTCTGGGAGGCAGGCAACTGAATTATGATCCACCAGGGGTAGGTCTTTTGGGATGACTAGTGTCTATTTGATGACTGGTGCATGGGGTGTGGGTGAGAGGGCAAAATGAATATTTTTTTTCTTACCTTTTGGAGTGACCAGGGTCATAATCAGTATATGCTATAACTTTCTGGTTTCAGGTTTTAAAAAGAAAAACAAATTTGAGAGACTCCTCTTCTCACTTAATCCTGAGTGTATGTGTATAGAGACACAGAGAGATGGGGAAAGAGAGGAGAGAAGAAAGGGCATGGGGAGGAAGAGAGGGTGTAGAGAGGGGGAGAAGGGGAGAGATGGAGCGGGAGATAGAGTGGGAGATGGAGCGGGAGATGGAGCGAGAGAGAGATGGAGAGAGAGATGGAGAGAGAGATGGAGTGAGATTGAGACAGAGAGAGAGAGAGAGAGAGAGAGAGAGAGAGATAAAAATCTACCTTGAGCCATTCCCTTATGCATTCTATGACCCTACCATGTACAGGCAATGCTTGCGCATGAATGAATTAATAAGCATTTATTATGCACTTACCATGTCAAAATACTGTCCTAGTGCTGGAGATACAAACATAGAAGCAAGACAACCCTTGCTCTCAAGGAGCCTGTGTCTGAATACAATATTAGGATCATAGACCTAGAGCTGGGAGGAACCTGAGACTATCTCCTCCAAGCCCTACAGTGTGTCAGGGGTGGGATTTAGACTCAGGATCTATACTTTCTGAACCAGTGCTTATTCTGCTTTATTAGGTTACCACTAAAATTAAATATCGATTGGCTCTTAGATCCATTTAAAAATCCCTTCTGGGGGCAGCTAGGTGGCACAGTGAATAGAGCACCAGCTCTGGAGTCAGGAAGACCTGAGTTCAAATATGACCTCAGACATTTAACACTCACTAGCCATGTGACTTTGGGCAAGTCACTTAAACCCCAATTGCCCTGCCTTCCCCCTTCCAACTTCTCCCCCCCAAAAAGGAAAATGATTCTTCCTGACTTCAGGCACAGGGCTGTGCCACCTAACTGCAAAAATCATAGTTTTACTGAAAATAAAGTTGTAACACCTAAGCCACTTATAAATTCTGCCCATTTGAAACTCAGGTTGTGATTACAAATTACAGGTTTATCCACAATGAGATGGAAATTTTTACACCTTAGCCTATTTGGGACTCTTTTGTGTAGGTCCTCCTTCTGTTTCCTAAAGAAAACCACTGAGCATATCACCTTACTACTCAGTAGACTCCAGTAACTGTACAAGTGCACAGTTCTGTGGGATTTCAGACCCTTCACATTTAATCTTTAACCTGGATTTCCTGGTTTATTACACATTGCTCCACTTCATGTACCCTTCAGTCCAGCCTAGCTGGCCTTGGGAATGATCCTTACATAGGACACTCTTGTCCTGTCCCTGTACCATTGCAGGCTTTCCTTCATATCTGGAGTGCACTCCCTCCTCCCACCTAAAGCTTACAATTTTTAGCTCCTACATGAGGTCTTTCCGGAGCCTCCACCCATTTCAGCTGCTCATGCCTTCTCTGTGAAATTGCCTTGTGTTTCCTCCATAGACTCTAAAATCCTTGATGACAGTGTCTATTTCTTCTTTGCTTTTTATCCTCAGCACCTAAATTTTGTGTAGGCACGTAACTAAATTCTTGTTGACCATTTGGTTATATGCTGCTTGAACATTCTCTTGTCAGTTTCATGGACTAGTGTTAGACTTTTGTAGTTTAGCATTTGCATTTTTTTTCCAGTGATGAGGCATTGATATTTTGGAGTAGGGCTAGATTATACATGGGACTTGGGGATCCCTTTCAAGGCTTGGATTCTTTGATTCTACGATTCTAGGATTGCTGGGAGCTTATCTGTATTATCTATAACAGAAAAATTATGTTACAGAAGATAGTTGAATTTTCTGCATTGAGAGCCAGCCTGGGGAGGATATAGTCAATATTCAAAACCCTGTTACTTAGCTTTGGAACAAAGTGATAACATTTCTTCCTAATCAGTCATTCCTTCCAACATCTGAGTGAGGAGGGTGTGTGTGTATATGCTTGTCTGACTAATTGCAATCATGCTTCTTTCTTTGCTGAATTGAGGAGGTATTGAGGAGTGATATCTCAAAATTCATCTTCCTGGGCTATCTGTCTGCCCTGGCTTTGAGGAGAAATCTCTGAGGTTTTTTTTTGCTAGTGGGGCCAAAAATGCTTAGCAACCAGTTTTATTGTTATGGTACCAGAAACGATTAAGCTCAGGCAGAGACTTTTGGGGAGTTCCTTCTTACAGCCAGCTTATTAGGCATTTCAGTGCCTAAATTCACAATGTTGTTAATTCTGCCTTTTGTTTACATCCTAAAAATATGGCAGCTCATATGAGCTTGTGTTGTACAATGGGGGATTGGAATGAGGAGAATTGGATTCAGGTCCTTCTGCAGACTCTTACTAGTTGTATGAACTTGGGCAAATCCCTTAACCTGCCGAGCCTCAGTTTCCTTATCTGTAAAGCAAGAGAGAATAATACTTATGCTGTCTCCCTCATAGGTAGGATTCTTGTGCTTTATAAGCTTTCAGTTGCTATATACATATACGTTTTTATTACTATTATAATTAAAAACTCTGAACATTCATTTTTTTTTGGGGGGGGGTTAGTAGTATAATGAACACATTCTTCTTACCTGGTATTTCTGTGAGAGTGAGATGGCTATTTTCAACGCCATTCTGGATTATAGACCAAGTAAGGAAACCAGTTTAAAAAAGCAAAAAGTCTCCAGTTGTCCATTTGTCTACAACCAAGTTCAGTTCAAGTTGCTCCTTTGTAACTATTTCTTATATATATATTTTATTTGTTTTAAAAATAACTTTTTTTATTAACGGTTTTTCAATTCCTTCCATTAGGTGAGAAAAACAAATGTTCTATACATCCTCCCTTCTAACCCATCTACTCTTTATGGTACAGAAGATAACTTGTGTGGCCTTAATATTGTTATGTAATTATATTCAATTATATATTATAATTAGCATAATTATGTAATAGTGCCTTGTGTCTGTATGGCGCTTTATAACCATAAAGTAAAATAAAGTATATCCCTTGAATATCATCTCATTTGATCCCCACAGCAGCCTTGTGATCTATGTCAAGTGGTCATTGCAACCTCCTTTTTACATAGAAGGAGACTTTGGATCAGAGAAACTAAGTAGTTTGCCCAAGGTTATACAGCTAGGTTAGAACAGAAGTGAAACTCAGATCTGTAAGAAAATAACAAGTATATCCTATTGGAGATCCTGCTTTCATGGATTAGAATGTTTTGAAGTTAGATTGCTACTAGCCAAAGCAGTGCTGGTCCTATTTACATTTGAGCGATAATGTTTATCTGTATATGGTTCTTATAATTTGGTAAGCCCATCTTTTTTTTCCCCTCCCAAATCTTACTTTTACTGTTGATTTATTTTATAAACCTTTTATTCAAAATATCCATGTCCACTAATTTAATACTGCTGATGATGTGAAACTTAATGAGGTCTTTCTTTTTAAAATGCAAAATGTCTAAACTTTTTTTTTTTCAAAACTGGCAATTCAGTTATAGAGGAGAATGCTTAGATCATCTCCCTTTATGACCTGTTGGGGCAAATTTATTTTTTCGTTATTAGTTAACTTTGTGATGAATCTTGACACATTTCCAGGAGGAATTATACTCTGAGTTCCACTCCCCCACTCCCACATACCCTTGCAGTGGTGGTGATAATACCTCCTCTACCAACCTCATTGGGTTGTTTTCAGGATCCAATGGCATGGCATTTGGCGGCAGCCTGGTGCCAAGGGAAAGAGCTATGGCTTTGAATTCAGAGGCTATATGTGATAGGGACTAGAGGTAATGCGTCCATTTTATGTGTGAGGAGAACAAGATTTAGGTTAAGTAACTTGCCCATAGTCATGTAGCTAGTAAATGTTGGAGGTAAGATTTGAAACAAGACCTTTGCAGGGCAGCACTCTTTTCACTATATGATATTGCCTCTGGAAACCTGAGGTTATATCTGAGTTCACATCTGATACACAGGATACTACATCAGTCAAGTTTGCCAGAAATTTCTTTGGCCAGTTCTCTACTTCTAGTAGGCTACAAAACCAAGATGAGTTGGTATAATGTAGAGCAAGGGGTTTAATTACATTAATTCATTATTTTAACATGTAAAGAAAATTTTTAACATTATTTTTTAAAAATTGAGTTCCAAATATTTCTCCCTTCTCCCTCCCTAAAATGGTAAGCAATTTGATATAGGTTATATATGTGCAATCTTGTAAAACATATTTCCATATTAGTCATGTTGTGAAAGAAGTAACAGACCAAAAGGGGAAAAAAAAACCTATGAAAAAATAAAGTGAAAATAGTGTGCTTTCATCTGTATTCAGAGCTCATCAGGCCTTTCTCTGGATATGGATAGCATTTTCCATCATGAGGCCTTTGGAACTGTCTTGGTTTTCTGGGATCTAAGTCATTCATTGTTAATCATCATACAGTGGTGCTGTTATTGTGTGCAATGTTTTCCTAGTTCATGGCAGAATTTGTTTTTAAACTTCTAATTTTTAAAAATTTATTTATTTAGTTCATTACTTATTTTTTTATTTTTTTGAGTGGGGAAGGCAAAGGAATTGGGGTAAGTGACTAGTCCAAGGTCACGCAGTTAGTGTGTCAAGTGTTTGAGGCCAAATTTGAACTCAGGTCCTCCTGATGCCAGGGTTGCTGCTCTACTCACTGTGCCACCTAGCTCCCCCCATTTAAATTTCAAAATTATTTTTATAACTCTATTTTAGAGTTTTCCTTTGTAATCTGACATATTTTATCATGTGCATCTAAAAACATTCTTAGAAGTGGTCCATGGCAAATGAAACAAAGGTTAAGAACCATTTATCTAGGGGAATGAGCACTGGAGTCAGCAAACCTAGGTTCTAATCCTAGCTTTGATGATTGGATTACTAACTGCATAAAAGTTCCTTCACCTCTCTGGAACCTTACTTTCCTCATCTGTAAAATAAGGGGGTTAGGCTAAATGGCCAAGATTCCTTCTAACTTTTAAATGTATTATCCTATGCACCTCTAAAAATATCTGCCATTCCAAATACCCCATCTCCTTCAAGAGCAGCTGTCAAATGAACTTGTCCTTTCCTCAACCCTTTTTAGCTCATGGCAGTATTATTTGCCATATACAGGTAGGGGCTTAATAAATGCTATTTGATGATGAATTGATGAAAGCCTACATGGCCTAGTTGGATGGGAGAAAAACAATCCTTGTGTGTGCTTTATAGAGCAAAAACGTGAGTACAGCATAAGGCTCATTAATTTTAAGCATTCAATCCAGGAAATGCAAAAGCTGAGAGACTCAGTTTAATATTAACATCCATACCCTCTATTGAAAATGTTACCTAAGAAAAAGCTTGTTCCTTATTTTAGACATTACCAATATTTGAAAATTAAGTGTGGTCTGTGGGTATTGACCAAAGGACCAAAGGGTCTGTCCTTGGTTAAAATGCTGCCTCTGTCAAAGGAAAAAAAATAATAGTTCTCAGCAAGGTACTCAGGCTGGCTGCCAGTGTCCCGTTCTCTGTTTTGTCTTATTGTCTTTTCCTTCCTTGGTTCACGTATATGTGAAAACAACCTTCCTCCCCCATTTCTGAAGTTCTTAAGTTCAAGTAAGAGTCCATTTCCTCTAGACCCTTTTCTTGATTAGGAGTTACAATTTTAGTTTGAACATTTCAGCAATTCTATAAATGTTTGTTAAGTACCTATTATGGGCCAGGCATAGAGCAGCTTGGTGTCACAGTGAATAGAGTCAGACCTAGATTCAGGGACACCTAAGTTCAAATCTGGCCTCAGACACTTACTAGCTGTGTGACCCTGGGCAAATCACTTAACCCTCTTTGCCTCAATTTCTTCATCTGTAAAATGAGCTGGAGAAGGAAATGGCAAACCACACCAGTGTATTTGCCAAGAAAACCCTAAATGGGATCATGAAGAGTCAGACAAGACTGAACAACAGCAAAAACAACAACAAATGTGCCAATCCATTCCTTGCCCTTAAAGAGCTTACATTAAATAAATTAAGTGGGGTCCGTGGACTTGGGTTTTTTAAAAGAAATATTTGAACTGCATTTCATTGTAAATTTTTCCTTTGTCATATTATCTGTTTTATTGTATGCATTTAAAAGCATTATTGAGAGAATTGTTGTTCAAAGGCTATGATACAGAAAAAGTTAAGAACCAGAGGGACCCAAACCACTCAGGCGAGTACATATGAAATAGTTTATTTTTCTTTCCTCTATTTTCCCCTCATAAAGCAATTTTAAGAGCTATCAAGAAAGAATTTCTGTAGGCTAGGGTAATTGAGCTGTACTTTGAAAAAAAAAACCTAAGCATTTTAAGAGACAGAGGTAAAGAAAATAATTGTAGACGTGGGGTATCAACTCTTCAAAAGAGATGGAGGTGAGATTTCTCATTCATGGGATAACTAGCAAACCAGTTTGTCTCTGGAATAGACAGCGCTTATAATAGGAAATAAGACTGGAAAGGTAGATGGGACTCAGAGTGTGAATGTCTTTGATGCAAGGATGAGGATTTTTAATTTTGTCCTAAATGTAATAGGGAGCCATTGAAGATTTTTGAGTAATAGAATGACATAATGAGGTCAGATTTTATGGTTGTGCTTGTTTATATGGATACTACTAGAGGTTTAAGTGGAGGACTATAAGGAACACTAATGCACTTTTACTTTGCAAAGCTCTCCTGTGTCTGTTTTTTAAATTTGATTATCCCATCAACCTGGTGAAATTGATAGGGCAGATATTTTTATCCCTGCCTTCACAGATGAGGAAAATTGAATCATAGATAGGTTCAGATAATTGCTGAAGGTCATACATCTGATTGATAAACAGCAGAACTAGAACACACTAGAACACACAGGTTACCAGGCTTCTAGTTTCAGGCTCTTGCCATTAGACCACTCTACCACTCATGTCACATTCTAAAACACTATCCAGGGATTATTTGACCCCTGATATGTAACATCTATTTTATGGCCCACAATTGCCTTAATTTTGATAGGTATGCTAGCTATGAATGAACCAGTCACCTCTGCCTTAGTGCAGAAAACAATATTCTAACTAAATATTGTAACTGAAATGCCACTGAATTTTAAATAGCCTATTAATTAGCTACATGTGAAGCAGTTTACCTTTGTGAGCACAGTAAACAACAGTGAAACTCCTTAGAAACTGCTGAGACAGAGAGACAGAGAGACAGAGAGACAGAGAGACAGAGAGACAGAGAGACAGAGAGACAGAGACAGAGAGAGAGAGAGAGAGAGAGAGAGAGAGAGAGAGAGAGAGAGAGAGAGAGAGAGAGAGAAAGAGAAAGAGAACACTTCGTGTTCTTCCTGGAAGAAGATGGTTACCAGCCTTCTCAGTCTTGCCTAACCAGATCATCCCTTGTGATTTGCTTAGAAAAGCTGAGCACAGTGAGAAGGATCTGAAAGCTGTTTCCTTGGTCCAGTTTTATTTAGCTCCTTTTCCACTTCAGAAAGGAGTCATGAGGATTCTTCCTCTTGCTAGAGGAGTGTGATAAGACCTTACAAATAAAAATGAATTTCTGACAATAGCTTAAATGAAAAATTGAACCAAATATACACATAGAGGAGAGAATTTAAGAAGCAGATGTACTCTTGACTAGGACATTTGCTACCTTTTGTGAGTGATCTGGCTAAGGGGAAAAGTTTCCTAGCTGGTGGCTGAAAGAGTGCTTCATAGCCATTGACTGAGAGAGCTGCTGAGGAGAGGCTTTTTAGGTACAACATCCCTCTACTGCAGATGCTGGGAAGAACTGTCTAACAAAGCTGTGAGCTTCCCTTACAGGAAAGAAACTTACTAACCACAGCATTTCTAATGTTGGATGAGCTAGTGACCCTGAAATTAGGTATATGACTAAAAATCAGATACAATGTAAAGTGATGTCTTGTAGAAAACAGTGGATGTAATGTTTGTCAGGAGCCAAAAAAGACATATGATACCTGGTGATGAACAGCATACCTGGTGAGGGGCAAACACAACAGAGAGAAATGCAGTGATATCACCAGACTACATTAGTAGCTATGCAGTATCAGTGGCTTGAGAAGCCCTTCCACATGTGTGTTCTAGCCAAATGTATCCTTTCATGTTTGCTCTTCCTCATGGATATTGTGGCCTTGTGTGTTCCCCAGGTGCATGTACCTCTGGATGATTCCTAATCCTTCCACAGAAGATATATATATGTCTTTTGGGGGAGAACGAGCCCCAGGTTTATGAATGAACTGTTCTGTTATTTTTATTACCATGTTATTTCATTTAATGCCTTTGCTTTGAATTAAGTATGTTCCATAGATGCCTGGTTAAAAAAAAAACCAAAATAAAACCACACTGGCAGAGTTTTTTATAAGTTACATTTTGGAGTGGATTCTGACCTAAATAGTTCCAAAGTCTGGGGTAGTTTTCTGGAGACTCCTAGGTATTTAGGGCTCCAATTGCTATGTCTCACTTTCTAAACTTGGCTTTGGAGGAGTACACACTAGTAGATTTGCAGTTTCATGTGTAATCATTTTTATTTTACTATGTTATAAAGTGCTTGTTTTATTCCATAAATTGAAAATATTTTTTAAAAGGGAGTCCTGACTAGAAATCCAAGACTAGTTCTAGTCTTACTATCTATGTGTTCTTAGGCAAGTGAACTTTTCTGGGTCTCAGTTTCCTTGTCTATAAAACGAGGAGGTTAGGCTATCTCTAAGGACCCTTCTTGTTCTAAAATTATGGGAAAGTCATTTATTAGCCTCAATTTCTTCATCTGTAAAATGGGGTAATATCAGTGCCTACCTCACAGGGTTTTTGTGAGGATCAAATAGGATAATATATAAAGAAAGTGCTACATAAATGCTAGTTATTGTTATTGTTGTGGATATTCCCTGATATCAGAGGCAGTAGTTCTAAGAGTTTTGAATAACCTTCCCACTTTGAATATGGCCCAGCAATCAATTGGCACTTAAAGAACAGTAAACATAATCTCAATATTTGTGTCTCGTTTTCACTAAACTAAAAGCTCTGTAAGAGCAAGGGCTTTGGGTTGTATTTCCTTAGAGAGTTTAGCCCTCTTTGGCTTCTTTCAACTCTAGAATAGAATGGTATACCTCCATAGCCAAGTCACGTTACCCCATAGGATAGCTTGGTATCTGCTCATTGACTGACCTGTTGCCTCTCTGAATTCTTCCATAGATTGAAGGGTCTAGCCAAGCTTGGAAACTCTCCCTAATAGCATGGCTTTGTAGGACTTTATGTAACCTGTTTCAGAGAGATCATTTAACTGACAGTGTGGGCAGTTAGAAAAGAAAAAAAAAATCACACTCATTTTTTTGTGACTAGTGATGATGAATGCTTCTTTGAAAAGTGTGAGTGCTGTCTTTCTGAGTGAATAGACTTGTGTCTGTCCCAAGTCCGGATTAGGACAATTTCTACTAAAGTCTCATTCAGTGAGGATTAGGACCCAAGAAGGGAAAGCCCTTCAGACTTAACAGAAAATTGTTGAAATGGTTTGTCAACAAATATCGGGGCTTTCCTAATAATGGAGGGGGTTGGGATAAGCGGAGAAGAAAGAAGGATGATGAGGCAGAGGTAACTGAATTTGAATGGAGTAAAGCCTCACAGGTTAGCATAGTACAGGTATTGAACCTGAGAAAATAGTGAAATTTAAGGAGATACAAGAAGGAAAGGAGGTGGCATTGTAGATGGTATTATCTGTGGGAATCTCTCATAGTGCTGTTTCCAACTATGCAGGTTTTAAGATAGGAGAATCATGGTCAAAGGGATCCTCCATCCTCTTGTGGACATGTCAACTATGAAAACTGATGCTAAAGAGCAGACCCTTCACAAATCAGATGCAACCATCATTTAGCAACTATCTGTGAAATAGGAATACAGATTCAAATCCATGAGTAAGTCTAGGCAAATTTAGGGCCTAGGTCCCTTCAAACTCAGAACTGGAATGAAATAAAACATGTATAACTAGGAGAACACTGTAGGATTTGTTATCTTACTTTATAAAGTAATCTTTTGGTGGTTTGATTTGTGTGATACTGAATAAGTAAATTAATTTAGATATTATTGTAATTTTTATTATATTGGCTTGACCAACTTATAAGCAATTGATTTCTTTTTTCAATTTTTTTGGTCTTTATTTATGTAAAGCATGTTTTGTAGTTGTATTCATATAGTTCCTATGTATACCTTGGCAGGCATACTCCTGTTTTATATAATGTATACTTATTTTAAATGGAATTTCTTTCTTTTTCCAATTGAGAACCAGTACTTAGCCTTCAGTCTCTACTCTACCCAGTATCACTATCTCAAGGTTCATCATAGGGGAAATCCTAACCCTCTCTCTAGGACAGGGGTAGGGAACCTATAGCCTTGAGGCCACATGTCACATTCTAGGTCTTTGGGTACCTTTTGACTGAGTCAAAGAACAAATCATTTTATTAAGGGGATTTGTTCTGTTTAGTTTGGGTTCAGTTAAAGCCACACTTGAGGACCAAGAGGGTCACATGAAGCCTTGAGACTGCAGGTTCCCCACCCATGCTTTAGGACAAGTGTTCTCAAATATTTTGTGTCATGAACACTTTTGGCAGTCTGGTGAAATCTATGGATTCCTTCTTAGAATAATGTTTTTTAAATATACAAAGTAAAATATATAAGATTTCAAAGGAAGCTAATTATATTAAAATATAGTTATAGAAATATTTTGATATCTAAATCCATTGTTCCCCCCAAATTTAGGACTCTTATGAGTCTATGGATGCCAGGTTAGGGACCCTTGCTCTTATTTGTGTACCTGGAGATGTTCACCAAAATCCTGGCAATTTCCAGAGGGGCCCATTCATACAAAAAAAATACACTATTATACACTTGTGCCATTTTCTTTTTCTTTTTTCTTTTTGGAGGGCAGTGGGGTTAAGTGACTTGCCCAAGGTCACACAGCTAGTTTTTTGTGTTAAGTGTATGAGGCTGGATTTGACCTCAGGTCCTCCTAACTCCTGGGCCAGTGCTCTATTCACTGTGCCACCTAGCCGCCCCACTTGTGTCATTTTCTAATCACTATTGCTGACTCATATCAGTGATTCTTCTGTAAACAGCACAGATCGTTGGTCCGCAATCTTTGTTGCACACCACCACTCCACAACCCATGGGCTGTTTCCTAGACACATAATTCACCAATTATTAATTTTAGAGGAATGTCTTGATCTCACCTGTATAAATAATCTCACTATGGAGGATAGAGGCAGATTTTTCCAATTTTCTAGTTTCCTTGGTGATCAGCAGATCAAAAGAATAGTGCCTTGATCATAATAGATGTTCAATAAATATTTGATTCATTCAATTGCCTAGATTGAAAAGGTTATAGATAGAACCTGATCTTCACAGAAATCAAAACTTTCTAAAAAGTTTAGAGAAATGGTAGTCATGATCCCATGACTAGAGACTAGAAAAGGCAAAATAGTTTTAAAAAAATGATGGGAGCCCTTTCAAAATAAATCGCTAATAACACAATCACCAGTATTTCTAATGAGAAAAAAATGGAATGCTTTCAGACACACTATCCACATCCCTAATTGTGGATAGATTTCTGAGGACCTGGAAAGGCTCTTAGAAGCTGGTCTCCTTTTGATTACCTAATCTAGGATTTTATAGGATTGTCCTTGAAGGCACTCCCTAGAGGATCTCTATATCTGTGTGGGCCTGGCTCTTACACTTGTCTCACAAATAGAATTATACAAATTCAGGAAAATTTTACATAATTTTTAAGGCTCATGCCTTTCTTGGTAGTTAGAAGAATCTGTTTGAAATGTAGAAGAAAAAATTAAACTGCTAATAATTGGAAATGGAAAAGAGAGAGAGAGAGAGAGAGAGAGAGAGAGAGAGAGAGAGAGAGAGAGAGAGAGAGAACCCCAAAGGACAAAACACTGGATAAAATCTCCCAAATGTACTTGTGTAGTATAATTTTGAGCTCTCTCCCAGGTATTCTTTTTTTTTCTTTTTGGAGGGCAGTTAGGGTTAAGTGACTTTGACTTGTCCAAGGTCACATGGCTAGTTTTTGTGTTAAATGTCTGAGGCTGGACTTGAACCCAGGTCCTCCTGACTCCAGGGCCGGTGCTCTAATCACTGTGCCACCTAGCTGCCCCTCTCCCAGGTATTCTTACTTTATGGCACCCTATGGTAAATAGTTTAATTCTAATTTAGATTACCCTAGATGGAATCCAAAATACCCTGAAAAAGGATTTTATGCTTAGGGTTAATTTGAAGTCAGTCTCTTATCTCAGGTGAAAAGTCCTGAATGACTTTTCAAGATGGAAAGGTCAGGCCAAGTATATGTGCCATCATACAGTGACTACCAATATTGTTCCTATACCTCCTTTGCAAGGTATGGCTAAAAGTTTGGAGTGTAATATTTGTGTTCACCACTAGGTGATGACTCAAAATGAAGCTCCTCCTGCTCACTTCCACTGAGCATGTGTGGGCATTCTTATTTCCATTTTTAAGCAACTGATCATGATCAGACCATGGGCCTTCTTTTTTACCTTTCCATGGATGTGAATACCGCCATTAACTCATAAATCTCTCCTGCCTTATCCCTTATTTCACCAACATTCAGATCTTTTCCCATTCACTTTCTAACTAGGGAAAGGTTGCTCATTCATAAATGGACTCTTTACTACTATGAAAACAAAATTATCAGTGTTGGCTTTATGACTCCTGAGTGGTATGTGACCTGTCACTCCAACTGAGGTCTGAAATCATACATTCCCCTCACTTAGTCTTCCATGCCTACCTTTCCCCAGGGACACCTAAAGGCCATTTGTCCCTCAAGCATTTTGATCTCAAAGGTAAAGGGGCCGTGTCTGTCAGCTCACTACATTCACTTCTCACCAGTTTATTGCTCTTATAATAACTACTGCTTTTTCTGGTGCTAAAAAGAACCAGGAGACAGCAGAGGTCATGAGAGCTAGCATCTGAAGCAATTTTTTTCAAACAATGTTGATATTCAGGGATAAAAAAAATAGATTCCATGAATTGACCCTTCCAAAATTCTAGAATGGATTAGTAAACAGACTATTTGTGAGCGCTTAGAAAAGGAAGTGCTCATTGCCAAGAACCAAAATAGGTTTACTAAGAAGTCAAATCCAAGTAACCTCATTTTTGTTCCTACATTGATAGAACAAGGGAATATCATATGCCTACAGTTTTGAAATTGTGTGCCGTAGCACTGGAGCCACAGTGAACTCATAAGGATGCCTTAGGATATTTTAAATTTTTGAGGGAAACACAGTGATTGATACTCAATATCTGTCAAACAGTGCTTGAATTACAAGTTAGTTCAATTTATAACATGAGATTGGCTACATTCCTTTCAATGATGTTCTCAAATGTTTGAGATAGATTTTTGTTACTTTCACACTTGGCTATGCCAGTCACTTTTTGAATGTTCAAGTTGTGACATATTTTTTGAAGTTGGGTTTTTGGCAGTTGCTATGATAAAAATACCAAGCAAAAATCAATGGGGAATATGAAATTAGGGTAGTGGTATCTGATCTGATTCCAAGGATTGAGATGCTGTGCAGTGCCTAACAGGGACACAGTACATCCCATTAGTAAGTTATTGTGAGATTATTTAGACGTAAAAATATAATTTTTTAAAAGTGATGTATGCATGTACATATATGTATATATATGTATACACACACATATATTTCAAATGACAATTAAATTGTTAGAACATAAGCACCTATTATTGTGAGAGACATCATTAGTCTAGGAATAAACAATATTCATTGGAAAGCCAGGAAGGTTTTCATTACATTTATTCCTTCTGAATAAATGGGTAACTCCCTTAACAGAGTACAGGGACTCAGACAAATGCAAGCCCTTTCTTGCTGTTTCCATTAGAATTTCCCGCCTTGCTCTGCATTGGCTAAAGTGTAACCTCCTGAACTGCTCACGTCATGCCCCCCTCAAACAGCTTGTCAAGCATATGTACAAGCCTATAACCCCCTACCTGATCAGAAGCCTGGTTCTGCTAGACCACAGCTCTGATGAGAACCACTCACCTCTGACTTTCATTCTGCTGTCACTCAAAGACAGGAGTACTTTAATCTTGTGGAAACAAAATTTTTCCCATTATTTCCCACATTGTGTTCTTTGGACCTAAATCACTTAATAAACAGAACTGTTAGGTATTTCTTTTTTCCTAATGTGCTCTAAACCACCTAGAAGTTCAATTAAAAAATTACTGAAACATTAGGAGTGCTATGAACTGAGAAATTTTGGGAACCTCTGACATATAACCAGTTAATTTGGATTTCACCAAGGTGTATGACCAAGTACCTCATGATATTCTTGTGAATAAGAAGGAGAACTGCATTGTGTTGACAACTGATTGTACAAACATATTCCAAAAGTTTAAATGGACTACTTTCATACTACGTGGGTCTGCAGTGATATGCCATGGGATTCTGCTTTCACCCTGTTCTCTACAATATTTTTATCAACAAAACTTGGATCAAGCTAGAGAAAGCATTAGGGGTACAGATAACACAATATTGAGAAAGGCAACTACGATGTTTCATGGAAGAATCAACGTGACAAAAAACATTGATGAACTGGAAGGATCAAGTTAAATGCATCAAAGTTTATTTAGTGGCACTTACTTAAATAAATTAACTGTAAAACCTCTGTAAATGCCTTTAAGAACCCCTGCTAGCCAATCAGAACACTCTGAAGGCTGAACTAACCAATCATAGAATATCTGTCTATTGTATTCTTTGTCTCTGTCTCCTGGCAGGGTTATTGATTGCTAAGTGTCCAATTGTCGGTTACTTCTTTCGTGCCTAAAAGGTGTTTTTCACTCAGGTACTTTCAAATCCATTTCCAAGACATTTGGCAAGGCTAGATTCTGGCTAGCTTAATTTTCATTTTCCATCATTCCAAATCATGTAGGACAGTTCTAGGGTTGCCCTCAAACAGAAACTTTACCTAGTTGGGTTTCTTAGGCACTAGTTGTAGTCTGAGTCAATGTCAACTGTTTTTTTTTTTTAATTATTTCCAGCTTCTTTCCCCATCTTCTTACATTATTTCAGGGTCTATTTCAGATCTACAGTTTCTTCATCTATTACAATGTTTTGTGTCCAGTTTCTCACCTCCATGCCTTTTGCACAAATGTTCTTCCATTCCTGGAACACTCCATTTTCAACTCTAATTTCAGAGAATCCCTAACTTTATTTAAATTACACCTCAAGTTCCATGCCACATAGAAGGCATTTTATGTTCCCACCAGTTTTTAATACTTTCATTGTAAAATTACTTTGTGTTCATTTATATGTATTTTGCACTTACCTCTGTGTATACATGTTATTTCTCCTTAGTAGAATGTAAGCTTCTTGAGGGAAGGGGCATTTTTGTTTTTGACCTCATCTTCCAAGCACCTTGCACAATGTCTTGAACAGTATTACTAGGCCATTAATACATCATCATTGTTGAAATAGGCCAAGTTGAGAATTGTCTCAGTTCATACATCAGTTCTTCCATTCTGATTTAAATTTTTCACCTTTGTTCTAGCTATATATAGACAGATGGTTGGGCAATTATGCTTTCCTCATTCACCAGCTGTTTCCAATCTGTTAAAATGTAGTCAATTCCACCATTT
Organism: Gymnobelideus leadbeateri; assembly: GCA_011680675.1. Classification (NCBI taxonomy): domain Eukaryota; kingdom Metazoa; phylum Chordata; class Mammalia; order Diprotodontia; family Petauridae; genus Gymnobelideus; species Gymnobelideus leadbeateri. The sequence goes on from WOXC01008115.1 coordinate 650,282, forward strand.
TGTGCTTGCTTCATTGGTCACTTTTTTACTTTCTTCTCAAAGTAAACTTTGATGATAAAGATGTCTGAGGTTTCTGTTTAGTCTTTTTCTTTTCTTCTGAGACAGATTTCATTTTTTTGCCCTTCCCCACTATTTTCCCCTCTACATGGTCCTCTTAAGATAATTAGAGTCCACTTGGGTTGATTCAGCTGTCAGTTATTGAGATAGAATTCAATTTGATTCAATTTAGCCAGCATCTACTGAAAGCAGTTTATTTATTTCCAGGTACTAAGGTCATTGGTGTTTAGCAGTGCTTATGGTAGGGGGGAACAAAAGAGATTATGATGTTCCATTTTCTCTAGTAGTTTTAATCCTGGTTACTGGTTTAGAAAGGGGCACAAATGATCCAGATTGTTCCTCTTGTCTTCTCCTACTCCCCCAACAGCAAAAACAAAAACAACACCCTCTCAGACAAAACCATTTATCTCTTGTGTATCTTGGGAACCATGGTTGGAGAGGTGATGGCTGGAATCAGGATGACCTCTTATACACCTGGCCTGTATGACCTCGGGCAAAACACTTCATAATAACTGCTGGCATTTATATATCTCTTTAAGGTTTGCAAAATGCTTTACAAGTAAATAGTATTCCATTTTATCCAATCTTGGAGAATAGATATCGTTTTTATCCCCATTTTATAGATAAATAAAGGGAGGTAGTCAGAGTTTGTATAACTTGCCCAGAGTCATAGAGCTAGTAAGAATCTGAGTCTGGATTTGAATTTAAGTCTTCTTTACTCCAGGCACTATGCCACTTAGCTTTCCTTCAGGAAAAGAAAGAAGAAAACAAAGAAGCATTTATTAAGCACCGACCATATGCCATATGCTATGTCCTTTGCAAATATTTTCTCATTTTGATCTTCACAATAACACTGGGAGGTAGGTACTATTATTATCTGCATTTTACAGTTGAGAAAACTGATGCACAGAGGTTGAAGTGACTTGCCTAAGGTCATACATCTATTAAATGTCTGAGGCCAAATTTGAACCCAGGTCCTCTTGACTCTAGGCCTAGCACTCTTTCCATGGTATCACATACCTACCTCTGCAAGACTATAAGACTATAAATTGCAAAATAGTTACTGATTTTTATTGGCAGTGGGAGTTTCTTTGTTGAGTATCCCCTATACCCATGAAATTAGTCATAGGTCCCAACTATAACCTGGTTCAACATTGCTGATGAATAATGAACTGAGCCCAAAATTGAGTCACAGATGGGACTGGGATGTTTCATCCCTAGGAAATTACACAGTATCCTCTATAATACCAAACTTCTTATTGCCATAAAACCCTATCTTTTTAATACTAGCACCCACATTCCAGTGGGTTGGACAACAACATGTTTCTAGATAAGTAAATACAAGTAATTTGTAGAAGGAAAGGTCACTAAAACCTTAGGACCTAGGGGAATCAAGGGGGGCTTCACAGAAGGGACCTCATCTGAGCCTTTTAAATGGAGACAGATGAGAGGTGAGGGTTCAGGCATTTGGACTGGGCTGGGAGAATGCCCAGAGGAAGATTTGAGCCTCCAAATAGGAAACTATTACAGTAGCCTGGGCTAGGGTTAGTAGCTGTGTGAGTAGTGATAGAGAAACTGATGAGGGCTGTTATAGAGGTAGAATAAATAAGACTGATTAGTCATGGAGGGCAAGGAAGAAGAGGAAGAAGTGAAGGGTGATTCTGAGGGTACAGACCTAGGCACCTGTGAGTATAGCAGTCCTCACCCCGGGAGAAATAGGGGAGTTTGGAGGATGGGTAAATGTAACATAGAGGAAAATTCTGGATTGGACATATTGAATAGGAGATGTCTACAGGACACCCAGGAGATATCCAATAGGCTATTGATGATGCGGATTTTGAATTCAGATGAGAGAATAAGGCTAGATATATAGATAGATATATGTAGATGCCAACTTCATAGAGATAATTGAACTCAAGGCAGAGATTGCAGTGAGAAGAGAAAAGGGAACAATAGATATGGGAGAACAGTAAGGGGAGAGAATTAAGGGCACATATAGAGAGGGTGGGCTTGTTAAAGAGAAGGACTATTTCATTCTCAGAGAATAAAGGAGAAGATAAATGAAGATGTATAATATTTTTCAGGTATGGGATATGGTAGACAAGGGATTTCATAGAGAATGATCTAAGATTTTTTTCAGTAGAGTAGAAAACTATGACATCTCCTAGCTAGGTAAGATGATATGGGTAGAGTATTAAGGTCCTTTTGGAGAGAAGAGAAATTTTGGAGTATCCACAGAGAGAAGTGGGATAAAGAGTCTCTTCAAGGAGGAATAGAAATTTTGCCAAGAAGTAGCAAGGAATCCATTTGAGAATAGATAGTATGAATTTGTAGTGAATCTAGTCAGTATTGTTGTCTGATTTCCTCCAGTGGTCTTAGCAGCATGGAAATAAGAGTGGAGAAGGCAGATGGGGTTTGTACAGAGTTGAAGATTGGTGAAGTATGGATGGGGTTAGGATAAGGAAGCAAGGGATGCAAAGGCAGAGAAAAATATATAGTTGAATTGGTCAATTACAGGGTCAAGGTGAGAAAAGAGCAGGAGTGAGGAGACTAGAAGGACAAGGAAGGATCAAGGCAATATAAATTGGAGTGAGTATAGAAAATAGGCTTAGGTGGGGCGGCTAGGTGGCACAATGAGTAGAGCGTCAGCCCTGGAGTCAGAAGGACCTGAGTTCGGATCCGGCCTAGCCGTGTGACCTTGGGCAAGTTACTTAACCCCAATTGCCCTCCAAAAAAGCAAAAAAAAAAAAAAATAGGCTTAGGAATAAGGCAGAGGAAGAGATGGGAGAATAAGACATTATGATTAGAGATGAGAAATTCAGTGTTCAAAATTATATAAGTGGCACAGTTGTGATGATGGTTGTATAAGGTGGGAGTGGCTGAGGTGGAGAGAAGCTATAGGTCACAGGAGTTGACGAAATTTATAAACTGGGAGACCAGGATATTTAAGAGAAATAAGTATATATTTTAAAGTCACCACATACGAGGGTAGATGTTGAGATAAAAAGGAAAACTATTCTTATTAAGCATTTCTTTTATTTTTTAAAAATTATTTTTGACATTCTTTTGAAAAGAATTTAAGTTCTAAATTCTCTCCCTCCTTCCTGTTCCTTTCCCACCCTTGAGAAGCAAGCAGTATAATATCAACTATGTGCAAAACATATTTCCTTATTAGCCATATTGTAAAAACAAAGGTAAGAAATATAAAGAAAGTGAAAAATGCATACTTCAATTTGCACTCAGAATTCATTAGCTCTCGCTGCCTGGAGGTGGATAGCATCTTTCATCTGGAGTCCTTTGGAATTATCTTGGATCATTGATCAGAGAAGCTAAGGAAAGGGAAGGGAAGGAGGGAGAAGGGGAGGAGAGGGAAGGGAGGAGAGGGAAGGGAAGAGAAGAGAAGGGAAATTCTCATCCAGGTACAGAAATCCAGTAGAATATAAACTTTGTAAGGGAATGACTTTCATTTTTGTCTTCATATCCCCAGTCTCACAGAGGACAATGCTTTGTATGTAGTAGGTACTAAGTAAGTGCTTCTTGAGGTAGAAGAAAGAACAAGAGAATGAATTGAAGACAGATTATCATAACATATAGCTGGACCAGGTGACAGAGAAAGATAACATGACAGGAAGTTGCTAAGTGATGGTGACAGAGAAAGGATGGGGAGCTAGAAATACTCTTCCTCTTCCTCCTCCTCTTCTTTGCTTAGTGAATCCGGAACATGAAAAAAAAAAAGCACCCAGCACAGAGGAAAGTAGTGAAAGATATCATGGCCTTTGGAGAGTTCTAGTCCTTGAAAGAGTAAATGGATAGGTGCTGCACAGTGGATGGAAAGGTCCATGGATCTTTAGCTTACATCAGTAGGTCAGATGACAGTGCCCAGGGTCTGTAGGGCTAAGAGTCAGGGCAAATGGTAAAGCCTGGAGGACTTTAGGAGGCAGTGGCAGAGAAGATGGTAAAATCCAGAGATCCTTCATCTTATTGGAAGGAACAGAATTGATGACTTCCATCTCATCCAAGTGGTATAAGCATTCAAGCAAGTCAAGCATTCCAGATTGGTTCTAAAATGGGTACAGGGAAGTGGGGGAGGGATGGAAATTAGAGAGGAAAGGTGGCACAAAGAAAGATCAAGGATGAAGGAAAATTTGTTAGGAATGGAGTGTTTATTACAAAGGATATATCATAAAGGGCCAGTAGAGGAACAAAGAGACTCTGGAAGAAGAGTAGGGTTAATTTGGATAGAAATAGGCTTGTGACTTGGGAAATGATTTCCCTGAATCATAGGAATTAAGGGAACAAGAGATGGGAATTAGAGAAAGCCCAGCTAGTTAGGCATGCAGCCTCTAGGGATGGATAGTTTTAGAGTCAGAGGACCTGACTCTAAAATCCCATCTCTGACGCTTACTACAGCATGACTTTGAACTGCTGTGTGACCTTGAATTTACCCTGGACTACAGTTTCCTCATCTGAAAAATGAAAGGTTTGATCTAGTCAGCCTTTGAAGTTCCTTTCTACCCTTGATCTACCTTCCCATGCCTTGGGTACCAATCGAGGGCCATGCTATTTCCTAGCTTTGTAACCTTAGGCAAATTGATGAACCTCTCTGGACTTTAGTTCTTTATCTTTAAATTAAGGGGACTGGACTAGAAGGTCATCTTAGGTCCCTACCTACTCTAAAATCTGATTCCAAGTTTTCTTGCATCTGCATATCTCAAGCTCCAGAGATGGGCCAGCACGGATCAGTTTGTTGTCATTGTTGTTCAGTTGTGTCCCATGCTTTATAACTACATTTGGGGGTTTCTTGGCAAAGATAATGGAGAGGTTTGCCATTTTTTTCTCCAGTTCATTTTACAAATGAGGAAACTGAGGCAAACAGAGTTAAGTAACTTGCCCAGGATCACAGTAAGTGTCTGAATCTCCATGGCCCCACTTGGGATTTTCTTGGACAAAATATTAGACTAGTTTGCCATTTCCTTCTCCAGTTCATTTTACAAATGAGGAAACTGAGGCAAAGTTAAGTGACTTGCCTGGGATTATGGTAAGTGTCGGAGGACAGATTTGAACTCAGGTCTTTCTGACTTCAGACCTGGCACTCTATCCCTCTAACTGTCCATTGATCAGTTTACTGAAGTCATATTACCCTCAGATCAGTGGTAGAAGAGACCCAAACCTGTAGCTTGACCCCTGGATTGATCTCAGTCTCTTTGGTTGCCTTGGAATCAAAGATAATATGGCTCTGGGGATAATAATATAATATTAATGTGAATAGTTACATGGACTTTGCTAGAGGGAAGAGGAAGAGAGCAAGCCTTGATTAAGCACCTACTATGTTCCAGCTCAGCCCTTTACAAATATTATCTTATTTGAAATAGCCCTGGGATTATGTTGCACAAGTGTGGACTCCTGCAAACACCTCCTTTCCAGACTGCTCAGCTTTCTCTCTGCATATCTTCCCTGGTTTAATGCGTTCAACTCTCCCTCTTTCCCCCTTAGGCCTCAGCTGAAAGAGGAGGTGGTGCTGAGAGACTAGGCTTTGTCCTTTGTCTGCTGGTGTGCTTTACAGTCAGAAGTGGGCCACTTAAATTTCTATGAAACGTTAAAAACCTGTTGTTTGAAGTGTTAGTGGTCGATAATGGATTTCTAGAGTTGATTGTTTTTTGAGCATTAAGTTGAGCCCCATTCACATTGTCTTGCTTTTCAGATGAGCTTAAGGGCCTCATGATTAGCTCTCATTAGCATTTCGGTAACACTTTTCATTGTACATAATTATTCATTCTTTCTCACTGCCTTCCAGTCAGACTGAACTTAGGAAGTAAGTCACCATCATAACCACTCCACATCTTATCCTATTCCTTATAAGAATAGTTGAAAGTCAGGCAACAGGACAGTGTAGAAAACTGGATAGGGTTCTGTGCTCAGTGTTTGGAAGGCCAGATCTTGGCCTCAGTCACTTATTAGCTGTGTGACCCTGCAGAAATCCCTTAGCTTCTCTGTTTCCTTATTGGTCTCAGGGGACCAAATGACATATCCTCGAGCTTCACAGGAAAGTGCTCTCCAACTTGGGGTAAGCTCATCGACTCCATCAGGAATTTCCCTTGATCAACCACCTACATACACAAATGGTGATAATAATACCCCTTCTTCTGCCTACCTCATTGTGAAGGTCAAATGTAATCAATGCTGTGAATAAGGGACTTTGCAAACTTTAAAATGCTAATGAAGTTTATTGGCTACTACTATTACTCCTACCTTAGGTCTTGTGGATAGTCAGTGGGGAGGTAGCCTAGGAACTTGAAATAATTAGGTGGAAGATGATGGCCTTTAAGCAAATAGGATTCTAAGAGCTCTAGTATTGCATCATCAAATGACTCTTGAACATCTTAAACGGCATGTCTTAGATGTGTCTCAAACTTAACATGGCCACACCAAAATTCATTATCTTTTCCCCCAAACCCTCTTTCTTCCAAACTTTTCCATTTTGTTTGTTGGTTTATTTGTTTTGCCTTTCTCTGTATCTCTTGCACTCAGCACAATACCTGGGATATAGTAGGTGCTTAATAAATGCTTCTTGACTTGACCTATTATTGTCAAGGATACCCCTGTCTTCCAAGGCATCCTCAGTTCCTCTATTGCTCCCATCCCATATATTTAGTCTTTTGCTGAGTTTTGACTTTTCAGCCTTCACACCATCTTTTATATATGTCCCCTTCTCTCCACTTATGTAGGGACCACCCAGCTTCAGGTTCTTTTAATTCATGCCTGGACTAATAGCCTTTGGCTATTTGTTTGGTCTCTATGCTTCAGGTCCCTTCCTACTCCAATCCATTTACTGGTTATCTGCCAATGTAGTATTCCTAAAGTTCAGTTTGATCTGTGTCACATCCCTTCAATAAGCTCCAATGGCTTCCTTCCTATTACCTTCAGAATCAAATATGAAGTGTCCTGTATTTGAATTTTAAAGCCCTTCACTACCTGGATCCTTCCTACCTTTCCAGTCTTAAACTTTACTCCTTTCCATATACCTGATGATCCAGTGATCATGGTCTTTTTGTTGTTCCTTGAACAAAACTCTCTATCTCCAGACTTTGTTCAAGCAGTGGTAGGATCAGAACCTATGTCTTCTGATGGCATTCATTGTTCTTTGTGATCACTTATGATATCTCCTATGCCTGGCATACTCTACCTTCACAGCTGGCTTTCCTGGCTTTCTTTAAAATTCAGCTTAAATCCTACTTTCTGCAATCCCACCACATCTTTCCTGGTCCTGCCAACTGCTAGTGGTACCTTCCTTCTGAAATTGCCTTCTGCATACACTGTATATATGGGATATGGAACATTTTTTGCATGTTGTTTTATCCATTAGAATATGAGCTCTTTCAGGTCTGGGACCACGTTTTTGCCTTTCTTTGTATTCCCAGAGCTGAGCACAATGCCTGGCACATAATAAACACTTAATGAATGCTTATTGATTGGTTAACTGAAGCTGGGAGCTATCAAAAGCACAAAAAGACTTGAAACAAATGTAAATCTAATGAATGCTGGGTTTTCAACTTTACTTAGGCACCTTGAGATTTCATAAAGTGGGTTGTCTTTGCAAAGGAACAAATCAAAATGGAAGAGAGACTGTCTAGTCTCTTTTGTATCATGCATCCTGCAGGTCTTTGGGGGTAAAGTACATGGAAAACCAGCCCTTCTTTGATGATACAAACATAACAAAACCCACACATTTATGGAGAATGATGTTTTTAATTTTAAGTGCTATGTGCTCTTTCCTTATATAGTAAAGGTTGGGAAGTCGTGGTATGGCAGGAAATGATTTAAGTATCAGCCTTAGGGTAAAAATATGGAACTTGTAGTTATATCCAAGAGAGATGGGATCTTCCACCCAATGAGCTCAAACTGCTGGAGACTGTTAGAAAGAACACTGATTAGCCTGGGCAGCAGAGCGCTGTGCCTGTAACTTGATAGGGAATTAACAGCCGTTACTGACTTTCAGGGTGGAAAGCCTCCTTCTAAACCATAAAACTTTATTGCCAAAATGCAGAAGTTGCTGCTGAAGAATAATTTCTTTTTTCTTTCTTTCAAAGCCACCCACTGACAAGGAGAATACAAGCCCAGTAGCCTGGCACAGAGGATCTGACTTGATCCACCTCATTTCTCTTTTATTATATAGGTAGAAAACATCTTGTGTATAGGTGACATCCTCAGCTATTGTCCATGTGTCTTGTACAAAGTAAAATAATGGCAGGTCACATGAAGACATGGGTGGTAAAAATGAATGAGTACTTATCCTGGAGTCTGAGTTGTGCCCAGTGTCTCTTGTGGCATTAATACTTTTGTGCCATGCCAACTGTTACATTTGTGTGAAACCAAGTGGACCAAACTATACAATTCTGAGGAACGAATGGATATAAGGACAGAACACATTCATCCTGGGGTCCCAGTGGCTTTTGCTCTGATGCCCAAGCAGGGTGGGCAGCTGAAGAGAGCTATAGTGGACATGCTCTGAGTATGGCACTGTCTGAAGCTCTGTACCTGTGTTGTATGGCATACTGGTCCTTTCTTTACTCCTCATATTGGTTTTTGTTTTTAGTGTTTATGTGCTGGTACACCAGTCTTGTGAACACTGCATTTTATTCTATCTCTGAATTCCCAGCTTATGCAGTATGGGAGATGAAAGTAACATCAGAGAGAGCTGTTGTTATTTATAGCTTATTTTATAGGTGAGACTGTGATAAGTGAAATAGCTTTCCCAAGATAACCCAAAAATCTTGTAGCAGTGGTAGGATCAGAACCCATATCTTCTGATGCCATTCACTGTTCTTTGTTCTACACTATACTGTATGTGTGCTCCAATTAAATTATTATCTTATTATTATTATTATATTATATATAATATAATGCTATATTATATTATATAAAAATAATTATCTTTCATATAGTCAGGTATGTGAATGAACTTTGTATCACATGAAGTTCCTTCACTTCATCAGGGTGGAAGACTTCTGGTGTGGAAATTCCCTTCTCAGTACAGATTGCAAGCCATCTTCTACCTAGTAGATAGTTATGAGGAGTTGCTTAAAGCAACTCCTTGAGGTGATGAAGGCTTGCACCAGAGTGCTAACAGTGTCAAGAGGCAAGAAGTGGATGTATTCTAGAGATATTGCAATGGTAAAATTGATAGGCCTTGTCAATAGTTTCAGTGTTTGTGTGTGGGAGGGGAGTGAGAGACAATGAGGGATCCAAGATAACTTCTAGGTTGTGAGCCTGAGTGACTGGGAGAATGATGTTGCTCTTACAGTAATAGGGAAGATAGGAGGTGTTTAGGGGAAAAGATAATGAGTTCAGTTTTGGACATGTTGAGTTTAAGATGTCTCAGACATCCAGGTTGAGATGTCTGAAATGTAGTTGGAGATGCAAGATCAGAGGTTAGGAGAGATTGGGGCAGATCTGAAAATCATTAGCACTGAGATGGTAATTAAATCCATGGGAGCTGTTGAGATCACCAAGCAGAATAGTATAAAGAGAGAAGAGAAGAGGGTCCAGGACAGAACCCTAAGGGAAACCAATAGTTAGAGAGTGTAATCTGGATGGGGACCTAGCAAAGGTAACTGAAGTATGCTCAGATAGTTATAAGGAGAATCAGGAGAGAGTGGTGTCCCAAAAAACTAGAGAGAAGAATATCAAGAAGACAGAATGATAAACAATATCAAAGGCTATAGAGAAGTCAAGGAGTAAAAGGATTGAGAAGAAGCCATTGGATGTGGCAACCAAGTCATCACTAACTTTGGAGAAAACAGTTTTGGTGGAATGATAAGGCTGGAAGCGAGGTTGTAAGAAATTAAGAGAGTGAGCAGAAGCACTTACTGTATATAGCCAAAAAGGACAGAAGAGATATAGGATGATATGGATAGTGGACATGGAACAATCAAGGGAGGAGATTTTCAAAGCAGAGGAGACATGGGCTTGTTTGTACACAGTAGAGAGTGAGCCAGTAGACAAGGAGAGACTGAAAATAAGCAATAGAGCGGGAATGACAGAGGGACATTCTGTTGGAGGAGATGGGATAGAAAACAATCACTTGAACAGGTGGAGGGTTTAATCTTGTTAAGGAATAGGGCTACTCCATCATATTATTACTACTACTACAGATGATAATGTCATTCACATCTTTTGATAGTGAGTAGATAAAAATGGCATAGGGAAAAATGACCATTCTGCTATTCTTTTTCTATGTTTTATGTTTGGTAGACTATTGCACAGATGGATAAAATAACTCCATTTTGTTTTTGAATACAAGTATTGGGATCTATAAGACTGGGGAAAGCATCCTTCTGGAAGTACTTGGAGAAGGCAGGATTGTGGGGATAGAGGTACCTCATCCTACTCCCATGTGGTTTTGATTTTTTTTATCAGGACTCTATATTTTGAAAACTTTTCATTCCACATAGCTTAGAGATTCTGAGTTTTTTGGCATGATGAAATCTATTAGAGACATAATTCTTAAATGTTGATGGATCAATGTTATTTCTGGGACAATTACAGGCAAGTGTTTTTTCTTTGGGATAGTGTTCTGCTTCCAGTATAATTTATTGGTTGAATTTTGCAGGATATTTTGAAGTCTGTGTTTGTAGTACAATAGTTATTCAGACATGTCAAGGGACTGGTTGACTTGTGGGGGGAGCTAAGTTGTTAAAGACTTTGGGAGCTGTCATTTTTCCCTAGCCTGGGAAGAGGCGAAGTTATTATGGAATCAAAACATGAGAACAGAGTTGTTGTTGGTTTTTCATTATACTAACAGTTTTTAAATCTTTCTGTGAGAGACACAAGATGTTACTGGCAGTGGTAAGCTGTGAATAGATAGATAGAATACTATGTGGAAGACACTGTGATAAGTAGTGGGGATACAAATACACAGGAGAAGGACAATCCCTGCCCTCAAGGAACTTATATTCTGTTGACCCTCATTTCATACTTTTCCTGCATCCTTCTCATTTCTCTTTCTAATTTTTCCTCCACTTCTCTTATTTGATTTTTAAAGTCCTTCTTAAGGTCCTCTATGGCCTGCAACCCACTCATGTTTTCCCCTGGGGCTTTTGGAGCAGGACTTCTGACCTCACAGTCCTTTTCCCGCTCTATGCCCCCAAAATAGGAGTCTAGGGTTGCATTTTTCTGTTTCTTTTGCCTTGGCATGTTGCCCCTTAATTGCTTGACTTTTGGGCTTGTTGCCACACTATGGCTTTAAGGCCAGCTAGAGGAATTTTCGTCCCAAACGTGTGGGGGGCAACTTCCGTTTCTGGTAAGCTGTAAACCCACCCACAGCTTCCACCCTAGATCACAATCCAGATCCAAGGAGGTTAAAGCAAGAGCGATTACCCCCCAAGACTGATCGCTGGATCTCCCCATGATTTGTAGGCTGGGAGCCCAAGCTGCCTCTGAAAACTACAAAATGGCATGTCTCCTCAGCAGCTTCTAGCTCCCAGGGGAGGGAGCTGACGCATTCCCCAAATACAGGTCCCAAAGTCCATAGGACACTAACCTCTTACTTTGTCCTAGGCATGTCTATGTTGATAATTCTGGAATCGCCACAGCTCCTGGTGTTCTGGGGTTCCTCTAGCGGGCTGCTGGCCCTGCCACCCTGGGGCTAAAACCTCGGCTCACGCGGACCTGGGCTCGGCTCGGCTCGGCTCCTGCGCTCTGCGCTCTGCGCGCTGCCGGCTCCCAGACCGCTGCGCTGGTCCTTCCTGCAGGGCTGCTGGGCTGTCCTCAGCGGGTGGTTAGCTTCTCTGTGTCGTTCTGTGGGTGCTGGGGCTCCAGAAGTTGTTTACAGTCCTTTTTTACATAGTTTGTGGGGAATCTGGGGGCAGAGAGGCTTGGAGGAGCTGTTTTTACTCCGCCATCTTGGCTCCGCCCCAAGGAACTTATATTCTAATGAAAGAAGATAACACATAAAGGATTTCTGGAAAGGATAGATGAGGAGGATACACACACACACACACACACACACACACACACACACACACACACACACACACACACACACACACAAGCAAGCATGATCTGGAGATGCTTGGAAACTGAGGTGAAGGACCTGTATCCAGGAAAGATAAGGCAAACACCCACTTGTTTAGCTGTAGAGACAGAGTCCAAATTTCTAGGTGGGGGAGAAGTAGTGATGAAGGCTCAGGTGAAGGTGGCATGGTGTTAAGATGGCCAGGAAGGGCAAGAGGATAGAGGATGTTTTCTTGTAGACACTCTCTAAGCCTTGTAGCCGCTGGAATCTCTTCCTTTCCCTTGTCTTGCTGTTTAGATTTTTAAGAAAATCTGTCATGGAATCAAAGAATTTTGCCTATCAGGAAAAGCTGCTGAACCTTGAGTCTATTCTTCCCCACTTTCCCTTCCCTCCCACCCCTTCTCTTTTGATTGCCTATATATGGTGTATTGTTTACCAGCAAGTCTTTATTTATTTATTCTTTTATGTTTGTGTATTGGTTGTTAGTCAGTAAATATTTATTAAGAGTTTACTATGTGCCAGGTACTGGGCTAAGCTCTGGAGATACCACAGAAGGTAAAAAGCCCCTGCTCTCCAGGAGCTCATAGTCTAATGAAGAAAACAATATGCAAACAATTATATACAGACATGGTATATAGAAGATAAAGTAGAGATAATAAACAGAGGAAAAGGTAGTATCATTAAGGGAATCAGGAAAGTTTTGTTATAGGAGGCTGTATTTTAGTTGAGTCTTAAAGGAAGCCAGGGAGACCAAGAAGATGGAAGTGAAGGAGAAAGGAATTCTAGGCATGTGGAACAGGCAGTAAAATAAAGCATGGAGTTAACAGATGGAGTGTCTTTTCCAAAGGATAGTAAGGAGGTCATTATTACAGGATCACAGAGTATGTGGGAATAAGTATGGTGTAAGAAGATTAGATAAGGCAATAGGGGACCAGGTTATAAAGGACTTTGAACGCCAAACAGACGATTTTATATTTGATCTCAGAGGAGGTAGGGAGCCATTGAAATGTATTGCCATCGTGTATTTGTGGGTATTGAACTATAATTAAATGCAGATATGCTGTTGGTTCTGGTTCCATATAAATGTTCAATAAACAATCATGCCAAAGTGAGGACCTACAGAGGTTTCTCCTTGTGTATAAAGAGCAAGAGGTTGACCATATGGATCTCTGATGAAAAGATGGGAGCTCCAGACAGTAGGGAGCCACTGCAATTTATGGAATAAGGAGGTGACATATTAAGATCTGTACTTTAGGAAGATTCACTTGACCTGGGACAGGGAGACCAACCAGCAGGGTATTTTAATAATCTAGGTGTGAATTGATGAGAGCCTGCACCAGGGTGGTGGCAATGTCTGAGGAGAGAAAGGATGTATACAGGAAGTGTTATGGAGGTAAAATCAACAGTACTTGACCATAGATTGGATATGGGGGTGTGTGTGTGAGAGACAATGAGGCGCTGTGGATGATAAGAAGGTTGGAAACCTGGGTGACTGGAGAGATGATGGAGCCTTTGGGAAGTTTAGAATGGGGGAGAATTTGGGGAGAATGCCTGTAAGTTCAGTTATCGGTATGTATTTAAAATGTCTGGATTTAATTAGTATGGGATTATCTTGTCTCTTAGTTTCTGAAGATTAGCAAGCTTCTAATATTCTGCTCTTGCCACCAGGTAGTGGTGGGTGCTGAGTATCTGTACCCCATGATCTCATCTATATCACCACGATATTCTTTTGCAGCCAGATCCTTCTCTCTACTCACAAATCTATCACCTTGGTTTAGGACCTTATGGCTTCTTACCTACATTATTTAAATAGTCTCTTAATTGGCTTCCATACCTCTCTCCCCATTCTAGTCAATCCTCAAGGTTGTTGCCAAAGTGATTTTATTTATATAGATATCTGACCACTTTTCTCCCCTACTCAGTAAACACAAACAGCTTCCTATTGCCTCTGAATGAAAAAGAAATTCCTTTGTTAGCTTTTCAAGCCCTTTACAACCTGACCCCAGCTCAGCTTTTGAGCATCATTTTTAGAACTCCTCATCACATACTCTTTGAACCAGTCAAACTGACCTCACTATTCCTCACAAATTAAACTCAATCTGTTCAAGACTCAACTCATTGTCTTTCCTTCCAAACCATCTGTCTTCCCTATTTTTGTCCAGCATCCTCCTCCCAGTTTCCTAGATTCAGAACCTTGAAGTCATTCTTGACTTCTGACCTTTCTCTACCCCACATGACTGACCAGCTGCCAAATCTTCCCATTTCTACTTCTACAGGACTCTTTCTATCCCTTCTCCTCTCTTTGCTTCCCTGTCCACCAACTTATTTCAGGCCTTCATTACCTCTTGCATGGGCTTTTCCAATAGTTCCTTAATTGGTCTCTTCCCACTCTAACCCATCCTTCATTTAGTTTGTCCAACCCTTTTTTCTGAACCATGAATATCACTACTCAGTAAACTCCAATGAGTTCCTGTTTCTTCTAGGATGAAATATAAACTCCACCTTTGGAATGTAAAGACCTTCAAAACCTGGGGCAAATTTACCTTTCCATCCTTATCATGCCTTAATTCCCTCTCCCCACTCCATGGTGCAGTCAGAAGTGAGGTGCCTCCTTGCCGACCCTCACATAGCATTCCATCTCATTTCCACACTTTGTGCTGACCATCTCCTGTACTCCCTCCTTACCTCAGCCTCTCACAATGCCTTGTTTCCTTTAAAATTGTGCTCAAGTACCACCTTTCATATGAAGCCTTTCCTGACTTCCCTGGCTGCTAGTGTCTCTCCCTCCCTCCCCTCAGTGCATCTTGCTTTATTTTGTATATACATCTGTCTATAACCTAAAACTTAGGTTTTCTCTTTTGATAAAATGTTTGAAGGCAGGAACTGTTGTATTTTTGTCTTAATACTTTTAATACCCAGCACAGCACCTGACACATAGGAGACGCTTAATATATACTTGCTGATTTGTTGATTGATATTCATGTAATAAATGCTTATTGAATTTTATTGAAAGAGAATTGGATTTGGAGTCAGAAGACAGGGTTCTAGTGCTGACTGAGGAAGTCCAGACCTCCTCATTTACACAACCCTTTATTACCAGTCCTGTATGAATGTATAAATAAAAAAGCATTTATTATGTGCCAAGAACTATGCTAATAACTGGGATACAGATGCAAAAGTGAAGATATTTCCTCTCCCTCAAGGAGAGGAAATGGGAGGAGAGTAATATATTATTAAAAAATGGTGATGGGGAAAGATATTTTCCTTTGGAAAGTTACAGAGATGGTGAATTGGGAAATAGATTGACATGTGCTTCCAGTAGCAATGAAAAGGTTGATTTAATTATGGTTTCAGAACTGGAAAGTAGTGTAGGACTGAGAAACAGAGCAGTGATATACAATATACTATGTGTGAGACCAGGTAGCAGGGAGGGAGAAGATGAGGAGGTGAGGTGATGGGGGCATGAAATGAAGCAGGGATAGATAATGTCTGGTTGTAGTAGGCCAAATGGGGTTCCTACCAGTCAGGGCCTTTTAAGAATATGTCTGAAGAAAGACCTTTAAATGGTAGTATATCCTTTAATATATAAAGGAAGTGCCTCATATGTTATCATTTAAGTTGGGAGCCTTGTCCACTTGGCCCCAGTGACATTCTCCAATGATAGCATCCTCTTTTTAATTCTCTTTATGGTATTTTTAAGGACACACATATCCATCCATGTGGGGGTATCCTGCATGTATGGTTGGCAGGTTTGTCCAGATGATATGAGGAAGAGAAGGATAAAGAAAGGAAGAAAGCATGGCTTAATGGGATGGTCTCAGGATGTGGAGCCATAAGCTCTGACAACTCACTGCCTTTTTGACCTTGGGCAAATAACTCAGCTACCTCATCTGTGAAATAAGGAGCTTGGATGTGACCTCTGAGGCCTTCTAGCTCTAAGACTGTGACTCTAAAAGTGGTGGCTAGGTCTAGTGCTTAGCTTTTAGGCTAAGTATTAAAATACTTTAGGACCTAATGAAATTTGGGGATATTTTTGCAAAAATGCTTTAAGAAGCCTCTAATAGGAGTCTTCAGAAAACTCAGGACAGAGGAAGGAAGAGTTCTTCCAAATAATCCAGTACATTCTCAATTTGCTGAATGCACTTTTAACTATCTGATTCTTACTGGCTGCCTGTACTCTGTTCAAGTACATAATTTGTTTCCTAGGTATGTCTTGTCTGTTTCAGGAAACTTGAAGGTGTCACTCGTCTTTATTTCAGTTTGTACTTGCATAAGATTGGAACAGTGGAAAAAAGCGGACACAAACAGCTATACTTGGAACCCCAATTTGTCTGGGTACTTCCTACCCCTCTGTTGTTTCTCTGTATGGGCTGGTGAGAAATTCTATGCAAGTGACAAACAGTATCAAAGTGATTGGCAAAAAATGCCCACACTGTGAAATACACATTGGTCAACCCACTCATTTTCCTTTTTTTAAAAATTGTAAATCTTCCATTATAAATTTGGTATTTCTATGTGTAATACTGAAGTATTCTTATCACCATTTTTCTTAAGTGACAGATTTTAAACTGAAAAATAATAGAGAATGTGAAAAATAAGAGTGTACATTTTTGGGAGGTCTGGACCTGTGATTTATTGGTATGAGGAAGTCCCACTGTGGAAATTCTCTCCACTGATGCAGATAAACAATATGTCTCTAACATAACTTTAGAGAATTGCCCAGCATGCTGAAAATTTAAATGACCTGCCATTGCTAACATAGTTTAGTGTGTGTCAAAGGCAATAATTGTTCTTCCTTACTCTGAGGATGGTCCTTTAGCTGCTGTCACACGGCTCCTCTGGGCTATAACATAGTGTCATTGAAAAGAATTTTATTTAGATTTTGCTGTTAAATTTTTAAAAAAAAGTTTTATTAATTTAAAAAAATGCAGTCATTTCCTTATATCCCTTCCCCAACTCAGTAAAACATTTTGATAGTACATACAACTTTGCAAACCCACAGCCCCTGCCCCAACCTCTCTACTAAGATGGAAATGTGTTTTGTCATCTCAGAGAAAAATGCAATTGCATTTAATCTAAATTTAGCTGCCTTTTACCGTTGTTTTCATTTGCATTGTAGTCCTTTTGGTCATTTGCATTGTAGTCCTTTTGTTCATTTGCATTGTAGTCCTTTTGTTCATTTGCATTGTAGTCTCATTTGCATTGTAGTCCTTTTGTAGGCTGCTCTCTTCTGCTTTTGTTCCTCTTTTTTTCCTTAAAAAAATTCAATTTTATTTTCAGGTCTTTGTTGTCTCTTTTTCAACTCCTCCCACCTCTTCCCAAGTTGAGAAAACAAGAAAAACAAAACTTGTTACAAACATAACCAATCAAAACAAATATGCTGGTCATGTGTCCTCCCCCCCCCCAAAAAAAAAAGATCCTCAATATTTACTCTGAACCCATCAGCTCTTTATCTGGAGGTAGGTAGCACATTTCATCATGAGTTCTCTGGACCTGTGGTTGGTTATTGTGTTAATTAGAATTCCCAAGACTTTCAAAGTACAGTTATTCCTTCCACATTTACTCATAGCGGTTTTGCTATATTGCGGGTTGGCATAAGAAATTAGTGTTAATGGGAATTCTTTGGGCGTTTTTCGGAAGCTGCAAATGACACGTGAAGGCCAGCAGACGACACAGAAAAATTTAGAAACTCAGAAATGTATAAAATATGCCTATGACCAAATATTTAACCCAAATTTTACAATATTGTACTGTAAACAACCCATAAAAGAAAAAGAAAAAATTCAGACTACTTCTTTGGTACAGATAGGGGGCCAAAATAATTTATGCCAATTTTCCAGATCATGGGGGCTCTACCCCTAACCCCTGTGATGTTGAAAGGATAACTGTAGTTTGTCTTTACAATATTATCGTATAAATTATTGTCCTGGTTCTGTTTACTTCAGTTTACTTTCTTCTTTCTTGGTTCATACAAACCTTACCATGTTTCTCTCAATCCTTTATATTAATTCTTATTGAACAATATTGTTCCATCATATCCCTCTATCGGTTTGTTCAACTATTTCTTCAATCAGTATGTACTCACTTTGGTTTCAGGTTTTTTTTTTTTTTAACTGTTACAGAAAGTACAGATTAGACTATTTTGGCATTCATGAGATTTTAATCTCTCTGAACTCCCAAGGATAATTGTCTAGAACAGTGCATTCTCCATCAGTAAATGAAGACCTTTATAAAATCCCAATTGACAAGAATGGAGGTGGCTCCCAGTGACATGGACGAGGATACTTTAATTCTGTTTTCCATCTTCTCACCAGAAGGAGAAAAACCAAAGCAAACCAAACACATAAGTCTAGAGTTTCTTAAACATTTTGAAGCTCTGACATTCCATGTATATAATTGGTGTCTGGGGGACTTGGAGGGTAAAAGAGAGGGCTTATATATTACTAACCAGAAAAAGAGCTGGGAAAAACCCAACAGTCAGATCCAAACGCCTTTAACACAGTATTTATTTCCATCTAGGGAATAGCAAGTCCTACAGTGTTACAAAGTCACTTGCATTTAAACACCCTATTTTACAAATCCATCAATAATGATGTTTCACATAATGGACCCAGTCCCATGAAGGCAGGACTGTGGGCTCTTGGAAGTAGGATATGCTCAAGCCCCCTAAGTCATCTATTTTTAATTTTTTGCTTGCTAATTTTTTGAATCAGATGGCAATTAAAATTCCCCCAAATTTCACCCATTAAAAGGGAATTTGTGGCTACCACTTCTCCACCAGCCTCCATAGATTCAGCTATCTTTTTGAGGAACTCCTTGGTGTTGCAGTCATTTGGCATAAGTTCAGCTGCTTCCCCTTCTTGAGAGGAGTTCTTTTAAAAAAAATATTAAATTTATTTATTTATTCATTCAATTACCAAGCATTTATTTTTCTCTTCCTCTAACATCCTCTCATATACCCCATTAGGAAAAAGAGAGAAAGAGGAGAGAGAGAAGAGAAGAGAAGAGAAGAGAGAGAGAGAGAGAGAGAGAGAGAGAGAGAGAGAGAGAGAGAGAGAATCTTTTGGAACAAATACACATAGTCAAGCAAAACAAATCCTCATAAAATGTGTATCTCATTCTGTGTATTTTCTCCATCAGGATGTGAGGCGTATTCTTTAGATAGGTAGCAATTTTCAGTGTTGGTCCTTTGGAATCTTGGTTTATCATTGTGTTGATCTGAGTCTTTAAGTCTTTTCAAACTTGCTCATTTTTACAATATTGTTGTTACAGAATATATTATTCTTCTGGTTCTTTAGAATAGTATACTATTGTTAGCTTTTTGTGTGTAGACCCCTTTGGATGTGGGATGAAACTGATGAACTCAGAATATTTTTAAATTCTTAAAACAAGATACTCAGAACGACAAAGAAAACCAGTTATACTGAAATACAGTTATCAAAATATATTTTAAAAATTCCCAAATTTGTGGCATAGTAATACATATGTAGTGGTAGGTCTAAATACTTTAGCAATTTTGAAGTAATTCTGAGCATAAATGATATTTCGAACTATCTACAACAAATGTGATGTGATAGGAAAATATTTGTCATTTTGATTAGTGACACAAGTACTATTAATGCTGCTGTTTATTGACTGCATTAATAATTGAATAATCATAATAACAATTAGAATTTATATAGTGCTTTAGGGTTTTCAAAATGCTTTACCAATATTATCTCATTTTATCCTCTCAATAACCCAGTAGATAGGAACTATTATTATCTTTCTCATTTTAGACATGAGGAAACTGAGGCAAACAGAAGTTGAGCGTTTTGCCACAAGTCACACAGCTAGGGAATGTCCGAGATCGGGTTTGAACACCCAGTCTTCCTGACTCCATGTTTAGCTCTCTTTCCGCTGAGTCACCTAGCTGATAAATTTTGCTAGAGGTGTAGCAGCAAGCACTCCAACATCCCCAGGGTAGCTGCCAACACAGGTTCTTAGATCTGCTTTTCAAAAGGAAAGCAACTCAAAATTAGTTAACAAGCTTACTTTAATCAAACAAACATATACCATTTACCTAGTTCAGGGGAAAAAGGTCAGCACCCCGAACTTCAGGGTATACAGACAGTAGTTTCAAAACAGAGAAACAAACAGATCAAGCAGACAGGCTTCCAAACTGTGCAACCATTACATCAATACCAAATCACAGTTACCAGAGAGGGAAGCATCAACATCTGGGTTTTCAAAGCCGGGGGGCTCTCAACAATGGCTGCCCAGAGTCTCATCTGGTCAAATCACACAACACTTCTCAAAGTGAGCCCCAAAGCAAGGCCTCACATCAGGAATTATATAGCCTTCTCCTGGGTCAGAGAATGTAACCACCCTCTTGACCCACTGCCCAATCATACAGCATCAAGGTGTGGTCATTCCTGAAAACCAAGCCTCCTACCACAGGCTCCATGTGACCACATTCAGCCTATTATCAGGCAGAGTATACTTTCAAATTGAAGAAGGTTCTCAGAGTCACTTAAGCCAATCAAAGTCTCTTAAGCCAATCAAAGGGCCTAGGGGCAGGGAAGATCTTTAAATCTGCATTTCCATTACAGAGGTTAGTGAAAAGATGTGATTTTTTTTTGTTTTCCCACCCAAGTTCACAGATCTTCTGAAATCTACCCAGAGACCCTAGCCCCTCTTAAAATTCTTAGATTTAGAATCTTTTCACTCTCATGTCATTCATGATGATGCATAGCAGAAAAATAGACAATGGTAGAATGTTACAGCTAGGAACTTAGTGAAGCAACTCTTTCTTCTACAGATGAGGAAACCAAGTTCTAAAATTGCTGATGTGATATGTCCAAGATTATATAATTAATTGGTAGCAGAGGGAGGACAGGAGCTACATTGCTTTAATTCATAAGCCTATGTACCTGGGACATGTTAGGCAGTGAGGATGTGGATACAAAAATAAAGGGATGGTGGGTAGAGGAAAAATGGGGAAAAAATTGTAACTCAAAATCTGGCGGAAATGAATGATGTAAACCAGAAGTTAATAAAGCATTTGTTAAAAGTAAAAAAATCATCATAATAATAAAAAGTCCCTGACCTCAAGGAATGTACATTCTATTGGATGAAACAACATGTACATAAACTATTATATGCAAAATAAATACAAGGTAAATTATTGTGGAAATGGGCACTAGCAGCTGGAGGTGGCCAGGAGAGGCTCATGTAAAGTAATGCAAACCCTCCACTATCTCTTTTGGCATGACCTACCTAAGATACTTCACAGGTGAAGAAGTAAGCATTCTGAACAGGAGGTGGAAAAAAGATAGAAAACCAATGTCAAACCCATATGGTTGGTTTTTTTATGTAATGCCATGGGGATCCTAGCTATATGAGGGACAGAGGCATTTAGCTCTCCATGTTCCAGCATCTGTGGAGAAACTGTATAATAGAATACATATTATATGTGCCTTAGTGCTCAAGTGTAGAGAATACTGAGTAAGATGGATCTCAAATGCTCCTTCCAGTGGTGAAGATTATGAAACAAATTCTTTTGCATTGGAGACAGTCTGAAGCCAGGAAAGAGCAGTTTTATCCTTGGAGCAGGACAGACATGTTCTTGGGTAAATAATGAGAATTATAAAAAGTAGGGAGGCAGTAAGATGAAGTGGGTACTGGTCATATGGTCCCAAGCAAGTCACTTCAGCTCCCAATCCCATAGGACACTTGTAAGTTGCAGAGAAGGTACTCACTGAAAGTTTCCTCACAGAGAGTTTCCTGTTGCATTTAAATCATAGATCTGGTCCCAAATCATATATATATATATATATATATGTATATATATACACATATACATATATAGTATCCTAAAAGTCTTAGGCTAATAAAGCTTAAACCTGCAGTAAGACTGTGTATATGTGTGTATGTATTTGTGAATATATATGTATTTGTGTGCATGTGATCAAGGAGGTGAATTATCATCAATGGCAACCCAATATTAAGATGCTTAAGACAGCAAATGATATTCTTTGACTAGAGGATAAAAATCAATCCATGTCCTGTGATGATGCACTGAAAGTACTAGGGATTTTAGCCCAAAAAAAAAAAAGGCCCAGGGGAACCATCATGGCTGCCTTCAAATACTCAAAAGCTGCCATATGGAAGAGGAATTCAGCTTATTCTATTTGACTTCAGAGAGCAGAATCAGGAAAATTAGGAGAAGATGCAAAGATGCAAATTTAGGCCTAATGTCAGAAATAATTTCCTAACTATTAGAGCTGTGGAGTGTGATGCCTTTGAAGGTAGTGGTTCCCCTGTTCAAGCAAAGGTTAGATGGCCAACAACTTAGCAAGTTTTACGTAGTAAGGATACTTTTGAGACTAACTTGCCACTGAAGGCTCTTCTAGTTCTGAAATGCTTGGACTATGTAATAGATGCATGTTAAAACTTCTACTTTTGCCTCAGTCCTGATGCCCAAAAAATCACTAGTGATCCTATTTACAGGGAATTCCCAGCCTGGACTCAAGCCTCTTCTTATTCAGGGAATACCTAATAGACTGGACAGGCCTTAGTTTCCATCTCCTTCAATTTCCTTTTGCTCTCATTTCTGAAGGATAAAAACTTCCACTTTCAAACCCCATGTTACCCTATTGGAGGACTGTGCCTCCTTCCCAACTTCCTCCTACTCCCAAACCAAATCACCTTCTCATATTGCAAATCCACCTAACCTTCCAACTTTTTCCTCCCCAGCTGTCACAACAAACTTCCCCTCATTTGCTACTAAATGTATCAGACACTCTTATGCAGTGTGCCTGGTGTAGTCTCATTACCCTGGGGCATTCCAATAGAATCTGATGTTATCCAAAATTTCTCATCTGTTTCAAAGGATACGGTTTCCTGCATTCTCTGGAGGAAAATCAAATGTTCTGCCTTTGGGAAATGGGCAGATCCTTCCCAGATTTGAGAGACCTCTTGGCAATTAAAGGGCGATTATTCTGAACTTACTGTTTCCTCACCTCATTTCCCATAACCGTGATTCAGGTGACCTAGCTCTGTTGTTTTCATCTTTTAAGTGAGATATTAGGAGAAAGAGAGAGAGAGAGAGAGAGAGAGAGAGAGAGAGAGAGAGAGAGAGAGTGTATGTTAGTTGTGGCGTATTTGATTTTTGCTCTCCCCAGTCGTCCTCTCCATTCCTCCATTCCTCAGCATATTCCTACAGGTAAACAATTCAGTTTTTATGTTATTGTGATTATTATTTTTGCAGTTTATACTCTAGTGCAGGGCTTCTTCTCATCTTGCTTTTCATGATCATTCCATTAAGCACCAGGTCTCGAAACTACAGAAGAAAGTGAAACTCTCCCCTCTCTTCCACCCCCCCCCATAGGTTTTTGATTTAGAAATCATCTTTGAAAAAGTCATTCCTGTGTACAGTTTCAGCTTGTTTCATGGCCTTCGAGGTGTATGTGTATGTAGGTATGTCTATATGGATATGTCTATACTTAGAATCTGGGATCTATCTATACTTCGAACCCTTATAGCTTTTTTTGGTGTGTTCTTTAATAGAATAATAGTAGTAGTAAATAATATTATAACACATTTATGAAGCACTTTAAGGTTTGGAAACACTTTACATATGTTATCTCATTTGGTCCTCACAACAACTCCATAAGGTAGGTGCTTTTATTACCCCCATTTTATAGTTGAGAAAACTGAGGCTGAAAGAGGTTAAAAGGGTCTTCTCTCAACAGAGGATCATACATTTAGAGCAGGAAGGGATCTAAGAGGTCATCTCTAATGGTCTTTAATCTCAAGTGAAATCATATTTGTAAAATGCTTAATATAGTCCCTGGCACATAGTCAGCACTTAATAAATGTTTATTCCATCAATATAATCATTCATCCATTCCTCTGGTCTTGTTCCCCACCCCCTTCATTTTTACAGAGGAAGACATTGGGGTTAAGAGAAGTTGAGTGGCTTTTACAAGCTCACATAGCTTATGGGAATCTGAGGCAGAATTAGAATTTATGTCTTGCACTCTCCAAGTCCAGTGCTCAGTCATGGCACTTTACTGACCTTCTATATCATTATCTTCTCCACAGTTTTCTACTCTTTTAGAAAATTTTATTTTTTCATGCATTTTGTTAATGCCTTTGAATTTAGATATCATAGTCTTTACTGAATATACTACCCCTTCCTCAACAATGAACCTCCTTTGTGACAAAGAAAAACCAAGTGAAAGCAACCAAAATAATGACCACATCTGAAAGGGCATGGGATAGTCTATACCTGCCATCTTCCACCTTGTGTCAGAAGGCAGCAAGTCATGGCACCAAAGATGTGAAGCAAGAAATACCCTCAGAGGTTACCTAGTTCAAGCCCTTCCTTTTAAAAAAATTACTCGGGATTTGGTTTATTTTTCACTTCCGTTGACATAGAATGTAAGAGATAAGAGTAGCTTTATTCTTTGTTTCCCACTGTGCCTAGGACTGTGTACTAGATGCTTTAAAAGGTTTGTTGATTGGTTATTGCATTCGTTTTTAGATGTTCTTCTTACGTTCTCGCCATGCACTTTTGCTTACTTCATTTTGCATTACTTCAAACAAGTTTTCATGTTTCTTTTCATTCCTCATAGTTATAGTCCTTTCTTCCTGCACGTTAATATTCCATTTCTATACCACAACTTGTTCAGCCATTCCCTAGTCATTAGGTACCCATTTTGCCTTGAGACTTTTACTGCCACAAAAATGCTACTACGAATAATTTGATACGTGTTCTTTCTTTCCTTCCCTCCCTCCATTCTTCCTTCCTTCTTTCCTTTTCTCCTTCCATTTCTTATTTTTCTTTTCTGACTCTTTTCTTCCTCCTCTCTCCTTCCTTATACCATTTCTTTCTTCTTTCCTTTGTTTCTTTTTTCTTTCTCTCTTTCTTCTCTCCCTCTTTTCTTTTTCCCCTTCTTTTCCTCTATCTTCTTTCCTTCTCCTTTTTCTTCCTTTTTCCTTCTTTATCTTGTTTTTTCATTTCTCTCTCCAACTATCTAGCCCCCTCCTTCTCTCCCCTCTCTCTTTTTTCATCCTTTTCCCCTCTCCTCCCTTCTCTTCTCCTTTCCTTTCTTTTTTTTCTCTCCTTTTCTCTCCTCTCCTCCACTCTCCATTCTTCTTTCCCCTCATTTCTCCTCTCCTCTCCTCTTCTCCTTTCTCCTCCACTCCCTTTCACTCCTCTCCATTCTTCTCTCCTCTCTTCTGCTCTCCTCCCCTTTCCTGTCCTGTCCTGTCCTTTCATTTCCTCTTCTTCCCTGTCCTGTCCTTTTCCTTCTTGGTGTATATGTCAAGCGTGACATCACAGAGTCAAAGGATATGATGAGTTTTTAGGAACTTTTCATACTTTTCCCTAGTATGATTGAGTCAACCCATTCCCTAAGCATTTTCATTTTTGTATACTTTTTTATTGCTTGGTGTCACATATTCTTCAAACACCTATTTGGAAAATACATTTTATGAGCTTTCTTGCTGGTAGAATTTTACTGAGGACACTGATGAAATATTTTAAGTAAATACTTGTTTTCACTCCATCATTGGTAATTTATTCCTAGCTCTGAGCAGTATCTGACCGATCAGTTACGTGGGGATCAGCAGGTCTGTTGGTCTGTGAATTCTTGCAGAGGTGCTTTATTTCTAATGGCCTTTTGCAGGACAGAATGTTCTTTTCTATGAAACAAGTTTCCATGTTCTCTTGGCTTTGTCTACCACATGGCATTCACTGTCATGGGGATTTTAGAGCAGAGAGCTAGCGTTGGGATTTAGGGAAGTTGTCCACATACATTGGCTCTTTTTCTAAACTAAATATCTCATCTCCATTGAGTTAAGTTTAAGGTACATCAACTTTCCAAAATAAGATACCTATGAAACATCTTAGCATTTTAGCAAAGTGTGGTCTTCTCTATTAGGAAGCACTGCTGGATTTTGCTGTGAGCATCAGATCAGGGGGTCTCCCAGGTTTGTTCAACCAGAATTGTGCTTACGACCTGGTTCATGTCAGCCCTTTTTGCTTTTTTTGTTCATGGGGCCAGGGAGTCTAGTGAAAGCCACAGAAAGGGAGCAGAGAGTTCCAAAGGAAATTAGTAATATCTCTACCAGAGAGTGCCTTGGAGCATGTTATGAACCAGTTCAAGAGAAGATGCATGGGGAGAACATGCTGTTTAGTAATAAGAACACATTAGTACACTCCGCCTACTGTACTGTTGTATTGGCGAATGGTAATTAAATCTATATATCTCCAGCTTCCTTTCTGCAACTAAATCCCTGGAAGTCTTCTGCACTTTGTCAGCTACAGTATGCTCTGTCCTCCATTCCTCTCTGACAGAAGACTTTGCTTTGGCTGATAATATCTTTTGAATATCCCTGGATGAAAGACTGGTGCTTCAGTATACTTACTGGTAAAAAAAAATAAGTACTTTCATTCTCAGAATATGTTGAATGAGGGAGAGTGGTCCAAAGCCTGGAAAATTTGGATTTACTGGCTATTTGTATCCCATTTCCTCTTTTGGGATGTGTCAAATCCTGGGGCTTTGAGTTTCTTGGGACCTGAAAAGAGATCTTTTCTTGGGGGTGGGGAGAGAATGGGGAGCAAAGGATATATTTTTTCCCCAAAGGATAGATTTTACATGAAATTATCTGCGTTTTTATTGAGTACATGTATTTGGATGTAACCAATGAAAATAGATGGGTATGTACATATGAAAATAATTAAAGTAATCTGTACTATCACTCCTGAGACAATCTACCTCATGTTATATAGCAGATTCTTTGCTTGCTAACAATAATAGTAATATACATATAATTTCTCATTTCTAAGTGTCTTGGCAAGAATCTGGATCTACCTAAGAGAGTGTTGGTTCCAATCTTGGTTGTACTACTTAATGTATTTGTGCCCTTGGGCAGTAATAGCTCGGGTTTGTCCCTTGGTCACTTTAGAAGACCTTACTTTTATCTATAAAATGAGAAAGTTAGACTGAATGGTCTCTAAATTGTTGAGTTTTTTCGACCCTTCGTGACCCTGTGGACCACAGCATGCCAATACTGTCCATGGGATTTTCTTGTAAAAGATACAGAAGCAGTTTGCCATTTCCTTCTCCAACTCATTTCACAGATAAGGAAACTGAGGCAAACAAAGGTTAAGTAACTTGTCCAGGGTCACAAGCTACTAAGTGTCTGAGGCTAGATTTGAACACCATATTTCAGAACTAGTATCCTTAAAGATCTCTGTCTTCCCCTACTTCCCTGCCCCCATTTTAGAGATTAGGAAGCTAAGGCTTTGAGTCACATAAGGTCACACAATTAGGAGCATTTCTTTTTGTTGCTGTTATTAATACTTTTTAAAACTCTGGGGTCATAGAAATTTTCTAAAGATTGTCACCTGAGTGATATTTTTAAATGAATGGTTAGTATAGGATGGAGGCAGTAGGTTATATCCCTTGTCTCTTTATCTCATCTCTCTAACCATCTCTGCTCACCACTGTGGAAGAATGGAATCAGGCAAATCAAAGGAATGTTTATTGAACTCATATCATATGCTTGGTATTGTAGGAGAGACAAAGGAGCAGGAGGCACAGTCCTCTAGTTGAATGCCCTCTGGTTATGGTGAAAAATTCAATTGAACAAATATTTACTGGATGCTTGCTGTGGGCACAGAGTTCTTTGGGGGAGTAATCTAACCTAATGCATTCTAGAACTGCATGGTAGAATAGCTAGAAGGCCAGCCTGGGAGTCAGGAAGGACTGGTTTTAAGGCCTGCCTCTGACACTTCCTGGCAGGGTGATCCTGGGCAGTTTACTCATTTTCTTGGTATTTCCAGGCAGCTTGCTAAGAATTTAAGTTGGAGACCACTTGCCAGATCTGCACACCAGTGAGAGTGGCACCCCCCCCACCCAAAACAAAACAAAACAACAAACTGTTGCCAGGTCAGTGTTTCTAGGCTACACTCTTAAAAATTATTGAGATTCTCAAAGACCATTTGTTTATGTGAGTTATAGCTATCAGTATTTACTGTATTGGAAATTAAAACTAATAAAATTTTAACTAAATAGTTATTAATTCATTTAAAATAATAATAAAACCATTGTATGTTAACATAACCACTTTTTTATGAAAAATAAGTATGTTTTACAAAACAAAAAATTAGTTTGAAAAGTGGTATTGTTTTATATATTTTTGCAAATCTCTTTAATGTCTGGCTTAATAGAAAACAGCTTCTTCAGTCTGCTTTTTTATTCAGTCTGTTGCAGTATTTTATTGGAAGCCTTGCTCAATCTGCCTTTAATCCAGTGCCTTCCCTCTATTAATTATTAACTATTTATCCTGCATATAGTTTGCTTTGTATATGGTTGTATGTATGTTTTCTTCCCTGTTGATTGTAAGCTCCTTGAAGGCAGGGGCTGTCTTTTGCACCCTTTTTGTACCCGTAGTATTTACCACAGTGCACATAGTTGCCACTTAGTACATCTCTATTGATTGTTTAAAATATATGAAGAAAATCTGGTCTCACCTAATTGTCTAGTTGGAAAAGGGAGGAATATTTTAATAGGCAAGTTATGTTGTGGTATTATGAAAACAGCTTGGGCCTTGTAGACTCCCTGAAAGTATCTCTAGGGATCCCTAGGCATCCTTGGACCACACTTTGAGAACTATTTGTTTTTCGGAATAAAAAGGTAAACTCTGGGATTAGTTCTTACCCTCAAGGAGATTACATTCTACTTCCATGACACACTTAGTTAGTAATATTCTCTCCCTCCTCAAATTATCATCTGCATATGTGTCTGTTCATATGTATTTAAGTAGACTATAATCTCTTTAAAGGCAAGGACTTGACTGGTTTTTCATTTGATTTATGTTCTCAGCACAGTGTCCTCCTGTACATTGTCAGTAGGGTCATAATTAACAATTGCTTGTTGGATTGGATTCTACTGAAGCAAAAAGGGATATTCTAAAAGAGAGAGATAAAAAAAATTTCCCTCTGTCTTCAAGGAGATGTAGGTGAAATAATGAAAAGATCAGTCCTAGACAGAATGCAGTGATAATAAAGGGCAAAATCCAATGGCATCAGGTAGGAAGATGTGTGTTACAGGTGCAAGATGTGTTAGTGAGTAAGTGGCCTGTTTGACAGTAGCCTTATAGGTAGGATTTGTGCATGTGCCCTAGTTTAATAAGGAAGAATGAACCCAATATATAATGGAGCTGAGAAAAATAAGCAATAAGTTCATGGTTAAGGGCTCTCTGTCTCTTTCTCTTTTTCTTTCTCCCTTTATCTTCCTCCTCCTTTTCCTTCCTTTCCTCCTCTTCCTCATCCCTCTCCATTTCTTCTCCTCTTCCTCCTCTCTCAAAGATGAAATGATGAGTTTTGACCATAAAAATGTCACCAGGTACCCAAAGAATGGATTTTCCAATTAGTTTTCATGACTATTTTAACATTTTGGATCTTGAACTGAGACCCACATAGACTATTTGGATTTGAGGAATTAAGAGCTAATTTTATATAAGTTAAGTCATATTTAGCAAATGAAGATTGTAAAATATATTTAAATTTTCCTTTAAGCAAAATGTTAAATTTAGTTGTTTATATTGAAACAATACAAGCCTGAAAATCATACTTTTTGTATCTTTTAGATGTAACAGAAAGAGCATTGTGTTTGGAGTCAGAGGACCTGGGTTTAAATCCTGTGTCTGCTGCTTATAGCAAGTGTGACCTTAGTTAAATAAGTCACCTAAACTCTCTGGGCCTGTTTCCTCAACTGCAAAATGAGCTGAACAAGGTGACTTTAAAGGTCACTTCCATCTCTAAATCTATGATTCTTTGATTTCCGTTCATTCTTTAAACAAGCATTTACCTGTGTTTGAATCGAAAAACATACTGTGTATAGGTCACAGCGCTGGGTCATGGGAGAGACGCAAAGGATGTGGTCCCTGTATTTCAGTTTGTATTCTTGTATAGGTGATAAGAAATTTACACAAATACCTCTAACACCAACCAGAATATATTAAGTACAGAAGAGAGGAACAAATGGTGCTATGAATTTTCATAGAATGTTTAAATCACTTCCTTCCAAAGACATTGGGAAGAACTACTTGGAAAAGGCAGCATTCAAAGTGGACCTTTGAAGGAGGGGCAGAATTTCAATAGGTAGAGATTGGGGGAGGGGTGGGCATCATTCTGGACATAGGAAATGTAAGTTTCTCATCTTTCTCCTAATCCTGAAAGGTGGGCATCCTCCAAACCTCCATTTTTGACCCTCTCCTCTCTGCTTTCTCTAGTGGCAATTCATTATATTTTCTTTTTTTTTTTTAAACAAATGCTTTATTAACTTCTGTTTTACATCATTCATTTCCGCCAGATTTTGAGTTACAATCATTTCCCCCCATTATTCCCCTACCCAACCTCCCAGAATAGCAGTCCCACAAGATATCGCTTCCTCCAATCTGCTCTCTCCCATACCTTCTCCCATACCCCCATCGACTTTTCCATTAGAGAAAGATGAATCTTTGTGTCCCAATGCCTGCACATCTTATCTCCCAATTATAGGCAAAAGAGTATTAATAATAGTATTAAAAAAAAAAAAAAAAAAAATATATATATATTTGAAACATTTAATGTTACGACCTCGAATTTCAGATCCATTTCCTTCCTCCTTGTCACCCATTCCCTCTGGGGAGATAAGTAATTCAGTATATGTTGTACATGTCTAGCTATGCAAAACATTATCATAGTAGATATATTGTACAAGGCTGCTTATAATTCCCTCCCACTCATCCCACCCCCCACCTGGTCCATTCCCTACATGATCCTGTCCCTCTTCTATAGTGGGTACTTCCAACCTCCCCTCCCCCCAAGGATGCCCTCCCATCTATCATCCCTCCTCTCATCCCCCTTCCCCCTATCCTGCTGCAGGTTGAGATATCCCATTTAGTATGTATGTCATTTTCTCCCTGAACCAAATTCAATGTGAATGTGGTTTTGCCTTTTTAGCCTTCCTTATTCTCCCCCTCCTTTGCAACCACTTCCCTACATGAGATAGTTTACCCTACCATGTCTCTCCCCATCTCCTCTTGCCACTTTCCTCTCTCACCTCATAATTTCATCCCTTGAGTATTCTCCCTTCCCAACAAATTCAACCTATGCCCTCTATCCATATATAACTAACCATATACACACACATTCACATATGTATTCATATGACCACACCCCCTTCTTCCATTATTTTCATAGTGAGAAAGATATCATCAGTCACAGATATTGCTTTTCCATATAGGAATGTAAATAGTTCAACTTTGATAAGTTCCTTTTGATTTCTTTTCCCTGATTACCTTCTCAGGCATCTCTTACTTCTTGCTTCTGGATGTCAAATTTTCTATTCAACTCTGGTTTTTTCCTCAAGAATGCTTGAAAGTCCTCTATTCCACTGAATGACCATATTTTCCCCTGAAACAAAATACTCAGTTTTGCTGGGTAGGTGACCCTTGGGTTCATTCCCAGTTCTTTTGCCCTCTGGAATATCATATTCCATGCCCTTCGATCCCTCAGTGTAGAAGCTGCCAGGTCCTGGGCTATTCTGATTGTGTTTCCACAATATTGAAATTGTTTCTTCCTGGCCGCTGTAGTATTTTCTCCTTGATCTGGGGATTCTGGAACCTGGCTATAATATTCCTGGGAGTTTTCTTTTTGGGATCTTTTTCAGGAGGTGATTGGTGGATTCTTTCAACCTCTATTTTGCCCTCTGGATCTAAAACATCAGGGCAATTTTCCCTGAGAATTTCTTGAAGGGTGATTTCTAGGTTCTTTCTTTGATCATGGCTTTCAGGTAGTCCAATAATTTTTAAATTGTCTCTCCTGGATCTATTTTCCAGGTCAGTGGTTTTTCCCATGAGATATTTCACATTGCCTTCTAATCTTTCATTTGTTTGGATCTGCTTAACAGCATCTTGATTTCTCATAAAGTCACTAGCTTCCATTTGCTCCAGTCTAACTCTGAAGGAATGAATCTCCTCAGTGAACTTTTGAGATTCTTTTTCCATCTGGCAAATTCGACTTTTTAAGGCATTCTTCTCCTCATTGCCCTTTTGGGCCTCCTTTGCCATTTGAGCTAGTCTATTTTTTAAGGTGTTGTTTTCCTCAGTCAGGCTGTTGACCCTCATTTCATACTTTTCCTGCATCCTTCTCATTTCTCTTTCTAATTTTTCCTCCACTTCTCTTATTTGATTTTTAAATTCCTTCTTAAGGTCCTCTATGGCCTGCAACCCGCTCATGTTTTCCCCTGGGGCTTTTGGAGCAGGACTTCTGACCTCACAGTCCTTTTCCCGCTCTATGCCCCCAAAATAGGAGTCTAGGGTTGCATTTTCTGTTTCCTTTGCCTTGGCATGTTGCCACTTAATTACTTGACTTTTGGGCTTGTTGCCACACTATGGCTTTAAGGCCAGATAGAGGAATTTTCGTCCCGAACGTGTGGGGGGCAACTTCCGTTTCTGGCAAGCTATAAACCCACCCACAACTTCCACCCTAGATCACAATCCAGATCCAGGAGGTTAAAGCAAGAGCGATTACCCCCCAAGACTGATCGCTGGATCTCCCCACGATTTGTAGGCTGGGAGCCGGAAATGCCTATGAAAACTACAAAATGGCGTGTCTCCTCAGCGGCTTCTAGCCCCCAGGGGAGGGAGCTGACGCATTCCCCAAATACAGGTCCCAAAGTCCATAGGACACTAACCTCTTACTTTGTCCTAGGCACGTCTATGTTGATAATTCTGGAGTTGCCACAGCTCCTGGTGTTCTGGGGTTCCTCCAGCTGGCTGCTGGCCCTGCCGCCCTGGGGCTAAAACCTTGGCTCACGCAGACCTGGGCTCGGCTTGGCTCGGCTCCTGCGCTCTGTGCTCTGTGTGTTGCCGGCTCCCAGACCGCTGCACTGGTCCTTCCTGCAGGGCTGCTGGGCTGTCCTCAGCGGGAGATTAGCTTCTCTGTGTCGTTCTGTGGGTGCTGGGGCTCCGGAAGTTGTTCAGAGTCCTTTTTTACATAGTTTGTGGGGAATCTGGGGGCAGAGAGGCTTGGAGGAGCTGTTTCTACTCCGCCATCTTGGCTCCGCCCCCCAATTCATTATATTTTCATGGCTACAATTTTTATAGCTCTGTACATAACTTCTAAACCTCTGCTGAAATTCAGCTTCCAGATGGACACTTTGATAACTGAATAGTTCCACAACATAATCAGCCACTGATGGACATGGCAACCCTTTCATGTCTTTTTTATTCTGTGTGATTTTCCAGTAGAATATAAGTTCCTTTAAGACCTGTGTCTTTTTGGTTAAGATAGTGCCTGCCCATAGCAGATGTTTAATAAATATTTGTTGAATTGAACAGAATTGTGATTGTGATTGTCCCAGAGAAGGAGGAATAGATTTTCTTTGCTTGTCCTCAGAGGACAGAACTAGAATCAATGAATGGAATTTGTAAAGAGGCAGACTTAGACTTAGTGGAAGAAAATACTTATGAACACTGGAGCTGTCCAAAGATAGAATGGGAGTCCTTAGGAAGTTATAGAGGTTCCCTCTTGCTGGAGTTCTTCAAACCTGAGTTGGATGATTAACTTTTAGATATGTTGTAGAAGGGATTCTTATTCACATTTTGATTGGACCAGTTGGTCTGTGATGCTATTTGATTCTTGACCTCCATTCATGGTCATATGCATACTCAATAATATATTTTTGCGCCACTTCTTGTATACAAGTCATGCTAAAAGAGTGCTCCTTACATTATGCTCATTATATGTATTTTTTCAATTCCCTTTCGGTTATTTATGATTTTGATTCTTCTGAAATCCTAGTTATCTATAATTCATGGGGAAATAACACTTGATCTTAGCCCACAGAGGCTAATTTAAAGAGAAATTTCCCCTTAAATATCCCACCAGCAACCCACATTCATCATATACCAAATAGGACTCCTTATTGTACCCCAAACTTTCTCCTTTTCCTAACTTCCCCATTTCTTGTTGATGGCATTGATATCTTCCCTCTCACCTAGTTTAAGAAGACAGTCATCTTTGATTCTTCCCTCTTCCTCATCTTCTATGTCCAATCAATTGCCAATGTCTATGGTTGCACCCATATATTTAGCATCTCTCTCTTATTTGTTGTTTTGCTTCCCCTACTGCTATCATTACTTCTCACCTGGACTGATGTTATAGTCTCTTTACTGGTCTCCCTGCCTCTACTGTCACCTCTGTTAAATTTATCTTTCCAATTATGCCAATGTAATCTTCCTACTGGGCAAATCATATCATGTCATTTCTCTACTCAAAAATCCTTCAATGCTTTCCCACTCTCTGTAGGAAAAAAATGCAGATTCCTTATTGTGGCATTTCAAGGCCTTCTCTGATCTGACTTCAACCTCTTGTTCCATTGCTATTCCATCTTGTTCCCTTTCCCACATTTCATCTAAATTGTTATGAGTTTTTTCCTCATTTTTGCCCTGATGTCTCTTGACCTCATGTATCTGCATATATCATCCCCCATGCCTGGAATAGACTCCCAGATACATTTTTGCTTGCTGAGCATCTTTCCTTCCATGTAAACCCAGTCCCAGTTCTTTTTTCCTGCATGAAGTTTTTCAAGATCCCTTCAGTTAGAGATCACTTTCCCCTTTCTAAATTTCTCACACTTCTTTGTTTGATCACTTTGGAAAATCATTTTTAACTCCATAGGCCTTGGTCTGTTCACCTGTAAAATGAGGAAGTTGAATTATATAGATGGCCTTTCAGTTGTCTTCTAGCTCTATGATCTGGTAAATTTATCATATCCCAGCTTGTAATTATTTATGTGTGAATCTCATCATAAGAGATTGTAAACTCCTTGAATGTGGGGATTACAGACTTTCCCATCTTTAGTCTTGTAGCCAAGGGCACACTCTTCTCTATTTTGTGCCCCTTCCCACCTCAGTTCTGGAAACACGATGAAGCAAATTCTGCCTTTATTCTTTGAGAGGATGTATCAAGTTATTCTTTTAGAGTTCCACTCACTAGCCCTACAACATTCAGGATCAATGTGTATTGCTAACTTTTTTAGAATGTAAGCTCCTTGAAGTTGAGGGTTATTTTTTCTTTAGTATTATGCTTGGCACATAGCAAGCGCTTTCTCATTCATTTGTCTTTGTGGCCACAATGCTTAGCAGACAGTAGGTGGTAGGGAACTTATGTTGAATTGAACTCAGGGCCTAATAGAAGCAGAAGCAGAAAGTCATGGAATCTGTTTAAGGGAAAGTGAACAAGCCTGTTTGTCTGGAGCATTGAGTATGTGACAAAAAACTAGTGAGAGAGAACACTGAAATACAGATTGAATGAGAGATTATAGAGAAATCTTGAATTCCAGGCTAAAGAGTTTGGACGTTATTTGAAAAAAAAAAAATGGGAATCTACAAAAAGGTTATTTAGATTGAGCAAAACAGTAGAATGGGACGATAAGAATGGGAGAGACAATGAAGATGAGTAGAACAGTTGGGAGGCTGTTTCAACAGTGTAAGTGATCAGAGCCTCCTGCTAGCAGGAGAAATGAAGAAGACATCTATAGATGAGATATTGTAGAGAGAGAATTGGCAGGTTTTGGTTACTGATTAAATCTAGAGGGCTTGGAAGAGGGTGGAGTCCAAGATGGCACCAAGGGAGTGATTATAGATGACAAGGAGAGCAAAGATGACAGTAATAGAAATAAAGAAGTTGGGGAAGGGAGCATATTTTAGATGAGTGATGATGAGTCCAGTTTTAGACATTTTTAGCTTGAGATTTTATTGGTACATTGAAGCCAAGCTTCCTAGGAGGTGGCTGTATGTGATGATCTGAAGTCCAGCTAAGAAGTCAGGGTGGGAGATGAAGATTTGGGAATCACAGAATCATAAGAAGAGACATTAGAGGTCATTTACATACAATCCCTTCTTTTTCAGATGAGAAAATTATGGCCTGTAGAGGTGAAGTAACTTATTCAAGGTCTGAAATGTTATAGAGGTAATATAATTGGTGATGCAGTCAATAGATCTCTGAGCCTGGAGTCAGGAAGATTTGAGTTCAAATTTGGCCTGAGACATTTACTAGCTGGGTGACTCTGGGTAAGTCACTTAACCCTGTTTGCTTCAGTTTCTTCATCTGCAAAATGAGCTGGGGAAGGAAATGGCAAAGCACTCCAGTATCTTTGCCAAGAAAATCGCAAATGGGGTCACAGAGAATAGGAGACAACCAAAATGACTGAACAACAACTACGACAATAATATTGGAAGACATGAAAGTTGAAGAGATTACTGAGGAAATGAGTATATAAAGATAGAGGTTTAGAGAGCTATGTACTGAGTTTGGAAGAATGCCTATATAATTCAAGTCAAATAAAACCATTCTTGATGATACTAGTTACTAGTAGTAGTAGTAGTGGTGGTGGTGGTGGTGGTGGTGGTGGTGGTGGTGGTAGTAGTAGTTACTAGTGCCTTCCCCACTTTAAAAATTAATCTGCATTAATTTTGTGCGCATATTGTGTACATTTATATTGCATACATACATTTTGTTTCCTTTGATGAGATGGAATCTCTCTGAGGTCTGTTTCATATTTGTCTTTGCCTCCCCATTTCCTAGCACAATGTCTGGCACATGGTAAGTGCTTAATAAATATGTATTGATTGATGCATCATAAGCCAGTAGGAGAAAAAAAAATTGGAGAAAGGGGCATGAATATGAAGCATTACAGAAACGAAGGGAAGACAGTGTCCAGGACTGGGTGATCCAGAATGTTTAATGCTCCAGAGTGGTCTAGAAAGATGAAGACTTGAGAAAAAAAATTCCCCTGGATTCAATGAACAGATTATAACATTTCTAGAGATCAGTTTAAGTAGATTAGGGGAGTTAGAAGACAACTTTCAAAGAGCCAGAGTAATGAATGGGAAGGAGGAGATGTGGATTAGTCTTTTAAGGACCTTGTCTCCAAAAATGATAAAGGAAATGGAACAGCAACTTGAGAGAGTAACAAGGTTCCCTAGGTTTTTTTTTTCTTGGCCTAGGAGAGAACTAAGCATGTGTGTAGGAAGAAGAGAAAGTATCAATGAGGAGAGAGATTGCAAGGGAAAAAGGGGATGTGGCATAGATGCAAATACCATTGGATTGGATGGCAGGAAACTCGTGTTCTAACATCTGTCTCTCGGTCACTTATATGTGGTGCAAATCTTCATCTCTCTGATTGTTTCCTCATTTATAAAATGAGGGGGTTGAACTAGATTTCTAGTGTTTCTTCTATCTATATGAACTTATCTATAGTGGGAAGGAGATCCTGGAGGTGGCAGAAGGAGTTTGCTCATGGGGACAAGTAAAGGAGCCATGACCAGAAAGGGAGAAGCACCTTTTCCTTCTGACCCAGGAGAGAAGTGGGGATGTGAAGTTTTCATTATCTTCCTTCTCACTTTTGTTAGTTTATTCATTCTAGCCTATATGGCTTTACCTAAAACATTTGCAAACTTTTTTATCTGAATGGGGATTTTAGAAAACAAAGCAAAATCTTTGTTTTGTTTCCTCAAAACATAAACCTTCTATATACATCAACTAGAATTCTCAGTAGGACAAAGTCTGAGTTTGCTTCAACTCACTTCTTGATTTAAGCAGAAAAGAATGAAAATGACAGGATAAAGGACTTTATCTTTGTGTGTGTATGTGTGTGTGTGTGTGTGTGTGTGTGTGTGTGTGTGTGTGTGTGAGAAAGATAATCTTTTACCATGGATTATGAAGACAATAAATAAAAAGCCAACCTGTTCTTCAAACAGTGCTCTAAAGATTCCTTTGAAGGAAGGGATTCCTGAATTCTAAAGCACATTATTTTAGGATTGGACTAGGCAGGTTGTTTTTTTTTAAGTAATAGTTGTTTAAGATTCTGAAGAATATAAAGTGTAAGAATTCAACAGCCTAAATTCAAGAAAGGGAACAATAATTTCATCTTTTGTGTGTGAATAGAGGTCATTATATGTATTATGCAGTATAAGTTGTAGTCTTTTTATATCAAATGGTTCTACAGTTGTTTGAAAGGATTCTAAATGTTTTCATGTCAATTGAATTATTTGTCTATTTGGCATTTTAAAAAGATGAAAACCTTGAGTGTCGCCTAAGTGAATGACTTTCATGCTCTGTCTTTAAGAATGCATGTATTTAGAATTCCAGATTATTTTTTTCACTGTTAACGACCAAAGAGATTAGCAAAGCTAAGCTTCAATGGGCCCAGATGAATTGTGTGGATAAGTAAGGTCCTCTGCCATCTCCTCTTCTCAGTGCCAGACTGGGTTGTGGGAATGGTCATTGGCCAGTGGTACTGAGAAGGATAACAGCTGAATACCAGGGAAGATTCTTTCCTTCTATTCTTAGGACTTGATGATTTCTTGGGTCTCTTCCAATTTTGAATTTACGATTCTCTGATTCTTCTTCTCTGGCACTTGCTTTTAGGAACCTGGAGGGAGAGACACAGAAAGGGAAGGAAAGAGGAGGAAAAAATAGGGGAAACTAGAAGAAAAAAGGGAGAGAGGAGAGAAAGGAGAAAGAAGAGTGAGGAAAGGAAGGGGAAGAGGAGAGGAGTAAAGAGTGGAGAAGCTTAAAGAGATGAAGGAGCAGAAAGAGGAGGAGACCGAGAAGAAAGAGGGAGAAGGAAGGGGAGAAAAAAGGTGAGGAAGAGGAGGAGGGAAAGGAGAGAGAGAGAGAAAAGGAGTAAACTTGGTGTTTGATTACAAGGGATGTAACCCTTTTCTTCTTGAGATGTTTCTGTTATGTATCAAGGCAAACCACAGATTGGGTCCTACAAAATTTCCTGTGCTCTTTCCTAAGATTTCACACTCCACAATTCTTGGGGGGGGGGCCTTAATGCCAAGCATAGCATGGCTCTCTGGGCATGCTATCACAAACAACTTTGAAAAGTTTAGTGCCCTGGAGTACATCTTGTTTTATATAGCAGTTTGGTTATTGCTTTCCTCCTAAGATCTTGAGTTCATTGAAAACAAAAACTTTTGGGGGGCTCTTTTTTGTGTCTCTTATGTGTGGTACTTAATAAATGCTTATTAATTTGATTTCAGCATTTTTAGGATGGAGGGGGATGGGGCAATGATTCCTACCGTTTAGTGAAAGAAATCATTACTCAAAAAAGAGAGAAGGCTAATGCTTTATCACTCAAATACCCTGGAGCAGGGGTGGGGAACCCATGGCCTGGAAGTTACATGTGTCCTTGGATGTGGCCTTTTGACTGAGTCCAAGTTTTATAGAACATATCCTTTTATTAAGAGGATTTGTTCTATGAAGTTTGGATCAAGTCGAAAGGTCACACTTGGGGTCTTAGAGGGCCAAATGTGGCCTCCAGGACCCACCCCTGTTGGCCTGGAGAATTGGTTTTCCTTTTCACAGAATCTGTAGAAAGTAATCATTTCACTTCAAGAAACATCTACTATGTATGACCTCTAGGTGATACAGTGGATAGAGCACCAGCCCTGGAGTCAGGAGGATCTGAATTCAAAATCTCCCTCAGACACTTAGTAGCTGTGTGACCCTGGGCAAATCACTTAACCTTGATTGCCTCAAAAAAGAAAAGAAAAGAAAAAAAGAAATATCTACTATGTGCTGGCAGCTAGTGGTATAGTGGATAGAGAGCTATACATGAAATCAAGAAGAACTAAGTTCAGATCCTACTTCAGACAATTTCCAGCTGTGTGGAGCAAATCACTTAACCTTTCTCAGTTTCTTTTTTATTATTTGTATAATGGGGATTATAATAGTGCCTACTTACTTTGCATGGGTGTTGTGAGGATCAAAGAAGGTAACGTGTATATTGCTTTATAAACCTTAAAATGTTGTATAAGTGTTATTTTAAGATGTTCTGCTAGGCAGTGGAGATACAAAGATGAATTATAAGACCTCTTTGGGGAGTTTCATTCAACTTGGAGATACTTGTACACAGAAAAATAAATAGAAGATCATTTTAGGAGGAAGGAAGAACTAACATCAGTGGCATTAGGGAAGGCTCCATCAAGGAAGTCACATCTGAACTGAACCTTGAAAGAAGAGGAGGCTTCTAAGAGGGGGAGGTCATAGAGATGAGGAGTTAGCACATTCCAGGTAATGGGGACAACTTGTGTAATTGAATTGAATGAAGGTTTGGGACAGAATATTGAGTTTGGAGATTAGCTACAGTTCCAGTTTGGCTGGAGCATGGAGTACATGAAAGGAAATAATATGGATTAAGTCTTAGAGCCAGATTATATCAGGTTAAATAGTATTTTGTCCTCAAGGCATTCAAGGGCCACTCAACCCTTTTAAGCAGGAGAGGATATATTTATTTTGATTTAGTTTTAGCCTATATAGAGCAATAGAGAGATGCTTGATGAAAATATGCAGTATAACTATCAGCTATTAATTGAAAGGAAAATAATAGTCTAAAAAGTATCAGCAAAGATATGTATGGCCAGAAAAGGAGAGGGACCTGCTTATGTGGGAAAAGATGGGTAAGAAAGAATGAGTTTTGTGTTAGCTCCTATATTGCAGACCTAGAAAAAGATTCCTAGTTCATTGGTTGGATATCTTGTAGAAGATATGTTCAGTAATCATACAGGATGATAAGGTTGGGGTGGCTTCTAATCTTTACCTTTGGAGGTAGTAACTCCATCAGCTAGGTGACCCAGTGGGTAGAGTATTAGACTTGGATCAGGAAGACCAGAGGTAGAATCCTGCCTCAGACAATTATTATCTGTGCGACCCTGGCCTAGGCACTTAATCTCTGCAAGAGTCAAAGTTTCCTTATCTGTAAAACTGGGATAATAATATCCCCTACCTCTCTAGAGCTGTAGTAAGGACCAAATAAGATCACATATCTAAAACACTTATTAAATCTTAACTATTTTATAGCTCAGGTAGTATAATAGATACAAGTAGATAGAGCCCTGAGCTTGGAATCAGAAAGATGCATCTTCCTGAGTTCAAATCCAGCCTCAGATACTTCACTAGCTGTGTGACCCTTGGTAAGTCACTTAACCCTGTTTGTCTCAGTTTCCTCATCTGTAAAATGAGCTTTTGGAGAAGGAAGTGACTAAGTGCACCAGAATCTTCACCCAGAAAATCCCAAATGAAGTCAAGAAGAGCCAGACATGGGGGGGCGGAGCCAAGATGGCGGAGTAGAAACAGCTCCTCCAAGCCTCTCTGCCCCCAGATTCCCCACAAACTATGTAAAAAAGGACTCTGAACAACTTCTGGAGTCCCAGCACCCACAGAATGACACAGAGAAGCTAACCTCCCGCTGAGGACAGCCCAGCAGCCCTGCAGGAAGGACCAGTGCAGCGGTCTGGGAGCCGGCAACACACAGAGCACAGAGCGCAGGAGCCGAGCCAAGCCGAGCCCAGGTCCGCGTTTAGCCCCAGGGCGGCAGGGCCAGCAGCCAGCTGGAGGAACCCCAGAACACCAGGAGCTGTGGCAACTCCAGAATTATCAACATAGACATGCCTAGGACAAAGTAAGAGGTTAGTGTCCTATGGACTTTGGGACCTGTATTTGGGGAATGCGTCAGCTCCCTCCCCTGGGGGCTAGAAGCTGCTGAGGAGACACACCACTGTGTAGTTTTCAGAGGCATTTCCGGCTCCCAGCCTACAAATCGTGGGAGATCCAGCGATCAGTCTTGGGGGGTAATCGCTCTTGCTTTAACCTCCCTGGATCTGGATTGTGATCTAGGGTGGAAGTTGTGGGTGGGTTTACAGCTTGCCAGAAACGGAAGTTGCCCCCCACATTCGGGACGAAAATTCCTCTATCTGGCCTTAAAGCCATAGTGTGGCAACAAGCCCAAAAGTCAAGCAATTAAGTGGCAACATGCCAAGGCAAAGGAAACAGAAAAATGCAACCCTAGACTCCTATTTTGGGGGCATAGAGCGGGAAAAGGACTGTGAGGTCAGAAGTCCTGCCCCAAAAGCCCCAGGGGAAAACATGAGCAGTTTGCAGGCCATAGAGGACCTTGAAAAGGACTTTGAAAATCAAAAAAGAGAAGTGGAGGAAAAATTGGAAAGAGAAATGAGAAGGATGCAGGAAAAGTATGAAATGAGGGTCAACAGCCTGACTGAGGAAAACAACACCTTAAAAATAGACTAACTCAAATGGCAAAGGAGGCCCAAAAGGGCAATGAGGAGAAGAATGCCTTAAAAAGTCGAATTTGCCAGATGGAAAAAGAATCTCAAAAGTTCACTGAGGAGATTCATTCCTTCAGAGTTAGACTGGAGCAAATGGAAGCTAATGACTTTATGAGAAATCAAGATGCTGTTAAGCAGATCCAAACAAACGAAAGATTAGAAGGCAATGTGAAATATCTCATGGGAAAAACCACTGACCTGGAAAATAGATCCAGGAGAGACAATTTAAAAATTATTGGACCACCTGAAAGCCATGATCAAAGAAAGAACCTAGAAATCACCCTTCAAGAAATTCTCAAGGAAATTGCCCTGATGTTTTAGATCCAGAGGGCAAAATAGAGGTTGAAAGAATCCAACCGATCACCTCCTGAAAAAGATCCCAAAAAGAAAACTCCCAGGAATATTATAGCCAGGTTCCAGAATCCCCAGATCAAGGAGAAAATACTCCAAGCAGCCAGGAAGAAACAATTTCAATATTGTGGAAACACAATCAGAATAGCCCAGGACCTGGCAGCTTCTACACTGAGGGATCGAAGGGCATGGAATATGATATTCCAGAGGGCAAAAGAACTGGGAATGAACCCAAGGGTCACCTACCCAGCAAAACTGAGTATTTTGTTTCAGGGGAAAATATGGTCATTCAGTGGAATAGAGGACTTTCAAGCATTCTTGAGGAAAAAACCAGAGTTGAATAGAAAATTTGACATCCAGACACAAGAAGGAAGAGATGCCTGAGAAGGTAATCAGGGAAAAGAAATCAAAAGGAACTTATCAAAGTTGAACTATTTACATTCCTATATGGAA